>MU968382.1:9250683-9872486 GCA_034641835.2 Pinus albicaulis | reverse complement strand
ATTGTGATTGCGATGAAGCCCGGAACCGATGGGTTTATGAAACATAATGGATATGTGTCGGAACATGCAACCAAAGAATTGCGATTACGATGAAGCCCTGATCATATAAACAAAGGTTCAAAGCATATATATTAATTTATATAAGTGGAGCGCTTTATGATCAAAATAAATGAAGTAATATAAGGTGGGACCCTTATGAATCGCATCGGAGAATATAAAGGCATCAGAACATCACAACAAAAAGTTGCGATTGCGATCAATTGCATCAGAACAATCGCAAAGGTACCAATCGCATTGGAGTTAAAGCGGAACATGTTAAAAAATATTTGCGATTGCGATGAAAGCTGGACGCGATAGTCATATAAACTCCGCCATATAAAACATGGTCAGATCTGCATATCAATCGCAATCGGAAATTTGTGGAGCATATCAATCGCATCGGAGCAAGGCAGTTTGCGATTACGATTGTCAAAGCCGGACACGATAGTCATATAAACTCCGCCATATAAAACATGGTCAAGTCCGCATATCAATCGCAATCAGAAATTTGTGAAGGCGCTGTTATATATATATAAAGTTGTTGCGATTGTATTGAAAAGTGTCGCGTGGTCTGTGGACCCACGGGCCTCGGCTTAAGGTGGAGGGCGATTATTAATATAATACAATTTCGATGTGTGCAATTGTATCGGGCCATAAAACAAAGGCCGTGGTGTATGCATGTTCCGCTTGCGGAACTCACCACATCAACAAGACACTTGCTATATGAAAAGCGTTGGAATTTTCCCAGATTTAAAGTCAGCAGTTACATATATATACAAAATGCACTGATATAAAAATCACAGTTACATGTATGCAGCAGTTACACCACAGCAGAGGACAGACGAACAAACAGAGCTGAAAAGAGATAAAACACAGTCACAGAAAAGACAAATGCGCAGCGAGCCAAAAGACTAAATGAGTTGAGCTGGAGTTCTCATTGTAATTTGATTGTAAATGTTTTAATTGATTTTTATTGTTTGTGATTCATTGGCAAGTCTCCAGAAGAGAACAAATATCCCACTGTAATGTTAAATTGAGACCTACAGTTATATTTATTGAATGAGCAAATAAAAGGAATGAGAAGACAAAAGCCAAAGAATCATGACTGTTCACTCCAAATTCTTTGTGAAATACAAACAGTCATGTGAGGAACTCTATATATAATATCAACTTGATATGCATAAGTTAGGTTAGAGAGAGTAAATATAGAGAAGGCAGAGTATAGAAGAGTGAGGCAGAGAAGATTAAGAAAATAAAAGCAGAAAGAAAAGCTACAGAACAGAGTTGATATCTGAGGTAAATCAGCAAACATTCAGTTTGATAAATTGAGGAAGTTGGAGCTTCCCTATCAAGTTGCAGCTTGATAGCTGTCAGTTGTAGCTGACTGAGGTTGGAGCCTCCTGTAGGTTGGTGCCTGTAGAAAATTGAAGGGATTTGGTGCTTCCTTGCAAGTTGTAGCTTGCAGAATTGAGGTTAAAGCCTCCTGTAGGTTGGTGCCTGCAGAAAAACAGTGGTGAGAGGGAGTTGGAGCTTTCCTTTGCATCACAACAATAATAAGATGTGTTTTTCTCCCTTTATGGGTTTCCACTTATATCTGGTGTCTCTGTGCATGAATTTTATGTGTTGATATGATTTATATCATCTGCTTAATACCTGCTGCTCTCATATTAAGTCTATTGTTATATTATATTAATACTTGCTGCTCACATTCTAAGATTACTCACATATTAAGTTGGACATGAAATGAAGGTGTAAATAAGGTTTAATGAAAAGTTTTAAAAGTCCATGAATGTGTTAAATTGATTCACCCCCCCCCCCCCCTCTCAGTTTAACAAGGGTTCAACAATTGGTATCAGAGCCAAGTTCCTTTGTACCAGTTTAACAACTGAAAGGAGATCCTAGGTTCCCAGGATGGCTAGTAAAGAAGGATGTTCTACTAATAAATCCCCTTTCTTTATAGGTGCAAATTATGCTTTCTGGAAAATCAGAATGAGGACATACATAATGTCTCTAGGAATAGAAGTCTGGGCTGTTGTGGAATATGGATATGCCCCAAAGGAAACTGACTCAGAGAAAGAAACTAAACAAGATGTTGTAGCTAATGAAAAAGCCATGAATGCCATCTTGAATGGATTGTGTGAAGCAGAGTTTATCAAAGTAATGCACAAATACACTGCCAAAGAAATGTGGGATACTCTGGAGAACATCCATGAGGGAGACAATAAAGTAAAGACTGCCAAACTTCAAGTCTATAGAGCCCAGTTTAAGAACTTAAAAATGGATGATGATGAAGACATTGCTAGCTTCTTTCTAAGGGTTGAAGAAATAGTAAATAACATGAAGGCTCTTGGTGAAAACATAGAAGAAGTTGTAATTGTCCAAAAGATTCTAAGATCTCTTCCACCCAGGTTTAATCCCAAGGTGTCTGCAATAGAAGAAACAGCTAATTGGGAGACCTTGACCATGAACCAACTAGTTGGAAATCTAACAGCATATGAGATGAGGCTCCCACAGAAGAAGCCAAGTACGAAGGAGGCAGCGTTTAAAATAGAAAAGAAGAAAGAAGAAGATGGAGACATATGCTCTTGCTCGGATGAAGAAGAGGCAAAATTTGTCAAGAAATTGGATAGAGGCTCAGGTAAATACAAAGGTAAACTTCCTTTCAAATGCTTTAACTGTGGAAGAGTTGGACACTATGCTGCTAAGTGTCCTCACAAGAAAGTAAGGAATCAGGCTCAAGATTCAGAGAAAAATAAATCAAAGAATTGGCAGAAAGGAAAGAAGTTCAGCAGAAAATCCTTCTATGCTCAACAAGACAACAGTACATCTGAAGATTCAGATGAACCCTCTAGTGAAGAAGGAACCTCTGAATTCTTATTGATGGCGACAAAAGAAATTGAAGGACTCCTGCTAGAAGATGAAGAAGAAGAAGAAGGGGAAATTGGCCTTGAGGGGGAGCTAAGAAGTGCTCTGGAGGAGATTGACAGACTCAAACTGAAGTGCAAAAAACAAAAGGACATTCTTTTCAAGTATGTAAGAGAAGAACAAAACTCAGAAGTCCTCAGGCAGCTGAAGGTAGAGCTTGAAGAATCCAAGAAGATAGAAGACATGTTACTTCAGAAAATCAAGGATAAAACCTGAGAACAAGAGAAGCTGGAAGAAGAAGTAGTATGTCTCAGGAAGAAACTAGAAAATGCTCAAAGGAAAGCAGTTATAAGCTCTTCTCAAACAACAAGCTCTAGTAAGTTGAATGAAATTCTGGTTGCTCAAAGATCCCCTACGATAAAAACTGGAATAGGCTATGAAGGAGAATCAAGTAAAAGCAAAGAAAAAGTTGACAGAGAGATTATTTTTGTAAAAGAAAAGAAGAATGATGAAGCAGCTCAAATAATTCCTACAAAAGAAGAAACCTGTAATGAGGAAGACAGAGATCAGAAGAAACCACTAGTAGTTAAGAATGTAATAAATACTAAGACAACAGAGAAAGGGGCATATGCCTCTGAATATGTCAAATTTGGAAGCCATCAAAGGAGATTCTTCCCTCCTATGAATAATGCCACATGTTATGTCTGCCACAAGCTGGGACACATTGCTGCATATTACCATGCAAGGAGGAGTAATTCAAACCAGCAAATGATGCAAACATTGAAGAGACTGCCTCAATCAAACAAATGGAAAAGACAACCTTACACCTGGTATGCAAATAGTTTCTATGGTTACTATTTTTATTGTAAGGAATTTGGTCATAAAATCATTGAGTGTAGAAAGTATGGACAAAGATTGATTTTCAACACCTCAAGGAGGTTTATGAATCAAAAAAAAATTTCTCATGCTCACAATTCTGCAAAAACTATGATCAAATGTTGTATATGCAATCAAGTTGGACATATGCCTTCCAAATGTCCTCTGAAGGGATGTGAATCATCATCTCACAAAAGATAACAAACAGAAGGATGCCTCCAGTGGAAAAAGAAGGAGAATAAGTGTGACCTGGCTCTAACTGCTCAAGATCTGAAAAGCCAATGGTATTTGGACAGTGGCTGCTCTAAACACATGACAGGAGACAAAAGCAAATTTATAACTCTTGATGAAAATAAATCTGGCAATGTTACTTTTGGCAATGATAAATCAGGTAAGATCAAGGGAAAAGGCTCAGTCAACATAGAAAATGGCAGAGGAAAGGCCCAAGATGTACTATTTGTAGATGGGTTGAAAGAAAATTTACTAAGTGTCAATCAGATGTGTGAAAAAGGCTGTGAAGTTCTTTTTAGAGCACAAGATTGTGAAGTCAGATCAAGCACCACAGGTAAGACTCTACTCAAAGGAGTTTGAATAGAGAGTAATGTTTACATTGTGAAAGAGGAAGATGAAGCATGTCATCTTAGCAAACTAGAAGAGTCATGGTTATGTCATAAAAGGTTGGGACATCTCAGCTTTGATCACATCATCAGACTAAGCAAGAAGAAAGTTGTCAGAGACATGCCAGAAATAAAGAGGCCTTCTAATACCATATGCAAATCGTGTCAATTAGGAAAACAGACTCGCACATCCTTCAAGGCCAAAGATGAGTTATCAACAAGAAGACCTCTACAGCTTGTGCACATGGATATGTGTGGACCCGCAAGAAACAAAACTCCAAGTGGAGAATCCTACTTCATGTTGATAATAGATGATTTCTCTAGAATGACATGGGTTGCATTTCTCAAGAATAAATCAGAAGCTCTGAAAAAAATTAAGATCTTCAAAGCATTAGTAGAAAATCAAACGGGATGCAAGCTGAAATGCATCAAATCAGACAGAGGAGGTGAATTTACATATTATGACTTTGCTGACCTATGCAATGAACATGGGATAAAGCAACAATTTACTATTGCGGGAACACCTCAGAAAAATGGAGTAGCAGAGAGACAAAACAGGTCTGTACGGAAAATAGCCAGATTCATGATGCATGAAAGTAATATTGCTCAAACCTTCTGGGCAGAAGCAGTACACACAACAATGCATATCCTTAATAAATCCCACTTAAGACCAAGCAGTGATAAGACTCCATATGAACTATGGCATGGGAAACCAGCTTCAATTAAACATTTTAGAATCTTTGGAAGCAAGTGTTACATAAAGAATAATGATGAAAATCTTGGGAAATTTGATGCAAGAGCAGATGAAGGGGTATTTCTAGGATATGCATCCAAAAGTAAAGGGTACAGGTGCTACAACAAGACTCTTCGAAAAATAGTAGAAAGCATTGATGTGAGATTTGATGAAGAACTTCCAAACAATACAAGAGATACAGACTACTGCAGTCCATCAGACAACCATGAAGAAGAAAACCAAGATGATGAGGAAACAAGCAAGACAACAGAATATACAGAGCTGAGTTCTAAAGCTCCCTCAAGATATACTCAGAAGAACCATCCTGAAGATCATATCATTGGAGACAAGAGAGTAGGGGTCCAAACAAGAAGGCAGCTAACAGAACAAACTGAAGAGGTATACATAGCCATGTTGTCACAAATAGAGCCAAAGAAATTTGAAGAAGCCATCAAGGATAAGTCTTGGGTGAATGCTATGAATGAAGAATTGGATCAAATTGAGAAAAATAATACCTGGGAACTAGTTCCTAGACCCACTGAGAAAAATGTCATAGGGTCAAAATGGGTATTCAAAAATAAAATGAATGAGGAAGGACAGGTAATCAGGAACAAAGCTAGACTTGTCTGCAAAGGATATTCACAAATCGAAGGACTTGATTATGATGAAACATTTTCCCCTGTAGCCAGAATGGAAGCTATCAGAATGTTCCTGGCATTTGCATGCTACCAAAACTTCAAAGTATATCAAATGGATGTAAAATCTGCATTTCTGAATGGAGACTTAGAAGAAGAAGTCTACATGGAACAACCAGAAGGCTTTTCATTGATAGACAAAGAAGACTATGTGTGCAGACTGAAGAAGGCTCTATATGGACTGAAATAGGCTCCTCGTGCTTGGTACTCAAGACTGGATAAATATTTTCAAAAACAAGGATTTAAGAGAGGAGGAGTAGATAGCAATCTATACATAAAAGCCCATGAAAATGAACTCCTGATTGTTTTAGTATATGTTGATGACATTATGTTTGGAAGCAACAGAGATGAACTAGCAAAGGGATTTGCTGAGGAGATGAAATCAGAGTTTGAGATGTCCATGATTGGAGAACTCAGTTTCTACTTAGGACTTCAAATTCAGCAAAAGAACACAGGGACATTCATCTCACAAGAAAAATACTTGAAAGAAATGTTGAAAAATTTCAAAATGGAGGACTGCAAACCTGTGTCACCTCCCATGATCACGGGATGCAAGCTATGTGTTGATGATGGGTCTGCTGATATAGATCAAAAACTCTACATATCCATGATAGGAAGTCTGTTGTATTTGACTGCATCAAGACCATACATCATGCTAGCAGTAGGACTAGTGGCTAGATATCAAGCAGCTCCTAAACAAAACCATCTTCTGGCAGTAAAAAGAATATTCAGATATCTACAAGAAACAACACAATATGGACTTTGGTATCCTAAAGGAAAAAGCTTCACTTTGACAGTATACACAGATGCAGATTGGGCCAGCTGTGTGGATGACAGGAAAAGCACAAGTGGAGGTGCATTCTATTTAGGAGAAAGTCTGGTGGCATGGTTAAGCAAGAAACAAACATCTATCTCTCTGTCTACAGTAGAAGCAGAATATATAACGTGTGACATGTTGTACACAAGTCATGTGGATGAAGCAAACCCTCAAGACATGAAGGTAAGCATTGATGAACCTATCTCAATCAAGAGAATGTGATACAAGTGCTATAAGTATATCTAAAAATCCTGTGCTTCACTCAAAAACTAAACATATCCCAATCAAGTATCATTTTCTCCGAGAACAAGTGGCCCAGAAGATAGTAAAACTGGAGTATGTACCAACAAAAGAACATACAACAGATATATTTACTAAACCGCTTGCTAGAGAACCATTTGAATATTTGAGAGATAGACTAGGGGTAGTATCTGTAGATGCTACTCTCTAATATGAAGAGAAAGCACAATTTCAAGGAAAGAACAGAAACGAAAATATCATTCTCAGGGGGAGATCAACCAGCAAGGGAAGCATGAAAACAGGTCCTCAGAATCAAAAGGATTATGGCAAGAATACATTCAGCATAAAAGAATCAATAAAAAGGCGAAAAGGTCAGTGGTGTAGTGGAAGAGTGGTGAACCATACGTGAACCGAACACATAAGAGTAGTGAACCCAACGTAAATCTAATCCAAAGGTTGAAACAGCAGCGTACAAAGTCAGAAAATTTCAAGGAGAGGAAATTCACGAAATATTGAAAAAGGATAAAATCACAGGATCAAAGAATAGAAGCTACACTAAGAATTCAAACCCCCTGCCATTGATGTCAAAGGGGGAGGAAGAGCAGGAAAACAGAGAAAGTGTATTGCCACAAATAAAGTTTATTTCCATCAATGCCAAAGGGGGAGACTGTTGGAAATATTGTCATTGATGGCAATGGAGGCAGCAAAGACAGAGACAGACAAATAAGGCAATAGATGCAAAGATAGGAAAAGAACAGTAGCAGGTAATATATAAAATGAAGGCAGAGGTAGAGGCAGAGCCGTTATCACAAGCAGAGGCAGAGGTCGAGTAGCAGAAGCAGCTAAGGCATAGGAAGAGGCAGTGAATATAGAAGCAGAGCCGTTATATCAGAGACAGAGGCAGAGGTAGAGCCGTTATCTCAAGCAGAGGTAGAACCATTTTTAATTCTGAGGAACCGCAACCCAGGCGGAAGAATACACAATATTCCAGGAATCTTAAACCCAAGCTGGAGGATATATATATATATATAAATAATTCCGAGAATCGCTTACCCTGTCGGAGGATACACTAAAATTGAAACATATTACACAAAGGTCCAAAGCATATATATATATATGCAGCACATTACATATATATGCAGCGCATTACATATTTCACAAAGGTCCAAAGTTTATATATATTAATTTATATGGAGCGCTTTATGATCAAAGAATCAAAGTATCATAAGGTGGGGCCCTTTCCCAATCGCATCAGAGATTATAAGGGCAGCAGAACATATAAACAGAAAATTGCGATTGCGATGAAGCCCGGACCCGATGGGTTTATGAAACATAATGGATATGTGTCAGAACATGCAACCGAAGAATTGCAATTGCGATGAAGCCCAGATCATATAAACAAAGGTTCAAAGCATATATATTAATTTATATAAGTGGAGCGCTTTATGATCAAAATAAACGAAGTAATATAAGGTGGGACCCTTATGAATCACATCGGAGAATATAAAGGCATCGGAACATCACAACAAAAACTTGTGATTGCGATCAATCGCATCGGAACAATCGCAAAGGTACCAATCGCATTGGAGTTAAAGTGGAACATGTTAAAAAATATTTGTGATTGCGATGAAATCCGGACGTGATAGTCATATAAACTCCACCATATAAAACATGGTCGGGTCCGCATATCAATCGCAATCGGAAATTTGTGGAGCATATCAATCGCATCGGAGCAAGGCAGCTTGCGATTGCGATTGGCAAAGCCAGATGCAATAGTCATATAAACTTTGCCATATAAAACATGGTCGGGTCCGCATATCAATCACAATCGGAAATTTGTGAAGGTGTTGTTATATATATATATATAAAGTTGTTGCGATTGTATTGAAAAGTGCCACGTGGTCTGTGGACCCACGGGCCTCCGCTTAAGGTGGAGGGTGATTATTAATATAATACAATTGCGATGTGTGCAATTGTATCAGGCCATAAAACAAAGGCTGTGGTGTATGTATGTTCCGCTTGTGAAACTCACCACATCAACAAGACACTTGTTGTATGAAAAGCGTTGGAATTTGCCCAGATTTAAAGTCAGCAGTTACATATATATGACAGATAGCCGTTACTCTGTGACATTGAATAAGGAAACAAACAGAGCCGAAAGGGACAAAGACACAGTCAAAGAAAAGACAAGTGCGCAGCAATCCAAAAGGCTGAATGAGTTGAGATGGATTTTTCATTGTAATTGAATGTAAATGTTTTTAATTAATTTATATTTTTGTGATGCATTGGGAAGTCTCTGGAAGAGAAAAAATATCCCACTGTAATGTTAAATTGATACCTACAGTTATATTTATTGAATGGGCAGATAAAAGGAATGAGAAGACAAAAGCCAAAGAGTCATGACTGTTCACTCCAAATTCTTTGTGAAATACAAACAGTCATGTGAGTAACTCTATATATAATATCAACTGGATATGCATAAGAGAGGTTAGAGAGAGAAAATATAGAGAATTCTATAGAAGAGTAAGACAGAGAAGATTAAGAAAAGAAGAGCAGAAAGAGATGCTACAGAACAGAGCTGATATCTGAGCTAAATCAACAAACTTCTAGTTTGATAAATTGAGGAAGTTGGAGCTTCCCTATCAAGTTGTAGCTTGATAGCCATCAGTTGTAGCTGACTGAGGTTGGAGCCTCCTGTAGGTTGGTGCCTACAAAAAATTGAAGGGAGTTGGTGCTTCCTTGAAAGTTGTAGCTTGCAGAATTGAGGATTGGAGCCTCCTATATGTTGGTGCCTGCAGAAAAACAGTGGTGATAGGGAGTTGGAGCTTGCCTTTGCATCACAACAATAATAATATGTGGTTTTATCCCTTTATGGGTTTCCACTTATATCTGGTGTCTCTGTGCATGATGTTTATGTGTTGATCTGATTTATATCTTCTGCTTAATACCTGCTGCTCTCATATTAAGTCTACTGTTATATTATATTAATACTTGTTGCTCACATATTAAGTTGGACATGAAATGAAGGTGTAAATAAGTTTTAATGATAAGTTTAAAAGTCCATGAATGTGTTAAACTGATTCACCCCCCCCCCCCCTCTCTCAGTTTAACTAAGGGTTCAACAACCTCCTCAAAAAATTAATATTTCCAATGAAAGATTGTAATTATTTGAGGCTTCTTGGATGGCTGATCTGTAATATGCCATCTATCCTTGTAGGGTGTATTTTAATTCCCTCTTCTGAAATTATATGGCCAAGAAGTTTACCTTCTTGGAGACCAAAGAGTGTCTTCTTGGGATTCAATGACAAGTCAAATTTCCTACACTTCTCAAAAACTTTTCTCAAGTGAATCAAATGTTCTTCATCAGTTTTTGAGAAAATGATTATGTCATCAAGGTAAATGATTATGAAATAGCCAATATCTTTAGAGAAGGCTATGTCCATGGCCCTTTGGAAGGTGACCCTTGCATTCATCAAACCGAAAGGCATTTTGACATACATAAAGGTGCCCCAAGGTGTGGTAAAAACAATTTTAATTTGATCACTTGGGAGCACTAACACCTTGTTGTAACCCAAGAACCCATCTAAGAGTGATATCATTTTTGACCCAACTACCCTTTGAAGTATATGGTCCATCTTGGGCAAGGGGTAGTTGTCTTTTATAGAGGCTCTATTTAAATTTCTGAAGTCAATACAGAGCCTGATTTCCCTTGTCTCTTTTCTAACAGAAACTAAGTTTGATACCCACTCTGAATATCTAATTGGCATTATAATTCCAGCATCATGCATATTTTCAATTTCTGCCTTAACTAAAGGTAGTAAAATAGGGTTTATTCTCCTTAGTTTTTGTTTGAATGGTTTTTTATTTTCCTTCAAAGGAATCTTGTGCTGAATGATGCTAGTGTCATAAGATTTCAGATCTTTGTATCCCCAAGCAAAAACATCTTTAAACTCTTTGAAAAACTCTATGTATTGCAATTTTATGTGATCTAGGAGAGTGCTGGATAGTTTAATCATGTTAGGTTCTGCTAGGTTGCCTATGTTATGTTCTTCTACATATGTTTCCATAGGCTCCATTCTTGGTTCTTTGGCTACATCGTTAAAGTCGACAGGTGTTCTAAAGGTGTGAGACCTCTTCGAATTGTATCACTCTTGCATTGTAAAACTTCCAAGTCTTCTTGGTCTGCGTTGTCAATTAACTTTGCTTCAAAAGGATTCTCACAATGATTTATATCAGTAGAATGTGTTATTTCAACTTCTGGGATTTTTTCAATATACAAGTAGTTTTCTTTATGGCTGGTTTCTGATATTGGCACGACAAAATCGTTTTCTGATTTTAAGAAATCATCTATGTGTTTGTCAGAATCAAACCCCTACCAGTGATCTTCGTTATCAGGCACTGCAGGCCTGTGTTTTACCTTTACACTAAGCTGTTCATTTATCTCAGGTATTTGGAAGTTGCTGGCATTGAAAGCGAGTTCATTTGCTAGATGATTTAGTGCTATGGGAATGAAAATAAGTTCATACTTTTCAAAGGTTTTCAATAAATCAAGGGCAGCATTTCGATATTCCCTAAGCCTTGGATTTCTAGCTGAGTATTCTCCTTTGATTTGTCTTATGATAAGTTCAGAATCTCCTAAGATTGATATCTTTTGGGCTTCTAATTGTTTAAGAAATTGTAAGCCTAGGAGAAGTGCTTCATACTCAGCAATATTGTTAGTGCATGGGAAATCTAATTTATATGAAAAACTCCGATTCATATTTTGAATCCACACACCTGCCCCTGCACTTGTTTTTTTATAGGATCCATCAATGTTTATTGTCCAAAGTATATTTGCCTCATTTTCATTTTCTTGTTGCTGTTGATTTTCAATGTTTCGAATTTGATTTGAGGGAAGTTCTGATTGTTCTGATAAACAGAAGGGGTCTATGTTTTCCTTATCTTGTTGAGTGATTTCATCTTCATTGTAAAAGATAAAGGAATCTAAACTTGATTGAACATAATAGATTGGAGAGTTGTTTGGTTTATCTATATTTCTCACCATGTACTTTATGTGATATTCCCTATATAATCTTCTGTTTTGGTTAAAAACAAGGATGGTGGCATAACACATGTCCATTTGAAGGCTTCCCTGAACTTTGGCTCCCCATGATCTTGATAAGAGCATGCCATACTTAGGGGGAATGTCAACTACAACTATGTCCATTACTATAATCTTAGCAGGGATTTGAGATCAGTTAACACATAAATCTTTGATCAAACCCAAACATTTGACTCTACTTGAGTCAAAAGAATACAAATCTTTGTATGGTTTAGTAATTTCTAAGCCTAAGCTTTCCATTACTACTTTGGGCATTAGATTGTGTGAAGCTCCAGAATCTAACATGGCATTGTGTAAACTTTTCTCATGTATGTTGAAACTATCATAGAAGGGAGGGACAACCCCTTCATGGTATTTTCCTTCAACTTCTGGACCAAACAACAACTCAGGCTTGTCATCTATCAAGTTTAAGGTGTCAGTATCAGTTCCTAAGTTCAAAGCTTTTAAAACTTGGTTTTTGTACACTTCTTGGGTTACTAGTTCAGATAGAGGGATGGTAATTTTTATCTTTGCAATCTATCCCTCGAGGCTGAAAGGAACAATTGATTTGGTCATATTTACATCTATCTTTTCAATTGAATTCCTTTCAGCAATTTTGTTTTTCTGAACCTTGTTTGGACTGGTAATTGGGATAGTTTTGTTAGGACCACTAGCTGAAGTACTAGGGGTACTCTGTTCAACATTTGGTTGGCTATTTTTCTCTTTGTTTAAATCTGGTTTTTTAGCCAAAATGATAGGTTTGTCCACTGTCTTCTTAGGCTGACTTTCTGAATTTTTCTTGACAACAGTGCTAGTGTTCTTATCTTTTGAATTGTCTACGTTCCCTTTGCTCCTAAGATCATATTGTTTGTGTACCTCCATGATTGCATTTTCAAACCCCAATCTATAATCATCAGAATCTTCATAGGTGTTTGTATTTTGATCAAAGAATAAACCTTGTTCTTCTTCAGTGAAAACAAAATCATCCCCACTGTCTGATCCAATCAAGTTTACATGAGCTTCTCCCAACCTTTCCACCTCCCTATCTTCCTCATATTGATCCACATAGTTTTGTTGGAAGGGAGGTATAACCTGTTGGTCACTTTCTTTTTGCTTATCTTGATTGTTTTCTCTTCTATAATTCTAATTTCTATTTCTATTTTGGTTGTTTTGAGGTTCTCTTGGTGGCACTCTATCATTCAAGTTGATATTTTCAAGCATCCTCTCCATTACCTTCATTAGGTTGTCAATTTTCGTGTCAGAAGTTGAGGTTGAGGGTGCAATGTCATCTTTATAAGTTACCCTCTTCTATGATCTCAACCTATTTCTTTTCTCAATTATATTTGCTTCTACGCTCACAGCTCCTTTCTGCATGTCTTCTGATGTTAAATAATCTGTCCCCCTTAGCTAATAAGCCATTTCAGCATCAAAACCTTCAGGGTATCTTACTAAGGCCATGCCTTGGGGAGGTTTCATGTGAGGTGGAAGAGAATTGTAAACACTGTTAAACCTAGTGGTGTAGTCATGAACACTCTCCCCTTGATTTCTTTTGAGACTACTATACTCTGCTAGTATTTGGAGAGGGTTTTTTTTTAGTTCCCATTTATTTATGAATGTTTGATGCAAAGCAAGGAGATCATTGATGCTATTAGGAGGTAAGTTTTTAAACCACTTCTTTACATCTCCTCCTAAACTTTGAGCAAAGATCCTCATATTAATGGTTTCTTCTTCTATCTCCATGTAATCAAATGCATCTTCCATCCTATCTACATGATGTTGAGCTGTTGTAGACTCTTTTTTAGTGAAATGAGGAATTTTTGATTGATAATCATTTGGTAAGGGAAGCAGAGGTTGCGGTAACACTAATGGGGCATACCATGTTGCCATGGCTAGAAAGAAAGGTGGATTTACAAGAGTGACAGTGGGCTGAACTAGAGTGTTTTGCATAGTGGTAGTATGGATTGGAGTGGAAGAAACACTTGGGCCAGCAAACTGGTTTTGAGTGTAGGGGTTTCCATGTTTTGGCCAGATTGGCAAGACCAAAAGATGAGACAACATTAGAACCACTTTTGGGCCCTAGGATCTAGCTCTCCTGGACCCGGAGAGGGATCTCTCCAAATAGAGCAAAGAATGATATATCTTTGAAGCTCAAGATGAGATGTTAGGCTAGGTATGAAGCACAAAGGGGGTTTTGAATTGATTTGGTTGGTTGGTTGCTGGGTTGTTCATGAGATCATAGACTGAGAAAGTAATGGGAGAAAAGGAACAAAGCAGCAGGAAGCTTCAGCAAAGGGGATAGGTCAAGAAAGTGCCATCCATTGGGCTATGGAGTCATGAAAGGAAATTACATGCAACGACTAGCCAAGGCTTCCACCGGGCAAGTCATCTACACTAAAGGATCTTTTAGATAGATGATGGGATGGAACATTAAGGAAAGAAGGTGGAAGAAGGAAAGACAACCAAATTTTTGTCTATAGATTAGGTCAGAGGTCATTTAACTCCAGACCTGCTTGGACATACTCAAAGGCAGCTCTCGAAGAGGGACAAAGGGGCTGCTTATAGATCGGACCAGAGGTCATTTAACTCCAGGTCTGCTTTAGAAACTCCAAGGGAAAAACATAGATAACAAAGAAACATCCAAGCAGCAAACCCTCGAGTTCATACATCAACCAGCAGGCAATAACATCCACTGCGCTGGTTAAACCACATGAATTCACTCTCAGATACACATGAAGCAGAAAACATTAAAGGTAGGGAGAGCAGGAACATAGGGCACCTAACAAGGGTGAATCCTATGCTATACTTCTGTTGCCTACCAGAAGAACATGAAACAATACGAAAATGCAATAAACAGAGTTAGGAAAAACATCACCAATAGTAATAGACCAGGATCCTGTGAAATGTGCTTTGATTAATTGGTGCAAAACCAGTCATGTATAGTAAGCTCAATGGCTAATACAATCCAAACTTTCTCCCTAGCCTATTACATGCAAACTACTCTGTAACTCCCTCCCAAGACTGTTCTAACAGTCAAACTGAATCCCTCTAACAGCAACAGCCGAACAACTGAACAACCCCCTTTATGATGTGTTCTTCTGGATTCTTATAGGAGAAAACAGAGCAGAAGATGGTAGGTGAAGAATTAAATGAAGAATTAACACTCAGAAGAGGAGGAAGGCCGCAACCCATTCTGCTTTAAATCTGTGCAATTACTTCTGGTACTCTGGCTGCAGAACTACTTCCATTCTCTGTTGACTGGACAAACTAGTGAAATAATGATGCTAGGGTATCCATACTGTGTAACAAGTGCTTCTTGATGATGTAGGATTGCTGAAAGGGCGTAGATCTTCATTTGAGGCACAATGTAGACTGAAAATGATGTGTACCGTGTCCTTTCATGGGAGAACGCTCTGCCGATATGGAAAACCTGATAATATTATCTCTCTGTGCATAGGACCGTCCAAGAGATCCACGGGGTCTTCCAAATTGTACTTTTTCCTTCTAAAAATCCCTGCAGAAGCTTATGAGTCTTCCATTTCTTGCCTCGAGCTCTCTGCTGACCTTGTCTGTGAAGTTCGAGCTTCAATGGTGCCGGAGGGTTGGTAGAGTTTAAACTCTGTCCGTTGATGAATTTATGGCACAAGTAGCCCTCAGATGCTTCCTGTAACATCAGGCTCTGAATACAGCCTCTGCACATGGTCTTCATTGATGCTTCTGTCGCTGTAACAGAGATCACACATCATGGCGGTCACTCACTGTTGAAAATCCTGCGAGACACAAAACCTGTGAAGAGAAACCATGGATGGGCAATGGATGATGTGGACGGATGGAGGATATGGCCATGCAGGAGTGATGGAGGTGAAACTCGCAGAGGAAGTGGTGAGAATCGCTCTAGCGGGGGTTGACGGTCTGCAGAGCGAATATACGTGGAAAAAAAATGAAAACACATTAAAAAACACGAAACGAACCGCTTATATGTAATGGAATGGGCGCATGTACAGAGGGTGCACGTGGGGTGATGTGGCGTACGGTGAAGACACGTGGATGGATGATGTGGAGGCTGGGGCGACAGTGGAATGGTCAACGGCAGGCAGACAAATCTGGACCGTTGATCGTGGCGGAGATCGACAGTGGAGGACGATGGATGGCGGGCCAGGACCTGAGCTATCGCGCGCGCTACTTCATTAAACATCGTGCATCTTGGGCGGGCGATGGCCGTTGGATGGCCCGCTCCAGATTGGACGGTCGACGATCATTTCGCTGGGCGCCCACGTCCAATAGATAATGCGCAGGAGATGAATTTAACGAGCGGGAAAAGTGGTTTGGGAATCGTACAGAAGGACGCGTGTCGGGCACTGAGTGGAATCGCTGGGCAATGGGGAAAAACCGCCACCCGCCCAAAGGCGGTGCGAAATAAACAAGCGGTTTTTAACAGTGCGTGGGGATGGGAGTGGGGACCACCGATAGGGAGAACTCCGCACCGTCGGATCATACTTTAAACGGACGGTGGAGATGAAAGCGGGGGACTTTATAATAAAAATTTTATTATAAAGTTTCATGGTTTATGGGAAGCGCCTTTGGGGATAGTGCTTAGGTCACGATGCTAGGCTATATGGAGCGGAAAGGCATGGGGCTAGCGGAGAAGGGGCTTAGGCCGATTATAAGGTCCGAAGTGGGTTTTTAACCCATTTTCAATGTATTTTGAGGCCTAAGGAGGGTAACAATAGGGAGATGGAGGGGGAGTTTGGGCAAGCAAAGGGTGCAGGGATTTTTAGAGGGGATTTAGGGGGGTTAATAGGGAAAATAGAGGGGGACAATAACACTTTGACAGAAGGAGAAAAAAAAGGAAAAGGGACATTTTGCAGGGGTACAAGGGGAAAATGAAGGCTTTGAGCTAGGGAAACAGCAGAAGGGATTTGTATAAGGAAAAGCACATAGAGACCTCAAGGATGATGTGTCTTCAAGGGAGATGCATTCCTTGAAGGTCTCCAAAATGACATAGCCCCCTAGCTTGCTTGTCAAGAATTTCATAGGGGGGCTAACAGTGGCTCCACATGGGGATGGCTTCTTCTTGAAGGAGGCAAGACACCAGAAATGATATTTGGAGTAGGCCAGTTGCCTGCTGCTTGGCACATCCCTTTCTTTGATCAGCTGCCACAATATGAATATGTTACATCAACAGAAAC
Source organism: Pinus albicaulis (assembly GCA_034641835.2). Classification (NCBI taxonomy): domain Eukaryota; kingdom Viridiplantae; phylum Streptophyta; class Pinopsida; order Pinales; family Pinaceae; genus Pinus; species Pinus albicaulis. The sequence goes on along the minus strand of MU968382.1, from coordinate 9,855,338 downwards.
ATTTTTCCCCAACCAGTCTACCTACCCATACTACAATCCTAACAATTTTCTTCAAGGGTGCATTTGAGCTAGCGAACCCTTTACATCATTTTATTTGAAAACAAGAAAACAAACCTATTCTACTTCTACCCTTATTGCTCCATGAGACCAGATTAGACTGTTGGTCTCACATGTTTCTCTACCTACACTACTACCTGCTAGGATTAGACTGTCTAGCAGGTTTCTTCTCTACATTCTAAGACAGAAATTGAAACAACTAACTACTTGCTCATAGACTGAGCTTTATTGAGCTTTTCCTACCTACCCTACTCTACTGAAATATTTATAAGTCTAGCTTACAAACATTGTCTTCCAATGTAACCAGTCCATCAAATGATCCCATGGCTGGTCCTTCTTACTCAACTCCTTGAGCATGCTGGATAGGTAGGGCAGCTCCCACTCCTTTTGTTCCATAAAAATAGCCTTGAAAAATGTTCTCTCTATTTGCAACATGCTGCTCAAAAAGACCCTAGATCCTTCTTCAAATGTTTGCAGGAAATATGCATAAGGATCATGAAATGATACCTGGTTATGAATATCTGGCAGACAGGCTTCAACCAGGACTTCCTCTTCTTCCACTGAATCAAGGATAAGACTCTCTTGAGGAAGAGAATCTTATTCATCTTCTGAACTAGAGGACTCATCATATATGTCAGTGTTGTCCCCCTAGAGCTCTGATATATTTTGCTCTGAGGTGCTGAGCTCTGTGAGAAGATCTATGTATTCTGGAGCAGGGTTTTGGTCCATTTCTTTCTCTTCTTCAAGAGAAGGCTCCTTGCTTACATTCTGCTCCGGAATCTCTTCTTTGCTTTCCTCCTCATCTTCTGAAAAGAAAGGTTGCTGGTCTCCAATCATGTGAAAACCATTACTGATGAGTTGTAATGGAGTGAAGCAAATATCTAGAGATCCTTCACCCTGTTCTGCACTCTTAAAGCTTTCTTCATCAGTATCATAAATAGCCTGCATTGGCTCATTACTCTCTGGAAGTAAATGGAAATGATTTTCCTCCCATAAATCTACTAACGATGACCCTGCAAGATCATCTTCCGTTTGGAGAACATCATCATTAGATAGATCAAAGACAGGGGAATCATGAATGTAAGTAATGTTACCAATCAGATATACTGGATTGTTAGCAGATTTTTCTTCATTTTGATTTACATGTGAGCTTTCCAACTCTGCACAACCAATCTCAACAGATGAATGGGAAAGAAGGTTTGTTTTGCAAAAACTTTCAGAGGCTGGCTGTTTATTGATGATTTGATCTATTTCTTCCTCTATCAAAGGGGAAGATGGTCTTGTGTCCCTTTGTACAGAAGTGCAGCAGCTCTCTGTTTCCTCTGAAGACTGGATTTGAGGCTAGATGTCATCTTGAGCCTCAACTATAAGGAATGATGAATCAGCAACTGAGTTTTTAGGAATATCTTGAAAAAATTCCACAGTCTCTTGACTGTTTTCTTCCTCAGCTAATTCATCCATGTTCTTGTGATAGCTAGGATGCATATGAAATTCTTGAATGGCTGTCAACAGATCTTTAGATTGCGAATTAACCAAATCCTTATCAATGTCTAACAGGTATTGTATGATATTCTGAGATTGATCACAATAGTCCCATGATAAGGATGGAGAGTTTCCTTTATAATTCTTGTAAAATACTTGGTGCATGTCCTTTAAAGAAAACAAACTCCGAGGTTCTAACCATTCATACCAATTCCTAGCCTTTCCTTCTAATGTTGCCATGAACATTTTCATTAGGCAGTCTTCATGCCATTCAACTCTAAATTTCCACACATGTATATGAAACTTGATGAGATGTAGCAAGGGGTCTTCAGTGTTTTCACCCTGAAGGGTAGGCAAGTTTTTTAACCAGTCCACTTCAGGCATTTTGTGTGGGAATCCAGGGATATTCTCCCTGCTCATTAGGGCATATCTTCTCTGTATGCATGGAAGCATGTTTGTAAATCAGAAAGAGGTCACTGTGTCTCTTCAACCGGTTCAGAGTCTTCTACCAGTGGAGTCATTAGGTCTTTGGATCATAGGGAGTGTGGAGTCGCCAGGTGGATGAATTTTTCTGTTTGAAGCAGGCTGCTGTCCACCATCAGCAATTAGGTAATGTCACCTTTCAGGAATAACCTCAAAACACAACAAACTCCAACCAGAGATTGACTGGGAGGGAGTTTACCAGATATGTCACCTCCGAAGAGGGTGAGATCCGGAGGCTACCTGGCCCTTCCCAGGCTCTGTCTAAGAGTATGAGGCACACAACGAATGGAGGCTGATTCAAGAAAGGGATAACTTTCTGCCAATATAACCAGAGATTTGTGGGTTTGAATGCCTAGGGATGTTCAAAGTGTAATACACACAATTCCCCAGCGGAGTCGCCATTATGTAGGGGTTCCCATGTTTTGGCCAGATTGGCAAGACCAAAAGATGAGACAACATCAGAACCGCTTTTGGGCCCTAGGATCTAGCCCTCCTGGACCCGGAGAGGGATCTCTCCAAATAGAGAAAAGAATGATATATATTTGAAGCTCAAGATGAGATGTTAGGCTAGGTATGAAGCACAAAGGGGGTTTTGAATTGATTTGGTTGGTTGGTTGCTAGGTTGGTCATGAGATCATAGACTGAGAAAGTAATGGGAGAAAAGGAACAAAGCAGTAGGAAGCTTCAGCAAAGGGGATAGGTCAAGAAAGTGCCATCCATTGGGCTATGGAGTCATGAAATTAAATTACATGCAACAGCTAGCCAAGGCTTCCACTGGGCAAGTCATCTACACTAAAGGATATTTTAGATAGATGATGGGATGGAACATTAAGGAAAGAAGGTGTAAGAAGGAAAGACAACCAAATTTTTGTCTATAGATCAAGTCAGAGGTCATTTAACTCCAGACCTGCTTGGAAATACTCAAAGGCAGCTCTCGAAGAGGGACAAAGGGGCTGCTTATAGATCAGACCAGAGGTCATTTAACTCCAGGTCTGCTTTAGCAACTCCAAGGGAAAAACATAGATAACAAAGAAACATCCAAGCAGCAAACCCTCAAGTTCATACATCAGCCAGCAGGCAATAACATCCACTGCGCTGGTTAAACCACATGAAATCACTCTCAGATACACATGAAGCAGAAAACATTAAAGGTAGGGAGAGCAGGAACATAGGGCACCTAACAAGGGTGAATCCTATGCTATACTTCTGTTGCCTACCAGAAGAACATGAAACAATACGAAAATGCAATAAACAGAGTTAGGAAAAACATCACCAATAGTAATAGACCAGGATCCTGTGAAATGTGCTTTGATTAATTGGTGCAAAACCAGTCATGTATAGTAAGCTCAATGGCTAATACAATCCAAACTTTCTCCCCAGCCTATTACATGAAAACTACTCTGTAACTCCCTCCCAAGAATGTTCTAACAGTCAAACTGAATCCCTCTAACAGCAACAGCCGAACAACTGAACAACCCCCTTTACGATGTGTTCTTTTGGATTCTTATAAGATAAAATAGAGCAGAAGATGATAGGTGAAGAATTAAATGAAGAATTAATGCTCAGAAGAGGAGGAAGGCTGCAACCCATTCTGCTTTAAATCTGTGCAATTACTTCTGGTACTCTGGCTGCAGAACTACTGCCATTCTTTGTTGACTGGACAAACTGGTGAAATAATGATGCTAGGGTATCCATACTGTGTAACAAATGATTCTTGATGATGTAGGACTGCTGAAAGGGCGTAGATCTTCATTTGAGGCACAATGTAGACTGAAAAATGATGTGTACCGTGTCCTTTCATGGGAGAACACTCTGCCGATACAGAAAACCTGATAATATTATCTCTCTGTGCATAGGACTGTCCAAGAGATCCACAGGGTCTTCCAAATTGTACTGTTGCCTTCTAAAAATCCCTGCAGAAGCTTATGAGTCTTCCATTTCTTGCCTCGAGCTCTCTGCTGACATTGTCTGTGAAGTTCGAGCTTCAATGGTGCCAGAGGGTTGGTAGAGTTTAAACTCTGTCTGTTGATGAATTTATGGCACAAGTAGCCCTTAGACGCTTCCTGTAACATCAGGCTCTGAATACAACCTCTGAACATGGTCTTCATTGATGTTTCTGTAGCTGTAACAGAGATCACACATCATGGAGGTCATTCACTATTGAAAACCCTGCGAGACACGAAACCTGTGAAGAGAAACCATGGACGGGCAATGGATGATGTGGATGGATGGAGGAGATGGCCATGCAGGAGTGATGGAGGTGAAACTCGCAGAGGAAACGGTGAGAATCGCTCTGGCGGGGGTTGACGGTCTGCGAATATACGTGGAAAACAAACAAAAACACATTAAAAAACATGAAACAAACCGATTATACGTAATGGAATGGGCGCATGTACGGAGGGTGCACGTGGGGTGACGTGGCGTACGGTGAAGACACGTGGACGGATGATGTGGAGGCCGGGGCGATGGTGGAATGGTCAACGGTAGGCAGACAAATCTAGACCGTTGATCGTGGCGGAGATCGACGCGGAGGACGATGGATGGCGGGCCAGGACCTGAGCTATCGTGCGCGCTACTTCATTAAACATCGTGCATCTTGGGCGGGCGATGGCCGTTGGATGGCCCGCTCTAGATCGGACGGTCGACGATCATTTCGCTGGGCGCCCACGTCCGACAGATAATGCACGGGAGATGACTTTAATGGGCGGGAAAAGTGGTTTGGGAATCGTACAGAAGGGCACGTGTCAGGCGCTGAGTGGAATCGCTGGGCAACAGGGAAAAACCGCCACTCGCCCAAAGGCGGTGGGAAATAAACAAGCGGTTTTGAACAATGCGTGGGGACGGGAGTGGGGACCACCGATAGGGCGAACTCCGCACCGTCGGATCATACTTTAAACGGACGGTGGAGATGAAAGCAGGGGACTTTATAATAAAAATGTTATTATAAAGTTTCATGGTTTATGGGAAGCGCCTTTGGGGACAGTGCTTAGGTCACGGCGCTAGGCTATATGGAGCGGAAAGGCGCAGGGCTAGCTGAGAAGGGGCTTAGGCCGATTATAAGGTCCGAAGTGGGTTTTTAACCCATTTTCAATGTATTTTGAGGCCTAAGGAGGGTAACAATAGGGAGATGGAGGGGATATTGGGCAAACAAAGGGTGTAGGGATTTTTAGAGGGGATTTAGGGGGGTTAATAGGGAAAATAGAGGGGGACAATAACACTTTGACAGAAGGAGAAAAAAAAGGAAAAGGGACATTTTGCAGGGGTACAAGGGGAAAATGAAGGCTTTGAGCTAGGAAAACAACAGAAGGGATTTGTATAAGGAAAATCACATAGAGACCTCAAGGATGATGTGTCTTCAAGGGAGATGCATTCCTTGAAGGTCTCCAAAATGACATAGCCCCCCCAGCTTGCTTGTCAAGAATTTCATAGGGGGGGCTAACATTGAGCAGATTTGTTATGGAAAAGGCTAAAGTGGTGAAGAAGCTGTGAATCAGGGGGAGTGGAAGGTGAGGCTTCACTACTAAAGCTTTGTTGCAAATCTATAATGTGAAGATCAGTTTGGTTTAAATCACCTTGAGATCTAGTTCTAAAGATGTACTTTGTATGATGTAAATCAAAGTGTAAAACCTCTAAGACAACAAGGTTTTCAGGGACAGATTTTGCTCTTAAGAGGCTCCTATTAGCAGTTGATTTTCCAGACTTAGAATTCTGCCACAGAATTCTCTCTGGATTGTCAACTATAAAAGGAGGATTTGGGTCTGGATGGGATCTAGTGTTGATCCTATGTGAAGCTAGACTATTTTTCAAAAATGAGAGAGGTTAAAGTTTTTAGAGACTGCTTTTGGAAGTTTTACCTCTCACAATGTATTATATAGTATGGGACTAGGCTTCTAAACTTCTTCAAGGCTGGTTAACACAGTCCTAAAGAGATCTGGAGACCTAAATGAGTAATAGGCCTACTGGGGCTAGTGGAGTCGCCAGGTGGAAACTATTTAGCTTCTAGGAAGGTAAAATATTGGATGGTTCCACCACCATGTTTATTATGAAGCGAAACTGAAATGTTTTTTTTTTTTTTTGGGGTTTTTTTGAGTTATAGTCCTATGGGTTATGAGAGTGTCCTAAATCTGGTTTAACACATAGCTAAGGTGTCAAAAACATACATAGTTCACTCTTATGGCTTGGTAACTGATTCCTTCAAGGTTTGATAAGGTTCTATGAGAATCCTAAGAGTTACTTAGTTTGTCACTGATTCAAATAAGTCCTATCATGATTACCATTTGTTAGGTAGTGCTTGAAGAAGGCTACTTATGTTATACTCGACAGTGGGTGTTTTGTTTTAAGGATTTTACTCAGGGTCCCACCGTGATCTCCATTATGTTGGAGTCTCGTGTTTTGATAGTTTGGAAAATCAAAAGACAAGGCAACATCAGAACCAATATTTAGAGTTACAGGATCTAGTCCTCCTTCTCTCAAAGAGGGATCTCTCAATTTTTTTTTTTTTGCAAAGGTTTATCTTTTGTTCTTTAAGTATTGGTTTTAGACTAGTTATTAAGTGCAAGAGTTTGTTTGTTTGTTTGGTTGAATTGATACAACAAAACATAAAAGGTCTAGGAAAGATATATAGAAAGGGGAAATGTCAGCTTTGTTGGGAAATGGAGTCAAAAAGAGGTTATGGAAAACTTATCAATGGATATCATGGGATATCAAAGGGAAAATCTAACTTGACCACAGGATCCTTTGGTTTTGTGAATGAGATGGACATCAATGATTTGGAAAGAGAAATTGAATTCTCAACAAAGGGAACTTGAAAACATAACTTGAAAAATAAAGAGATATTTGATAGACAGGGCTAACCATAAATTCTACAAACATTCTTTAAACAAATAATGACTTCATACAACTTTCAAAATGAAATCTAAGATTCGGGGAACACCCTATTTCCTCAAATATTTTATTTCAAATGAATTAGAAAATATAAAATATTCACTGATAATTTCAGTCATAGAAGAGGGAATAACTAAAACATCTATGATCACAACTATAATGACCTTTAAGAAAACTGTTCAAGCAAGGAAAAAGGGCATGATCAGAACAAACCTCCTTAACTTACTATAAAAAAAGATACTTCAAAGGGAGACTTCAATAACAGCCTTTATGTGGAAGCAGACAAGCAGGGAGAACCATAAATCATGCTGAAACCAACTATTCGAACTATTAGAGAAATAAACAAGCATGAGGACTAAAGAGAGAGATTAAAGACTCTAAAATACCTCAGCAGAAGAAAACATAAAACAATGAAGGATAAACAGGTCTAAGGTGCTTCCAGGAGTCATTTCTTAGCCTAAAACTTTCATCCTACTGTAGCAAGAAATTACGGAACAAAATGAAAACATGAGAAAACATTAAACAGTTCAGAATACTTCACCAACAGCCAAGCTCATGGATCCAATGATAGAGCCTTCTCAAGAACAAGCATGCAACAACATAATCAGGGCTTCCAAGACTTCAATTTCTTCTTCAACTTCAAAAGACCATGTATTATTTCAAAGAGTTTCAGTATTACAACTAGTGATCAACGAACCTGTATCTCATCTTATTTAGAGGTATTTATAGAAGAAATGAGGAGGTGGAGGAGCTTTAAGATTAATATGCAATAAATTCTATAATAAATTCAGCTCCAAACCTCGAAAACCGTGCAAGGCCTAAGGCAGGAGAGCAATGAATTATGATTCTGTTTATTTACTCTGTTTTTTCTTTTTAAACTCAAAGGGAAAAAAGATTGACTTCGAGGCCTATTTCTTATCTTTGTAATAACTCTGCTGACAATTTGAGATTTTTTTCTTTCTTTGGTAATAACTGTTCAGCTGTCTTTAGATAAATATCTTCTGTTTTGGAAATAACTAGGCCTTCTTTGATTGCTTTGAGGCTGCAGGTGTCTTTTGGTAGCTGTAGAGGATTCAATTAGCCTCTGATGTGGCAGTGGAGGCTTCTCGGACTGGTAGATATTAGTGTTTTAACCTAAAACACCTTTAATTTACTTGAGTTTTGTGTTTTAGGCTTAATGAAGCCTAATTTTGGTCTTCTGGTCTTCAAACCGCCTTTAATCATGCATCAGGTCTTTGATTAATCGAACTAATGCCTTAATCCTTCCAAAACTGTGTTAACAGTCTTCAAATAGGTTTTCTTCTTTTGATTTCATTCTGTCAAAGTGATACTATTCAGAGTGGTGTTTGCTGTGTTTCTATTGTTGTTGCAGGAGTGCAGAGGTTGCATAAAGGCATCAGTGCTTATGAGGCACTAACAAAATATAATTTGGAACCCTGCGAAATGATTTCCTTTGTAAAATAAATGCCTGGGGGATCGTCATCCCCGACCTTCGATTTCTTTTTAAACAACTGAGAAACCTTTAAAACCTAAAAAAACATGGAAAAGTTATAAAAATACTACGGGGAAAAGGTTTAAACGACTTTGGAGGTTTAGGTTTGAGCGTGGCAATTGGATGAACAGAACCAATGGTTAATATTTGCCTGCAGAGGGTAAAAGGGAGGCGATTGAATAAGCGGTGAGGAGATTAAGTTAGAAACATTGATCTGCAGAGATCAATGGTTGAGATCGACTGTGAATATGTAATGCGGAGGGGAAACTTTATAAGAAAATAGACGAAAATACAAAGAAAAACGGGTGAAAAAGCCTTTGGTGGAGGAAAAAGGTTAAAACAAAATTTGGGGTTTCCGAAAGGATTCTGGGCCGTCAGATTAGATCAGCCACAGAGTTCAATGCTGGAGATTGATCTAAGAAGTCCCTTGGGATATGGGTGGAGGGCGATGAACTGAGGGCGAAATCAAACTGGGACCATTGATCTGCAGAGATCAACGACGGAGATTGCACATGAGAAAATGTAGTGCAAATGGGGAAAGCGATTTCGAACAAGAAACCACAGGTTTCACACTGCCAAAAGGCGGATAGGTGGTATTACCTTTTTGAATGTGATATGCATTAGAGCCTAACACGTGGCCTTTTAAAACCACCTACATCGTGTGATTTTGAATCATTAACCTTTAGGCATAAAATTACGTGAAACTGCGCGCTAATCGTCAAATATTGGGTCTTAGATCGGACGGCTATGAGGAAAGCGCGATGGCGATAAGATGCAAGGATGGAAAGTGGTGGGGCAGGGTCAAGGTGGTTTTAACCTGGACCATTAGATCAGGGAATGGACGGTGGAGATTTGATCTAGGAAGGGTAGGACCCAAAGGAGTTGGGCCTATCGGGTTAAATGTGGATTGTTGGATGAAACAGATCAATGGTCGAGATTGAATCTCGAGGTTAATGGAATAACATATGAGGTAAAGGCCGAGAAGAGAAAGGGTTAATGCGGGCCATTGATCTACAGAGATCAACGGCAGAGATTCGCCGAAGAGGTTATAATGGCGGGATTTGAGAAATAATAAAGGGAGGGACGATTGATCTGGACTATCGGATTTTAATGTATGGATGGCCTAGATGCAATTAGAAGATCGTGATTGGTGGAGGCAAAGGGAAAAAAGCGCCAATGCGATTGAACAATGACCGTTGATCTTAGAACCAGATCAATGGTGGGGAATGAATTAGAGGTTCAAAGGCGGAGGGATGGGCTTATGAATCGAGCAATGTGGGCCATCGGATCTGGCCTGGTGGGGAAGATAAACGGCTGAGAAGCAATCGGAAGGTCGCCAATCGGGAGGAGGCAATAAACTATTCAAACGCGACCAATGAAAAATTCTGATGCGAGATTCCACAGATCATTGATTGGTTTAAAGATCAACGGTGGAGGTTCACCCAACCAATGAACCATTGAGACTCTTTGAAACATAAGAAAATCGGATTTTTAATAAATACAAAGGAAAATTTGTCTCGGGGAGGGGCTTATACGGTGTTTAGCACCCGATTGCGGGCTTTTGGGTATATGAAAAGATGAAGGGATCAAGAGTTATAGAAGAGGAGCCAATCGCATCGGGACTTTCCTTTAAACAAAGAAATGTGCCCATCGCAAACCTCTGATTGCGATTAGCGCTCAGGACTTTAACTCTTGGTCCTGGGCACGGGTTAAATGGTGGGGAAGTGGTTTGGGGGCTAGGGAAAAAAGGGCTTAAGGCCTTAGCACAAAAAGGCTGCTTTTTACGATTTTTCAAGTATTTCAAAGGATTTTGAAAGCTTCCGATAAGGTAAAAAAGGAGTTTTAAACCTTATCAAAGGGGTTTTTATGAAGGGAAAACAGGAAATGAGGAAAATGGAGGAAATTCATGAGGAAAAAGGGGATAAAAAATGGAGGTTAATTATGAATGAAAGGAGGAGAAAAATGAAGGGAAAGTGGGTTTTTCAGCAGTCTTTTTCTTCAGGCAAACAACAGAATTTTCAAGTTTAAAAAGGGAAACAACAGTGAAGATTAACTAAAGTATTAGTTATCTTCATAAAAACTTCAAGGAAGATAGGTTCTCAAAGGGGAATTATCTCTTAGAGTTTTGAAGAAAAAAATTAGCCACCTCTTGGTATAAAAAAATTTATAGGTGGCTAACAAACTTCACCTTTGAATATCTGTAGAAACAGTGAATTTAGAAGCATGACAATGCATAATCTAGGAGACTCTATATGACTTATTTGGATCTCCTATGGAATAGGTGTTTGACTGAAAAGCTTGAATCAAGGTTTGGAGGGGAAGACAGGGTTTTAACACACTTTTATGCACTGCAATCCTAGACAACTAAAAAAAACTTTGATTTACCTAATGATCTTAGAAAGGGAGTTTAAAATCACCATTTCATGAGGCACTTGGTGAGAGGAGGAAAAATTTTGGGTTACTTGGCGAACCAAGGTGTGAAAATAGAGGGCTTAGGCAAATAGAGACAAAGTGTTATAGGTAGAGGTGGCAAGCATAGTGAGAGTGAGGGACATCAGTCTATGATTTGGTCTTCTCGGAGTGATAGGATGGTCATGCCTTGACAGAGTAGTAGGATAGTGAAAAATTTACCCTAAGGATAATGAAGGCAGTGAGATTTCTAGAACTCACAAGACTTCTATCAGTTTTGTTTCTAGAAATCTTGGACAAGCATTTAGTAATCTAAACAAGTAAAAATTATTGATGAATAACAGTGGCTCCACTTGGGGAGGGAAGCTCCTTTTCAGGAGATGTCCAGAATTTCAAATCCCTTGGTTTATGAAGACCAGTGCCTCATCCATTGGGCATATTTTCTTCCTTTATTTTGCCGCTGCTTTCTATGAAGTAGTGATTTTGATAATTTGAAAGCATGATTAGCTCAACTTCACTTCTACCTACCCAACCTAATTTCATAACATTTTCTCTTCCTTGGGTGCACTTGAACTCGCAAACCCATTGACATATTTTTGAAAGCAAGGAAATAAACTATCTATTTGTACACTTATTCTTCCAAGAGTTCAGATTATGCTAGTGAGCTCTTCTTATTCTCTACCTAGTCTATTTGACTGTCAATATTAAGCAGTATGACAGACTTGATTCAATAAGCTATTGACAAGAAATTTAAAGCATGAATTGAACCAAGATTAGGCAATCTGATTCATCATGAGTTGTGTCATTTGAGACAAGCTGCACACAAACATTATTTTCATAAGAAAAAAAAACTAGAAGGTGTGAGGGCTATGTTTCATCATTTGCTAATCATCCCTATCCTTCTCGTTGGTTTAGATTTAAGCATGTGGAACCAGTATCTTTCATTCCTAATCTATTTTCTATTGACAAGTCAAGCTTAAATTATTTGACCAGCATTCTTTCACTAACTTATCAACAATAAATTGAAAACATGTTCAACCATGATTAGGCTAGATGACTGAACAAGACCTTCTTTCAGAACAAGTAGTGGCATTTAGGCTTGCACACTTTCATTATCACTATTTTTTGGGTGTGGGGCTATACCTTCTTTTCAAATCTGCCCTCTTTTTCATTTTTTCTTTGTTTTTTACTTTTTCTCTCTTTTGGGTCAAAAAAATCTAAAACTAAAGGTAGAAAGATGCTCATAGGGCTGAGCTTATTTTGCATGCCTGTCTATCCTAATCTAACCTATACATGATAGACATTTATTTGGTGAACTCCCTTTTCCAATATAACCAGTCAAGTAGATGATTGCATGGGTGATCTTGGTTCAAATTTTTGAGGATGCCGAAGAAATCAAAAGGCCACTTGCACCTTACTTGTGCTTGAACAGTAGTGCCTAAAATTTTCTTTAAACCTTGCATCAAACTATTATTGGTAGAAAACACTCTTTTAGATTTCTCAATGAAAACAACAAATGGATCTTGGAATGATACCTGATCTTGAGGACTTGAGACATAAGATTCATTCAGGACTACTCCTTCTTCTACTTGGTTATGCTTGAGGCTCTTTTGGGAAATAAACTCCACTTCCTCCTCATGCTCATCTGAACTGGTAGAATCATCATATATTGCAATGTTATCCTCTAAAAAAATTGATATGCTTTGATTGAGTGGGTTGAATTTAGTGTGAAAGCCATCATGCTGATCAGTAGGATTATTTTTTGGTAGTAAATCTTCTTGAGAAAGAAGTGAAACAACTCTTATGAGATTGTAAGCTTCCAAGCCTTCATCTGCAATTTGAAATTCAATGGCACTTGGTGGTTGAAAATATGAAGCTGAAGAGGGTTCTGTGTCCCAAATTATTTCCTCATCCCTTTCAGGAAAAGGATTTTGATTAAAAACTGGTTCAAGAAACTCATTAGCTTTCCCAACCTCATTATAAAAAATGAAAGACTGCTGATTTCCAATCACATGAAAAATATTTCTGATGGACTGAAGTGAAGTAGAGAAAATAGACAGAGTCTCCTCACTTACTTCTAAACTTTCAAGGATTTCTTCATTAGTGTCATAGGTGACTTGTAGTGGCTGATTACTTTTTTCAAGATGATGATATTGATATTATTCCCACAAACCAACTATTGATGGCTCTGTGAGGTTAGCTTTTGTTTGGGCAACATCATCATCATCAGACTGATCAAAATTTGGAGAATCATCAACATAAATAATCTCAGCAATCAAACATATTGGGTTACGAGTTTTTTCTTCTTTGAAATGATCTACAAGTTTACTTTATGATTTATGGTAGATGGAATTAGTAGGAGTAGGAACAGAAAATTTTTGTTCACATGAAGGTTTAGAGGTTGGTTGTGTGTTTATCATCTGATTTATTTCTTCTTCAGTTAAAGGAGGAGGCATTTTTATCTTCCTCTGGATAATACTACAACAATTCTCTTTCTCTTGTGAAGGCTGGTTTTGAGGCTGAATGTCTTCTTGAGCCTCACCTAGAAGAGATGGTGAACCATCACTTGTGCCTTCAGAGAGATCCTGTGGGTTTTCCTCTATTTTTTTATTGGGTTCTTCCTCAACTAACTCCTCTAGGCTGTCATGATAGATACCTTGAGAATGAAATGCATGGAGTTCTTCTAATAAATCTTTAGGATTCCAATTTCCTAAATCTTTATCAATTTTCACAAGGTATTGTATGTGGTCTTCAGATTGATCACAACAATTTTTAGCTAATGATAGAGATGGAAAATACCCTATATATTGTTTATAAAATACCTTGTGGAAATCCTTCAAAGAAAACAATATTCCAGGTTCTAGCCATTCATACCAATTTCTTGCCTTACCTTCTAATGTTTCCATAAACATTTTCATGAGGTAGTCCTCGTGCCATTCAACCTTTAACCTCCATATGTGTATATGAAATTTGATGAGATGTAACAAGGGGTCATCAACTTTTTCATCTTGAAATATAGGTAGCTTTTTTATCCAATTTATTTTAGCCATTTTGTGTGGGAATCCAGGGATATGATCTCTACTCATTGGAGCATATCTCCTTTGTATCCTTGGATCCATGTTTTTAAATCAGAAAGGGTTACTAAATCTTTTAAACCAGTCTAGAGTTCTCTACCAGTGGAGTCTTTAGGTTTATTGAGAGTTGTGGAGTCGCCAGGTGGATGATTTCAACTTTGTTGTCCACCATCAACATGATTTGGATTGCTTAATGCATTCCTAGGGGAGTTAATAAGAAGTAATAGGCCTACTGGAGGCTAGTGGAGTCGCCAGGTGGATATTTTTAGTTGCTTTGAAGATATGTGTCTATGGTCCACCACCAATAGTGAAAAAAACCAATCTAGGGATGTTTTTGGGGTTTTCTGAGTTTCCTTTATGTAGCCCTAAGGCTTGTATGAGTTTCCTGTAGCTGAGTCATCATTTTTCTAGGATGGTGAAAGAACTAGATTCTACTCTATGACTGACAGCTTGAGTTCTCTATGATTTGACAAGGGGTTTCTGAAGTCCTAAGGGATACTTATATTTTCACTGACTCAGAGGTCTCATCATGATCACCATTGTGTTAGTGATAGTGATGAGATGGTTAAAATCACAGAATTTCAAAGTTTAACTTAGGGTTAAATGAGTCTATAAGAGTTTCTTAGGCTACTGTGTACTTAGTCCCACTGTGATCGCCATTATGTTAGTGTGGCAATGAGGTGGTAGATGAACAACAGATACTATCAATCAAAATTGAGGGTCTAAAGAGTCTTAAGAGGTGTTTAGGAAACTATATACTCAGAAGGTCCCACCGTGATCGCCATTATGTTAATGTCCTGTGATTTGGCAGATTGGTAAACCAAATGACAGGGTAACATCAGAGCAGTCTTTGGAGTCCTAGGACCTAGCCTTCCTGGACTCAGAGAGGGCTCTCTCTATTATGTGAAGGATGTGAACTTGTTCGCTTTGGATGATTTATTTTAGGCTAGTAGTTAAGTGTTGGTTATTGTTTGTTTTGGTTGGGGTAAGATGACTAAGTAGGATAGGTGGAGTGAGAGGTTATCAAATCAATTGGGCAATGGAGTCTATGAAATCATTGATATCTTGATAATGAATTGGGGTACATCACAGGGCAAATCTAGTGTAGTTAATGGATCTTAAAGTTTATGTATGAGGTGAAATGGACATTAAGTTTGGGAACCGAGGTAGGGCAAAGGGAAGTTAAGAATCCTTTGTAAAATAACTATGAACAGAGAGATCTTGAATATTGATAAGAAAAAGGTACTAGGAATGAGATAGGGCACACCATTTACTCAATAACAATACTTTTAAACAAATACACATTCAAGATATACAATCCAATGGAGAAAATGAAGTAAGACAACTTATCTAACTTAAATGATTCTACTTTCAAGATTTGAAAACATATAAGAGAAAAATAGCATCAATAAATGAAGAGGGAACACCTAAACATCATTCATTAAACTATAGATAACTTTGAGGAAAACTGATAAGCATATACAAAGGGAAAGATCGAAACAAGACCTCTTTGCTTAACCTAATCAATCAATACATCAAAGAGAGATTTCAAGACAGAGTTTTAGGTAGCATAAAACAAGAAGGGCTTACCATTAATCACGTTTTTAAACTAGCATAATAATCCAATAATGAAATAGAAAATCTTAGGTGGGCCTAAGGAGCAACTAAGAGTCCCTTAAGCTAACCCAGCAGAAGAAAACATGAAGACAATAGAAAACATGAGGACTGGGGTGCCTTTAACAACATTTCTCATCCTATACTCTTCTGAGCTATTGCAATATATAAAGATGGAAATATGATAAAAAAGAGAAAACATGAAAAAATGAGAGATACTTCACCATTAACTAAACTTAGGAATCCTGCAAGAAAGCCTTCATCACAATCAACCAAGGCAAATCATCCATAAGCTCCACAACACTAGATTGTTCTTCAACTTCTGAAAACCATGTATTTCTCTTAACACATCAAGTTCCCCCTATTTACAATGAATCCTCATGCCTTATATAACAAAAAAGGAAGAGGAAAGCCTACTAGAGCATCTAGAAGCCTATTGGCCAATAAGAAATATCCTAACTTGTCCTTGAGGCCTTGCAAAACGCACAAAAATATCTAACAAATATCTTTTCTGACTATCAATGGCAATTAAATTGAATTTTAGGCCTGACATGCCTATGAAAACTTGCTAAACGCACATTTTATCCATTCACCCACAAAAGCATAGCACACTATGTCAAAAATTGAAATTATGCAAGGAGCATAACACAAAAATAGGCCTTTTGCAGCAGTGTTTTGGAGGCCTTCCCGATGTCAGAAAAGGCTCCGATATGGCTCGTTGGAAAGCCCTTGAAGCCTACTTTCCAGATATACCTTTATTTATTCAATATTACCTCTACAAGTTTCCAAAAAAGTGAAAATTCCAAGACTGCTAGGAGTGCAACACATGCTCAAAAAAGTGGGCAGAAAGGTGAAAAATTAAGTGTTTTTGACCCTTTTGGGGGCTCAAAACAACTCCAATTGAGCTGAAAATTGGTGAGAATACTCATCTAATGATGGGGAATCCGAAAATGTAAGCCTATCCTCCTGAAGATGCCCTAGGAAAAAGTGTAGCACAGGGTGTGCTGCCCTCCTAGCCTCAAAATTTACAAAAAACAAAAAGTTGTTCAATTTCTCTCAAAATTGGTAGGTAGGTGCCCCATTGGTCCCTAGAGACCTGTAGAGAAGCTTGGGCCAAAATACCAAGCCTAGATTGGTATTTTTAATATTTTGGTGTCAGGCCCTCATTTCTTGCAATTTTGAGTTTTTCCTTGCAACTCGGTTTCTTCGTTCATAGTGCTCAGTCATTCTCCTTTGCAAGTTCAAATATTTGTTGGCCTTCTTCAGTTTGGCCTCAAGATGTATGTTGGCTCTTTCAAGCCATGATTCCCTATTATTCTCAATTTCCATGGCAAGGAGTTAAGTGAGGGGAAATTGTTGTGCTTCGGCTGATTCTTGCTCCCTCTCTCTTGCCAAAGCCTTTCTTAGGCACATAGTTCTAGGCCTCCTTCTAGATTGACCCTCCTCATCCTCACTTTATTCATAGGAACCCATGTACTCCTCCAACTTTGCCTGTGCTCTTTGAGCCTCTTTCCGGTATTTGAGCGCCCTTGCTTCATAGATGGCCTATTAGACACTGATTTTTTGGTTCTGCATCTACAAGAAGTGAATGACATCCTTAGCTCTCTCTAATTCAGCTTCCAAATCCCTGATCTATGCATTCCTCTCTTGTAGAAGGGTGTTTTCAATTCTTGTTTCATTTTCATCATCACTGTCTATGTGGATGAGTTCAAATACTCTTTCGTCCTCATGATGGTCTACTTCCTCCTTCATTTTTTTGTTTACCTTTGTCAATCATTTGAGTTGAGGAGGGTGTCATGGACCTTTGCCTTTTGGAGGCAGCAAACACATGCCTCTCTCCTCTTTGATAGGTAATTGGGAAAGCTGCAACAAGTTTCATTTGAAAACTTTGATCATCAATGAACTTAGGACTGCTTTTCTCCTCATATATGATATTTATGTGTGCATCTTTTTCACCTTGCTCTTGACTACCCTTTTGATAAGCATACTCACTATCTCTGATGCCATCATCACTGTCAAGACCCTTAGGACTGTCATCCTCTATTTTTGCAAAGTTAGAAGTGTCTTTATCACTGCTTGGTACATATTCATCTTCATGATTGTCCTCTTCTTCATCCTTTGACCCATTGTTTTCACTGTCAAACTCAACCTTTGTATCACTGTTTGCACTCTCTGTGGGGTCACTGTCATAGGAAATCTCATTAGTCCCTCTTATACTTTGATGGTCACTTTTTTCCTCAATAGGTGAGTTTTCCTCACTTCTTTGCGCACTGTCTTCTCTGTCTTGCCTATGGTCTTCACCTTCAATCTTAATCTCTATTTCATAACTTGTATTATTTGAATTTTTTCTATGCTCACTATCCTTGTCTTCAGAATTTGTCCCTTCACCATTATGTATATTTTCCTCTTGGCTGACTTCTTCTTCACTGTTTGGTTTATTACCTTCATTTTTGGGCTTATGATCTTCATTGTTTTTCCCACTGAAATCACTTTCAAACTCTGTTTCTTGGCTGCTCTTGCCATCTTGGTCACTGTATTCTTTTTTTTCTTCACTACTTTCATATGCATCCTCTCCACTATCCTTTGTATTTTCAATGTCATATTCTTCATTGTTTACTTCTTCTCCTTGACTGTCATTTGTTTTTTGAATGTCATTAGGCTCACTGTTTTCCTCTTTTTCTAGCTCACTGTTTTCCTCTTAATAAGCTACCTCTATCTCTGTATCCTTAGAGTTATATTCTTCATAATTTGACCCACTATTTTGGTCTTTTTGCTTGTCATTGGGCCCACTGATTTCTTCTTTTCCATCACTGCTTTCTTCATTTGCATCACTTCTTTCTTCTTGGTCATCTTCCTCTCCTTCACTGCTTTCTTCATTTGCATCACTGCTTTCTTCTTTTCCATCACTAATTTCTTTTTGGTCATCTTCCTCTCCTTCACTGCTTTCTTCATTTGCATCACTACTTTCTTCTCTTCCATCACTGCTTTCTTCTTTTTCATCACTTCTTTCTTTTTGGTCATCTTCCTCTCCTTCACTGCTTTCTTCATGTTTTGATTTCTTAGGGGAAGGTGAATGAGGAAGGTATATTTGAGGAAATGATTCAGGTGAAGAGGATGAAAAAAGGTTAGTGGAGGGTGATGGAGGAGTGTGAGGAGGAATTTGAGATGATGATGGTAGAGTTTGCAGAGGGATAGGCTGTGGAGTTGTGAAATCATCATGAGCGATGAGGACCTCCCATGGGATGCCTTGTTGTTCTATTTGGTGTGAGACAATCAATTTGATGACGGAATGATGAAAAATACTTGACATTTGTTGGGATGGAGGCCGCTTTTGCATGATGGAAGACATTTTCTCAATACTCTTACAAAGGTAGTAGGGAAAATGTAGCAACTTGGTTTTGGTGAAATGCATGAGGAGTATTATGTGGTAGGAATAGACTCTGGAGAACCTACCCTCACAAGTGAAGTACTTCATAATGATCTTCATTAGGAGAGCATATATGTCCAATAGATGAGAGAAGGGGAACATGGTTTTGAAATCAGCTTGACAACTTGGTTACAATAATGGGTGATATTGGCTTAAGTCCAGATGCATTTGTTTGAAACACCTTTCTCCTATGCAAGGTATTCCGGTGGCCATAGAGATGGCATTGGTGGTAAGCTAAAACTTCACCCCAGCTAGGTGTACTTGGTGGTTATGAAGGTTTAGGGAAAAGATCTTGGTCAACTGAGGATAACTCTGGATCTTTTGTACTTTTTTATAGAATTTATAGCATCCTAATTCTTGAAAATATGAAAATATAGTGGGAGAGGCTATCAGCTCTTCAGTTCTTGTAGGCTCAAACCTATTTGGATTCGCACCCTTCCTTTGCTGCTCTTTAGGCCTTTGACTTGCCTCATCAATGTCAACACTGCCTTCCCTAGGCATTTTGTCCTTCTCCCTTGCCTCAAGGCCTTTTGAAAATAATTGACACTACTTGTGGAAGGATGTGAAAATGGTGAATGAGATGGTGAGGTTCTTATTAGGTTAAGGCTCAACATTGTATAGGCCAAGTGTTATCTTTAGGATTTCACTACCTTCTCTAAAATAAAATTTCAATTTTCTTTGTAATCTTATCTTTAGGAAAATAGGAATATGTGGGAAAAACTCAAAATACCTCTCAAAATATCTCCACAATTAAAAAAAACTGGCTCAAAAACACCTTGTGTGTAGGTTGGGCGCCTTGTGAACGTGTTTGGGCAGTTTCTGAATGTGTTCGTGCAGCTCCTGAACGTGTTTGGGTAGCTCCTGAACATGTTTGGTTCACCTCCTAGGCAGTCCTAAACGTGTTTGGGTCACCCCTGAATGTTGTCGTGTAGCTTGTGAACGTGTTTGGGCAGCCTTGAACGAGCTTCGTGCAGCTCGTGCACCTCCTGAACGTGTTTTTCGGGTGGAGGTTGTATGATGTTGGGAGGGCAGATTCCACACAATGGTGGATGTAGCACCCTATATGCTTCCAGGGTCTCTCTGCATGCAGGTGTCGAGTACCTCCGGGCAGTCAGCAAGAGCGTAATGCGGCATAGGGTTGGTAGACAGGCACCTCTACACATTTTTGTCGGGCAACAGCTCTGCACGCAGCACTGTGCTACAGGTGCACAACGCGTTGTTAAAAAATGCACAGGCCGTTCTTTGAGGTGCGCAGCGTGACTCTACAGGAGCGCAGCGCAAGTTCTTCTCCCCGAAGACTCTGTCAGGATTTCGAAAAACTTGAAAAACAAAACCCTCAAATCTTTTTGCAAATGACGAAATGGAGCTGGGATATGTTGTTTGGGTTGTTTTTATACCCCTTTGAAAAAATTAAAGATACAAACCCACTTTTATAAGGTTTATGATGTGTTTATCCCCTTTGCCAGTATGCTCTTTTTATTTTGCAGGCAGTGTCAAAAAGAAATGTTTTTTGATCCTCTCATTTCTTTTGAAGCTGGCACTTTTTCAAAAACCCTTGGCAATTGGTGATTTTGCTTGGTTTTCCATTTTTTCATATTGCATCTATTTCCTCTCTGCTTGACCTCTTGATGGATGTTGACCCTTTTTTAGATTTATGTGTCTTCATATTGATACCCTTTTTAATATTTTTTCAACTTTTAGAGGCTGCTTTCAAATGTCCTCTGAAAACCTTTTGTCTCTTTGATGAAGTTTTATGACCTTTTGTTGCAGTGAAAGAATGTTGTCTTTATCAAACTCCTAGAACTATTCTATGATATCATCTTCTAATCTCTGTCTGTAGTCACCAAGGAGGTTTTCCATCATGGCTTTTTTCTTATTGAATCTTTGATTGGTGCACAGTTGTGCTCATGTGCTACTATATTTAGGACCTTATTCATGGGCTCTTTGATGGGAAGCTCTTTACAACAATTTGTTATGAGATCATGATCCTCCTTGTGAACTTAAGCCTGTTGTATCTCTTTACTTGCTGTGGATGGCCTTATGAGTTTTAGGCCTCTTACTTTCCATCGGATCTGTTGTTGACCATTACAAAGCATTCTTGCAGAAATGCTTGAACATGGGCACACTGTCTTTATGCAAACTTAATGCTTGATGAAGGAGATACCTTTGGTGGATTTTGATGTCTTTGGATAATGATAAGTTTCACCCTTGTTTTTACTTGACTTCACCTTTGAATATCTGTAGAAATAGTGAATTTAGGACCATGACAATGCATAGCCTAGGAGACTCTATATGACTTATTGGGATGTCCTTTGGAATAGGTCTTTGACTGAAAAGATTGAATCAAGATTTGGAGGGGAACACAGGGTTTTGACACACTTTTATGCATTAGCATCCTAGACAACTAAAAAAAACTTTGATTTACCTAATGATCTTAGAAAGGGAGTTTAAAATCACCATTTCTTGAGGCACTTGGTGAGTGGAGGAAGAATTTTGGGTTACTTGGTGAACCAAGGTGTGAAAATAGAGGGCTTAGGCAAACAGAGACAGAGTGTTATAGGTAGAGGTGGAAAGCATAGTGAGAGTGAGGGACATCAGTCTATGATTTGGTCTTCTCGGAGTGATAGGATGGCCATGCTTTGACATAGTAGCAGGATAGTGAAAAATTTACCCTAAGGATAATGAAGGAAGTGAGATTTCTAGAACTCACAATACTTCTATTAGTCTTGTTTCTAGAAATCTTGGACAAGAATTTAGTCATCTAAACAGGTAAAAATTACTGATGACTAACAGTTTGAACTATCATCTGAATCCATTGCTAAATCCACAGGTATACTATTTATTGGTGAAATATGGTTCAAGAAAAAGAAATTGGCCTTAAGCTACTATGAGCCCTTCCTCAAACCTAGTTATCAACAGGGCTACAAGGTTGTTTTCCCCTTCTCCCACCAGCTAGAGAGATATGCCCTATTGATGAGGCAGATCATCAAGTACTTCACTTGTGAGGGGAGGTACTCCAGGACTTATTCATATCACATAAGGCTGTTAATGCACTTCACCAGGGTTAAATTTCTAAACCTACCATACTATCTCTACCGGAGCATTGACAAAATGGCTTCAGTGGTCAAGAAAATAAGTTATGCCCATCAAATGCAGAGCCTTTTTCACCACTAATTGATTAAGATGAGTTTTTTACACCAGCTGGAGCAACAGGGAATTCCTTGGGAAGTTTTCATCTCACATGATATATTTGCAAATCCCCAAGCTTTCATTCAACAAAATTTGCCTTCCACTTCACACCCACTTACCTCCACTCCTCCATCACCTCCACCTATGCCTTCTCCATAAGGAAACTTACCTCCTAATTATTCTCCTGATGCATCAAATGAAGATGATGGTAGTAGCAATAGAGAACAAGCAGAAGATAGTGGAGATGAAGAAAAAAATGAGGCAGATACAAAGTTAAATGAGGAACAAGGAGGTGACAGCAACAATGAGGAACAAGAAGATGATGATGGAAGTGATTAAAAAAGTGGGGCAGATATAGAGTCTAATGAGGAAGAGTAGGAGGATGATGATGACATGGAGGAGAGAGATGAACATGATAGTCATGAAGACAAA
The DNA here is from genome assembly GCA_034641835.2 of Pinus albicaulis. Lineage (NCBI taxonomy): Eukaryota > Viridiplantae > Streptophyta > Pinopsida > Pinales > Pinaceae > Pinus > Pinus albicaulis. Next base: position 9,832,795 of record MU968382.1, on the reverse strand, counting down.
GACAGTGAGAACTTGGAGCAAGATAGTGATGGTGATGATACAAATTAATCACTCCCAAGTATAGAAAATGGTATTGCTGATGAGAAAGATGAAGACACAAAGGATAATGAAGAAAATAATGAGGATGACAGTAAGCAAGAAGATGAACATGAAAACCAAGAGAAAAATGTGAATGAGCATGACAGTGAGCATAGTCATAGTGCAAACAGTGACCATATGAGTGAAGAAGATGAACTTGAAGAAACAGAGCGAGATGATGACGAAATAGAAGATCAAGAAGAGGAAAATAGTGAGGTTGAAACAGAGTTTGAAGAAGCGGGTAGTGACCAAGGCAATGACACTGATAAGACAGTCAGTGATGAGCAAGACAAAAAAATGGATAGTCATGATATTCATGATAGCTGTCATGACTGTCATGACACAAATCAGCCTCCTAATGATAATGGGAGTGGAGATAGCCCAGAAGCTGATGAAGAAAAGGAATTCATGAGGAACAATGTAAAAGTGGGGCAAGTGAGGAAGGTAATGATCAATTTGAAGGCCAATGTGGCATTATGGAAGATAGTGAAGACAATGATGATGAGGATGCTAAAGATCAAGAAATAAGTTACCTAATGAGACATGAGGTGACTCATGGAAGCCATGGCAAAAATGAAAAATCTGGTGACAACAATAACAAGGGTCAAATAAATGATGAAAACACATTCAAAACTACCATTGTCACTCCTCTCAAATGCACATATCACAGAGGGAAGAGAGATGTGTTTGTCTCCTCAAAAAGGCAAAGGGCCATCTCTTCTCAAGCTATCAAGGCATTGGACAAGGGCAAGGAAAATATGGAAAGAAGTGAGCAGCAAGTAAAGGTAAGAAGAAGTAAGAGAATCAAGAAAACTTCTCAAGAACCTCAATTCATTGATCTAGACAGTAACAATGAGGACAAAGAGATGGCAACCATATTTATACTCTTAACCAAAGATGCAAAGCTTAGGGAGTGGGAAAGAGATTTTGAGATAGCACAAGGTGTCATTCAGTATTACAAAGATGAGCACATGCATTTCAAGAAGGTGAAAAGGGACGTTGCTCTCTAGAAGAAAATGACCAAGCACTATGCAAAGAAAAACATGCTTGCTTGTGCCAAACTGAAGGAGACCCTCATAGAGCTAAAAAATCTAAAAAGGGAAAAAGAGCATGATAGCCTTGGAATTTTGGCTAAGTCTTCTTAATAGGTGTCCAAGACCTCTTGAGGGACCTCTTCACGGATTTTGGGCCAAATTGAACAAAATTTTGTTTTTTTGAATTTTTGAGGCCTTTGTGCGCAGCACCCTAGGCTCTACACACAAATTTGGTGCATCCTCAGCTTGCAAAATTTATATTTTTGGATTCCTCTCATTAGCAGTAGTCTTCTCACAAAATTTCAGATCATTTGGAGCAGTTTTGATCCCCCAAAAGGTCAAAAAACATCAAAATTTTGAGCTTTCTGCCTCACTGTCAAGCAAGGTGCTGCGCACAAATAAGTATTGGGATAAATGGATTTTGGATAGGTAAATGGCACTCATTTAGGAAAAATAAAGAATTTCTGGAAATTAGACTCATCAGGCTTTCCAACGAGCCATCATGGAGCCAAATCCGGCATCGGGAAGAGGTCCAAAAATCCGCCACAAAAGACCCTATTTTCTGTTGAAGTGGCACTGCGCACAGAGACTGTCTAGTGTATTTTGGACCAAAAGTAAAAAAAACACGCTCATTTATTGCAAATAAATATTTTTGAGTTTTTTTAGGCAACACACTCTAGAATTAGGTGCAAATAGTTATTTTGGCATTTATTTCTTAGGCTTTTATGTGCCTTTGGCCTTGCATGGTCTCTTGGCCATAAATGACATTTATGGTTGAATTTGACATTTTCCTACCATATTTATGGTTTTAGTCCTCCTATGTTCCATAAATAGAGCATGATACCCTTATGTATTTTGTTGGCATTTGATAAGCTTGAAGAGAAATATACATGGTGTTATAAGCTTGGAGAAGAAATGGGTTTTGTGAAGTTGATTAATGGCTTGTTTGGCTTGATGATGGAGAAGCTTGTTTGTAGGATTCCTTAGCTTGGTGAATGATGATGTCTTCTTAACTTGTTTATTTTTTCTTGTTCTCATTATGTTTCCTCCTTCTTGGTTTCTATAAATTAGAAAAGTATAGGTTGAGACATGCTCTTAGAGGCACCTCAATCCTCTTGTTTGTTATAGCTTTGATGTTTTCCTCTGTTTGGTCATCTTAAGGAATCCTTGATTGCTCCTTAGGTCCACCAAAACTTGTTTTTGTTTCACATATGGTTAGTATGCTAGTTTACAAGTATGATTCATGGTATGTCCTGCTTATTTGAAGCATTCAAAATTCTATCTTGAAACCGTTCTATGGAATATTGTTTTCTAGGTTAAGTCAAAGAGGTCTCGTTTGATCTTGCCCTTTGTCCATGCCTACCAACTTGTTTCAGGGTTCTCAATAGCTTGATATATGATGTTCAGGAGTTCCCTCTTCATAGATTGAGTTACTTGTGTTATCTTATATGTTTTTTCCCAAATTCTGAAGGTGAATTTACTAAAGTTAGAAGCTCTTATGCTTTCTATGTTTCACTGGAATGTTTATCTTGGATATTTATCATTTTAAGTATTGTTCATTGAGCTTAATGGTTTCCCCTACCTCATGAGTTGTAGCTTTTAACTATATGTATTTAATACCTCCTATTATTTCCTAAATTTTATGTTCACTCCACCTCATATATCACCTTAAGGGTCCATTAAATTTGCTAAATTGGCCCTGCAACACACTTTGTTTCATCATTTAGACACCCATGACTTTCATTGATTCCATAGCCCAATGGCTTTGATAGACTCTCACACTACCTATCCTACTTGACCATCTTACCCAACCAAAATAATAAAAAAACCCTACACTTAATAACTAGCCTAAAATCAAAACCCTAGAGCAAAAAGAACACATCCTTTGCGCCCAATAGAGAGATCCCTCTCTGAGTCTAGGAAGGTTAGGTCATAGTACTCCAAATACTGGTTCCATGCTACCCTGTCAGTTGGTCTACCAATCTGCCAAATCATGGGACACTAACAGATATAAGTTGGGAATTTCATCGCAAGACCAAGCGAAAACATCACCGAACTCCTTAAAAAGGGATGTGAAGCCTGTAATTTCCTCTAAACTACAACTTGATCCAATATGTATATTTTCCATGATACCTGTTTTGACCGAGATATCTATGAGTATAGTCTTAGAAATATTTCCCATGTTGCCTTTTGCATCGATAGTTTGAACAATCGTATACACGAATGGAACAATCTCAGGTGGGTCAAAAGGTGAGATTTTCATAGTGGAAACATCTAAATCAAACATCGAAGCACGATGGTGAAACCCATCCGAAGGGCGTTCATCTAGAGACATGATCTCTCGAATAGCTTCATTCAAAGGTAGGACTTCATCGAGAAGATATTTTGAAGGAACTATGTTGGGTGAGAGGGGGGTACCAATTATCAAAACCAATGCAGTGGAGGGTTTAGATGCTATTTGGATGTCTTGTAAATCCAACTCAACCAGTGAAAGTGATATCTGATCTCCGTAGGAATCAATTTTTGAAGGGGCTGGTAGGATCCAGGGTTCGTGTAATGTCCCATGTGCGAGTAGGGCCCACTGCCATGTGTCCAAGATTTGCGTAATGAGGGGTACTGCGGAAGGGTCCCCGCCCTCAGATGCTCCGGTGGGGTTATGCCCACCCTTAACACCCTAGGATGTCGCCCTCACTAACAGTCTGGGATTTTGGTGTAGTGGTTGGGCCTTTGTGGTATCAGAGCTAAGGTCTCAAGGTCAAGACTCGTGGAGCATGGTGGGTTGTAATGTCTTGTGTGTGAGTAGGGCCCACTGCCACGTGTCTAAGGTCTGTGTAATGAGAGGTACTACGCAAGGGTCCCCGCCATCAGATGCTCCGGTGGGGTTATGCCCACCCTTAACACCCTGGGATGATGCCCTCACTAACAGTCCAAGCTTTTGGTGTACTGGTTGGGCCTTTGTGGTATTAGAGTCGAGGTCTCAAGGTCGAAACTCACATAGCGTGGTGGGTTGTAATGTCTCGTGTGCGAGTAGGGCCCGCTGCCATGTGTCCAGGGTTTGCGTAATGAGGGGTACTGTGCAAGGGTCCATACATAGATGATATATTGGTATTGTTTATGGGTTTGTATGGGCAAAGGGTGGGCAGTGTATATGTACCACATAGGATGGAACTTCAACTTGTACTTCATGATACATGTTTTAGATGTAACATTGCTTCACCCATGTTTATTTTTGTTGAGTTTTACACTCCTGAAGGGATGGACTATGCCCCTATTATGTTAGCATTGCAGGAAAAATTTTTGATGTATTGGTTTAATGAGCACTTGGCCCATGATGAAAACTTGATCCTTGATGATGCCATTAATGGAGAAGGAGAAAAACTACATCTCTTACCCTATCAGTTGCTTGAGGACAAGCAACATTTTGGAGGGGAGGACTGTAATGTTCCCACTTAGCCTTAGCTAAGATGAACATTCAATTTTGTTTTAATTTCTGTTGCATGAATAAATGAATAAATGAGGACATGTAAAACTCCTAAAAATTATAAATAAATCAATGCCCATGTGAACAAAGACAAATCAGGGCCATGTAAATAATCACTTGCAGGTGTGAAAGAGGTTTGAGCTAAAGACTGGGTCAACCTTGACCAAATCAACGGCACTGTCTAGGTTCATTGCATCTCCAAAAGGGGCAGAGCAGTTCTAGAAGGAAGCCTCTCATGTGAAAATGGCTAACTCAACAAGGTGGTTTAGGGTTTTCAAAAGCTTTCTCATCTTATAAAAGGATAAGGAGGGCAGCAAGAGAAGGTTGTTGATTGATCATATTTCTGAGTATTTGTTTGCTTAGACAAATACCATTCTCTGTTGTTTAGTGGAGGATTGTATTTGGAATTCCTATGCAGGGATTTCACCTCTTCCTTTGAGGATTCTTGGAGGAGTGTTTTCTAAATTGAAGAACTATCAGGCTTAAGGCCAAGCTCTACTTTCATTAGCAGCGCTGATCGATTGAGGGTTTTGCTGCTTCTGCAAGCTGCAGCAAGTGGGAGTCTAGATCTGTAGAGATCTAGTGTATTTTTGGGAGCCTCTTCTCATGGAATGTGTCCTTTAACTTCCTGAAAGAGTGTCTCTTCTCCTTGTACTTCAGATCTGCAATTTTACAGTGGTTATCTATGTTATTTGAGCTACAGCGTTGTTCAGCTAGATAGATTGGGTTATTTTGGTGTGAGATTCTTTATGGTGTTTTTCTCATAGTTTAGATCAGAGATCTCTAGTTTTGGGCTTTCCTTCCACTTGGTGATCCATGGATTAGCTTGTTGATACCACTGTAATATCCATTTTCAGGAATATCAACAATGTGCTAAATAAAAACGTTGTATAAGAAAAATTGTGCAACAGAAATGCAGATCAGACTTGGTTCCTCTTATTTATGTTGTATGGGACTTATGTATGGAATTTCATCAAAAAAAAATTATTTTAGGCACACTAAACAGATCTCCCACAAACTAGACTAGCTAGAAAGCACCCAAAGAGGAAGGTTGCAGCCAAACGCAAACACTGCTTCGGGAATTGCGCAGTTTTATCAGGTATTCATAGGAGATCAACAAGGGGGTTTATATTTCAGTAATACAACAACAAATAAACATTATTATGAATCCCTTTCATTATACAGTAGAATGTATGAGTCAATACATCAAGAAATCTTCAGAAAAGAGAGCTAGAACACATGTATATTTGAAGAAATGTCTCAACAACGTTATTTTTAAGGAGCTTCAACAGCTGGAATTTGCAACTCAAATCTAGACCAGATATGTGTGTTAGGAATCTATAATTTTAGCAGATTGGTGAGACTAAAACTGCAGAAGCAACATTATTTCAATCAACTTTGGGATTCTAGCATCTAGCCCTCCTGAATCCGGAGAGGGATCTCTCCAATAAATGCAAAGATAGATTTGTCTTTGAAGTTTGGGGTAATAATATTAGGCTAGTTATGAAGGCCAAGGGTTTGTTTTGTTTTTTGGATGGTTGAGCATGAATACTACTTGAGGGGAAAGTTCTAAATGCAAAACAGTTTCAAAGGTGAGAAGTTGCAAGTAATGAGAGTAAGCTTCGACCAAAAAGATAGATAATTGTAGGTTTTAGTCCATTGGGCTATGGAGTCATAATAGGGTTTAATTGGAATAGCAAGAGGAAAGAGTGGTCCATGGGGCAAGTCATCTATGTCTAAGGATCTCTTTAAAGTTTGATTTATGGAATGAAATGATACAATAAGAAGTAAAATTTAAACAGATAAAGAACAAAGAGCAGTCCAAGATCAAGTAAGTGCTTTTAAACTATATTGCTTTGACATAGACTCAAGAAAAACATAAAAGTAAACTAGGATCTGGTAAGTACTTTTAAACTAGCCAGCCTTTGATACACTTTCAATAGAAAACACTTTAAAACAAAGGGAAACTTGAAGGCAACTTTTGGAGAAGAAACTAGCGGGCCGGGCTCACCACAAATCCTCTCCTAGCTCTGCTTTTCTTGGTTACTTTCAAGACAAACACAAAGATAACACAGAATGGCCTAAGATCTGGTAAGTACTTTTAAACTAGCCAGCTTTTAACACATTCCAAGGGAAACATTCAGACAGTTTTGGAGATAAAACTGGGACCAGGGCGCACCATATCTTCCTCAGTTCATCTTTACTAAACATATTCTGAAAATAACATTTAATAATAATAATTCAGCTAAGACAATAAGACGAGGGAATGCCAACATTCCTATGCTTAAGCTGAATTAAATCATTCCTAAATAACGCAGTTTGAAGAAAACATTTAGATAAATATTTTCAGTCAGAGAAGGTTACTGATGTACAGTAGGTCCTAACTCTATGCATGATGTTCTTTATAAGAGAAAATGGAACACAGTGAAAACAGAAACAAAATGACAAGTTACAATAAGAAAAACATCACTGCCAACATAGACCAGGATCCCATAAATCAGCTTGTATTGATGCTCCAAACCAGTTACAGCTTTAAGTCTGGTGCCTTAGTTTAGCAACCATATACACATCTCAGCCTAACCTATCTATCACAAGTAGAGCTCCAAGAGCCAGTGAATCACTATTTATAATCAGAAATTTAAGCTCAAGTGTATATCAAAGTTCTGCAACCAACCCCTCTCTCATCTTCTGCATTAGTATATATAGAAGAATGAGGAGGTGAGATCTGATAAAAGATCTCCAATTACAATTAATACAGATTTAATGGTTTCTTGGCCTTTGAGGGGTTCAATGAAGAAACTTACATGGGTGCACTCTGTATTAAATGTTTTACATAAATTTTAGTCTCGGTGGGAGCTTTTGTTGACCTTTGAGGCTCTGTGTGGCATTGAAGTAACTCTGCAGATGTTTGTCATTAATTCCCTTGGTAGAGTTTCCTCTTTGGCTGCGTTTTGAGACAAATATCTGATCCTAATCAATAAACTCAGCCTCTGATTGAATACTTTGAGGCACAGGTGGCATCGTGGTAGCTAGAGGGATCAATTTGCCTCAATTGTGGCGGTGGAGGTTTTCCTGTCAATAAAACACTTCAGATTTTCTTTAAACTGTGTTTTACTTGGGGATTAGGATTTTGATAATTGTTCTTAGCCGTGATCCCCAGAAAATCTGTCTTTTAATCCTCTGTTCTGATAAATTTTGGTCTTCGTCACTGATACTCTCTGATTGTGCCCAATTCATGGTTTTTGCTGATGTACAGGGCTGCGCAGGGGCGATATGGCATCAATTCCTAAAGAAACACTGATGAAACATGAATCTCGATCCTGCGAAGGATTTTCTTTTTTGAATTGGGGGCGGGAGGATCATCACCCTCCGCCTTTGAAATTTCCTGAGTTATGGCGAAAAAACCATATAAACCCTGCACAATACAAAAACTATTAGAAAATCCTGCATATATAGGTTTATTGCTGTGGAGGACATGTGGAGGAAGCGTGGTCGTTGGATGGCATCATCCAATGGTCAGGATTGATCGGGAGAAGTCGTAGTGAAGGCGGAAGAAAATTTTGAATCAGGATCGTCGATCGCGCAGAGATCGACGGTCGGGAGCGGAAAATGGAAATTCAAAATGGGAAATGTTGACTGGGCGACGGAAGTGGGCAATGAAATATGGACCTTCGATCTGCAGATCAGATCGACAGGGGAAATTAATTGGATGCTGCGTCGTAGCCCGGTTAACTGTCGGGCATCTTTGGTGAGCGATAGCCGTTGGATGGCCCGCCCAGATCGGACGGTGGATGCCAATATCATGCGGGGTCCACATTCGAACGTTAACGTGCGATGGACGGCGGTTTTATGAACAGTGCCCAGGACGCGTGTCGGCCAGCGTATGGAATCGTTGCTGATCGGGAAAAAACCACCTTTGCCCCAACCACGCGGTTTTCAGAATGGTGAGTGGAATGCGGGGACGACAGGAGAGATGGACTCCGCGCCATCTGATCTTCAGATCAGATCGACGGTGTGGAACGATTTAAAATTGGAATCGATGGAAATTTTATAACATAATAAAAATCGAAAAATTCATATAACCAAAGGTTTTATATATATTTATAATGCAGCTTGGCGCCCGACTGCGGGGCCGAGGGTTATATGAAGGGTAATACGACCGGGGTTAAAAAAGGAGGGGCTAAAGACTAAAATACATATAAAACATGCATTTCAATGGTTTATAGGGGTTCCGATAAGGCAAATAAGGAGTCTTTAAACCTTATCAAAGGGTTTTGATGAAGGGGAAAGGGAAAAATCATGAAAATGAGGGATTTTTCATGGGAGATGAAAGGGTTAAAATGAGGTTAGTTTTGGAAGAAGGGAAGGGGGAAAAAGGTGCTTGCAGCAGTATTCTGGTTTGGAAATCAGCAGGATTTCTAAGTGTAATATGGGAATAATAGTGAAGTTCGGACAGAGGATAGGCATGAGGCCTTCAAGAGTCTTCAAGAGCCAACAATTTTTAGCATTGAAATTTGTTCCTTTAAGGCTCAAAAAGTCTTAGCCACCTTTTGCTATAACAAATTTTATAGGTGGCTAACAGTGGCTCCACTTGGGGCTGATGCCTTCTTGACGGCATCAAGAACTTCAAACTTGCATTCTCTGGGAGGCTGACCTGTGCCACATCCATTATGTTCTCTGGGAGGTTGAACTGTGCCTGATCCATTGGGCTGCCCTTCCTTTGCTGGGATGGTCTTTTCTAAAAACATATTGGTAGCCATGAAAACAATGGACCTTCATCAATACAAACTTTCTACCTACCCAATCCTACTGATCTAACATTTTTTCTTCATTAGAGTGCACTTGGATTGGAAAACTCTTTTCACAACATTTTATTCTTTTAAAAGCATAAAAATAATCTAATTCTACTCCTTATTTCTCCCTGAACTCAGATTAAACAGTTGAGTTCAGATGCTTCTCTACCTATTCTACTATCTGTTGGGATTAAACTGTCCAACAAATTTTTATTCTCTAATTTCTACAACAGAAATTCAAAAGCATTCAAGTCAGGATTGAACAGTCTAACTTGATGCTGGTCTATGGCATAAAAACAGGCTGCACATAGACATTTATTTTGCAGAAAATTTAAAACAAAATGGAAGGCTTAAGATCTGAAAGTTTCTCATCATGGCCTTCTCTTTTTACAGCTCTGTTTTGGCTCTTGTTTGAGCTACCTCTTCCTTGTTTTCTGGTTCAGATTTTGAGCTAATTAGAACTAGATTTACTTCTTTTTTTACTCAGAAAATAAAACAGATTTGAGTCATCTCTCTTTGGAAAATTAGGTTCAGATTTTGAACATTTTTGAACCTTTAATTTCTATCCTAAACTATCTACTGATAAGCCAAGATTAAACTGTTTGGAAAATCTAATTCACTATCCTATCAGCAGAAAATTTAAAACTAATTAGTCAAGATTAGGCTTTTGACTAGCTAGAAGTGTGTTTTGTAGGAGTGGCATTTAAGCTTGCACACTTTCATATTTTTTTCTCTTTTTGGCATGGGGCTATACCTTTCTTGTTTTGACAATCTACCCTCTTTTCTTTCTTTTCTTTGTTTTTGTATTTTTGATTTTTTGATTTTTCTTCAAAGTAGAAAACAATAACTACCCACATGCTCAGAACTGAGCTTTATTGACATTCCTATCTAACCTATTCTAAACATGGAGTATTTAAATTTATCATATGATACAAAAATGCCAATGCAGCCAGCTGAGTAATGTCAAGAAGAAGTAGAAACTCTGGCTGCTTGTCAGAGGTATCCATAGAACATATTGAAGATTAACCTTCAATATCAAGGCTATCACAGAAGGTGACAGCTTTTCATGTCTCTGGCTCTTGCAAAGGATCACTGCTTGATAATTTGAGATAGTTGGGAATTCCAAACACTCTTCCATAGGATCAACAAAGAAAAGATGAATATTCTCTTCTTTTTGGCCCTCCACAATTGGTATATTATCTACTTCCAAGACATCATCTTTGAGGACTATCTCTTCAGTATGTAGCTTGGAAGTATCGTCATCTTTAACCTGCACAATAACAAACAGTGAAATATTTTCTTTCTCTAAACATATGCTTTCTTCTAATATACATTCAGGTTCTTTGGATGACAGTTTTACATTAATGAAGGGAGAAGTCTCTTCTTGGGAAGATGGTATATCCACAGCAAGATAGTCTTGTATTTGTTTCTCTCCCTCTTCTTCATCATCATCTGAACTGGAGGACTCATCTTATTTGGCAGTGTTGTCCTCTTGTAGCCCTGGTATGCTTGGATTTAGTGGGCTGAACTTTGTGAAGAGATTATTATATTCTTGAGTGGGGGTGTATTCAATGGTTTATTCTTGCTCAAAAATTTCTTCATTACTCTTCTCTTCACCTTCTGAGTTGAAAGGCTGCTAATTCCCAATAAAGTGAAAGATTTTTATGATGGATCGAAAAGGATGATTGCGGCTTTCAATCTGATGATGGTGAAACTCATAACACCAATCAAATTTTGGTCGCCCTGCATGATTAGTTTTTGCTTGGAAATCATCATCATCATAAGACTGATTGAAATTTGAAATTTTATTAAAATAAACTTTTTCATCAGTCAAACATATTGGGATATCAGTAGGTCCTTCTTCATTCTAATCTACAAAATAACTTTCTAAATCTGTACAACAAATTTCTCTATGTGAATGGGAAAGAGTGTTTGTTTTGCAAAAAGTTTTAGAGATTGACTGTTTATAAATAGTCTGATCTATTTCCTTCTCTGTCAAAGGGGAAGATTTTTCCATGTCCCTTTGAATAGAAGTACAACAGTTCTCTGTCTCTTGTGAAGACTGATTTTGAGGCTGGATGTCTTCTTGAGCCTCGGCTATAAGGGATGATGAATTAATTTTTGAGTTTTCAGGGATATCTTGGGGGATGTTCTTTATTTCTTGGATCATCTCTTCCTCAATTGATTCATCTATGTTCTTAAAATTTTTCAATAGGAGATTAAACTCATGAATGGCTGTTAAAAGATCTTCAGGATGCATCTCTTCCAAAGCTTCCTCATTATCTAGAATGTGTTGGGTGATGTTTTGTGATGGATCATAATATATTTCACCCAATTATAATGATGTAGTGTTTTCTTTATAGTTCTCATAGAACACATATTCAAGGTCCCTTAAAGAAAACAAACTACTAGATCTCAAGTATTCATATCAATCCCTAGATTTTCCTTCTAATGTTAGCATGAACATTTTCATTAGGCAGTCTTCATGCCATTCAACTTTCAACCTCCATACATGTATATGAAATTTGATGAGATGTAATAGAGGGTCATCAAACTTTTCACCTTGAAAAACAGGCAGGTTGTCATCCCAATTCACCTGGGGCATCTTATGTGGAAACCCAGGGATATGATCTCTACTCATTGGGGCATATCTTCGTTGTATTCTTAGAATCATATTTGTAAATCAAGAAAGAGGTCACTGTGTCTGGTCAATCAGTTCAGGGTCTTCCACCAGTGGATTCATTTGGTCTTCTGGGAGTTTCAGAGTGTGGAGTCGCCAGGTGGAAGTTTTTAGCTCTTTTGGAGGTAAAAGGTTTTATGGTCCACCACCATGTTTATTTAATTCCAATATGAAATATTTTTAGGTTTTCTGAGTTCTTTTTCAATTGTGTGCTTTCTAAGAATATCCTAACTTTGTTCAAAACTTTGCTACGGTTAAGAGACAAAGACAATCTACTCTTATGGCTAAGCCAACTGATTTTTCAAGGTTAGATAAAGTCTTAAGAGAATCCTAGGTTTTACCTAGTTTGTCACTGATTCAAACAAGTTTTATCGTGATTACCATTTCTTGGAAGTGCTTGAAAAGGTTGCTTTTGACTCACAAGTTTTATGAAGTGTTTAAGGGAAGTAGTTCCCCAGCGGAGTCACCAGAAATGTTAGGAATCTATAATTTTAGCATATTGGTGAGACTAAAACTATAGAAGCAACATTATTTCAACCAACTTTGGGATTCTAGGATCTAGCCCTCTTGAATCCGGAGAGGGATCTAGGGATCTCTCCAATAAGTGCAAAGATGTATTTGTTTTTGAAGTTTGGGGTAATAATATTAGGCTAGTTATGAAGGCCAAGGGTTTGTTTTGTTTTTTGCATGGTTGAGCATGAATACTACTAAAGGGAAAAGTTCTAAATGCAAAACAGTTTCAAAGGTGAGAAGTTGCAAGTAATGAGAGTAAGCTTCAACCAAAAATATAGATAATTGCAGGTTTTATTCCATTGGGCTATGGAGTCATAATAGGGTTTAATTGGAACAGCAAGAGGCAAGAGTGGTCCATGGGGCAAGTCATCTATGTCTAAGGATATCTTTAAAGTTTGATTTATGGAATGAAATGATACAATAAGAAGGAAAATTTAAACAGATAAAGAACAAAGAGCAGTCCAAGATCAGGTAAGTGCTTTTAAACTATCTTGCTTTGACATAGACTCAAGAAAAACATAAAAGTAAACTAGGATCTAGTAAGTACTTTTAAACTATCCAGCCTTTGATACATTTTCAATAGAAAACACTTTAAAACAAAGGGAAACTTGAAGGAAACTTTTGGAGAAGAAACTAGCAGGCTGGGCTCACCACAAATCCTCTCCTAGCTCTGCTTTACTTGGTTACTTTCAAGACAAACACAAAGATAACACATAATGGCCTAAGATCTGGTAAGTACTTTTAAACTAGCCAGCTTTTAACACATTCCAAGGGAAACATTCAGACAGTTGTGGAGATAAAACTGGGACCAGGGCGCACCATATCTTCCTCAGTTCATCTTCACTAAACATATACTGAAAATAAAATTTAAGAATAATCATTCAGATAAGACAATAAGACAAGGGAATGCCAACATTCCTATGCTTAATCTAAATTAAATCATTCCTAAATAACGCAGTTTGAAGAAAACATTCAGATAAAGATTTTTAGTCAGAGAAGGTTACTGATGTACAGTAGGTCCTAACTCTATGCATGTTGTTCTTTATAAGAGAAAATGGAACACAGTGAAAAAAGAAACAAAATGACAAGTTACAATAAGAAAAAAATCACCGCCAACATAGACCAGGATCCCATAAATCAGCTTGTATTGATGCTCCAAACCAGTTACAGCTTTAAGTCCAATGCTTTAGTTTAGCAACCGTCTACGCATCTCAGCCTAGCCTATGTATCACAAGCAGAGCTCCAAGAGCCAGTGAATCACTATTTACAATCAGAAATTGAAGCTCAAGTGTATATCAAAGTTCTGCAACCAACCCCTCTGTCATCTTCTGCATTAGTATATATAGAAGAATGCGGAGGTGAGATCTGATAAAAGATCTCCAATTACAATTAATACATATTTAATGGCTTCTTGGCCTTTGAGGGGCTCAATGAAGAAACTTACATGGGTGCACTCTGTATTAAATGTTTTACATAAATTTTAAGCTCGGTGGGAGCTTTTGTTGACCTTTGAGGCTCTGTGTGGCATCAAAGTAACTCTGCAGATGTTTGTCATTAATTCCATTGGCATAGTTTCCTCTTTGGCTACATTTTGAGACAAATATCTGATCCTGATCAATAAATTCGGCCTCTGATTGAATACTTTGAGGCACAGGTGGCATCGTGGTAGCTAGAGGGATCAATTTGCCTCATTTGTGGCGGTGGGGGTTTTCCTGTTGATAAAACACTTCAGATTTTCTTTAAACTGTGTTTTACTTGGGGATTAGGCTTTTGATAATTGTTCTTAGCCATGATCCCCGCAAAATCTGTCTTTTAATCCTTTGTTCTGATAAATTTTGGTCTTCATCACTGATACTCTCTGATTGCGCCCGATTCATGGTTTTTGCTGATGTATAGGGCTGTGCAGGGGTGATATGGCATAAATGCCTGAAGAAACACTGATGAAATGTGAATCTTGATCCTACGAAGGATTTTCTTTGCTAAATTGGGGGCGGGAGGATCGTCACCCTCCGCCTTTGAAATTTCCTGAGTTATGGCGAAAAATCCATAGAAACCCTGCAGAATACAAAAACTATTAGAAAATCTTGCATATATAGGTTTATTGCTGTGGAGGACATGTGGAGGAAGCATGGCTGTTCGATGGCATCATCCAATGGTTAGGATTGATCGGGAGAAGGCATAGTGAAGGCAGAAGAAAATTTTGAATCAGGGTCGTCGATCGTGCAGAGATCGATGGTCGGGAGCAGAAAATGGAATGTCAAAACGAGAAATGTTGACTGGGCGATGGAAGTGGGCGATGAAATATGAACCGTCGATCTACAGATCAGATCGACAGCAGAAATTAATTGGATGCCGTGCCGTAGCCCGGTTAACTGTCGGGCATCTTCGGTGAGCGATAGCCGTTTGATGGCCCGCCCCATATCAGACATTGGATGCCAATATCGCGCGGGGTCCACGTCCGAACGTTAACATGCGATGGACGGCGGTTTTATGAACAGTGCCCAGGACGCGTGTCGGCCAGCGTATGGAATCGTTTCCGATTGGGAAAAAACCACCTTTGCCCCAAAGGCGGTGCGATGAATACCGCGTGGTTTTCAGAATGGTGAGTGGAATGCGGGGACCACAGGAGAGATGGAATCCATGCCATCCGATCTTCAGATCAGATTGACGGTGCGAAACGATTTAAAATTGGAACCAGCGGAAATTTTATAACATAATAAAAATTGAAAAATTCATATAACCAAAGGTTTTATATATATTTATAATGCGGCTTGGCGCCCGACTGCGGGGCCGATGTTTATATGAAGGGTAATACGACCGGGGTTTAAAAATGAGGGGCTAAAGACTAAAATACATATAAAACATGCATTTCAATGGTTTAGAGGGGTTCCGATAAGGCAAAGAAGGAGTCTTTAAACCTTATCAAAGGTTTTTGATGAAGGGGAAAGGAAAAAATCATGAAAATGAGGGATTTTTTGTGGGAGATGAAAGGGTTAAAATGAGGTTAGTTTTGGAAGAAGGGAAGGGGGAAAAAGGTGCTTGTAGCAGTATTCTGGCTTGGAAATAATCAGGATTTCTAAGTGTAAAATGGGAACAGCAGTGAAGTTCGGATAGAGGATAGGCATCAGGCCTTCAAGAGTCTTCAAGAGCCAAAAATTTTTAGCAATGAAATTTGTTCCTTGAAGGCTCAAAAAGTCTTAGCCACATTTTTCTATAACAAATTTTATAGGTGGCTAACAATGTGGAAAAAACATCAGATCTATTTCAGATCTGGAAACTATATAGTTTTCTCTTCAAGATCTCCTTGGAATTTTTACAAAATCATGCATAAATAAGAGTAGATATGAGAAACAAGTTCCAGAGCTGAAAAATGCTGCAGTGAATTTATGAACATAACATTTCATTACAATGGATCAGATCTAAACAAAACATGAATCAGCAAGCTAATCCATGGATCACCAAGTGGAAGGCAAGCCCAGCACTAGAGATCTCTGATCTAACTATAAGCAAAACACCATAAAGAAGCTCACACCAAAATAACGCAGTCTATCTAGATGAACAGTGTTGTAGCTCAATTAACATAGATAACCACTGCAAAATTGCAGATCTGAAGTATAAGTATAAGAGACACTCTTTCAGGAAGTTAAAGGACACATTCCACGAGAAGAGGCTCCTAAAAATATACTAGATCTCTACAGATCTAAACTCCCACTTACTACAGCTTGCAAAAGCAGCAAAATCCTCAATGGATCAGTGCTGATAATGAAAGTAGAGCTTGGACTCAAGCCTGATAGTGGTTCAATTCAACAAACACTCCTCCAAGAATCCTCAAAGGAAGATCTGAAATCCCTGCATAGGAATTCCAAATACAATCCTCCACTAAACAATAGAGAATGGTATTTGTATGAGCAGAAAAATACTCAGAAATATGATCAATCAACAACCTTCTCTTCCTGCCCTCTTTCTCCTTGTATAAGATGAGAAATCTTTTGCAAATCCTAAACCACCTTGATGAGTTAGCCCTTTTCACATGAGAGGCTTCTTTCTAGAACTGCGCTGTCCCTTTTGGAGATGCAAAGAACCTAGACAGCATTGTTGATTTGGTCAAGGTTGACCCAGTCTTTAGCTCAAACCTCTTTCACACATGTAAGTGATTAATTACATGGCCCTGATTTGTCTTTGTTCACATGGGCATTGATTTATTCAGACTTTTTAGGAGTTTTACATGTCCTCCTTTATTCATTTATTCATGCAACATAAATTAAAAAAAATTTGAATGTTCCTCTTTGCTAAGGCTAAGTGGGAACATTACAGTCCTCCCCTCCAAAATGTTTCTTGTCCTCAAGCAACTGATAGGGTAAGAGCAGTAGTTTTTCTCCTTCTCCATTTACAGCACCATCAAGGATCAAGTTTTCATCGTGGGCCAAGTGCTCATTAAACCAATACATCAAAAAATGTTCTTCCAATGCTAACATAATAGGGGCATATTCCACCCCTTCAGGAGTGTAAAACTCAACAGAAATAAACATGGGTGAAGAAATGTTACATCTAAAACATGTATCATGAAGTACAAGTTGAAGTTCCATTCCATGCGGTACATATACACTGCCCACCCTTTGCCCATACAAACCCATAAACAATACCAATATATCATCTATGCATGGAAGCAAAATTACATATATGCAAACTGAAATTTTCACTTGAGGAGGTGGGTCACAATCCCACATAAGATATCAGCACAATTCACTCCTTGTCTTTAGTAGATATGAGTGTGGTAAGTGGTACTCCCACCACACCTTTGCTGCATGAGTCACTTTGACAAGGCTGAAAGTGATATCCAAATTAGGTGCCTTTAGGAAGCACCCATCATGAAAGAGAATCTCCCTTGCACCTCAAGGGAGTGACCAGATTTAGAATTTTTATTGGCCTCACCAATGCCATTGGATCTAAATGTAATATCACTGCTTGTAGGAGCCATGGCCTGCATACATATGGTAAGAGAATATGTCAAATCAGAAAAACAAACATGCTCCATAAGATCAGATTATTTACCATTCAAGTCTCCCACACACATGGATTTGGGCATGGGAATTCCTCCTCTTTTAAGAGAAGGAAGAGATGGATGAAATGACTCCTACATAGAGTCCTTTGGCTGTCCCAAGTGACTCGTGCAGCCAAAGGAATATCAACAATTTTCTCAAGAAAAATGTTATATAAGAAAAAATATGCAATATAAACACAGATCAGGTCTTGGTTCCTCTTATTTATGCTGTATGGGACTTACGTATGGAATTTCATAAAAAAAAAATCATTTTAGACACACTAAATAGATCTCCCACAAACTAGACTAACTAGAAAGCACCCAAAGAGGAAGGTTGCAGCCAAATGCAAACACTGCTTCAGGAATTGTGCAGTTTTATCAGGTATTCAGAGGAGATTAGAAAAGGGGTTTATATTTCATTAATACAACAACAAATCAACATTATGATGAAGCCCTTTAATTATAAAGTATAATGTATGAGTCAATACAGCAAGAAATCTTCAGAAAAGAGAGCTAGAACACATGTATATTTGCAGAAATGACTCAACATCATTATTTTTAAGGAGCTTCAGCAGCTGGAAGTTGCAACTCAGATCTAGAGTAGATATGTGGACAAAACATCAGATCTATTTCAGATCTAGAAACTATATAGTTTTCTCTTCAACATCCCCTTGGATTTTTTACAAAAGCATGCATAAATAAGAGTAGATATGAGAAACAAGTTGCAGAGCTATAAAAGTTGTAGTAAATTTCTGAACATAACATTTCATTACAATGGATCAGATCTAAAAAGAACATGGATCAGCAAGCTAATCCATGGATCACCAAGTGGAAGGCAAGCCTAGCTGTAGAGAGCTCTGATCTAAACTATGAGAAAAACACCATAAATAAGCTCACACCAAAATAATGCAGTTTATATAGATGAACAACGTTGTAGCTCAAATAACATAGATAACCACTGCAAAATTGTAGATCCGAAGTACAAGGAGAGGAGACAATTTTTTAGGAAGTTAAAGGACAGATTCCATGAGAAGAGGCTCCCAAAAATACACTAGATCTCTGCAGATCTAGACTCCCACTTGTTGTAGCTTGCAGAAGCAGCAAAAGCCTCAATGGATCAACACTGCTAATGAAAGTAGAGCATGGCCTCAAGCCTGATAGTGGTTCAATTCAGAAAACACTCCTCCAAGAATCCTCAAATGAAGAGGTAAAATCCATGCATAGGAATTCCAAATACAATCCTCCACTAAACAACAGAGAATGGTATTTATCTAAGTAGACAAATACTCAGAAATATGATCAATCAACAACCTTCTCTTGCTTCCCTCCTTCTCCTTTTATAAGATGAGAAATATTTTGCAAACCCTAAACCACCTTGATGAGTTTTCCCTTTTCACATGAGAGGCTTCCTTCTAGAACTGCATTTTCCCTTTTGGAGATGCAATGAACCTAGACAACACTGTTGATTTGGTCAAGGTTGACCCAGTATTTAGCTCAAACCTCTTTCACACCTAAAAGTGATTATTTACATGGCCCTGATTTGTCTTTGTTCACATGGACATTGATTTATTCAGACTTTTTAGAAGTTTTACATGTCCTCCTTTATTCATTTATTCATGCAACATAAATTAAAACAAAATTGAATGTTCCTCTTAGCTAAGGCTAAATGGGAACATACAGTCCTCCCCTAAAAAATGTTTCTTTTCCTCAAGCAACTGATAGGGTAAGAGTTGTAGTTCTTCTCCTTCTCCATTGATGGCACCATCAAGGATCAAGTTTCTATCATGGGCCAAGTTCTCATTAAACCAATACATCAAAAATTGTTCCTCCAATGCTAACATAATAGGGACATAGTCTATCCCTTCAGGAGTGTAAAACTCAACAGAAATAAACATGGGTGATGCAATGTTACATCTAAAACATGTATCATGAAGTACAAGTTGAAGTTCCATCCCATGTGGTACATATACACTGCCCACTCTTTGCCCATACAAACCCATAAACAATACCAATATATCATCTACGTATGGAAGCAAAATTACATTTATGCAAACTGAAATTTGCACTTGAGGAGGTGGGTCACAATCCCACATAAGATACCAGCGCAATGCACTCATTGTCTTTAGTAGATCTAGGTGTGGTAAGTGGTACTCCCACCACGCCTTTGTTGCATGAGTCACTTTGACATGGTTGAAAATGATATCCAAGTTAGGTGCCTTTGGGAAGCACCCATCATGAAAGAGAATCTCCCTTTTCACCTCAAGGGAGTGACTATATTTAGAATTTTTATTGGCCTCACCAATGCCATGAGATCTACATGTAATATCACTCCTTGTAGGAGCCATGGCCTATATACATATGGTAAGAGAATATGTCAAATCAGAAAAACAAATATGCTCCATAAGATCAGATTCTTTACCATTCAATTCTCCCACACACATGGATTTGGGCATGGGCATTCCTCCTATTTTAAGAGAAGGAAGAGATGGCTGAAATGACTCCTGCATAGAGTCCTTTGGCTGTCCCAACTCCTCATAAATATTGCACTCTTGTAAGTGCTGATGTAGTTCCTCCCAATCATAGTGCTGATGTAGTTCCTCCTTCATACCCTCCCAATCAAAGCTCCTCATGATTAGGGTGTAGATATTTGCTGACTACATAGAGATAGAAAGGAACTCTTTGTGTGCTCTTTGTAGTATCTCTTGCTTAAGATTTGAGGCTTGAGACAAGAATACTCTACCAAGATTATAGATGACCCCTTCATGGACAAAATTGCCTCCACCTTTCTTCATGCCATCTAATATTATCCTAGTGTGAGGATCTTTGGAGTACTCCACAAGGAGTTGAGATCTCCAATATGGATCGACACAACTCAACAATGACAATGTTGCTGATACATCTATCGTGGTGCTTGTCTTGTTGCTAATTTATTCTTTGGCATTACACATGCCAAAATTGTTTGTTGGAAGGTTGATCCTTCCCTTTCCTTCCTCCCAGAGTGGTGTAGCTTGCTCTCCAATCCTTGTTGGATTTATATTTGGAGCAGCACTTTTTGAGGCTCTCCCCACAAGATTAGAATCTAATGAAATTCCAAGAGGCTTTCCATGAGGTAAGAATGTCTCTTGCAGCATCCTCATAAACATGAGAGAAGGAACTGTGAGATCCTTGCTTCGACTATGCAAATCCATCTCTGTTGTTTGTGTGGAAACATTAGGTGAAGGATAAGTGTGCATGCCTTGAATTATTTGTGATTTCCCACTCTTCAAGTCCACCCACTCCATCTGCAAGGCTTTCCAATTAGTGGTAACCTTCCCCAAGGTAATCAACCACTAGATGCCCAAGATGATATTGGTGTCTAGTATGTCAAGTACAAAGAAGTGATCCACCAAGGTGTAGGATCCCATAGTGACAGAAAGTGATGGAACATATTGCATGCACTGCATGGTTCTGTTAGGAATCTGTAATTAGCAAGATTGGCAAAGTCCAATCACAGAAACAACATCGTTTCAACCAACTTTGGATTCTAGGATCTAGCCCTCCTGAATCCGGAGAGGGATCTCTCCAATAAGTGCAAATTTGGATTTGTCTTTGAAGTTTGGGGTAATGATATTAGGCTAGTTATGAAGGCCAAGGGTTTGTTTGTTTTTTGGATGGTTGAGCATGATTATGTTTGAGGTGGAAAGTCCCAAATGCAAAGAGTTTCAAAGGTGAGAAGTTGCAAGCAATCAGAGTAAGCTTCGGCCAAAAAGATAGATAATTGCACGTTTTAGTCCATTGGGCTATGGAGTCATAATAGGGTTTAATTGGAACAGCAAGAGGCAAGGGTGGTCCATGGGGCAAGTCATCTATGTCTAAGGATATCTTTGAAGTTTGATTTATGGAATGAAATGATACTATTAGAAGGGAAATAAACAGATGTAGAACAAAGAGCAGCCCAGGATCTGATAAGTACTTTTAAACTAGTCAGCCTTTGACATAGACTCAAGAAAAACATAAAAGCAAACTAGGATCTGGTAAGTACTTTTAAACTAGCCAGCCTTTGATACACTTTCAATAGAAAACATTTTAAAACAAAAGGGAAACTTGAAGGCAATTTTTGGAGAAGAAACTAGCGGGCCGGGCTCACCACAAATCCTCTCCTAGCTCTGCTTTACTTAGTTACTTTCAAGACCAACACAAAGGTAACACAGAATGGCCTAAGATTTGGTAAGTACTTCTAAACTAGCCAGCTTTTAACACATTCCAAGGGAAACATCCAGATAGTTATGGGGATAAAACTGGGACCAGGGCTCACCATATCTTCCTCAGTTCATCTTCACTAAACATATACTGAAAATAACATTTAAGAATAATCATTCAGCTAAGACAATAAGACGAGGGAACGCAAACATTCCTATGCTTGAACAAAATTAAATCATTCCTAAATAACACAGTTTAGAAGAAAACATTCAGATAAAGATTTTCAGTCAGAGAAGGTTACTGCTGTATAGTAGATCCTAACTCTATGCATGCTGTTCTTTATAAGAGAATATGAAACACAGTGAAAACAGAAACAAAATAACAAGTTACAATTAGAGAAACATCACCGTCAACATAGACCAGGATCCCATAAATCGGCTTGTATTGATGCTCCAAACCAGTTACAGCTTTAAGTCCAGTGCTTTATTTTAGCAACCATCTACACATCTCAGCCTAACCTATCTATCACAAGCAGAGCTCCAAGAGCCAGTGAACACTATTTACAATCAGGAATTTAAGCTCAAGTGTATATCAAAGTTCTGCAACCAACCCCTCACTCATCTTCTGCAGTAGTATATATAGAAGAATGAGGAGGTGAGATCTGATAAAAGATCTCCAATTACAATTAATACAGACTTAATGGCTTCTTGGCCTTTGAGGGGCTCAATGAAGAAACTTACATGGGTGCACTCTGTATTAAATGTTTTACATAAAGTTTAAGCTCGGTGGGAGCTTTTGTTGACCTTTGAGGCTCTGTGTGGCGTCGAAGTAACTCTGCAGATGTTTGTCATTAATTTCCTTGGCAGAGTTTCCTCTTTGGCTGCATTTTGAGACAAATATCTGATCCTGATCAATAAATTCGGCCTCTGATTGAATACTTTGAGGTACAGGTGGCATTTTAGTAGCTGGGAGGAATCAATTTGCCTCAGATGTGGCGGTGGAGGTTTTCCTGTCGATAAAACCCTTCAGATTTTCTTTAAAATGTGTTTTACTTGGGGATTAGGCTTTTGATAATTTTTCTTAGCCGTGATCCCCGCAAAATCTGTCTTTAATCTTCTGCTCTGATAAATTTTGGTCTTCATCATTGATACTCTCTGACTGCGCCTGATTCATGGTTTTTGTTGATGTACAGGGATGTGCAGGGTTATGTGGCATCAATGCTTCATGAACGATTGATGAAAACGTGTTTTTAACACCTTGTGATTATTTTATTTGGTGAATCAAAGGCAGGAAGATTGTCATCCTCTGCCCTCGAATTTTCTTCAAAAATGGCGAGAAAACCATTTAAACCCTGCAAAATACAAAAAAATATTAAAAAATCCTGCATATATAGGTTTATTGTTGCGGAGGACACATGGGGGAAGCGTGGCTATTGGATGGCATCATCCAACGGTCAGGATTGATCGGGATAAGTGATAGAGAAGGTGGAAGATTTGTTTAAATAAGAGCCATCCATCGCACAAAGATCGACGGTCGGGAGCAGAAACGGAGAGTCAAAGCGGAAAATGTTTGACTGGGCGATGAATCAGGGTGATGGAATATGGGCCGTCGATCTGCAGATCAGATCGACGGGGAAGATCTATTGAATGCCGCGCCGTAGTCCGGTTAACTGTCGGGCATCTTCGGTGAGCGATAGCCATTGGATGACCCGCCCCAAATCGGATGGTGGATGCCAATATCGCGCGGGGTCCACGTCTGAACGTTAACGTGTGATGGACGGCGGTTTTATGAATAGTGCCCAGGACGCGTGTCAACCGTTGAATGGAATCGCTGCCAATCGAGAAAAAACTGCCCTCGCCCAAAGGCGGTGCGATGAATACCTCGCGGTTTTTGGAATGGTGAGTGGAATGCGGGGACCACCGGGGAGATGGAATCTACTCCGTTGATCTGCAGATCAGATCGACGGTGGGGGTTGACTGATATTTTACACTGGCGAAAAGTTCACAATATAATAAAAAATGGGAAAATTAATATAAACAGAGGTTTTTATTAATTTATAATGCGGCTTGGCGCCTGACTGCGGGGCCGAGGGTTATATGAAGGGTGAAATGACCGGGGGTTTATGGAGGAAGGGGCTTGAGACTTAGCCTGAGGGGGCTTAATTCCACACCATAAAAAATGTGATTTTTATGGTTTTTGAATGATTTTCAAAGGGTTAGAGGGGTTCGGATAAGGCAAAGAAGGAGTCTTTAAACCTTATAAAAGTGATTTTGATGAAGGGGCAATGGGAAAAACATGAAAATGAGGGATTTTCATGGGAAATAGAGGGATAGAAAATGAGGTTAGCTTTGGAAAAGGGGAAAAGGGGGAAAAGGGTTTTGCAGCAGTATTCTTTCTTGGGAATCAGCAGGATTCTGAAAGGGGAATAGGCACAGTAGTGAAGATTTGAGGACAGAGGCAGGAGGCCTTCAAGAGTATTCAAGAGCCAACACTTTTTATTAATAAAATTTGTTCCTTGAAGGCTCAAAAAATTTTTTAGCCAACATTTGACATAACAAATTTTATAGCTGGCTAATAGTGGCTCCACTTGGGGATGATGCCCTCTTGAAGGCATCAAGAACTTTAGACTTGTATTCTCTGGGAGGCTGACCTGTGCCTGATCCATTGGACTGCCCTTCCTTTGATGGGATGATATTCTTTGAAAACATATTAGTAGTCATGAAAACAATGGACCTTCATCAATACAAACTTTCTACCTACCCAATCCTACTGATCTAGCATTTTTTCTTCATTAGAGTGCACTTGGATTGGCAAACTCTTTTCACAACATTTTATTCTTTTGAAAGCATAAAACTAATCTAATTCTGCTCCTTATTTCTCCCTGAACTCAGATTAAACAGTTGAGTTCAGATGCTTCTCTACCTATTCTACTATCTATTGGGATTAAACTGTCCAACAGATTTTTATTCTCTAAATTCTACAACAGAAAGTGAAAAGCACTCAAGTCAGGATTGAACAGTCTAACTTGATGCTGGTCCATGGCATAAAGACAAGTTGCGCATAGACATTTATTTTGCAAAAAATTAAATAAAAAAATGGAAGGCTTGAGATCTGAAAGTTCAAAGTACTGCCTTCTCTTTTTACAGCTATGTTTTGAATTTGTTTGAGCTGTTTTTCTTTTTTCTCTGGTTCAACTTTTGAGTTGATTTGAACCATATTTACATATTTTTTGACTCAAGAAAATAGATCATATTTGAGTCATTTTCTCTTTGGAAACTTAGGTTCATATTTTGAGCTTGTTTGAACCTTTAATTTCTATCCTAAACTATCTACCAATAAGCCAAGATTAAACAGTTTGGCAAATTGAATTCACTATCCTATCAGCGGAAAATTTAAAACTAATTAGTCAAGATTGAATCTGTTTGGCTAAATAGAAGTGTGTTTTTCAGGAGTGGCATTTAAGCTTGCACACTTTCAGATTTTGTTTCCATTTTTTTTTTTTTGGTATGGGGCTATACCTTTCTTGTTTTCACAATCTGCCCTCTTTTCTTTCTTTTCATTGTTTTTATATTTTTGAATTTTACAACTTTGAATGCAATGGTGGATGAGATATTTATAGTGGAAAAAAAGATAAAAAGGCTTTTGAAACATAACATGGATCAAGAGAAGTAATGCTTAAGCATCCTGCCATTGACAGGACCTCCAAACAATTCTGCTCCATTGAACTCTTGTAAAAAATAGGCATTGTTATCAGCAACTGAATGAATAGAGTAAGGGCCAAGCCATAAGTTGTCAAATTTTCCATGCTTGCCCTTATCTTCCCTCCTTGAGTCCCACTTTAAAACTTGGTCTCCAATTTTGAAATTGCTAGCCTTTGTTCTTCTGTCAAAAAGCTTTTTAATGCTGATATGTTTCTGCAATGATTTGTTATAAACTTCCTCTCTGGTTTGCTGAAGATGGATGGTCTGATTTATTCTTCTGATCATGTCATTATCTTCAGTTTGCAACTCTTGAATCAACTTCATTATTGGTACACCAAGGCTGTTTGGAAAAATTGCATCAGTGCCATACACCAGCTGAAAAGGTGACATGCCAATGGATTTCTTCAAAGTCAATCTGTCAGCCCAAAGTGCGTGAACCAGCTTTGTGTGCCAAGACTTTTTGTTGTCCTCCAACAGTTTCTTGATTATGTTCACTAAAATTTTATTTGAGGATTCTGCAAGTCCATTACCTTGAGGGTAATAGGCTGTGGAATGCCCCAACGTTATCTGATATCTATGATAGAAGTCAACCATCTTCTTTGATCCAAATTCTGCTGCATTATCAGTGATGATCTTCGCAGGACAGCCAAATCTGGAGAGAATATTAGTCTCCATAAATTTTATAATAACAGAGTCATTGGCTTGCCTACAAGGAATGGCTTCTATCCATTTAGTGAAGTAGTCTGTGGCAGTAAGAATCCATCTATGCTGGGCAGAAGATGGTGGATGGATTTCTCCTATGAAGTCAAGTCCCCACTGTTGAAATGGGGCTTCAACAGTAATAGGATGCAGAGGTAGGGGTAGCAGTTTTCTTTTGCCTTCAAAAAGTTGACATTTGTGACAGGCTATGATCATCTTATGTATATCATGAAAAAGAGTAGGCCAATAGAAACCAGCCCTCAAAATTTTGTTGGCTGTTGTCTTCCAGTATAAATGAACTCCGCACTCTCCTTCATGGAACTGGTATTTAACCTTCTCTGCATCAAACTCAAGCAAACATTTAAGCGATGCACCACTTGCATTTTTCCAGTAAGGACTTCTATCAATAATGCAATAGTTTACAACTTTAAATTTGAGGAATCTTGCCTTTGTTTTTGTCAAACCAGGAGGTGTATTTAAATTAATCAAAACATAAATAATATCCGCATACCAAGAGGAACTCATAAAATAGTCTTCAACAATGGGATTTGAGATTTCCTCTTGATCTTCTAAAGCATTAATCATATTAATATCAAGAACTTCAAAATTTGATTCAGCCATTAATCTTGCCAGACCTTGGCTTTTGATGAGTTTAGTGGGTTTTATCTCTAAATCATGTTCAAGGATAACAACAATCCACTTACCTCTCTTACCATTTGGGTCCTGTGTTAGAATGTCTTTAACAACTGAGTTTGGGACAAAGGCAATGATGTGTGAGTGAAGGATGTACACTCTGAAGTCTTTCAAAGCTTTAACCAAAGCAAAAGCTTGCTTTTCCATAATGTTATACTTCAAAGGGGCATCCATCAATGCCTTTCTAAAGAATGCAATAGGCTTCTCTTGTCCTTGTGGATTTTTCTGTAGAAGGACAACAGCTATGGTATGCTATGATGCAAATGAAAAAATATAAAAATCTTTTGAAAAATCAGGACTTATGAGAACCGGTGTTTTGGTTAATGCTTGTTTCACCAGCTCAAAGGATTTCTTTGCTTCCAAGGTCCATTTTACCCCTTACTCCTTCTTTAACATGTTTGTGATATTCCTAAGGAGCTCAGCCAAGTTGGGGATGAATCTTCTCAAAAAGTTAATCTTTCCAATGAAAGATTGCAACTCTTTGATGTTTCGAGGATGAGAGATTTGCAATATGGCCTCAATCCTCTTTGGATCTATCTTTATACCCTCCTCAGAAATAATGTGCCCAAGAATTTTAGCTTCTTGGGGACCGAAAAGTGTCTTCTTAGGGTTTAAAGATATTCCAAACTTTTTGCATTTCTCGAAAACGTTTCTTAAATGTTCTAAGTGCTCTTCATCTGTTTTTGAAAAAATAGTGACATCATCAAGGTATATAATAATGAAGAAGCCCAGTTCCTCTGAGAAAGCTATGTCCATGGCTCTTTGAAAAGTTTCTCCAGCATTCATTAGACCAAAGGGCATTTTCACATACACGAAAGTGCCCCATGGTGTAGTAAATGCTGTCTTTAATTGATCAACAGGGTGAACTAAGATCTGATTGTACCCTGAATAGCCATCCAGCAAAGAAATTCTTCTAGACCCTACCACCCTTTGTAAAATATGGTCCATCTTAGGTAAAGGGTAGTTGTCTTTTAATGAAGCTTTGTTCAAGTCTCTAAAGTCTATACAGAGCCTGATTTCTCCAGTTTTCTTCCTAACTGACACCAGATTAGACACCCATTCAAAATATCTAATAGGGACAATAATACCAACTTCATACATTTTCATGATCTCCTTCTGAACCAAAGGCAACTGAACAGGGTTTATTCTGCGCAGTTTTTGTTTGAATGGCTTTTGGTTTTCTTTGAGGGGAATTTTGTGTTGTATTATTTTAGTGTCATAGGATTTAAGATCTTCGTAACTCCACACAAAAAAATCAGAAAACTCTTTAAACAACTCTATGTATTTAAGTTTAATGTGAGCTGGTAAAGTTTTAGACAGTTTAATCATCATAGGTTTAATTTCACTGCCTATATTGCACTCTTCTACTTCAGCCTCTACAGGTTCTAGTTTTGGCTTTTTGGCCACATCGTTAAGATCAAAAAACTCTTCTAAAGGCGCTAGACTGCTTGGAAAAGTTTCATCTTTAGAGTGCAGAGTTTCTAACTCATCTGTTTCGAACTCTGCATCCAAATCCATTTTGTTTTTTATTTTTCTTGATAGTAGGTTAATATTAACAGGTTTAGGAGACGGTTCTTCTTCACCAAGGAAATTTTCTTCACTGCAGTCTGTATCATAATCTGAGTCCGAACTGTGTAGTTCAAATTAATTTCTGAATTGCATGAAGTCTTCTATTTGTTTATCATTGTCAAACACCTGCCAATACTTTTCATTATCAGGTACAGCCGGTCTAAATTTTATCTCAGTTGTGCAGTCTTTGGTTTCATATGGCGTCAAGCATTTCCTAGCTACAAAGGCTAAATTGTGGGCCGCAATATTTCTTTTTCTTGGGAAAAAAATAGTTTGGTCTCCTCAAAGGTTTTCAAAAGGTCCATGACATCGTTTCAGTAGGCCCTAAGTCTGGGATGATTTGCGTTATACTCCCCATTGACTTGCCTAATGACTAACTCTGAATCCCCATACACATTAATTCTTCTGGCTCCTAACTTTTTCAATAAATGTAAGCCTAAGAGAAGGGATTCATATTCCGCTATGTTATTGGAACACTGAAAATTTAATCTACAGGAAATTATTTATGTGTGGTTATGTTCATTGTTGGAAATCTAGACACCTGCACCAGCGTTAGTTCTAGTGCGGGATCCATCAAAATACATACTCCACAGAGGACTAGTTTCAATTTCATCTATTTGGTGAACGTCCTCTTCAACTACTATGCTTTCCGATTATTCTTGAGTATCAGCACTCAGTTGAATTTGTTTCATTTCCTCAGATATATTATTGGGTTGAGGACCGCTTTCTTGACTCTCAATGTTTAAAAGCAAAGGATGCATGACTTGTAGTTTAAGACCTTTGTTTAGTTTTCTAATGCTTAATGGTTCAGCAAACTGTTTTGACAGTTCTGTGGTGTTCGCCTCTTCCTCCCTATCGTCCATTAATCCTGTTAAAGTGACTTGTTCACCAAGTGTTTCCTCATTAAACATGATAAAAGAATAAAGGCCTGTATTTACAAAATACATAGGAGAGTTTTGTGGTATGTCTTGACTTGTAATTGTGTATTTCATATGGGACTCCCTGTAAAGTCTTCTATTCTGATTGAAAACGGGGATAGTCGCATAAGTAATGTCCATTTGCATAGTCCCCTGTAACTTAGCCCCCCAAGATCTTGATAGTATCATTCCATACTTTGGGGGCACATCAGCCGCAACAATATCCATGACTAAACATTTGGCTGGAATTTGGGCTAAGTTAACACGAAGGTCTTTGATTAATCCTAAACATTTTACTCTACTGGAATCAAAGGAGTAAAGGTCTTTGTAAGGTCTCATGATTTCTAAACCCAGGCTCTCCATTACAGCTTTTGGCATTAAATTATGAGAAGCCCCGGAATCATGCATAGCGTTGTGCAAAATTTTGTCTTGAACGTTTAATCTTACATAAAAGGGAGGAATAGGTCCCTCTTGATATCTACCTTCAATCTTAGGACCAAAAATCAGCTCTAGTTGGTCATGATTAAGATTGACTACGTCCTCATTTTCTTCAATTTTTAAAGCCTTCAAAATTTGGGTTCTATATACATGTTGGGCAGGTAACTCAGTCAAGGGAACAGAGATTTTGATCTTTGAAATTTCCTGCTCCAGGCTGAAAGGAATTTGACTCTTTAAAGTGCTAGTTTCAGCCTTATTATCTATCATTCTATCAGCAATATCAGCTTGCTGATTTGTTTTATTTACACTTGACAAAAAAAATTTCACAGGAGTACTAGCTGAAGTGTTAGTACTGCTAATGTCTGCACTCTATTTTTCATTGTTTTGAGTGCCTTTCTCTTTTCCATTGTTAGCATTCATAGCCACTATTTTATCCTTTTGTTTGACAACTTTAGGTTTGGTTGTAGTGTTGTTTTGTGAAGATTTTTCAGAGGTTTTGTTGTTGGGGGTCTGTTGACTGGTTTTGCTTCTAAGGTCATATTATTTTTGAGATTCTATGATGACATTTTCCATGTCTTGATAATAATTTTCATCATCATCCCTTCTGTCATCATAAGGTGTGTATAGACCTTGTTTTCTATCATAATGAATCTCACAGTCATCATTGTCTATCCCCAGCATGTTGATATCATCCTCCTCTGCTATTTCATCTGTTTCCTCAACCTCACTTACATAGTTTTGCTGAAAGGGAGGAGTGATCTGCTGATCATCTTCCCTAGGTCTGTTTGGAGGTTGGTTCCTTCTAAAATTCTGATTTTGGTTCTAATTTCTATTTTAAGGAGCATTTTGGTTTTGGCTTGCTTGTGCTCTCTTAATTATGCTCATTTATTTCATCATTTCTTCCATCATTTCTTCCATCATTTTTTCCATCTTTGAGTTTGAAGTAGAAGGTGTGGATTCCTCTCTAAAATATACTCTCTTTTCAGTTTTCATCCTTTCTCTCTTCTCCATTAAATTGACTTCCATAGAAAGAACACCTTTAAGCAAGAGTTGCAAAATCTCTCTCTCTCAGCTGATAGGTCATTTCAGAGTCAAACCCTTCAGGAAAATTATTTAAAGCTGAGCCTTGTGGAGGTTTTAGTTCTGGGGAAATTGCATTATACACACTGTTAAATCTAGTGCAATAAGCTTGCAAACTTTCCCCAGTGTTTCTATGGAGGTTCTTGTAGTCAGAAACGACTTGGAGAGGGTTTTTCTTTACTTCCCATTTATTTAAGAATATTTTATGGAAGGCTTGGAGATCATTAATACTATGGGGGGTTAAACCTTTAAACCATTTTCTTACTGCTCCCCCTAAACTCTGAGAAAATAACCTAAGCTTGACATAATCATCATCAATTTCATTTCTGTCAAAGTAGTCATCCATCTTATCCACATGTTGTGATGCAGTTGTAGCATTGCTATCATCATATAATGGAATTTTGGACTGATATTCCTGTGGAATATTGACTAATGGTGCAGGAAGGACTAAGGGAGCATACCATGTTGCCATGATATGTGGTGGGGGTGGATTTATAAGAGGTGGATTAACAAAATGGAAAGTGGGATGGAGTGGAGTGGTTTGAATTGTGGATGTAGGGTGAGCAGAAGTGGATGGACCAGGAATAGATTGTTGAGTTGATCTTGGATGAGAGACACCTAAATTGTGAAGGAAATGCAAATCAGGAGGTGTTCTTTCTCTGCTGCCAGGATGTTTACTTGTTTCAGGAGATGAAAGTGAAGAATCATAATCTAGCTGATCTAAATCACCAAGAGACCTAGTTCTAAAAAGATTTACTAAGTCAACTTGTGATTGTTGTAGAGTGGAAAGATTTTCAGGGACTAAATTAGCTCTCAAGGGTGATCTGAAAACAGTTGATAATTTAATCCTAGAAGACTTCCTAAGGATACTTTCTGGGTTATCAACTAACTCAGGTGGATCAGGGTCAGGATAGGCTCTAGTATGAATCTTTCTAGGAGCGACTATGCTGTGTTTTTCAGACCCAAATAAACAAGAAAAGTTCAACTAGGTATGAAAATCTTTGAGAGGTTAACTAATCTGTTTACAGAAATTTCAATCCTATAGTCCTCTAAGTGAGTTTGACTAATGTTAGAATGTTGAGGGTTCTTCTCAGTGGAGTCTTAAGGTCTGCCAAGGATTGTGGAGTCGCCAAGTGGAAGTTTTTAGCTCCTAAGGAGGTAAAAGGTTTTATGGTCCACCACCATGTTTATTGGATACCAATCTGTAATATTTTTGGTGTTTTCTAAGTTATTTTTCAGTCGTGTGGTTTCTAAGAATATCCCAACTATGTTTCAATACTTAGCTACGGTTATGAGACAAAGACAGTCTATTCTTATGGCTAAGCCAGCTGATTTTTCAAGGTTAGATAAAGTCTTAAGAGAATCCTAGGTTTTACCTAGTTTGTCACTGATTCAAACAAGTTTTATCGTGATTAACATTTCTTGGTAGTGCTTGAAAAGGATACTTTTGACTCACAAGTTTTATGAAGTGTTTAAGGGAATTAGTTCCCCAGCGGAGTCGCCAAAAATGTTAGGAATCTGTAATTAGCAAGATCGGAAAAGTCCAATCACAGAAACAACATCGTTTCAACCAACTTTGGGATTCTAGGATCTAGCCCTCCTGAATCTGGAGAGGGATCGCTCCAATAAGTGCAAAGATGGATTTGTCTTTGAAGTTTGGGGTAATGATATTAGGCTAGTTATGAAGGCCAAGGGTTTTTTCTTTTGGATGGTTGAGCATGATTATTGTTTGAGGTGGAAAGTCCCAAATGCTAAGAGTTTCAAAGGTGAGAAGTTGCAAGCAATCAGAGTAAGCTTCGGCCAAAAAGATAGATAATTGCAGGTTTTATTCCATTGGGCTATGGAGTCATAATAGGGTTTAATTGGAACAGAAAGAGGCAAGGGTGGTCCACGGGGCAAGTCATCTATGTCTAAGGATCTCTTTGAAGTTTGATTTATGGAATGAAATGATACAATTAGAAGGGAAATAAATAGATGCAGAACAAAGAGCAGCCCAGGATCTGATAAGTACTTTTAAACTAGTCAGCGTTTGACATAAACTCAAGAAAAACACAAAAGCAAACTAGGATCTGGTAAGTACTTTTAAACTAGCCAGCCTTTGATACACTTTCAATAGAAAACACTTTAAAACAAAGGGAAACTTGAAGGAAACTTTTGGAGAAGAAACTAGCGCACCGGGCTCACCACAAATCCTCTCCTAGCTCTGCTTTACTTAGTTACTTTCAAGACAAACATAAAGATAACACAGAATGGCCTAAGATCTGGTAAGTACTTTTAAACTAGCCAGATTTTAGCACATTCCAAGGGAAACATCCAGATAGTTGTGGGGATAAAAATGGGACCAGGGCTCACCATATATTCCTCAGTTCATCTTCACAAAACATATATTGAAAATAACATTTAAGAATAACATTCAGCTAAGGTAATAAGATGAGGGAACGTCAGCATTCCTATGCTTAAACTGAATTAAATCATTCCTAAATAACACAGATTAGAAGAAAACATATATATAAAGATTTTTGGTCAGAGAAGGTTACTGTTGTACAGTAGATCCTAACTTTATGCATGTTGTTCTTTATAAGATAAAATGGAACACAGTGAAAACAGAAACAAAATAACAAGTTACAATTAGAGAAACATCACCGTCAACATAGACCAGGATCCCATAAATCAGCTTGTATTGATGCTCCAAACTAGTTACAACTTTAAGTCCAGTGCTTTAGTTTAGCAACCATCTACACATCTCAGCCTAACCTATCTATCACAAGCAGAGCTCCAAGAGCCAGTGAACACTATTTACAATCAGGAATTTAAGCTCAAGTGTATATCAAATTTCTGCAACCAACCCCTCTCTCATCTTCTGCAGTAGTATATATAGAAGGATGAGGAGGTGAGATCTGATAAAAGATCTCAATTAAAATTAATACAGACTTAATGGCTTCTTGGCCTTTGAGGGGCTCAATGAAGAAGCTTACATGGGTGCACTCTGTATTAAATGTTTTACATAGAGTTTAAGCTTGGTGGGAGCTTTTGTTGACCTTTGAGGCTCTGTGTGGCGTCGAAGTAATTCTACAGATGTTTGTCATTAATTTCCTTGGCAGAGTTTCCTCTTTGGCTGCGTTTTGAGACAAATATCTGATCCTGATCAATAAATTCAGCCTCTGATTCAATACTTTGAGGTACAGGCGGCATTTTAGTAGCTGGGAGGAATCAATTTGCCTCAGATGTGGCGGTGGAGGTTTTCCTGTCGATAAAACCCTTCAAATTTTCTTTAAACTGTGTTTTACTTGGGGATTAGGCTTTTGATAATTGTTCTTAGCCGCGATCCCCACAAAATCTGTCTTTAATCTTCTGCTTTGATAAATTTTGGTCTTCGTCGCTGATACTCTCTGACTGCGCCCGATTCATGGTTTTTGTTGATGTACAGGGCAACGCAAGGTTATGTGGCATCAATGCTTCATGAACGATTGATGAAAACGTGTTTTTAACACCCTGTGATGATTTTATTTGGTGAATCAAAGGCAGGAAGATCGTCATCCTCTGCCCTCAAATTTTCTTCAAAAATGGCGAGAAAACCATTTAAACCCTGCAAAATACAAACAAATATTAAAAAATCCTGCATATATAGGTTTATTGCTGCAGATGACGCGTGGGGGAAGTGTGGCCGTTGGATGGCATCATCCAACGGTCAGGATTGATTGGGAGAAGTGATAGAGAAGGCAGAGGATTTTTTTAAATCAGAGTCATCGATCGCGCAGAGATCGACGGTCGGGAGCGAAAACGGAGAGTCAAACCGGAAAATGTTTGACCGGGCGATGAATCATGGCGATGGAATATGGGCCGTCGATCTGCAGATCAGATTGACAACGAAGATCTATTGAATGCCGCGTCGTAGCCCGGTTAACTGTTGGGCATCTTCGGTGAGCGATAGCCGTTGGATGACCCGCCCCAGATCGGACGTTGGATGCCAATATCACACGGGGTCCACGTCCAAACGTTAACGCGCGATGGGCGACGGTTTTATGAACAGTGCCCAGGATGCATGTCAACCATTGAATGGAATCGTTGCCAATCAGGAAAAAACTGCCCTCGCCCAAAAGCGGTGCAATGAATACCGCGCGGTTTTTGGAATGGTGAGTGGAATGCGGGGATCACCGGGGAGACGGAATCTGCTCCGTCGATCTGCAGATCAGATCGACTGTGGGGGTTGACTAATATTTTACACTGGCGGAAAGTTCACAATATAATAAAAAATGGGAAAATTAATATAAACAGAGGTTTTTATTAATTTATAATGTGGCTTGGTGCCCGACTGCGGGGCCGGGGGTTATATGAAGGGTGAAATGACCGGGGGTTTATGGAGGAAGGGACTTGAGACTTAGCCCAAGGGGGCTTAAGTCCACACCATAAAAAATGTTATTTTTATGGTTTTTGAATTATTTTCAAAGGGTTAGAGGGGTTCGGATAAGGCAACGAAGGAGTCTTTAAACCTTATAAAAGTGATTTTGATGAAGGGGGAATGGGAAAAACATGAAAATGAGGGATTTTCATGGGAAATAGAGGGATAGAAAATGAGGTTAGATTTGGAAAAGGGGAAAAGGAGGAAAAGGGTTTTGCAACAGTATTCTTTCTTGGGAATCAACAGGATTCTGAAATGGGAATAGGCACAGTAGTGAAGATTTGAGGACAGAGGCAGGAGGCCTTCAAGAGTCTTCAAGAGCCAACACTTTTTATTAATAAAATTTGTTCCTTGAAGGCTCAAAAAAGTTTTTAGCCAACATTTGATATAACAAATTTTATAGCTGGCTAATAGGTTCTATCTCCTGGGACCAAAACAGGAAAACCCATCAAAAGTATCAGTGGGGATTCCTCTCCTTTGCACAAGGTGAGCATCAATAAAATTGTGGGTTGCCCCACTGTCAATCAAGATAGACACTCTCTGGTTCATGACTGAGCCTTGTACTCTTAGGGTCAAGTACTTATGAACTCCTCTCAAAGAGGCAAGAGTCCCACTTGTTGGAGCAAAGGCTCTCTCTTCATCTCTGGATGGTGTTTGATCTTCCTCCTCTTCATCACCAGCATTGTGACCCCTCCTAGGTCTGTCATTCCCATCTTCCTCCTTGAGATATCAGAAGACTTCTATATAGTGTGCTCTTCCAGCAACACATCTATGTCCCGGTACCCCTG
Organism: Pinus albicaulis; assembly: GCA_034641835.2. Taxonomy (NCBI): domain Eukaryota; kingdom Viridiplantae; phylum Streptophyta; class Pinopsida; order Pinales; family Pinaceae; genus Pinus; species Pinus albicaulis. The sequence continues at coordinate 9,796,712 of MU968382.1, read as the reverse complement.
GCTCTTGACAAGTGAAACACAATCTCTTTTTCCTCAACTCCCTCCAGAGATCAATGTCAAGAGGTTTCTTCAGTGAGCTCCCGTTAGGAGGAGCATATTTCCCTTCTTTCCCCTTAGAAGAGTGAGGGGCTTTGCTTTGGAAAGTTTCCTTTGCTTTTGGCAAAGCATCTTGGAGATCTCTAACTCTCTCAATGGCATCATGCAAAGTGATGGGCTTGGTAGATTTAACCAACCCATGTAAAGGTTCCTCCAGGCCATCAATGAACATTTAGACTCTCCTTGCTATAGATAGATCAGGAACCATGAATGATAATCTCAGAAACTTAGAGATATAAACCTCTGCAACTTATGTCTACTTTAGTTTTGCAAGGCTTATGAAAGGTGCTTCGGGATCCTTCCAGTCAAACCTCTCCACTAGTCTTCTAGTGAACTCAGCATAGGTAGTCACATTTCTTTGTCCCAATGTTGACAACCCATGGAACCACCAATTGTGTGCTTCACCCTCAAAGTGTAGTGCTGCAATCTTGTTGGCTTCAACTTTAGGGACTTTGTTCAACTGGAAATAGATATCCAGCTTTTCCACCCATGCTTTGGCAGATCAAGAGGATGATCCATCAAACTTGGGCAAAAATAATCTACCCATAGTGTGGTGCCTTCCATGAAATAAACCACCATATCTATACTACTACCATGGTCTTCTCTAGTCCTTGAGATGGAAAAAGTCTTGGAAACTCAAGTTATCCTTGAATCTCTGACTCTCAGAGTCATACTCCACAAAGTAACCTTCAAGGGAGGTTTTCTCTTGTGGTCCTTCATTATCCAAAGCTAAGAAGGTAGGCATAGTAGAGCGTTGTGAGGCTTGTGGCAAACTCACAGGTTGACCAGCCCCATAATGAGACATGTTAGAACTTTCTCCTTAACGAAATCTCCCAAGAGATTCCCTCATTCTGTCCATCCTCATCTCTTTTATCTCCTTGGCTATATCTTGCATGGTCTCCAAAAGAGTTTTTCCAAACTCCTCAGCTTCCTTATCATTCACATTTTCAGGGGCTTTCCCCTTGTCTTGACCCTTGTCAGGGTCATTAGTAGTGTATTCATACTTCTTATGACTTCTATTCTGGTACCTCCTATCCCTCTCAGTAAGAGGATCATCTTATTTGGAATGCAGCATGACTAGTGCTCCAAGGCAAGTATAGGCTGTGCCAAGAAAGGAGACCTGATACCACTGTAATATCCCTTTTTAGGAATATCAATAATGTGCTCCGAAAAACGCTATATAAGAAAAACCGTGCAACATAAATGCAGATCAGGACTTGGTTCCTCTTATTTATGATGTGTGGGACTTATTTATGGAATTTCATAAAAAAAAAAATCAGTTTAGACACACTAAATAGATCTCCCACAAACTAGACTAGCTAGAAAGCACCCAAAGAGGATGGTTGCAGCCAAATGCAAACACTGCTTCAGGAATTGCGCAGTTTTATCAGGTATTCAGAGGAGATCAGAAAGGGGGTTTATATTTCAGTAATACAACAGTAAATAAACATTATGATGAATCCCTTTCATTATACAATATAATGTATGAGTCAATACAACAAGAAATCTTCAGAAAAGAGAGCTAGAACACATGTATATTTGCAGAAATGACTCAACAACATTATTTTTAAGGAGCTTCAGCAGCTGGAAGTTGCAACATATATCTAGAGAAGATCTGTGGACAAAACATCAGATCTATTTCAGATCTGGAAACTATATAGTTTTCTCTTCAAGATCCCCTTGGAAATTTTACAAAAGCATGCATAAATAAGAGTAGATCTGAGAAACAAGCTGTAGAGCTGTAAAATGCTGCAGTAAATTTTTGAACATAAAATTTCATTACAATGGATCAGATCTAAATAGAACATGGATCAACAAGCTAATCCATGGATCACCAAGTGGAAGGCAAGCCCAGTAGTAGAGATCTCTAATCTAAACTATGAGCAAAACACCATAAAGAAGCTCACACCAAAATAACGCAGTCTATCTAGATGAACAACACTGTAGGTCAAATAACATAGATAACCACTGTAAAATTTCAGATCTGAAGTACAAGAAGAAGAGACACTCTTTCAGGAAGTTAAAGGACACATTCCATGAGAAGAGGCTCCCAAAAATACACTAGATCTCTGCAGATCTAGACTCCCACTTGCTGCAGCTTGCAAAAGCAGCAAAACCCTCAATGGATCAGCGCTGCTAATGAAAGTAGAGCTTGGCCTCAATCTTGATAGTGGTTCAATTCAACAAACACTCCTCCAAGAATCCTCAAAGGAAGAGGTGAAATCCCTGCATAGGAATTCCAAATACAATCCTCCACTAAACAACAGAGAATGGTATTTATCTAAGCAGAAAAATACTCAGAAATATGATCAATCAACAACCTTCTCTTACTACCCTCCTCCTCCTTTTATAAGATGAGAAAACTTTTGCAAACCCTAAACCACCTTGATGAGTTAGCCCTTTTCACATGAGAGGCTTCCTTCTAGAACTACGTTTTCCCTTTTGGAGGTGCAATTAACCTAGACAATGTTGTTGATTTGGTTAAGGTTGACCCAGTCTTTAGCTCAAACCTCTTTCACACCTGCAAGTGATTATTTACATGGCCCTGATTTGTCTTTGCTCACATGGGCATTGATTTATTTAGACTTTTTAGGAGTTTTACATGTCATCCTTTATTCATTTTTCATGCAACATAAATTAAAACAAAATTGAATTTTCCTCTTAGCTAAGGCTAAGTGGGAACATTACAGTTCGATAGAGCCATTCAAGATGGCGGATATCATTGAAACCATTTGTGGAACCTCAGGCGACAAGAGAGAAAAATATTCCATAAAAGAAGATGCCTTCAGAAGACTGGTACCAATACTGACGTAAGAGTCAGGGATTCCTCCTAGTAGGGGTATGGTGCTTCTAGATAATGTGGAATGATCCAATGTGTAGAAGGATAGATGGCCCACTGTAACTATCTTCCCATCTAAATGAAATAGGAAGAGTCGGAAAACCGAAGAGACAATGGCGGTCACGTCATAAGACCAATTGTGGCCCAAAAGGAGATTATAGTCGAGTTGGCGGTCTATGAGTTCAATGTCCACAATTATCATTTTCTCACTAAGAGTAATGGGGTAGCTAGCAAGGAAGCCTTTTGGGAGGAAGGTGTGGTTATCGAACGCTTTGAGGGAATTCGAAGATGGAGACAGAGTAGTAGAACCCAAAGCGAGCCAACACACAACTAACATTACACAGGTCAAAGCACCTTCGTCAATGATAGTGCGATGGATTGGCCTACCTTTCAACACAACTTGAACTTGGAAAGAAATCTGATGAAAAAGGTGAGGTTTTCATTTTTCCATGTCAAAGATGGCTATCATATAATATTGTGGGTCAATTCCACTAATGGTTGAAAGCAGAGCTTTCCTTTGCGTTGGGTAGGTTTGCAACACTTTGAGTGTAGACATAGCTGACAGTACTTGCGCCAAGTCTTCTACGATGTTGTAGTTATGGGCAGCATGTGTAGAGGTCAACAACAGGACTTTTGATATGAAGATTGTTGGGAGGCGGTAGATTTGAACTTGAAGCAGGTTCTTGAGCATCAATGAATATATTTCCATGGATTTTGGCTCGAGTTTGGAGTTCAACAGTCTCCATGCCATAAATAGTAGATGGTCCTTCACCGGAAGGATGAGAACCACCATTGCCCCCTTGCGGGGGTTGTGGTGGGTTTGCAACAAGACGTTGCTACTACTGAGGATTAGGGAAAGGGTTATGTAGGATAGCAGGGTTCCTCCTAGTATCCTTTTGCGTAATAAAATATTTTCATTCCTGAAGTCGAGGAAATTTGTATGTCAAGTGGTCATCCGTACAATTTTTTTAAGGGAATCTGGTAGTTTTTCTTTCCCTTTGTCAATTTTAGTAGCATTTATTTGATTTGGATTATTCTGAGTGTCAGATTTCTCTTGAGAAGGAGTGGTATTTTTCTTATTCTTCTTATTCTTACTGCTAGGTTTTTGTGTAGATTGCACAAAGTTTACCTCAATGGTTGGAAGAGCAGCCGATTGGGTAGCGACGGTGGAAGTCGAAGATGGCTGGGAAGCATGCCCAATGAGCTGTTTTACAACGACACCAGAATTTGTGCCAATGAGGCTGTCAACATGTGCTTTGGGTTGCTGAGTAGTAGGAGCATTGGATTTTCTAGGGGCATAGGGGAGTAAATCATAGATCGTGTTAGATTATGAATAGATGAGATCTAGATGTTGTGCATGATGAATGGAATGGTCCTTTATGGTTGCACCGACTGAGGCAATGTCCTTAGCAATGGGAGGAAGGAGCTAATTACAAACCAATCTGATAATAGATGATCCAATATTGGCGCTTTGACCAGACTTTGCCTACGTATCCATTCATGAATGTGATCGGAGATGTGGGTGGTGGTGTCTTGGCACAACGTGGTTATAAGTTTCATTCCAGTTTCGTATCGAATAAGGAGCTGAAGTGTTTGAGAAATTGAATTTCTAAGGAACCAAAAGTGTTGACTGCAGCTCGTGGTAGCTCATTGTACCATTTGGCAGCGTTACTTGTAAGGGTGCGAGGAAAGAGCCTGAGCTAGATACTATCATTCACCATGGAATTAGAAACAGACCATAGATGATAGGTGGTGACATGTGTTTCCGGATCATCCCCTTGTTTCCCTTCGAACTTAGGGATATATGAAGGAATCTTATACAGAATAGGAGGATAAATCGGGCTATGATGGGATCGTTGGTCAATTTATACAAATCAGGGATGTCTAAGGTTTCCAAGAATTCTAATTGCGTTGTTGCCCCCGAGTTTGAACAAGGAGGTGTTGGTTGACCAATCGAACCGTAGGGTCCTCTCATCAAAGTGTTCCCAACGGGATATGTAGGAATCATCTGATAATAGTTTCCAGGTAGTGGAAGTGTAGAGATGTAAGGTTGTTTTCCATAAGGGTTATAATTTTCCCCATAACCCAATTGAGTTTGGGAAAAGGGTTTCCTACATAGACGCGATAGAGTTTGATTATGGAATACTACTAGCCGTGTTAGTATGAATCTTTTGTCTAAGTGTACAAAAAAACCACTTTAGCTACGCATTACTTATAGCCCTAACATCAAATATGGCTGCCAATATCTTTAGATCTGCAGTTAGTTGATCAAGACAAAGGCTGCACAAATCCAGATCTATCCATAAAAAGACATTAAGCAGTGAAAATAAGGTTGTGCTCCATACTTCCAATAGACAAGACAAAACAATATTTTTGAAAGAATTTTATATTAAGGGCACCTAAGAGGAAAACAAGAAAGGTGTTTCCAATTCTCCTCAATGGGATGGGTTCTTGAAAGTCCTCAGCACTTCAGATCTAGCATTTCTCTCTCTTGTTGGCGTAGAAAACACAAACAAACATAGAACTCAAAGGGAGTTCACAAAGTGAAATAATAGAAAGTTTGACAATGATAATGGCTCAAAGTCAGACCAAGAGCATAGATCCAGAGTGATCTAATAGGAAACAAAAGGTGACAAATGAGTGGAAACCCCTTCTATTTATAAAAAAATATTAGGTCATTCTAGATCTTGGTGCATGATTAAAATAATATTAACCAAATCTGGATCCACCTTTTATGGAATATTTTATTATATTTGTTGGTGGGAAAAGGTATTTGACTTGGGTCAAATCCCTTTATTTGTAAATAATAAATAAATAAATTATTTATTTATTATTTTAAGGAAGTGGTTGAATGATAATTAAATAAATAATGATTTATTTAATTATTTATAAATGATTTAGTCATATTTAACAAGGAATATTATTTAAATAAGATTTAAACAATTATTCCTAGAAAATAATAAGATAAATAAGGATTTATCTAATTAATTTCTTTGTTTTGGGTTAAACATGACCAGGAATAATAATTAAATTATTGTTTAATTAATTATTCCTTGAGGAAAATCAAACAAATATAGGTTTGTTTAATATTTCCTTTTGGGGTTTCCTGTTTAGACCATAAACAACATAATAAATGTGTTTTATTAAGTTATTTTACATAGTGAAAGCAATTTTACTTAGGGTAAAATTGGTCTTACATGGTGTACTTGGGTCCATCAAATGATAATAGGTTAGATGACCAAAAAATGGTGTAACATATTGCCCCCCAGCGTGCGAGTGTTAAGAGAAAATCGTATGACCGAAGTATGTTATAAGAACTCAATCACCAGACATCAAAAGGGAAGTTAGAGAGAGAAATGTAAGGTAGCCTAATGTGCTGAAGAAATAGACCCTGAGGAGACGAGACTTACAGGTGCAACAAGTCTCTTTTTATGAGAGGGTACCTGTGCTAGAGGTGGCGGGGGAGGCATACCTATGCCCGCCGAGACAAAGTACAAAAGAATAGTGCATCCAGTAAACAGGAGACTGAACTATAAAGTATAGGCTGGCATAAACATGAGCCGGATAAAATATATAATGAGGAATCCCACATACATGCTATGCCTGGGATAACAACCGAGACATATACAATAATATATGAGTACATGAGATATAAATACAACCCAAATGCCCCCTATAAACGGGGAAGGGCTCACAAAATCTGACTGATACATGCAAATCAAAGAGGTGCTACAAGCGGCTAAGGTTGACATCATCAAATACATGGAGCTGCATCGAAGGCTGCAATAAAGAGGTCATCCGGGCATGTGGGAGGCTACCTACAAGGCCACCCCCTCATGAGGGTTGAGACATCTCACACACGCCTGGGAATCACCAATATCTGTTGCTGCATCACTAAACCATCTAGTATATGGATCTTGATCATGTTGAAAGGAGCTGAAGGTGAGAAAAAACCAAGTCAAAGGGCAATAAGTAGTCCCTTTGCTTGATCCGGGGCGTCGAACAAGAGTGGAAGTTGGAACCAAGGTACACCGCCCTCTAGACCTGTCTTCTGGAATGAATGAGCTGATGTCGATGGAAGGAGGTCCGCCATAGGTGAGGAAATAAGGGATCCTCAACTAAGGCACGAGAGAAAATATTAGAGCGACTGACAGACTGACACTAACGATGATGATGAAATGGGGGGTACTGAGTAGCGAATGGATGACTTCCCTTGTTAAATCATAAAGGGTAGGGATGACCTGGCAATGACTGACACAATATCATGAGGGATAGGGGACAATGGGACTGAAGGCCATAATGTGCGACACGAGAGAGGGACCATGCAATGAAGGATGGAGGACTATAGCAGGATACAAAGGGACTCGAGATAGACTCCATGAATATGATGATGACTCAAATCAGATGCTCTAAACAAGGGCAACTCGATGGTGCTACCACATAGTAAAGGTCCAATGAGGGACCATAAATACATGAGTACAAGATGGTAACTCATGACGAACATCAACACGATCATGGACAAGTATGGAGGCTAAGTGGTGCCCCTAGTATGAATGTTGCAAGTGAAGAAATTCGATTTTGAGGAGGGGTGAAGTGATGCTTCCTGGATAAGATGTGTCATGGTTAAGCATCAAGTCACTAAAAACTAAGAGGTACCCAGAGCTCATGAACAGGCGAGGTCGCACTTTTTGGGGTCTGTTCTGCGACCTGGGTAGCAGGTACTGTGTAGAAAATTGCGACCTGTCCCAGGAAATGACCTGAAAAGTGTGACCAGTTAGAGAAAGGGGGTTTTAGTGCTATTTTTGGCTGAGATCTGAGATTTTTATGGTTGAGGGGCATATATGCCCCCAAGCATGTTGTGGTCATGCCAAAATGTATTTAGAAATAGGGGAATCTAAACACATTTTAATGATTTGGTGCACCATTTGTTTTCATTATGGTTATGCAATTTGAGAGAGGAAATGGAGGATTACCAATCTCTTTTAGTACTACATATATGAATAAAATGGACTTTAAGTTTCCGGGTTGGCATATCTGGTGTCACTATCCCAAAGAGAGGATTTGGAGATAATGAACTGATGCTCTCCCAGAAAACCCATAGGTTGGTCAACAACAATGTCTAAGAGACTGGGTTGCTGATGTAAGATGAAGGAAAGATAAGGGGTATCATCCCTAGAGTGATCTAAAGTGATATGGGACTCTAGAGGTTCTTCTAAATGTGGAATAATAATGGTACTAAAGTCGACATGACCAGATACACTAGGAGAGTTAAAGAGAATTGCGTTTCCTAGTCTCTCAAATACGAGTGCCCCCTTACCCAAACATTGGGTTTCAATGTAATGGCCACAAGGTGTCTGTGGTTCGAACACATGGGTTTTATGTAAGGGGGAATAGATAAAGTCAGGGGTGGTGATTTCTTCCATAATGTCGTCATCATGATAGAAGATGGGGTGACTGGTGGAAGAAAGACCACCTAACACGGCGAGGCTACCGGACTCATCATCATGAGAAGAAATGTTCACATGCGCATCGTCATAAGGGGTGATAGAAGAGTAAGCAGATAAAGGATCTACCGATGTTGAGCCCAGGGTGATCGCTGAAGGGAGGTCAAGCGAAACATCAGGGGAAGTCTCCAAGGGGACATCCACTGAGGGTCTCATGGATGATGATAGGTAGAAAATTGTGGATGAAGGCTCCATCATCTCGACATCAGGCGGGGGAATGTCGATGGGAGCATTCGTGTCCTCTGGTTTTGCTGAAGCAAAATGCACAAATAAGGGAGTGGTGGACTCGTTGCACTTGGCCTCGAGTTGGCGAACCGCTTCCAAAGATGAGCGATACTCTTCAAGGTAGGGACAAAGGTGGGTATAATGGCCATGGAGATCACACAAAGCACAGGGGTGGTTGGTGTGAATAGTCTTGGGGTTCTTGGTCGTGGTCGCGGAAGGAACAGAGGCTTTCGGGACCGTAGACTCAGGGAACACAACATTAACCATGGGCTTGAGATGAGGCAATTTAGGACAGGTATGGGTGGTGTGACCGACAACGTCACACAAAGCACACCGGGTGGTACGATTTGGAGGCTGAGGAGGAGTACAGTTTTTCGGGGTGGCCTTGTCCTTTGATGTCCTCTTGTGAGCTTTTCCCCCTTTTCCTAATATTGTCGCAACAGGAGGGGGTTCCTGTTGAGGTGTCTGAGGCACTGTAGCAGTGAGAGAAGTCATGGGGACCGGTTGGACCATGGTCAAAGCAAGATAAGGTTTGGGATGATCGAGCGGGGTAGCAGCTGGAGGATTAAGGTACCAGATGGAGATTCCCAGGGTCATGTTAGGAAGAGAAAGGGTAGCCATGACAGGTACCTAGTATACTCCGAGAGGGGGAGCAAGGAATGGTATCTGACCGGAGGGGTAACGACCAAGCGGGATGGCTCCAAGATGTTTAAGGTCTGGAGGAATCATTCCAGGAGGATAGAAAGGCTCATGGGTACCCGTTGTAGGAGAAGGGCTAGAAGGAGGAGGTCCGACTAGCTGAGACGAAGGGCTAGGAGCAGGTTGCGGTGGGCGAGGTTGAGGTTAATGTTGGTGACTAGCCAAAGCGGGCCGCTTCAGGGCAGCCCAAGACGATTGCATCATGCAAACATTCGATAAGCTGGGATCAGGAACAAGGGGAGGGGGAATACCATGGAAGGTTCCAAGCAAAGAGGAGTCTTTGTAGACGCCAGGAGAGACACTGGTCAAAGAATCGACAGTTTTCGTATTGGCTACAGAAGAGATGGTCGACTCAAGGGAGGTCTGAGATTTTGGCTCATGATACGTCAACTGGTCAATGGTGACTATCTTTCCATTATGAGGGAAAAAAATCTTGAAGTGAACCGCGGATGGGACAGTAGACATGGCATAGGTGTAGCTACACCCCAAAAGAATGTTATAATCAAGAGTGGCATCGATGACTTCGACGTCAACGCAAACAATCTTGCCCGCAAGAGGGATAGGATAATTACGGAAGAGGCCAATGGGCTGGGAGGCGTGCCCATCCCATGCACGAAGAGTGATCGTGGAAGGGGCCAACTCAGGAGATCCGAGTTGTTTCCAAACTGAAGTGAACATCACACAGGTGGATGCCCCCTCATCAATGATACACCGAGACACGTTAGTGTTCGGGATTTTTACTGGGATTTGGAAAGCTACGGAAGCAGGAAGAGGAGGATGTTCTGATTGGTGAGCATTGAAAACAATAAATTGGTCATCAACAGGATATACAGTGCCCATGGTAGATAGTAGAGACTTCTATTGAGAAGGACACAACTGGAGGAGTTCCAGTGTTGAAATGACAGCAAGAGACTGCGCCAAATCATCTATTATGCTATACGAATGAGCAGCTCTACCAGAAGCAACATTCCGGCCTAGTGGTCCCTTAGGAATTCTGGTATGAACCTCAAATTTGGGCTAAGGGATATAAAAGGGACCATTGGATGTCGAAAGAGGCTTAGTAGAACCTAAAGAAGGTGACTCGGGGACAGATGGAGCGGGAGGCTTGGGATATTGACGGGACCGAGTTTGAAGGTTAAGGTCAATGGTTATAGGTTGATCAGAGTTAATCATGAGGATCTGGTAATCGGAGGAACCAGAAGGGGAAGGTTGAGTGGCCACCTATCCATCAGGTGGTTGGGTAGCCACGAATCCCTATTGTGCATCCACCTGCTCCTGAGGGGGCGGTGACTGCTGTTGCAGGGGTTGAGAAGGCAAGGGAGGCAGAGGTGCTGATGCTGGAGGAGATGGAGCACCAAGCTGCAGATACTAATAATAAGGGGGTTGGGTTAGAGAGTGGTAAACAGGAGGTTGGGGCAAAAGAGGAGGCATGCCGTATCCAGGATACGTGTTACCGGGAGGGGAAAAAGTGTGGGAGGTGTTGGCCCCCCCAGGAAAACCATAACCCATGGGAGGTTGGGAGTATGAATGAGAGAGAGCTCCAATGATACCGTCGGCGGCATGAGTTGCCCCCGGTGTGTTGGCACCACTGGGTCTGGGGAGATTAGGTAGAATAGTATAAACATAACCTGTCTGAGCGTAGATCAGGTCATATTTTAATGCCATTTGGAGGGCGGCTTCTTTGGTTTGAGGAAAATGTGATGTGACATCTTTCCCGATAGGAGGCAAGAGAGATCTAAGGAACTAATCCATGTAGACATGGTCTTTGAAGGTAGGGGATTGACATAGGCTCTTTCTTCTCTGCCATTCCTGGACATGATCGGATAGGCGGGTCGCAGATGATTGATGGAAAGAAGTCAAAAGTTCGATACCAGTGTCATAACGAAGGGGAAGCTGGAAGTAAGATAAAAAATCCCGGGCAAGAGTCGCAAAGGTGGTATGAGAGGAAGTGGCCTGATCAACATACCACTTAGAAGCCACTCCTGTAAGCATTCGTTGGAACAACCGAAGACGGACGGAGTCATCGATAATGGAGGTAGATGAACACCACATGTGGAAAGATCGAACATGATTTGAAGGATCTTCTCCAGCAAGGCCTTCAAACTTTGGGATGTCGGAAGGGAGCTTTGTCGGCATAGCAGGCCAACTAGCATCATGTCGTATAGGGTCATTTATTAACCGATTTAAATTGGGGAGGCTGAGGCCAGCCATGAAGGGGAGCAAGGGCGCAGCCGAGTTAGTTCCTGTGGCGGTTCTACTAGTAGAATTCTTAGCATTAGGGCCGGGATTACTGCTAGCGTTAGGCCCTGTACCAGACATAGTGAAGGTAACAGGGGGAGAACCCAAAGAATCAGAAGAGGAGTCGAAGTGCGGACTCGGGGGAGGACTAACTTGACAATGACGGGAAGGAGAAAGTCAACCAACTGGAAACTGAGGGTGAAGGCCAAGAAGTCTCTGGGATATACGCCGTGGGGGCACAATGATGGCGGCACAAAGGGAAGAAGAATGAACAACAAAGGCAGGGAGGTGCAGAATCAAGTTATTACAATGTCGAAACAAGGGCAGAGAGGTGCAGTGTCAATTGATTTTAAAATCTTTTCCTGGCGGTGTTAACCAGGCTCTTCTTCACTTAGGGTCAGTGTGTGGCGTGTGTTAATTTTAATTTTTAAACCCAGAAGTTTTGAGAGTAAAAGAAAAAGTGTGTTGCATAACTAAAAATAAATCTACAAAGAACAGTATATAATGCTGAAATAATAGAAAATTAATAGCTAACAATGCATCGATCTAACCCAAGAAGGCAGGTCTCCCAAAACTAGTCTAAAAGAGGGAAAAAATCTAGTCAAAACACGCTAAAAAAGGGCCAGTAGATCTAAGTTCGGGAGGGACAGGGATCTAAAGGAGAAATCTGCTGAAAAGAGGTGCAGAAAACAGCAAAGAGGTAGAGGCAAGGTTGCTGCAACAAAGAAGGAAATCAGCTAAAGGTATAAGGGGCAAGGAGGTGACCCTAGAGGCAAACCCAAACAAAAATATATGAGGTGATTTGAAAGGGAGAAGATCTGATCTAAAAGGGATCTGAAAGTGAGGGATTAGATCTGAAAAGAAAAAGGCTAAAACTCTGAAAATTCAGACGTCTGAAATAGCTAAAACTCTTCCACGCAAAGTGGAGGGTAATAAAGCCCTAAGGGGATATATTCCCACTTGGGTGAGTAAAAAAGATCAGAAACAGGTCTAAACAGGCTGAGACAGAGGCTGGAAAACCCTGACAGAAGCTTCAGACAAACCCAGAAAAATTGCTGAAAAATTGCAGAAAAAAGTGTAGGTCGCAGGTTCTGATCTGTTTTCTGTCTAGGTCGCAGATTCTGGGCTGAAAAGTGCATCCTACAGGCTAGATCACAGGTTTTGGGCCAAAAAGTGCGACCTGTAGCTCTGGGTGTCTCGGCAGCAGATTTCAGAAAAAGTTGCCTTCTCAGTTGCGGCTGATATCTGTTACCTGCGCAATATGGCCAGAAAGACACAAAAGTTAGAAATTTTAATGTTTTAGGGTTTTATAGGTGAAAAATGACATACAAATAGAAAAAACAAAAATATGAAAAGAAACTCTAGGGTTTGAAGCAGCTAGATATGCAGGAATATGAAAAACGACAACGGTCGTAATTGAAAACCCGTGTGGAGTTGCCAATTGTTAGTATGAATCTTTTGTCAAAGTGTACAAAAAAATACCACTTTAGCTACACATAACTTATAGCCCTAACATCAAATATGGTTGCCAATATCTTCAGATCTGCAGTTAGTTGATCAAGACAAATGCTGCACAAATCCAGATCTATGCATAAAAAGACATTAAGCAGTGAAAATAAGGTTTTGCTCCATACATCCAATAGACAAGACAAGAACAATATTTTTGAAAGAATTTTATATTAAGGGCACCTGAGAGGAAAACAAGAAAGGTGTTTCCAATTCTCCTCAATGGGATGGGTTTTTGAAAGTCCTCAGCACTTCAGATCTAGCATTTCTCTCTCTTGTTGGTGTAGAAAACCCAGACAAACATAGAACTCAAAGGGAGTTCACAAAGTGAAATAATAGAAAATTTGACAATGATAATGGCTCAAATTCAGACCAAGAGCATAGATCCAGAGTGATCTAATAGGCAACAAAAGGTCACAAATGAATGGGAAAACCCTTCTATTTATAACAAAATATTAGGTCATTCTAGATCTTGGTGCATGATTAAAATAATATTAACCAAATCTAGATCCACCTTTTATGGAATATTTTATTATATTTGTTGGAGGGAAAAGGCATTTGACTTGGGTCAAATTCCTTTATTTGTAAATAATAAATAAATAAATGATTTATTTATTATTTTAAGGAAGTGGTTGAATGATAATTAAATAAATAATGATTTATTTAATTATTTATAAATGATTTAGTCATATTTAAAAAGGAATATTATTTAAATAAGATTTAAATAATTATTCCTAGAAAATAATAAGATAAATAAGGATTTATCTAATTAATTTCTTTGTTTTGGGTTAAATATGACCAGGAATAATAATTAAATTATTGTTCAATTAATTATTCCATGAGGAAAATCAAACAAATATAGATTTGTTTAATATTTCCCTTTGGGGTTTCCTATTTAGACCATAAACAACCTAATAAGTGTGTTTTATTAAGTTATTTTACATAGTGAAAGAAATTTTACTTAGGGTAAAATTGGTCTTACATGGTATACCTGGGTCCATATGATGATAATAGGTTAGATGACCAAAAAATGGTGTAACAAGCCGCATAATTTACCATTGGCATAGACCCTACACCAAAAGGTTCACCACTAAGAGGAATCATATTAACAATGGATGGACCTTCTTGTCCCATAGATTGGAGGGGTACAGAAGTGCCCCTTGACATGTAAGTGTTGTTAACACTACCCCCTGGCATAGAGGCCAAGGGGTTTGAAAGTGTTGCTGAAGGGAACCATGGTAGCCCTGCTAGTAGGAGCGGTAGCTGAAAGTACGCGAGCATACACGAAAGGAGTGGGGACCAGAAAGTTCATAATTCCACTCACAGATGTTATGACCAATTTGCTTGGGTCACACATATTATGGCTATTAGGATTTCCAGTCAGATATGAAGAACTAACAACTGGCGGGGAAGGTGGTGGTGCAACCAAGTTGGGCACTGATGCCAACGACCCATTGGTCGCCGATTGTGCATTGGATGTGTGTGAAACCAAAGATATCATAGGTAGTCATGCTACCTAAATCAACACCGGCCTCAACGGGCCAGTGAGAGGAGGATTATAAGGAGGCACAACTCCTTCCATGAAAGGATCCTTAGGCAACGTAGTATCTTGGGGAGAAATGTGTGAAACATGGGTCAACACTGGAGACTGTTCCTCAAAGAAGACTCTGGGTCACCGAGACTTGAAAAATCCTCCAGGTTCAATGGAGAAAGGCCTCTTTTCTGTCTAGATAGACGACGAGGGTAAAAGGATGACATGATGACAAATAAATTTTATCAATATTTTAATGTGATATATTATTAATTCTAAGTGATATTCAAAACAAACACCTAAAAAAAAGAACTCTAAAGTCAATCAATCAAGCAGCTAGAGGGGAAAGACCCTATCTGAGAATTATTGTTCACTGGAGATGAAACCCAATGTTACAATAGCAAACAGAGAGAGATGGTCATATGTACAGTTACGATTATTCTTGAGCTTCACTCGAACCTAAAATAATGGGGTCAAGCACTCTCGTGAAGACGAGTACCCTCCCAAAAATCGAAGACAGAGTAGGTCCGTCTGTGTCAGGTACGAAGGTAGCTCGCCCCAGTCACCTTTTGTACATCCCTAGAAGTATGGAAAATATGGATACCTCAAATCAAAAACAATACCAGGGCAGTCATGGTCGTAAAAAACACGATGTATCGGAAAAACACCTAAACCCCTGATCCAATTTCGACATCCCCGAGGGGAACCTGAATACACAAAATGGCCATAGAATATGTGATTGAAGGCAGACTACCTTCTCACACACTAGTTTTGTCCTGCACTTAACTCAGTTATGAGTGGAGAGGTCCCAATAGTATTCTTTCAACATGATTTTCAGTCTTTAATGACACTTGTCTCAAGTTTTGCGATCTTGGGCAATTTTCTAACTCTGCCTATCCCAAGAGCCTAGCCTGTACTAATCTTTGTGTAATATCAAAAAAGTGTTATTGATTGATTTTATTAAGTGCTTAATTTTAGTGTACTTGCATTTAAGTCTCTGGAGGGGGATTGGACGTATGAATTTTATGCGACTTTCACACAAGCCATGCAGAAAATGCTTTTAAATTTAGTTCGATGAAAGAGTTACTTCTACAAGGAGAAAATTTTCATACATCCATGCACCAACAAACATCGATGTAGTTCAACCTATGAAAGATACAAATACCAATGGTCACTAGCAACTATTTAACCCAATATTTACAGAATGAAATTAGCTATATTAGAAAAACTAAAAAAAAAAACTTTTTTCTTTTAGAAAGTAAATGCAGCTAGGCTAACTTTTCAAAAGAAAAAATCTATATGCCAACAAGCAAACAAGCACAAATATCTAGTTGCAAGAACTAGAATGACGACTAGAAAATCAACAGGATAGGAAATTTGAGCAAGGATGAAATAGATAAGTTTTGGCTGAGTAATGCTGCCTAGCAAAGGGTACAATGCGTTAATAGTTGGAATAACACACCATTCTCAAGCAGGGGATGCATTATAACGCTCTGGAATACACACAGAGGGTGTATTACTGAGGCTAAATTGAAAATTATACTCAGGTAAGACCTGTTCTGAACAATGTGAGCAGGTGAGATGGTTATAGAGAACACCAAATGATCATAAAGGGATGAGAGCAGAACAAGAAGAGATAGAGGGAAAGAACCAAGAGTTTAGAACAAAAAAACTAGGAACTAAGGATTAGTCTCTAATGGAGTCACCAATTCTTCTTAGGGTAAAATGCACATGTGGTAGCTAGAGTAAGATCCCTCTCGGGCCTTCCCGGGACCCAAGGCAGACAGTAAGATTATCTACACCATTCACAAAGACAATATATGCATGTTTATACTAGTACTTGATTGACAAAGTGAAGTAGAGAATGTAGTGTCCCTTCTTAGTGAGATAGCTTTGATGACACTTAGAGATGGTGATTTTGATATAATGATATAATATTATGTATGAAAGACTTATGTACATGCTTATATGCTATGACCTGGTTTGGGTCACTTGGTTGTTGTGTGATTATGATAATATCTATGTTTGCGTGCACAAGAATTGATTTTGGTTAAGAGCATATTAGCGATGTTTTATCTTTTGGTATCCTATTTTGGACGTAGGTGTATGACATGAATGGTGATTCAGAATTGAGACACAAATCCATGGACAATCATGGTTATGTGGAACATATGGTTAATTATGATTTATGGATGATACATGATTTGTATGATTATATGTGTGTAGTCTTGTACTAAGAATGATGTGGTAGGGGACTTGGTCATTGCCAACAGGGATGCTCAAGTTATAAATGACTGCGGAATTCATTTCTCCAAAACGAAAATGACTGTGGAAGTCATGCACAATATTTGGTAAAATTTGAATAAGTTAATTATGAAATTCATTTGATTTATTTGATCAATGAGATTGTGATGTGTGCAGGTCTTGGAAGAAGACCTCACCAACGAACCATCAGATGGGTATGAGCTCACAATCAGTACCTTAAGGTGAAACGTGGAGTTTCAAAGCAGAATAGATGAGAAGCCATGGAAATTAGGGCGCGGAGTCCTAAATCCTTGAAATATAAAGACGTGGAGTCTTGGATATATGATAAAAGGATTAGGACGCGGAGTCCTAAATCCATGAAATATAAAGATGCGGAGTCTTGAATCTATAAGGAAGTGTTTGGGGTGCGGAGTCCTGAATATTTAAAAAAATCAAGGTGTGGAATCTTGGATCTTTAGAGTAGATCGGGGCGCGGAGTCCTCAATCTACTAAGGCATGAAGATGCATACAATAGGGGTGCGGAATCCCTATTATCCGGAAGAAAAATACCACTCATGGGAAACTCATAGATGAATTTCCTTAATAATCTCATTCCTAACAATTTTGGAGTGACTTTTTAAAAATAGAAAGTCATGTCTACCATTTCAAGTATGACTTTCCAAAAATAGTAAATCACCTCCAATCAATGGGTAAACAAGTATACTTGAAGGAAAATCACTTAACTTATGATTAATCAATTGTAATAGTTCAATATCGACTTAATCCTCAATATTATTAATATTATTAATATTATTATTATCTTTTATGAGACTATGATATTATTATTAAAAGGAAATTATATCTCCTCAATCACTTCACACCTCTCTCCTTCATGACTCTCGTGGCTCTATGTAACTCTCTCTATTTTAAATATTACATTACACTCTCTTTTATGCACTCATCAAGGAATGGCATATTCCTCTTACACTCACTTTAATGCATATGTTACACTCTCCTTAAATAAGGCATGCATACCTCTGCTTAATGGCATAAGTTACACTCCTCTAAATAGAATACAATGCATGCATATTAATCCTCCTTTATGACAAGAATTGGTTTCTCCTCTTATATATGAGTCTCATGTATTCACATTTTGGGGGGAAGGGGTAATGCCAAGAGTGGAAGAGACTTGAGGAATATTGTGAAAGGGAGAGATATGGAGAGTATCCAATTACTTCCAAAACAAATCTGAATTTTTACTAGTCTACTAAGTATCTATTGAGGTTGAACATGAGTGGTATTTAGAGGAAGTGAAAACTATCTTCCTTAGTTTTCCTTGGATCTCTCTCTCTATTGTTGTATTTTGGTACTGGTTGTGAGCTTTTACAACTCGGGGGTTCAAGGGGGAGGAGTTCTCCCTGGATATGGTTGGGTGGAAAACCGGATGGTTCAAATGAGTTGGTTAAGGGATCAAAGGTGGATCATATTCTCAACGATTGGAGCTGAATATCTCTTCAGGTATAATTTCCATTGTCCTAAAATTATAGTATAGCTTTAGCATAAAATAAAAATTAGACATTTAAATTGTTGTAAGCATCTAATTTTGGTTTAGGCTTATTTTATCTAAAATATTATTGATTAGTTAAAAATGAAGACTAGATCAATCTATATGTATGGATGTTTAGATCTCAATATTGGAGTTATTATTGGTATAGTTTATGGTACTAATCTTGGTATTGTAGCATTTGAGAAAGGAAAGCCAAATATTGTTGAAGATAATTTCAATAAATAAATTCCAAAGGACTTGGGTAAGTATTTCACGATTTATGGTTTTGTTTCAAGTAATTAATAGATGCATGTTTTATAAATGGTTTTAGGATAGTTTGCAAAATGTTTGACAAAATCTGTGAATGAGTAATGTTATAAATTTATTTATGCACGAATAAGTGCTAACTTGCAGCTTACATCAGAAGTAAGAAAATGGACATGTACCCAAAATATGCTTGGAGGAATTACAGAATCAACCCTTAAAAGAAAATGCAAAAATAATGGCAACTAAAGTATAGTTTGGAAGATCAAATGCTTGAGGTAAGTTGGAGATAAATTTTAGTTATGACTTATGTTTCATATTCTTCAATGTTTTTTTATTCAAGTTGTTGTAATAGTACTATCAGAATTTTGATAGAAAGCCTTAATGGCTGTAGCATTCAGGGCTTCCATGTGTTTGTTAAATTGTAGCAATTGGTGCAAAAAGCTTGTCACTCATGTCAAATGAATTAGCTTGTGGGTGGTAAAATGTTTCAAGAACTCATATGGTGGATTTAGAAATATGTGATTTCAATGAGCATATATTAGTAGCATAACTCTGGGTTGTTTTTCCTCATGTAGAGGTGTAGTTGTAAGTTTTCATTCCCTATGTTTGACAAAAGTCATAAATGAAACATTTAGGCTATAAATTTTGTTGTTTTAAAGAAACGCATTCCTGGGCATTTTTAATTCGATTCAGCCCAACATTAGGGGGTATTCGTGCCATATGGACATGTAACCCCTGATTTCATTCCAAAAGAATAGTTTTCAGAACCCAGATCGGAAATCTGGGCGATTTGGCAGATTGCTACTGTGAGTTATGTGCGCCTGTTTTTGAGTTTTTGATGAAAGACTAAGATTATTTAGTCCCTGTTTTAAGATGGAAATATTGAAATTTTCAATTTCTGAATTTTATGAGATAAATATGTTGAAGAATAATCTTAAATTCATTATTGCCAAGTGTTTGACAAAATGCCTCAATGTCTTTTAATTGCGTGCTTGCAAAGTGTTTGTCATAAGGGCTCAATGAGTGTAGGGTGCATGTCTGCAAAGTGTTTGTCAAAATTCTTGAATGGCTGTAGCTTTTGTGCATATAAATTGTTAGTGTAAAATTATTAGTTATGTTGTTTTTATGTTACTATAAATTATAAATAAACTATTTAATGGGTGTAGCTTCCTATGTCTGCAAGTTTTTGGTATGAATGTGAAAATGAATTTAATAATTTTCTGAAGTGTGAATAAGACAGTTGTTTCTTGTATTATCTAAATCTTTCAAAAAAAAAAAAAATCCTTCTTGTTGGAAACAATTTTACAGTGACTAATTCTTTAGGATTTTGTGGGAATGAGTATTAGTGATTATGTGACATCTACTTCTCTATCTTACTGATGGTGGGTAAGGTGGGACCTTACATATGGTATCAGAGCCAAGTTACAACGCTAAAGCCTAATGGGCCAACATGCTTACTTGTAGGTTGATGAATGTTGATTTTGCATGCATGTTGAGTTGGTGTATATCTTGACTTGGAAGCATATTGGTTGCATAGAGGATATTATTATCATTATGTCATTTAGTAACTCATGAAATAAAATTAAAAAAAAAAAAAATCCCTTATATTCCTTTATATTTTTGTTAAGACACATTATTAACAATATGTTAAAATGCTTAAAGACATGTTGGGAAAGGACGTGCTTGAGAAAGTTGGGGTTAAACCCAAGTATGTGAATGAATTGATTTTCAATCAATGAGTGAGATAGGTGGAGTGAATGCATGGTTTCATATATTTTTAGTACATCATTTTCAATGTGATATGGGATTAGTAGCCATATTTACTAGCTGAAATCGTATCTACCAAGAAGAATATTGGCTTAATTTGGACTATAGTGTGATGACTTTGGTGTGTCTACTTTGGGAATGAGTAACAAGTGTAAGGCTAAGATTCCATTAACGTGATGATTTCGTTCATCATGATAATTTTGAATCTTTTCGTACCTACACTAAAGGAAACTTAACTAAAAGCTACCTTGAAAGATGTCACTTTTAACTGTGAATGTAAATTCAAAAGTAATGTATGTGTATTAATTAGATGTGTTAAAATATGATTTGGGAATACATTATTAATGAGTAAGAATGAAATTTCTCTGATTTCTTTGACATGATTTTGTGTATTTTGGGTTGACATTAGACATCAAATAACTTTAAATTACTCAAATACTAGGTTGAGGTATGAACTTCCTAATAAACAAGAGGCTTAAATGATTGGTGCATGATGGGTTGTGGAAGTCATTTTAAGAAACACTCGAATGCTATGCTTTCCTTAAGCTAATGTATGGGTGTGGAATCCATACTAGCATATATCTATGAGAAAATGTATGGGTGTGGAATCCATACTAACATATATCTATGATCTAATGTATGGGTGTGGAAACCATAATAGCATATATCTATGAGAAAATGTATGGGTGTGGAATCCATAATAGTATATATCTATGAGATAAGTAATGAGGTAAGGTATGGGTGTGGAATCCAAAGTAAAAAATATCTATGAGCTAAGTAATTCTTCTAGTTAGAATATTTTGATGGAATCTGATATTCATGATTAAGGAGTGATTATGTGTAATTAAAGTTAAATGGATAGAGATTTGTAACACAAATTTACTTGAGCTTTAAATCCATTATTTTATTTTTATTACAAATGAAGATACTAAGATTGGTATACTAAACACCATTAGGTGGTTTATAATGTTTGGAATAATTGATTTTGATATATGGAAGTGTGAACTAGATATATTGAATCCTTTTGTATGTATTGACTTTAGGTAGAATTAAAATGACTTTCAAATTCTTGAAATGTAGAAAATTTTATTGGGATAAGTTGATGAAATAACTTTTCTATTGGCTTAAGACAAACTAGGTCTAGGAAAGCCATAATAGTCTCTTTAATGATTTTATCAGTTGAATATTGGTTGCATTCTATTTAACCAAATTAATTAGAGAAATTATGAGGATTGAACTCATGTATTGCTCTAAGCTATTGCTAGTTCGGCGATCACATCAAAATTCAAATTGTTTATAAATTGTGAAGAGAATAACATGTTTAGAAGGTAAATATTTCATGTGGTGAGAACTTGTTGAAATTAAAGAAAAAAAAACATGTGATTAATGAAAATCTTAGTTGAGTTCTTGTTTTACAAGAATATGTGCTTGTGATATTTTTTTTGAGGAAGAAATTGAAGGAGAGTGAGATCACATTTTGATGAATTGGAATTCTTGCATGATTTATAAGCCTAAGATGAGTGTATTGTATGTGGAATGAAAGAGATTGTTGGATTTAAGAATTTTTTTGTTGGGATGTATAGTTGTTTGAGTATTTATTAGTCCTACAAAATTTTGTAATAATTTGAGAGGGTGGTAATTATCCTTAAGAAAAAAAAAAAAAGGGTCTAACTTTAGGCTAGAAATTCCCTTGTGATAGTCTAAATCTTATGTAAATTTAACAAGATTCATCACATTTTGAGAAATGTACGGTTTTCATAGCTTGTTGTTGTGTATGTATTAATAGTAAGGAATAAGATATGAAATCAAATGATTTGATTAATTACTTAATATAAATCATGACTGATTTCATAGTTGGAAAACAAATTGACATAAAGTTATCAAGGTTACCATATTTTCATAATTATGAGAGTTGTTCTTGATTACAAGCCACCTTCAAAAATATATCATTAATCTACTTTTAGAATGAAGATCTTCTAACTAAGTCATTTCATAATTGATTCTCAAGTTAGAGAAGTGAATAATAATGAAGATTATGAAAAGTAAAGGAATTATCTATAATACATAAGTGGGTCAATGAGAACTGTATTTAACCTTAGGTTGTTAGTTAAAAAAAAACAAAAAAAACAAAAACAAAAAACAAAAATGGTGCCTTGAACCTCAAATTGTATTTTTTCCTAGAGAGTAAACATTTAGTAAAAACTAAAGATAAATCCTAAATATTTCGATTGCAAGGATGTCTTATGGAATGAAAAGAGGAAAATTGGATTGAGAAGACATAAATCAAATGGGATGTAAGAGTATGGTTTATATATAACATCATGTTTTGTTTTGTAAGAGTGGGTTTTATATATAACATCATGTTTTGTTGCATAATTTCACTCGCAATTGTATGTGGATTATATTATGCTTATTGTATGCCAATTTGATTGTGATATGGGATGGATCATCATTGTTGTCTATACAACCAATTTGCGTTCTATTTATAGCTTGGAAAGCTCAACATACTATAGAACCTTGAAGATGACACATGTAGGATTCATATAGACTATGAGAAATAAAAACATGTAGAATATCAAATTATTATAGATAAATTAAGTAGATATCATATCAATTACATACAATATTATTTTATAAGGTACTATAAATTGTATGGTTGGTTTTGATAAAAATATTTGGTATTTTATATCAAAACATGTCTAATATGGCATGGATATATTTTCTACTTGATTAAGAATGGTATATTTAGATTTCATGGAGTTGCTTCCAATATAGAAAACATTAAACTATGGATTGGCATGAAGAAAAAAAAATATATATATCAAATATATATACATAAGGTTAACAACTTATTGATAGGAGAATCTAAAAGAACTAAGTATCTTATGACCGTAGGAAAAACTTCGGGCCAATTTTAGCCCAAGAGGGGGAGTATGTAGTGTCCCTTCTTAGTGAGATAGCTTTGATGACACTTAGAGATGGTGATTTTGATATAATGATATAATATTATGTATGAAAGACTTATGTACATGCTTATATGCTATGACCTGGTTTGGGTCACTTGGTTGTTGTGTGCTTATGATAATATCTATGTTTGTGCGCACAAGAATTGATTTTGGTTAAGAGAATATTAGCGATGTTTTATCTTTTGGTATCCTATTTTGGACATAGGTGTATGACATGAATGGTGATTTAGAATTGAGACACAGATCCATGGACGATCATCGTTATGTGGAACATATGGTTAATTATGATTTATGGATGATACATGATTTGTATGATTATATGTGTGTAGTCTTGTACTAAGCATGATGTGGTAGGGGACTTGGTCATTGCCAATAGGGATGCTCAAGTTATAAATGACTGCGGAAGTCATTTCTCCAAAACCAAAATGACTGTGAAAGTCATGCACAATATTTGGTAAAATTTGAATAAGTTAATTATGAAATTCATTTGATTTATTTGATCAATGAGATTGTGATGTGTGCAGGTCTTGGAAGAAGACCTTACCAACGAACCATTAGATGGGTATGAGCTCACAATCAGTACCTTAAGGTGAAACGCGGAGTTTCAAAGCATAATAGATGAGAAGCCATGGAAATTAGGGCGCGGAGTCCTAAATACATGAAATATAAAGACGTGGAGTCTTGGATATATGATAAAAGGATTAGGACGCGGAGTCCTAAATCCATGAAATATAAAGACGCGGAGTCTTGAATCTATAAGGAAGTGTTTGGGGCGCGGAGTCCTAAATATTTAAAAAGATCAAGGTGTGGAATCTTGGATCTTTAGAGTAGATCAGGGCGCGGAGTCTTCAATCTACTAAGGCGTGAAGATGCATACAATAGGGGTGCAGAATCCCTATTATCCGGAAGAAAAATACCACTCATGGGCAACTCATAGATGAATTTCCTTAATAATCACATTCCTAACAATTTTGGAGTGACTTTCTAAAAATAGAAATTCATGTCTACCATTTCAAGTATGACTTTCCAAAAATAGTAAATCACCTCCAATCAACGGGTAAACAAGTATACTTGAAGGAAAATCACTTAACTTATGATTAATCAATTGTAATAGTTCAATCTCGACTTAATCCTCAATATTATTAATATTATTAATATTATTATTATCTTTTATGAGACTATGATATTATTATTAAAAGGAAATTATATCTCCTCAATCACTTCACACCTCTCTCCTTCGTGACTCTCATGGCTCTATGTAACTCTCTCTATTTTAAATATTAAATTACACTCTCTTTTATGCACTCATAAAGGAATGGCATATTCCTCTTACACTCATTAAATATATTTCATAAAATATTCCTCTTACACTCACTTTAATGCATATGTTACACTCTCCTTAAATAAGGCATGCATACCTCTCCTTAATGGCATAAGTTACACTCCTCTAAATAGAATACAATGCATGCATATTAATCCTCCTTTATGACAAGAATTGGTCTCTCCTCTTATATATGAGTCTCATGTATTCTCATTTGGGGGGGAAGGGGTAATGCCAAGAGTGGAAGAGACCTGAGGAATATTATGAAAGGGAGAGATATGGAGAGTATCCAATTACTTCCAAAACAAATCTGAATTTTTTACTAATCTACTAAGTATCTATTGAGGTTGAACATGAGTGGTATTTAGAGGAAGTGAAAACTATCTTCCTTAGTTTTCCTTGCATCTCTCTCTCTATTGTTGTATTTTGGTACTGTTTGTGAGCTTTTACAGCTCGGGGGTTCTAGGGGGAGGAGTTCTCCCTGGATATGGTTGGGTGGAAAACTGGATGGTTCAAATGAGTTGGTTAAGGGATCAAAGGTGGATCATATTCTCAATGATTGGAGCTGAATATCTCTTCAGGTATAATTTCCATTGTCCTAAAATTATAGTATAGCTTTAGCATAAAATAAAAAGTAGAAATTTAAATTGTTGTAAACATCTAATTTTGGCTTAGGCTTATGTTATCTAAAATATTATTGATTAGTTAAAAATGAAGACTAGATCAATTTATATGTATGGATGTTTAGATCTCAATATTGGAGTTATTATTGGTATAGTTTATGGTACTAATCTTGGTATTGTAGCATTTGAGAAAGGAAAGCCAAATATTGTTGAAGGTAATTTCAATAAATAAATTCCAAATGACTTGGGTAAGTATTTCACGATTTATGGTTCTGTTTCAAGTAATTAATAGATGCATGTTTTATAAATGGTTTTAGGATAGTTTGCAAAGTGTTTGACAAAATCTGTGAATGCGTAATGTTATAAATTTATTTATGCACAAATAAGTGCTAACTTGCAGCTTACATCAGAAGTAAGAAAATGGACATGTACCCAAAATATGCTTGGAGGAATTACAGAATCAACCCTTAAAATAAAATGCAAAAATAATGGCAACTAAAGTATAGTTTGGAAGATCAAATGCTTGAGGTAAGTTGGAGATAAATTTCAGTTATGACGCATGTTTCATATTCTTCAATGTTTTGTTATTCAAGTTGTTGTAATAGTACTATCAGAATTTTGACAGAAAGCCTTAATGGCTGTAGCATTCAAGGCTTCCATGTGTTTGTTAAATTGTAGCAATTGGTGCAAAAAGCTTGTCAATCATGTCAAATGAATTAGCTTGTGGGTGGTAAAATGTTTCAAGAACTCATATGGTGGATTTAGAAATGTGTGATTTCAATGAGCATATCTTAGTAGCATAACTTTGGGTTGTTTTTCCTCATGTAGAGGTGTAGTTGTAAGTTTTCATTCCATATGTTTGACAAAAGTCATAAATGAAGCATGTAGGCTATAAATTTTGTTGTTTTCAAGAATCGCATTTCTGGGCGTTTTGAATTCGATTCGGCCCAACATCAGGGGGTATCCGTGCCTAATGGTCATGTAACCCCTGATTTCATTCCAAAAAAATACTTTTCAGAGCCCTGATCGGAAATCTGGGTGATTTGGCAGATTGCTGCTCTGAGTTATGTGCGCCTGTTGTTGAGTCTTTGATGAAAAACTAAGATCATTTAGTCCCTGTTTTAAGATGGAAACATTTACAGTTTAACTTCTGAATTTTATGAGATAAATATGTTGAAGAATAATCTTAAATTCATTGTTGCTAAGTATTTGACAAAATGCCTCAATGACTTTTAATTGCGTGCTTGCAAAGTGTTTGTCATAAGGGCTGAATGAGTGTAGAGTGCATGTCTGCAAAGTGTTTGTCAAAAATCTTGAATGGCTGTAGCTTTTGTGCATATAAATTGTTGGTGTAAAATTCTTAGTTACTCTTGTGTTTTTATGTTACTATAAATTATAAATAAACTATTTAATGGGTGTAGCTTCCTATGTCTGCAAGTTTTTGGTATGAATGTGAAAATGAATTTAATAATTTGCTGAAGTGTGAATAAGATAGTTGTTTCTTGTATTATCTAAAGCTTTCAAAAAAAAAAAAAGGCTTGTTGTTGGAAACAATTTTACAGTGACTAATTCTTTAGGATTTTGTGGGAATGAGTATTAGTGATTATGTGACATCTACTTCTCTATCTTACTGATGGTGGGTAAGGTGGGACCTTACAGAAAAGGATTACCTCGATGTGTAGTGTTGATCTGTTGGAGAGCTTAATGCAGTGTGGTGGAAGTCCACCTCACCAACTCCAAGTTTGAATCCTGCAAGAAAACAAAAAACTAATGTAATATTCACAGTGCTATCATAATAAACAATTAAAGACAAGAATATATCAAACAAGAAATCATATACACTTATAACATGTTTCTTTAACAAATAATTAAATAGATGCAATAAAAAGACACCAAATGGACAAAATAGAGGCAGTTATATTATATTAAATGAAAGAAGGTTACAACCATTAGTTTGGTCAAGCTTCCCTCAGTCCTTCGACTCCAAGCTCTCTCTCCTCAATATCCTAGTGTGACAATGCTTAGGTAATAGTTCTCAATGAATCAAGCCAACCATGAAACCTCACACTAACAAATTTTGTCTCTTCACATAATCAACCTTTCTATCTTTGACAATGATCCCTTGCCTCCAATTTATAAGAGTTTGGGAGGATCAACCTTGCCATACTTATCCATTAGTTTGATTAGGGAAAAATCGATGATGTTTCCGTTCTTTTCTATATTTCCCCTCTCTGGACTCTTATTTAGGTTTAGAAATTTCCAATCAGAGGCCTGCACCATAGGTTTCCAGCTTTTTGGACTGACTCCTTGAGAAAAAGCCGGAAATGTTAGTCAGTTATCACGAAAATTTCCCCTCATTCTTCATGAAACATAGGTAACGCTTCCCTTTAGGAAAAAAATGTGCTAACCTAGGCACTAACGCTACCTACAGGAGGAAGGGAAGTGTTATAACTTGGCCTAGCTATTTCTAGGTTGCATTACCATGGAAAAATAGTTCTATGTCTAGGTCAATTTCCTGCTTCCATGTGTCCTTCTCCTCTGAGTTGATGAGGAGGTCATTTGTTGTATAACAGTCATATTCTGGTGAGACCTCGGTATTTTTAACAAGTAATATTTCTAGAAAAGGTGGTTGGGTGACCTCTTGATATGGTTCAGGTTGTAAAGTAGAATTGATTAATATTGCAGGAGGGTTTTCTTGCTCACCAAGAGGAAAATATTCTTCTTCGCTTTCAAGAGGTGAGTTTGTTGAATGTTATTCTTGAATGATGATTGGAGGTCATATTTTATTTAAGATATTCCCGAAATTGAGTAGAATCTTATTGATTGGAACTGAACTGATGGTATAAGTAGGGAAGGTTTACAGTTCCACATTCAGCACAGGTTGAGCTAGTCTATTATTAGGGTTTGGAATGGGTCGTGTAGGAAATTGAGTAGGTAGAAGGGGGTTTGGATTTGGTGGAATTTTTTGTTGACTTGGATTCATGGGAAAAGCTAGTTGTTATGTGTTTGGATTGGTAGGAAGCTATTATTGAGTAAATGGATTCATGGACAGAGCAGGTTGTTGTGAACTCAGGTTCATAGGAAGTTGTTGTTGAGGGAATGAAGGTAGGAGGGGTGGATTAAACCCTAGAAATAGTTGAGAAATATTTGAAGGATATTGTGTGTAGGTTGGGTAAGAGGGTGTTTGGTATGGTTTTAGAGGAATATTCCCATAGGTAGTCCCCATAAAACCTTGTTGCCAAGAAATTTCTTGTGGTGGTTGAAGCCCCCATTGAGAGTAAGGAATTTGAGGAGCCCAAGGTGGTTGAGTGAATTTCATGTAGGGATCTTGCGACATGGAGGGGTTTTGTTTCCTCCATAGTATCTTAGGGGATAAGATGGATCTTGTGGTTCTATTCCCCATTTATATATAGCTTGCAACTTAGCCAATGAGGGACATTCATTTTTTGAATTCTTATCCTTGAAAATTCTACAAACCTCTAAGGTATTAAGAGGGCATTCTTTTTCAAAATGTTTCTTCCTACAACGGGGGAAAAAATAGCTAAGGTAACAATTTTTTGTTCTTGTTTCTTTTTACTATTGAGGTTATCTATCTTCTTAATAACAATACTAAGGATATCAATTTTAATATTTTCTAGCAGATTCCCCAATTTTGTCCTGGTTACTCCACTTGCGGTGGGTTAGCCAACTCGACTTATAATTTCCCTTGGACTTTTTCTGGCTGTAGCTTGACTACGGGAGTAATTTTTACAATACTCAACAATTTCGACAAATGGTTTTTGGTAAACATCATCAAAGCTCATGAGATTAAGTACTTCTGTGCAGTCATCCTGCACTCCTTTTAGAAAAATGGTTCTAACTGTGGCTAGGTCAAGAGCAGTTTGCTTGGATTTTGGGTAATTGTAAAGGAATCTTACTAAATAGTATTCTATACTTTCTTCTTCATTTTTCTTCATTCTGTTAGGGTCCCGTGATTTGGCTGATTGGCAAGCCAAATGATAGTGTAAAATCAAACCAGTCTTTGGAGCCCAAGGACCTAGCCTTCCTGGACTCAGAGAGGGCTCTCTCTATTTGTATAAGGGATATCTGTGTGTTTGCTTATTATGTTCTGATTTTAGGCTAGTTATGAAGTAGGTTTTTTGGTTTTGGTTATTAGGTTGTAAGAGATGAAATTGATCAAAGATATAAGATAGGTAAAAATATGTCAGATCAACTGGGCTATGGGGTTGAAGAGGTCAAGAAAGCTATCAGATGGTGATACAAGGTTGTTGAAGGGTCGATTTGATTTGAGGTAAAATGGATCTTTGGGCAAAATCGAGTAAGATGGACATCAAGTTTGTGAATAACAAAGGATTCCAAGCATAACTAGTTTAACAGTTGACATAAACATGGTAGGGAAAACCATTAATCATGAGAAATGTAACTACAAGCTAATCAATACATAGAAATAAACATTCAAGCCATGCATAGAGATATATAACTCTCTAACTTTGGGAAATGAATATCAGAATTTGGGAAAATACACTTAAGACAGACAAACAACTCAAATCACTATGCCGGAATGCCTAAACATAGTACTTCAAGTTATTTGGCACTTTGAAAACAAGATTGCATAGTCTTAGGCAAAGGGCAAGGTCAGAATAAGACCTCCTTGGTTCAATAAATGACAATCTAATCAGTCAAAGAAAAATTTCATGGATGGAGCCATGGCTATACATGAGTAAGCAGGGCATACCGTAAATCATACTTTAGCATGAATAAAACCATGAATGAAACAAGCAACAATATCCTTAAGTTATTAAAGAGAAATAAATAATTCTTTAATGTGACTAAGAATGAAAAAAACATGGAAGCTATGAAGAAACAGGAAATTTGAGGTGCCTTCAAGGGCATGTCTCAAATTTTTTCTCTACTGTCCTATAGCAATCAAGAACATGGATTTGTGAATGAAAACTAGGAAACAAAACAAAGAGAGAGACACTATACCATTCTACCAAGTCATGGAATCCAACAACAATCCTCTTTCATCATCCAAGAACATCCAAGAGACTATCCAAAAGCATGAGACAAGTATTTCTTCCAAAGCCTATATGACCATATATTTCTTCTATTCATCAAGTTCAGCCTCTGTTTACAATGAAATCCTTTGGAATATATAGGCCAAAGTGAAGAAAACCTCGTAGTTCAACTTGCAATCTCATTGATCTATTCAAATATCTTAGTTTGTCCTTGAGGCTTTGCAAAGCCCAAGGCACAAAATAACTAATAAAATATCTAAAAAATGCTAAAAGAGGGAAATAAATTGACTTTTCATAACTTCTCATGTACAAAAATAGCTAAACGCACTTGAGGAAAAAGCAGTTTTGAAAGGTTCAATTTTTACAAAAATACTCAAAAAATACATCTGCAAAAGGTTCCCTGACTTGCCGACAACATTTGCAAGCCTTCCCGATGTCGAAATGAGGATCATGATAGCTCGTTGGAAATCTATGAGTGTCTAATTTTTGAAAATATTTATTTTTCTCCCAACTGACCAATGGAAGTCCTCCAAAAATAGGCCTGTGTGTAAAAAGCCCAAAAATAAGCCTTGCTGAAAGACCGGGCAGAGTGTAGAAAAAGCGAGCATTTTTCTCCATTTAGGGGGAGAAAATGATCTTCAAATGTCTTGAAAATTGCTGAGTATGTGCTCCTGAAAATATGGCATCCAATGATATCATCCTCATCCTTTGATGATGCCCCAAACTGAAATGGCGATGCCCATGGTTTTTGGCCAAAAACCCAAAAATGACAAAAAACCAAAAATATGTCGAATTTCGCCCAAAATTGGTGAGCATGACCCTCAAGGTTTCTCAGTAACATGTTGTGAAGCGGAGGCCAAGATTTGAAGTCTTGAGGTGTCTTTACTCAATTTTTGTGCCGGGCGCTTCCCTTTGGCTTCCTTGAGTTTTTCTTGAGCAACCTTCAACTTCCACCGGAAAAACTGATTTAGCTTTTTATAATGCCCCGTCATTCTCCTTTGAAGGTCCAAGTCCCTATTTGCCTTCTCCAATTTCTTCTCCAAGTGTTCATTAACTCTCTTAAGCCATGCCTCCCTATTGTTCTCTATCTCTTGTTCGAATAATGCAGTGAGAGGGGTAGATTGGAGAAGGGCATTTTCCTCTTCTTTTTGCTTTTCAAGGGCCTTTTTTAGCCCCATGGTTCTTGGCCTCTTTTGCCTAGGCTGACCTTCGCCTTTACTTTCATCGAACTCACCCATAAGTTCTTCCAACCTCACTTGGGCTTTGGAGGCCTCCTTCTTGTATTTGATCGCCCGTGTCTCATAAACAACCATATGGACACTCATTTGCTTATTTTTTATTTGCAAAAATTGATTGAAATTCCTAGCTCTATGAAGATCATCCTTCAAGGCATCAATTTGGCTTTGTCTATGGATCAAGAGATTTTCTAGAATCCGGGCCTCATTATCACTATCATCGCTTTGGATTTGGATGATGTCGAATGCACTCTCCTGTTCATGACTTCCTTCTTCCTTGCCCTTCCCCTTGCTTTATGTGGCTTTTCTAGTACTCTTCCTCTTAGGCAATTAGACCATGGGCTTCTTTGGAAATTTTCCCTTGCTTCGTAGGGCCCTAGTCACATTTGGAGTGACAACTCTAGGCACCCTTTTCTTTGCTATATGGGGCTTGGTGGCTTTCGGAGAAGAGAGCATGCCCCCTTGCCTCGGAGAGGCAGCTAGCACATGCTCCATGGGTTCTTTACCCTTGTCACTTTGCCCTTTTTCTTCTTGAGGTTGTTGTCCCTCATGCTGTTGTTAATGTGTAACATGATGTGGCTGCCCCTGTTTATCACTCTCATGCTGCTCTTGTTCAGCACTTTCATGTTGCCCCTGTTCAGTCTCTTTTGGCTGCCCCTGTTCATCATGATGTAGCTGTTGTGTATCATCTTTTGTATGTTGTATGTCATCATAAGGCTGCTCACCCTCCTCATAAGTCTGTTGTATGTCATCATAAGGCTACTCACCCTCACTATGTTGCCTTTCTCCATCTCCTTGCTGTTGCTCATCATCACTATGATGCTGCATACTAGAAATTTTTTTTGAGTTGTCTACTTTGCAAGGGAATCATTTGGCTATAACCTGAAACATCATATTGCAAAGACATATGATTAAAAACACTTATCATCAGTATATCATGGTCTTGGGTAGGAAGGATAAAATTTCTGTTACAAGGATGTGTATTAGTGTTTCTAAAATCAAAATAGATCCTATGACTAGCTACTTTATCTTTGATTATTACTGATTGGTTCAGATTTTTGTATTTTCTTTTATCGAAGTTGTTTCTTGGAGTGATGGCAGTGGCATAGTGTTTCTCACTGTTTTCTCTGTATGAGGTAGTATTTTGAATGAGATTGCCAATTCTAGCAGTTCTAAGTCTTTGGTGGAGTGCCAGGATGTTAGCCAGTTCAAGTAACTCAGGTGTATTTGGACTACAGTCATCATCTCCTCTCATAAGAAGTTTATCAGGAATTTTTTCTGGATTTTGAGTTGTTATGGCTACAATAAAGGTTTCATTTGCAGTGGTAGAGTTATGCGATGGTAAATCCTTGAGGTATGGAAAGAACATTAAGCTTCCCTGCTCCTGAGTTCCGAAAAGGTTTATGATATGTAAGTCTTCTAATGCCTTTGTTCTGAAAAAGTTTCCTGATGTTATTGTTGATGTTTGACTAAGTTCTGAGCAATTCGCTTGATAGTACATAATGGTTTGTGCTTCTTGCTCTATCCCTATTTCAAAAGGAACACTCACTTTCCTCAAGACATAGCTGTTCATGATCAGGGTAGTTTTGAGAGTCTAGTTCATCATAGAGAACTAGGGGCACTTGATGTGGTGGGTCTAAGTTTGTTTCAATTTCTTCTGACTGTTCTTCAATGTCCTCATCAATGTGCAGAATAAAAGAGTTCAGGTCGGAATGAAAGGAATACATTGGGATGTTGTCTGGCCTCTCTTGGCTACTGATCATGTATTTCATGTGTGACTCTCGATAGAGTATTCTTGTTTGGTCAAACACAGGAATAGTGGCATAGGACATATCAAGTTGAATATTTCCTTGGAGCTTGGTTCCCCAAGATCTGGATAGAAGCATTCCGTACTTGGGAGGAACGTCTGCTACCACTATGTCCATGATCAGATGTTTTGCAGGTACTTGGGCAAAACTGAAACAAATATCCTTGATCAAGCCTAGACATTTGACTCTACTAGAATCAAATGAATATAAATCTTTGTATGGTCTTGTGATCTCTAGGCCTAATCTTTCCATTACAACCTTCGGCATAAGATTATGTGAGGCACCGGAGTCTAGCATGGCATTGTGAAGGATTTGGTCATGGATATTCAGACTGATGTAAAAGGGAAGAGTGGTTCCCTCTTGAAATTTCCCTTCTATTTTTGGACCAAACAATACTTCAGGATTGTCATCAGCTGGGTTAAGGGTGCTGGCATCGTTTCCTATATTCAGGACCTTTAACACTTGGGATTTGTAAGATTTTTGGGTGATGAACTCGGTAAAAGGCATGGTGATCTTTATTTTGGCGATTTCACCCTCCAAACTGAAAGGTAGTTGTAGTTTAGACATGTTTGCTTCAGCTTTTTCAGCCATGACTTTCTCTATGTTCTGAGTTTGTTGGCTTTGTTTTGGGATCTTGTTTGACACAGCCACCTCGGGAATATTTGTGGAATTACTAGGAACATTTGAGCTAAGACCTGTTTGGGTAACTCTATCTTTGTTTTGGTCATTTTTCCCGACCACGATTTTGTTGCTGTTCACTGCTTTCTTAAGGATGGTATCATGGGTTTTAGCAGTGTCTGAGCTACCTTACTTGGAGTTGTCTTGATTCTTTCTGCTTCTAAGGTCATATTGCCTATGAGCTTATACTATGGCGTTCTGAAAATTTATGGCAGGATCCTCAGGATCTTCATAGTTGGTTTCATCCTGATTTGGAGAGAAGAATGCTTGTTCTTCTTCCGTGAGGTACACCTCACTCTCATTATCAGACCCTATGAGGTTCAAATGATTTTCATCAATGGGTTCTGTATCCCTGTTGAGTCTCAAAAGTGTTCTCCATATTCATACATATTTCTATTATGTCATAACCATTTAGCTCTTATTTCATAACCATTTGACCTAAAACCCTACATCAAGTAACCATTTTCATAAATATATGGGTTAGGATCCTTGTTTTCCAAAGTTATTTATTTTATGTATTTTGAGTGAATTTATGATTAGAAACTAGAAAATTAACATAGTTTCATATATCTATATATGTGTTATGAGTTTTGTGACATGTGTAGGTCAAAAGAAGACTTCTAGAAGACCCTTATGTAGCACTCTAAGGCCAAATTCGAATTTGGTTGGAGAAGATTATGGGATCAAGAGGATATGTGTCTCACTTCCTTGTTGTATTGAAACTCTAAGAGGATATGTGTCTCATTCCTCGAGTTGTGTTGAAACTCTAGAAAGACATGTGTCTTATCATTTCCTATTTTGATTGTAACTCTAGAGATGGAGGGAGAGATTCATGGACTCCCATTAATGAGATGTCTCCTCATATTTTGTATAAATAGGAGAAGCTTTCTCCTATCATAGGTAATGAAGAGGTAAAGAGAAAGTAATGAGGAAGTAGATTTGTAACAAAGTTCAAGATGGAATGGGATGTAGATTTATGAGTTTTTGAATAAAGAAGCTTAGTTCTTTGATGCTATTGTGATCTTATCTTTAAGGAGTTGAAGGACTTCACCAAATTGGTAGCAGAGGGCCCCTGCTATCCAAGAAGGCTTTTTACATGTTTTCTAGATAAGTTGTTTTCAATTCTGTTTTGTCATATTTCCTTACTTAGATTGATTTCTGAAATCATAGCTTTTAGCATAATTTTTCATGGTAGCCCGGGCATTTGCATATCTTTTGACTAATGACATGGAATCAATATTGTTCTGCTGTTAATTTATTTTTTTCTTAGTTTTTGTTTAATTCCGGTATTGCTTTGTTTATTTCAGTCTTGCACATTTGCTTCAGTAGTTATATTTAGATATATTAAATTGCTCATGTCATTTTCAGTTACCTCCGAAAGCCACAGCTGGACTGATGGTGAGGGATTGTATTATAAAATGTGTAGTTTGATATTAGTTTCCTTTCTGCAAGTTAGATATATTAAATTGCTCATAACATCTTCAGTTGCCTCCGAAAGCCACAGCTGGACTGATGGTGAGGGATTGAATTATGGATGTGTAATTTGATATTAGTTTCCTTTCTGCAAGTTAGAAATATTAAATTGTGCATGACATCTTGAGTTACCTCCGAAAGCCACAGCTGGACTGATGGTGAGGGATTGAATTATGAATGTGTGGTTTGATATTAGTTTACTTTCTGCAAGTTAGATATCAGTTACTCAAGTTGTTTATGGTTACTTCCGAAAATCATAGCTGGACTAATGATGAGGGATCACAAGACAAGTTGATGTAATTTGATTTAGATTTACTTTATTACAACTTTTGGATTTCTTTCAGCATAGTTTCTTTTGTGTTTAGACAGCAGCAAGAATAGTTTGGTTTCATGCTCACTAGTTCACTGTTTTGATTTATTAGATTAACAGCACCTTTTTCATTTCAGTAGCACATTTTCATTTCCTTTCAAGTTTTGTCATTGTATGTTTCAAATTCCTTTTTCAGTTTCAAGTTGGTAAATCATTATAAAGGACATCATTGCCTTGAATATTCATAACCATACTTGTCTTTTAGAATTTCCATCTCACATTAGGAAACCAACCAAGATCAATAAAAATTCAAAAACGACAAAAAGTAAGAGATAGGTTATCTTGCACATATAGTGCGCCACACTTCGTCAGTTTACGAATCCCTGGTTGATAATTTATGTTAGCAATTTATGACACACTAAATTGACCAAACATTTTGGCGCCGTTGCCGGGGAAGTGTAACTAGGTAGCCTTATTTCTTACATCAAAAAAAAAAAAAAAAAAAAATAATAATTCTTGAGTATGCTCTCCTCCTGCACTTTGTATGATCTGGAGGATCAGAAAAAGGATTGTTATGTAAAAAAAAAATTAAATTAATAATTCTTGAGTATGCTCTCCTCTTGCACTTTATGTGATCTGGAGGATCAGAAAAAGAATTGTTATGTGAAAAAAAAAAGGAGACAAAATAAAACTTCATCATTTCAATTGATTCAACAATTTAAAAAAAAAAAAATTGTTTTCATGAAAAACTTTGATTTCAATAAAATTGTTTTGTTTAATGAATATATATGTGTATTTTTAAATTTTTTTGAAAATATCACATACATAATTTTATTAAACAAATCAATTAAAAATAAAATGAAAATAAAAAATAAAAAATAAAAAAATTAAATTGTTTTGTTACTAAGATATATATGTATATTTTTATTTTTGAAAAAATATATATAATTTTAATAACAAAATCATTTAAAAAAAAAAAATTCAATAAATTGTTTTGTTTAGTAAATTACATATGTATATTTTTAATTTTTCAAAATACAACATGTGTAATTTTATTAACAAAACAAATAAAAAAAAAATCATTTTGTTTAGTAAAACATATATGTATATTTTTAATTCTTGAAAATATAACATATATAGTTTTATTAACAAAACAAATTAAAAAAAAAAAAAAAAAAAAACAAAACAAAAACAAATCAATAAACAAAATGAGATGGCCATTGTAAAACGAAACCAAAGAAACAGATCCAACCTTTGCAAAATCTGCAATGCTCTCCAGCGCTCTACAAATCTGATGAAAACCAGATGAGTCCCTTCAAAAAGATCTTCATTCCAAAACTGTGCTCATGGTTCATTTGTAAACAAAACGGAACAGTGCACTGCCTTTCACGGCCATTTACATCTTTGGAGTTATGTCGCACTAGGAAATTAAGATCACTAAACAGTGAGCAGACAGCTGGTTTTTCTGCTGCTTCAAACTTGAAGATAATGCAAACAATACCTGGAATTCCTAGGTATAAAACCACAGCAGCATAACAGAAAACAACAGACTAATCCGTTAAAAGAAAAAAAAACAACATGAGTATCAAGCAGAGGTTAGTCGCCTTTTGGATTTGATAGTACACAGCTTGTCTTGAATTCTCCTATGCTGGAATTAAACAATGAGTTAGTCAGTAATGCTAGTGATGCGGCAGATTCAAGACAAACAGAAAAACGCAAAACAGAGAATTGATTTTGTTACAGCGCACTCAGAAAACGCAACTTTTATTAACACGTCATTTTTAAACACGTTTTCGGATCAAACTAGGATGAATTTTGAAAATCCACAACATGGGTTTTTTTGCTAACGTGGTCAATTAGATAACCCAGAAACCGTTTTAAGAAATTCATGGCGGTCTGGGAGAAATTCTCGGTTCTTTGAAGGCCATTTTTGCCTGCCGCGTGAGGAAAAACGTTTTTTTCTCTGAGTGAAGAATTTGAAAACGGCACTCTGCATTGATAATTCGGTTTCCTGATTTCTAGGAAGAAGAATTTTGATCAAAATCAAACTCTTATCATGGCATTCAATGCACATTCCACTCATTTTTGAATTTAATTCAATTTCGTTTTCTGAATGTTGGATTTCACATCTCCTTTATCATTTGCCCAGCAATTTTTGGTGCTTCAATGACATTATTAAACACCAACCATTATGATGTTTATTTCAAAGGGATGCCACATCACTATGGAAAGACATTAAGAGGGCATGGGGATGAATTGAGCAAACTACAGGAGGATATTATCAAGCACATGGTCGTGCAGATGGCACAATGAACCTTAGTAGCATAAATGTAAGCTCAATTGAGATTGAACGTGTCTGTAATGGCAACTGCTGCAATTGGAATTCCAACTAAGGGGGGTGGTCCTGAATGGTTACTGATTGTGATAGTCCTCAAGGATCAAACAGATACAAAAATAAATTTTGAAGAGATGAAAGATTATATTTTGAAATAGCAATCATGCCTTTTATATTCTTCAATGCTCACCAGTATATTATTTTTCATCTTATGTGATCTCCACTTACCATTCTATGGTCATTGCAAGGTCGCGATTGGTCAATGTATCTGAGTTTGCTTTATTTAGCATCATTTGTTGAAATTTAAAAAAAAAATTGCATTTCTCTTTTGTTGTTAAAAAAAAAAAAAAAAAAAAAAAAATCAATAATTTTGAATCAATGAAATGAATAAGTTATTTGCTCACTTTTTCTGAAGGTATTGATTAATTTTGGACTGATGATGAAGGATGAATGGCTAACTTTTTATTCAAGATTTTTAGCTACAGAAACCGTCGACATTCCGCAGCTAAAGTCCAATTCCGCAGCTGTTCTCCAATTCCGCAGCTGAAGTCCAATTCCGCAGCTGTTCTGCAATTCCGCAGCTGAAAAACCTCATTGTTCAAATCAACCTAACTTTCTCATACAAAATCAGATTTTGATGATTCAAGTATCGTTGGAAAGGTCTCAACAAGATCTATACAATGAGAAATCCATCATTAGAGTTTGAAATGGAAAATAATGAAATAAATTGTTGAAAAGAAGCTACATTCAATTTGAGGCACTAATTCCAAAACAGGTATAAATTCTTTTGATTTTTCCTTTGAGAACTTGTTTCATTAATACAAATTCTTAGTTTTGTGTGTAAATATCATAACTAGAGAGATTGATCACCTCTCTCCCTTTAATAATCTTACATTCCATTGCAGAAGAAGTATTAGTTTTTTTTGCAGGTTCCAGGAGGAAGGACAAATGACTACAAGAGAATGGTGTCTCTCTAAGATACCAATTTGTTTCATAAGAGGATGATCAACAACAAAGAGGAGGAAATATGCTGATGCAAAATCAGATCCAAACACTTGAAAAACTTTCAGATACTATTGTCTCCATCACATCCATATCTCATAATAAACCATTCACCTCATTTCACTTCATGTTTTCCATTTACATTCACATCCACTTTCCATTTCTTTTTGTCCATTCATAACCCACAAATAAAAGCAAGAGGCTCATTCACATGCTTATTGCCCATTGTCATTTCTCATTCACATGCTTATTGCCCATTGTCATTTCTCATTCACATGCTTATTGTCCATTTCCATTTCTACTCTCCATTGCCATCTTCCATTTTCATTTTCCATTTCATGTCATTTTCATTCTGCAAATAAGCCCTGCTGCAATGCAAATTATTGAGTCCATAGTCCTTTGAGTCTAAGTTCTTTGTAAAAACACCTTGAGGCTTGCATGCCTTAATGGCAAGTTCTCATGCTGACAAACAATGGGAATACATTAATGTCTCTTGTTCGTCAGATCTTCTAGGTGACTCGACATCAGCAAAATCATTCGTACCTAGCAAGATGTGTTTAGGCATCTTGACTCTGATTGTCATCAATGGTGAGAGTTCTCGTGTTGACTAGTGACATCCATTAATGGCCACTAATTCAACAATTTCCTACTATGTTCGACATCAGAACATCTTTTCACATAGTAGGAATTGTGCCAATGAGTTTTGAAAACATGAAGACTATTATTTTCAGCATTTTGGAGCAGATTCAGCAAGTTTTAGTAGGAGCAATAAAAAGTCATCTCATCTCTTTATCCATGACTCCTCTTGTTCACCCACTTGAAGAAGAATATGATCAGAATTTTGCAGCCACCACACATACACAACTCATCCACATTTAAGGTAAGTGAAGGTATGTTGTTTTCTAATTTTTAGTCATGTAATTCATTAGAATGCTAAAATTGTAACTTTGGAAAATTCCTCATTCCCTTTTTCACATTGTCATATCTTTAGTTGGGGGGGGTAAGGGACATCATTTCATATCCACATGTCATACACTATCACACATTTTCATTTCATTTCCATCCACATATACTTCCCAACCAACTATTGTTGCAACATGATTCAAAAGATTATATGCCTTGCAAATGATCAATTCATTGATGAAGTAATTGATTCTAAATGTTTTCATGAACTTTGATGCAACAAAGAAAATAAAGCATTGTTACACAAGAACCAATACTCAAAAAAAAAAAAAAAAAAAAACGGTTGTCATACAAGAACCAACCATTGAAAAAAAAAAAATGTGTTGCAATCAAATGTATTATACTTTGCCAAAAAAAGAAAATATCAAGAAGCAAAGTTTGGAACGAATCTATATGAGTCAAAGATCAACTCATGGACAAATGAATCATTGCAATAGTTGCATGGGGACATGCAACAACTTCAGTTGGGGGGTATGTTGAGTCTCAAAAGTGTTCTCCATATTCATACATATTTCTATTATGTCATAACCATTTAGCTCTTATTTCATAACCATTTGACCTAAAACCCTACATCAAGTAACCATTTTCATAAATATATGGGTTAGGATCCTTGTTTTCCAAAGTTATTTATTTTACGTATTTTAAGTGAATTTATGATTAGAAACTAGAAAATTAACATAGTTTCATATATCTATATATGTGTTATGAGTTTTGTGACATGTGTAGGTCAAAAGGAGACTTCTAGAAGACCCTTATGTGGCACTCTAAGGCCAAATTCGAATTTGTTTGGAGAAGATTATGGGATCAAGAGGATATGTGTCTCACTTCCTTGTTGTATTGAAACTCTAAGAGGATATGTGTCTCATTCCTCAAGTTGTGTTGAAACTTTAGAAAGACATGTGTCTTATCATTTCCTATTTTGATTGTAACTCTAGAGATGGAGGGAGAAATTCATGGACTCCCATTAATGAGATGTCTCCTCATATTTTGTATAAATAGGAGAAGCTTTCTCCTATCATAGGTAATGAAGAAGTAATGAGAAAGTAATGAGGAAGTAGATTTGTAACAAAGTTCAAGATGGAATGGGATGTAGATTTATGAGTTTTTGAATAAAGAAGCTTAGTTCTTTGATGCTATTGTGATCTTATCTTCAAGGAGCTGAAGGACTTCACCAAATTGGTAGCAGAGGGCCCCTGCTATCCAAGGAGGCTTTTACATGTTTTCTAGATAAGTTGCTTTCAATTCTGTTTTGTCATATT
The DNA here is from genome assembly GCA_034641835.2 of Pinus albicaulis. Lineage (NCBI taxonomy): Eukaryota > Viridiplantae > Streptophyta > Pinopsida > Pinales > Pinaceae > Pinus > Pinus albicaulis. Next base: position 9,755,259 of record MU968382.1, on the reverse strand, counting down.
TCCTTACTTAGATTGCTTTTTGAAATCATAACTTTTAGCATAATTTTTCATGGCAGCCCGGGCATTTGCATATCTTTTGACTAATGACATGGAATCAATATTGTTCTGCTGCTAATTTACTTTTTGTTTAATTCCAGCACTGCTTTTTTTATTTCAGTCTTGCACATTTGTTTCAGTAGTTAGATTTAGATATATTAAATTGCTCATGTCATTTTCAGTTACCTCCGAAAGCCACAGCTGGACTGATGGTGAGGGATTGTATTATGAAATGTGTAGTTTGATATTAGTTTCCTTTCTGCTAGTTAGATATATTAAATTGCTCATAACATCTTCAGTTGCCTCCGAAAGCCACAGCTGGACTGATGGTGAGGGATTGAATTATGGATGTGTAGTTTGATATTAGTTTCCTTTCTGCTAGTTAGAAATATTAAATTGTGCATGACATCTTCAGTTACCTCCGAAAGCCACAGCTGGACTGATGGTGAGGGATTGAATTATGAATGTGTGGTTTGATATTAGTTTACTTTCTGCAAGTTAGATATCAATTACTCAAGTTGTTTATGGTTACTTCCGAAAATCATAGCTGGACTAATGATGAGGGATCAGAAGACAAGTTGATGTAATTTGATTTAGATTTACTTTATTGCAACTTTTGGATTTCTTTCAGCATAGTTTCTTTTGTGTTTAGACAGCAACAAGAATAGTTTGGTTTCATGCTCACTAGTTCACTGTTTTGATTTATTAGATTAACAACACTTTTTCATTTCAGTAGCACATTTTCATTTCCTTTCAAGTTTTTTCATTGTATGTTTCAAATTCCTTTTTCAGTTTCAAGTTGGTAAATCATTATAAAGGACATCATTGCCTTGAATATCCATAACCATACTTGTCTTTTAGAATTTCATAAAAATCCAAAAACGACAAAAAAGTAAGAGATAGGTTATCTTGCACATATAGTGCGCCACACTTCGTCAGTTTACGAATCCCTGGTTGATAATTTATGTTAGCAATTTAGGACACACTAAATTGACCAAACAATCCCTATCATCTTCTTCCACATAATTTTCATTAAATGGTGGCCTAATTTGTTGGTCTATTTCCCTTGGTTTGTTTTGAGGCTGTTCCCTCCTCAAATTTTAGTTCCGGTTTTTGTTTGGAGGGTTTGGCTAGTTGTCCCTAAGAGGGGTATTTTCACTTATATTTTCCCACATTTTGGCCATGGACCTGACTAAGTCATCTATTCTAGGATCTAAGGAAGGAGATGAAGTGGAGACCTCATCCCGGTAGATGACTTTCCTTTCTAATCTAGTCCTAGCTCTTTTTTCTGCTAAGCTAGCTTCTGCCTTTATGGTGACTTTTTGCATTTCCTCTAAGGTAGGGGGGTCCTTGTCTCTTAGCTGATAAGTCATGTCTGAGTCAAAACCCTCAGGGAAATTTGCCAAGGCTGAACCAAGTGGGGGTTTTAAGTGAGGTGGGAGGGAGTTATACACACTGTTGAACCTAGTGCAGTATCCCTGGACACTTTCCCCATTTTCATGTTTTAGATTGTTTTACTCTGATAGGATTTGAATGGGGTTCTTTCAGATTTCCCGCTTGTTTATGAAGGTTTGGTAAAGTTCTGGGAGATTGTGGATGCTGTTTGGAGTTAAGATTTTAAACCATTTTTTGGGTTCTCCACCCAGGCTTTCGGCAAACATCCTCATTCTGATGGTCTCGTCTTCTATTTCCATGTATTCAAAGGCATCGTTGATCCTATCTACATGTTGTTGAGCTGTGTTAGTCTCATCTCTGGTAAAGTGTAGGATTTTAGCTTGATAGTCATTTTGTAAGGGAGCCAAAGGCTGTGGCAACACCAAGGGTGCATACCAAGCTGCCATGACGGGGGCTAATGGATGATGTACAAATTGAGGGCTTGCAGGATGAGATGAGGTGGTTTTAACAATAGTGGTTTTGATAGGTGTGGCAGATGTACTTGGACTAGTGATCTGATTTTGAGAAGATATGGGATGGTAGGAGCCAAAGTGATGGAGAAGCTGAAAGTCGGGAGGTGTGGAAGGTGAGGCTTCTCTACTAGGACTCTGTGGCAGATCTAGGTGCTCAAGATCATCAAAGTCTATCTTACTTTGTGACTTGCTTCTAAATTATTATTTTTTCTGATTTTAAGTCAAAGGGGGAATCCTGCAAGGCAGTGAGATGTTCAGGTACTGATCTTGCTTTACAGCTAGACCTATCGGTAGCTAAATTGCCAGTGTCAGAAGCTTGCCACAGAATCTTCTCTGGGTCATCTACTATGATAGGGGGATTTGGGTCTGGATGAGATCTGGTGTTGATTCTTCGTGAAGCCAGATTTTGGGTCTAGAGTTTAGAGAGGATGGTATTTGTGATTGTTTTGAATGGATGGCCTCTCTAAGGTTTTACTAATGTGGAGGATGGTCAAAAACAAAAAAGATGGACTAGTGGAGTCGCCAGGTGGATTTCTATGAGAACTATGGTCTACCACCAACACTATCAAAGATGCTTTGGGAAAAAAGTTTTATAGCAAAATTTTAGATGGAAACTTGCAAAGAAGAGTGATTCACTTGGTTTTAACAATTTTCTAGGCTGTATGGACAAGCTAATGGTTCTCTTGGCAAGAAGGCCTCTGCTTATCTCCTATGTTTAGGTGAGGTTTTCTGAATCACTAAGTTATACTTAGTTTGTCACTGATTACAGAGCTTCTACCCTAAGCTTAACTTTTTGGAAGGATGAGCCAGCAGGAAGGTATGGTTTATGAAATTTTTGGTCTTTTATGGAGTTTTAGGTCTACTAGAGGCTAGTGGAGTCACCAAGTGGATTTTTAGTTGTTTTGAGGTATATGTGTATGGTCTACCACCAATACTAACAAAAACCAATCTAAGGGAGTTTTTGGGGGTTTTTCTAAGTTATTTATGCATTCCTAAGGTTTGTAAGAGTGTCCTACAGCTGATTCATCATTTTGCGAGGATGGTGAGACAACTAGATTCTACTCTTCTAAGTTTGACTGAAATTTTGAGAGTTCCTAAGGGATACCTATGATGTTTTGACTCAAAGTCCCACCGTGATCGCCATTATGTTAGTGAGCGGTGGGATAAGTCAATCAGATAGTATTCTTAAGGCTGCTGGAATGTTTAGGGAATCTAAGTTTGTTTGTTACTCAAAGTCCCACCGTGATCGCCATTATGTTAGTGTGGCGATGAGGTGGCTCAATCGGATAGTAGCCAAGAGTTTAGTAAAATAGTAAGGCCTACTGGAGGCTAGTGGAGTTTCCAGGTGGATTTTTAGTTGTTTTGAGGTATATGTGTATGGTCCACCACCAATACTGTCAAAAACCAATCTAAAGAAGTTTTTGGGGTTTTCTGAGTTTTTATGTAGTCCTAAGGTTTGTAAGAGTGTCCTATAGCTGAGTCATCATTTTTCTAGGATGGTGACAAAACCAGATTCTACTCTTCTAAGTTTGACTGAGATTTTGAGAGTTCCTAAGGGATACCTAGGATTTTTTGACTCAAAGTCCCACCGTGATCGCCATTATGTTAGGTTCCTGTGATTTGGCTGATTGGCAAGCCAAATGACAGTGTAACATCAAACCAGTATTTGGAGCCCGAGGACCTAGCCTTCCTGGACTCATAGAGGGCTCTCTCTATTTGTGTAAGAGATATCTGTGTGTTTGCTTATTATATTATGATTTTAGGCTAGTTATGCAGTAGGTTTTTTGGGTTGTGAGAGATGAAACTGATCAAAGATATAATATAGGTAAAAAGATGTTAGATCAACTGGGCTATGGGGTCGAAGAGGTCAAGAAAGCTATCAAATGGTGATACAAGGTTGTTGAAGGGTCGATTTGATTTGAGGTAAAATGGATCTTTGGGCAAAATCGAGTAATATGGACATCAAGTTTGTGAATAACAAAGGATTCCAAGCATAACTAGTTTAACAGCTGACATAAACATGGTAGGGAAAACCATTAATCATGAGAAATGTAACTATAAGCTAATCAATACATAGAAATAAACATTCAAGCCATGCATAGAGATATATAACTCTCTAACTTTGGGAAATGGCTATCAGAATTTGGGGAAATACACTTAAGACAGACAAAAAACTCAAATCACTATGCCGGAACACCTAAACACAATACTTCAAGTTATTGGGCACTTTGAAAACAAGATTTCATAGTCTTAGGCAAAGGGCAAGATTAGAACAATACCTCCTTGGTTCAACAAATGACAATCTAATTAGTCAAAGAGAAATTTCATGGATGGAGCCATGGATAGCCATGAGTAAGCAGGGCATACCATAAATCATACTTTAGCATGAATAAAACCATGAATGAAACAAGAAACAATATCCTTAAGTTATTAAAGAGCAATCAAGAATTCTTTAATGTGACTAAGAATTAAGAAAACATGGAAGCTATGAAGAAACATGAAATTTGAGGTGCCTCCAAGGGCATGTCTCAAATTTGTTCTCTACTGTCCTATAGCAAGCAAGAACATGGATTTGTGAATGAAAACTAGGAAACAAAACAAAGAGAGAGACATTATATCATTCTACCAAGTCATGGAATCCAACAACAATCCTCTTTCATCATCCAAGAACATCCAAGGGACTATCCAAAAGCATGAGACAAGTATTTCTTCCAAAGCTTATATGGCCATATATTGCTTCTATTCATCAAGTTTAGCCTCTGTTTACAATGAAAGCCTTTGGAATATATAGGCCAAAGTGAAGAAAACCTCTTAGTTCAACTTGCAATCTCATTGGCCTATTCAAAATATCTTAGTTTGTCCTTGAGGCTTTGCAAAGCCCAAGGCACAAAATATCTCATAAAATATCTAAAAAATTCTAAAAGAGGGAAATAAATTGACTTTTCATAACTTCTCATGTACAAAAATAGCTAAACGCACATGAGGAAAAAGCAGTTTTGAAAGGTTCAATTTTTACAAAAATACTCAAAAAATACATCAGCAAAAGGTCCCCTGACTTGCCGGCAACTTTTGGAAGCCTTCCCGATGTCGAAATGAGGCTCATGATAGCTCGTTGGAAATATTTTAGTGTCTAATTTCTGAAAATTTTTAGTTTTCTCCCAACTGACCACTAGAAGTCCTCCAAAAATAGGTCTGTGTGTAAAAAGCCAAAAAATAAGCCTTGCTGATAGACTGGGCAGAGTGTAGAAAAAGCGAGCATTTTTTGCCATTTAGGGGGAGAAAATGATCTTCAAATGTCTTGAAAATCGCTGAGTATGTGATGCTGAATATATGGCATCCAATGATACCATCCTCATCGTTTGATGATGCCCCAAACTGAAATGGCGATGCCCATGGTTTTTGGCCAAAAACCCAAAAATGACAAAAAACCAAAAATATGTCGAATTTCACCCAAAATTGGAGAGCATGACCCTCAAGGGTTCTCAGCAACATGTTGTGAAGCAGATGCCAAGATTTAAAGTCTTGAGGTGTCTTTCCTCAATTTTTGTGTCGAGCACTTCCCTTTGGCTTCCTTGAGTTTTTCTTGAGCAACCTTCAACTTCCGCCGGGCAAACCGATTTAGCTTTTTATAATGCCCCATCATTCTCCTTTGAAGGTCCAAGTCCCTGTTTGCATTCTCCAATTTCTTCTCCAAGTGTTCATTAACTCTCTCAAGCCATGCCTCCCTATTATTCTCTATCTCTTGTTCGAACAATGCAGTGAGAGGTGTAGATTAGAGAAGGGCATTTTCCTCTTCTTTTTTCTTTTCAAGGGACTTTTTAAGCCCCATGGTTCTTGGCCTCTTTCGCCTAGGCTGATCTTCACCTTCACTTTCATCAAACTCACCCATGATTTCTTCCAACCTCACTTGGGCTTTGGAGGCCTCCTTCTTGTATTTGATCGCTTGTGTCTCATAAACAACCATATGGACACTCATTTTTTTATTTTGGATTTGCAAAAAATGATTGAAATTCCTAGCTCTCTGAAGATCATCCTTCAAGGAAACAATTTGGCTTTCTCTATGGATCAAGAGATTTTCTATAATCTGGGCCTCATTATCACTATCATCACTTTGGATTTGGATGATGTCGAATGCACTCTCCTGTTCATGACTACCTTCTTCCTTGCCCTTCCCCTCGCTTTGGATGGATTTTCTAGTACTCTTCCTCTTAGGCAATTCGAAGATGGGATTCTTTGGCAATTTTCCCTTGCTTCGGAGGGCCCTAGTCGCATTTGGAGTGACAACTCTAGGCACCCTTTTCTTTGCTGTCCGGGGCTTGGCGACTTTCGGAGAAGAGAGCATGGCCCCTTGCCTAGGAGAGGCAACTAGCACATGCTCCATGGGTTCTTTACCCTTGTCACTTTGCCCTTTTTCTTCTTGAGTTTGTTGTCCCTCATGCTGTGGCTGATGTGTAACATGTTGTGGCTGCCCCTGTTTATCACTCTCATGCTGCTCCTATTCAGCACTTTCATGCTGCTCCTGTTCAACACTTTCATGCTGCCCCTGTTCAATCTCTTTTGGCTGCCCCTGTTCATCATGATGTAGCTCCTGTGTATCATATTTTCGATGCTCTATGTCATCATAAGGCTGCTCACCCTCATCATAAGTCTGCTGTGTATCATCAAAGGTCTACTCACCCTCACTGTGTTTCCTTTCTCCATCTCCTTGCTGCTGCTCATCATCACTGTGATGTTATTGTTCAGCACTTTCTTCTTCCTCCCCTTATTGCTGCTCATCATCACTTTCATGCTGCTCATGTCCTTCTTCCTCCTCATGGTCACTTTCTTCTCTTTCTTCAGGCTCCTTGGTTTTTTCTGTGGTAAACTTAAGCTTTTTGGGAATAGGTCTACTAGAAGAAGGCGAGGGATGATGAGTATGAAGTTTAGGGGATGTATGGACTGGAGGGACAGTGGAGAAATCCGGATGAGCGATGAAAGTATCCCAAGAGACCTCTCTCTTTTCAAGCTGATAAAGAATGATGATTTTGATGAGAGAGTGATGGAAGAGACAGGCTATTTACTGTGAAGGAGGTTTCTTCTAAACAGTGGAGACCATTTTCCCAATGCTTTTTTGTAAGAAGAAAGGAAGATTTAGCAATTTGGACCTAGTGAAATGCATGAGCAGTCAAATGTGATATGCATAAATTCGGGAAAATATTCCCTCACAAGTGAAGTATTTCATGATGATCTTCATGAGGGGAGCGTAGCTGGCTAAAATATATGAGAAAGGGAAAATAGAAGGACATGAATCTCTGTGTTCAGGCTTTAGAAAGGGCTTGTAATTTTCTGAGTCCAAATGGCTTTGTTTAAACCATTTCTCACCAATATAGGGGATTTTAGTGGCCTTGGAGATGGACCTTGGAGAAAATTTGAAGTCAAGTTCTGCCAACTGGAAATTCTTGTCTTGAAACCTTAAAGCGCAAAGATGTGTCAAAGGAGAAAAACTCTTCACCTCTTGCACTCTTTGAGAAAAATCTAAACACCCCACCTCATGGAAATTGAACAAGACTGATGGGTGGGCATTCACTTCTTCAGTGGAAGTAGGCTCAAATATTTTATGGAATCCACTCCTACTATCCTGCCTGGGAGGCATCTTGTTCTGGATGCTCTCTGCAAAACCCAACTACCGCAAATGGTTTTTTGAAAGGCTCTTTGAAACACAACTCTGTCTTCTTGGTTAGTCACTGTTTGACCAAGGCAAATTTCTTCAAATGCTATGTGAAATGACTTTTTAACACAAAATTCTCTGCTCTTATCAAAACACTATTTTTCTCCCTTTGTATGCAAGTCAACAAACAGTTTAATAACAAGCTCACAGTCAAAATAAAAGGTATACACAGTCAAGTGATTTCTGTGTCTGGGTAAGGTCACAGAGCTCTTGGTGTTTTAGTGTAAGCAAGGGACCTTAGTTTTTAGACAGAGGAAAAATGCTCCTCACAATCAACACACCCTCCTTGTCTTCATTATTTCTCACACACAGGTAAACAAGAACACCTCCAAACTAATTAAATAACTTCACTCACTAAATTCTGTTTTCATGGACAAAAAGGAAACATTGATTTTGCTCTTCACCACATAGAGAGGACTTTTGAAAATGACAAAGCAATTTATGTATGATCACTGTAGTTAAAATAGGCTCACTGTTTAAATTTAATAATACTGTGTTTTCCTTTCTAAAACTGTTTCACCTTCTAACACTGTTTTGAGGACAGTTTATCAGGCTTTTTGACATCAACAAAAACCCACCATTTTTACTATGTTCACCTTGAGCAATCATAAACCACAAAAAATCTTGAGTTTTAAACAAAAATATCAAACCTCCCAAGCACTTTTTTCTCCACTGCATTTGCTTACAGAGGTTATGGTTTTATCTCAGTCTTGAGGGCAGCTCTAGGTTCTTTGAAACTAATGAAATCATTCCACTAACCTCCCACCGTGAAAAACTTCTTCAACAGATTTAACACATCACCTTGATTTACACCATGAGCTTCATTTTTTTGCCACTACTTAACAGTCTTGAAAAGAGCAAGGAGGCAAAAAAATACCTTGAATATTGATGGTGGGCTTTGCTTGAGGGTTTGAGCAGCTTCACCACTTGTTTGGAGGCACTTTGATTGTTTGAAACAAGCGCGGCACGTTTACTAGGGAAAGCGTCGCGCAAAGAGAAGCTGTCGGGTCATTGATGGGCAGTCGTGACCGGTGCCTACAGGTGCGCTGTGTGCCGCTACAGGCATGCCGTGCAACAGTGTAACCCTTTGGTAAAACTCCTCTTGAACGCGCCGCACAACTCTACAGGCGCGTCGCGCAGTCTTCAATCCCGAAAACTCTATGAATTTTCCCGAACACTTCTTCTCCGGTCTCGTGAACAGCAAGAGGATTGTTGCTTTGTGTTTTGAGAAATTTAAAAGGGCTTCCAATGGTCAATCTACCTTTGTAGTTGAAAAAATAAAAAACCCTTTGAAGTGCTTAATGAAGGTTTCGAAAACGTTTGAAAAGGCCTTTGGGTTAAAACCAAAACATGAAGCTCATACTTTTTCAAAACACAAATGAGACTCCTTTTTTGTTCAAACAAAGACATAGTGGCAAATGACCATTTCCTTTATAAGCCTGACCACTTTTGAAGTAAAGAAACCTTTTCAAGAATTAAAAACTTTCACGGTTTCTTGCTAAGGAATGAAGAATTGTTTTTCCCTTTTGATATCTGTACCATGGAAGGAAAATTCTGCTCTGAGCCACATGAATGACTGTAGATGTGCCTTTTGAGTGCAACTACCTTTTTAATAGGGAAGAAGCTTAACTGCAATTTCAAAATCCCTTTTCCACCTCTTGTCTTTGTATGGCTCATCTGCTGTCACTTTTGATCATTTGAAAAAAGGTTTTTATGAAATAGAAAAAGCACCTTTAAATATCAACATCACTTAGTGTTTTTCTTATTTGAAAACGGACACCTGTAGAAATACACCTTGTGTTATGTGAGGTGTTCTTTGACACTTTGAAGGAGGTAACTTCACCCATTCAAAACCTAAACTGACAGTGTCTGCTCCTGATGCTTTGAATATGGTCATGCCCATTGTGAAAACTGAATGAGATGGCAGGTGCTGTTTGAGCTTCTCTTTTGACTGTGGGTAAAAAACTTGTTGGGAACTGTAAGTGAAAATCCTGTTTACAAAAGGTCTCCAAACCCAAAGCCACTAATCTTATCCTCAGATTTACAAAATGATCCAGTTTTCAGTTTTAAGGAGATAAAACAGGGGATGATGTACTAGATTTGAAAAGTGAACAAGGGAAAGCTGCCCCTTTATTCTTATGTGAAGGAGGTCTGCAAGAAACCTCGGCTTTCATTCATTTTACCTCTTTTTGAGAGAAGTCCCTTTAGAATCCTTGCCATATGCCATGATTTCTTTTTAACCTCTGTCTTAACCAATTGAAGAATGTTTGATGAACACATTGACAATGGTTTCCTTTATACTTGATGGCAGAGGTCACTTTGAGACCAAGACCTTTTGACTCCTTTGGCCATCAGCTTAATAATATTTCTTCATTGATGATGAACCCACTAGCTTCAAATTGTAACCCAATAACAGAGAAAACTCCTGTAAACAATTTTTAAAAGCACTACTGCTTTGCTTCTGCCTTTAACATCATTTTTATTCAAAAACCCTTAGTTGCTGTCTCTCTCCACCCAAAAAATGTCCTTTAGAGCTTTATCCATTGGCCCTCTGCTTATATATGAAGGAGGCATTTTTAACCCTCTACTTATAAAATGAAGGAGGTTCTTCAGTCTTCAATCCCTCTGCTTATAGATGAAGGAAGTTTTTTTAGTCATGCCATCTCATCAGCCTTTAACAGTGATATTTTTCCCTTCACTGTCTTTTCATGCTTGAACTAATGAAGAATGACAAATTGATAATAGTTAAGATGAGAACTTCTTTGAGACATGTAATTCTTCTTTTCAAATGTCTCTATGCTTCTTTAGGCATCATAAGTAGTTTGGTTAGTATTTGCAAAGCGCTTCTTGTCATTCATAATTTACTAACCTTTGACTGTAATCGCAAGAGCTTAATGAAACCACTCTTTACCCTGTAGCTGCATCCTAGGCTCCAAATCATATGAGAGGCAGTTGTCTTCTCATGTGGAAACAAATACTTTCTTCTTGGGAATGCTGGCATACATCTGTTCTTGAAATATCCATTGAAACACTGTAACACCATCTAATATCAGTTTTGACCTAGGGCATGTATTGCTGAGACTTGAGGGTTTACTAGTGGCGCGACCTAGGGTTGTAACCAACTTTGTTTTCAGAATGGGAATGGTCTGTTATGACTGGTATTTAGCATATAGAGGTTCTTTGGCTTTAGGATAGCTTTCCAAGGGAGAAATGCCTAAAGCGCCACTACCTAACTTAGGGAAGATTTCTTGGACAGATTTGGATTGTTTTCTTTGGAGCTGATGGACAAGCTAGTATGGCTGAGGCTAGATAGGACTTGATAGTGAGGTTTCATTTCGTCATGGGCGGACTGAAAGGTAAGAGGGAAAAAAATTTTATGGGTGTTTTCCAGCCGACAAGTTTGACAATTTTTTAGATTAGTTACTAGAAAACTTGACTGTTACAACTAGTCATCGCCAACAAGTGAAAAATACTGATGACTAACAGTGGCTCCATTTGGGGAGGGAAGCTCCTTTTCAGGAGGTGTCCAGAATCTCAGATCTTTGGCTCATGAATACCAATGTATTATCCATTGGCGCAAATTCCATTCTTCCTTGATGCTATTTCTAAAAATTGACAGCATGATTAGCATCAATGATATTTCTACCTACCCCACTATCTTTCCTAACATTTTTTCTTCCTTTGGGTGCATTTGGACTAGCAACCTTCTGATAATATATATATATTTTTTTGAAAAATGAACCTATCTAGTTCTACACCTATATCTGCCGGGAGTTTAGATTAAACTGATGAACTCCTTTATTAATCTACCTATGCTAGATCAACTGTCAAGGTTAAGCTGTTTGACAGGATTTTCGTTCTCTAATCTAAACATGAAATTGAAAAATGATCAAATCAGGGTTAAACAGTCTGATTTGTCATGTACTTGCGGCATGAAAGACAAGCTGCACACAAATATTATTTTTCATAAAATGGAAACTAGGAAAACGGGGCTAGGATGCACAATTTGTTTTTCATTCCTACTTCCCTCTTTGGTTCTGTTTTGAGCATGTGGAACCAGTATCTTTTCCTAATCTACTCTCTTTGATAAGTCAAGCTTACACAATGTTGACCATATTTTCCACTCACTAACTTATCAGCAAATAAATTTAACACATGTTCAGCTATGATTAGGCTAGATAACTGAACAAGACATTTGAGTACTAGTAGCGGCATTTAAGCTTGCGCGCTTTCTGAATGACTATTTTTTGAACATGGTGCCTTCTTTCTATTTTTCAAACCGCCATCTTTTCTATTTTTCTATTGTTTTTGACTTTTCAGCTTTTTATCTATTTTTTGAACAATGGTATATACAATGATTGAAAATGTTTTAAACTCAGAAATCTTGGAAATGGAAAAACTTAAGCATCTTATCCTCATAAGAATCTCCTACCGCTCTTGGTCCATTAAGCTCTTGAAAAGAGAAATTTGGAAAATTTTCTCTTTCAAGCATGACATAAGGATTCATGCAAGAATCTCTGAACAAACCTGTATCTTCCCGCTGCACCTCCTTATATCTCTGATTTCCGCTCCTTCCTTTACTGTACATCTTCTTTAAGTAATGCATATATTCTTTGTCATTGTTGAAATAAATAATGACATCATCAAGGTATGCCAAAATGCAGAAATTCAGGATTGGAAACATGGTTTTCAGGAGCATATTTTTGATATCCGGTGGTTTTGCAATTCTGAGTCTGAAACTGGAACAACTTCCAGCATACTGGAAAAAATCTTTGAGCTGTCTACTTTGCTAGGGAATAATTTGGCTATAACCTGAAACATCATCTTGCAAAGACATATGATTAAAAGCACTTATCATCAGTATATCATGGTCTTGGGTAGGAAGGATAAAATTTCTGTTACAAGGATGTGTATTAGTGTTTCTAATATCAAAACAGATCCTATGACCAGCTACTTTATCTTTAATTATTACTAATTGGTTCAGATTTTTGTATTTTCTTTTGTCGAAGTTGTTTCTTGGAATGATGGTAGTGGCATAGTGTTTCTCACTGTTTTCTCTGTATGAGGTAGTATTTTGAATGAGATTGCCAATTCTAGCAGTTCTAAGTCTTTGGTGGAGTGCCAGGATGTTAGCCAATTTAAGTAACTCAGGTGTATTTGGACTGCAGTCATCATCTCCTCTCATAAGAAGTTTATCAGGCATTTTTTTCTGGATTTTGAGCTGTTATGGCTACAGTCAAGGTTTTATTTGCAGTGGTAGTGTTATGCGATGGTAAATCCTTGAGGTATGGCAAGAACATTAAGCGTCCCTGCTCCTGAGTTCCGAAAAGGTTTATGATATGTAAGTCTTCTAATGCCTTTGTTCTGAAAAAATTTCCTGATGTTACTACTGATGTTTGACTAAGGTATGATCAATTCGCTTCATAGTACATAATGGTTTGTACTTCTTGCTCTATCCCTATTTCAAAAGGAACACACTTACTTTCCTGAAGACATAGCTGTTCATGATCATGGTAGTTTTGAGTGTCTAGTTCATCATAGAGAACTAGGGGCAGCTGATGTGGTGGGTCTAAGTTTGTTTCAATTTCTTCTGACTGTTCTTCAATGTCCTCATCAATGTGCAGAATAAAAGAGTTCAGGTCAGAATGCAAGGAATACATTGGGATGTTGTCTGGCCTCTCTTGGCTACTAATCATGTATTTCATGTGTGACTCTCGATAGAGTATTCTTGTTTGGTCAAACACAGGAATAGTGGCGTAGGACATATCAAGTTGAATATTTCCTTGGAGCTTGGCTCCCCAAGATCTGGATAGAAGAATTCCGTACTTGGGAGGAATTTCTGCTACCACTATGTCCATGATCATATGTTTTGCAGGTACTTGGGCCAAACTGAATCAAAGATCCTTGATCAAGCCTAGACATTTGACTCTACTAGAATCAGATGAATATAAATCTTTGTATGGTCTTGTGATCTCTAGGACTAATCTTTCCATTACAACCTTCAACATAAGATTATGTGAGGCACCATAGTCTAGCATGGCATTGTGAAGGATTTGGTCATGGATATTCAAACTGATGTAAAAGGGAAGAGTGGTTCCCTCTTGGAATTTCCCTTCTATTTTTGGACCAAACAATACTTCAGGATTGTCATCAGCAAGGTTAAGGTTGTTGGCATCGTTTCCTATATTCAGGACCTTTAACACTTGGGATTTGTAAGAGTTTTGGGTGAATAGCTTGGTAAGAGGCATGGTGATCTTTATTTTGGCGATTTCACCGTCAAAACTGAAAGGTAGTTGTAGTTTAGACATGTTTGCTTCAGCTTTTTCAGCCATGACTTTCTCTATGTTCTGAGTTTGTTGGCTTTTTTTTGGGATCTTGTTTGACACAACCACCTCGGGAGTCTTTGTGGAAGTACTAGGAACATTTGAGCTAAGACCTATTTGGGTAACTCTTTGTTTTGGTCATTTTTCCTGACCACGATTTTGTTGCTATTCACTGCTTTCTTAAGGATGGTATCAGGGGTTTTAGTAGTGTCTGAGCTACCTTTCTTGGAGTTGTCTTGATTCTTTCTGCTTCTAAGGTCATATTGCCTATGAGCCTCTACTATGGCATTCTTAAAATCTATGGCAGGATCCTCAGGATCTTCATAGTTGGTTTCATCCTGATTCGGAGAGAAGAATGCTTGTTCTTCTTCTGTGAGGTACACCTCACTCTCATTATCAGACCCTATGAGGTTCAAATGATTTTCATCAATGGGTTCTGTATCCCTATCATCTTCTTCCACATAATTTTCATTAAATGGTGGCCTAATTTGTTGGTCATTTTCCCTTGGTTTGGTTTGAGGCCGTTCCCTTCTAAGATTTTGGTTCCGGTTTCTGTTTGGAGGGTTTGGCTGGTTGTCCCTAAGAGGGGTCTTTTCACTTATCTTTTCCCATATTTTGGCCATGGACCTGACTAAGTCATCTATTCTAGGATCTAAGGAAGGAGCTGAAGTGGAGACCTCATCTCGGTAGGTGACTTTCCTTTCTAATCTAGTCCTAGATCTTTTTTCTGCTAAGTTGGCTTCTGCCTTTATGGCGACTTTTTGCATTTCCTCTAAGGTAGGGGGGTCCTTGTCTCTTAGCTGATAAGTCATATCTGGGTCAAAACCCTTGGGGAACTTTTCCAAGGCTGAACCAAGTGGGGGTTTTAAGTGAGGTGGGAGGGCATTATACACACTGTTTAACCTAGTGCAGTATCCCTGGACACTTTCCCCATTTTCCCGTTTTAGATTATTATACTTTGATAGGATTTGAATGGGGTTCTTTCGGATTTCCCATTTGTTTATGAAGGTTTGGTATAGTTATGGGAGATTGTGGATGTTGTTTGGAGTTAAGCTTTTAAACCATTTTTTGGGTTTTCTACCCAGGCTTGGGCAAACATCCTCATTCTAATGGTCTTGTCTTCTATTTCCATGTATTCAAAGGCATCGCTGATCCTATCTACATGTTGTTGTGTTGTGGTAGTCTCATCTCCAGTAAAATGTGGGATTTTGGCTTGATATTCATTTTGTAAGGGAGCCAAAGGCTGTGGCAACACCAAGGTTGCATACCAAGCTGCCATGACGAGGGCTAATGGATGATGTACAAAATGAGGGCTTGCGGGATGAGCTGAGGAGGTTTGAACAGTAGTGGTTTGGATAGGTGTGGCAGATGTACTTGGACTAGTGATCTGATTTTGAGTAGATCTGGGATGGTAGGAGCCAAAGTGATGGAGAAGCTGAAAGTCGGGAGGTGTGGTAGGTGAGGCTTCTCTACTAGGACTCTGTGGCAGATCTAGGAGCTCAAGATCGTCAAAGTCTATCTTACTTTGTGACTTGCTTCTAAAAAGGGTTTTTTTCTGATTTTAAGTCAAAGGGGGAATCCTGCAAGGCAGTGAGATGTTCAGGTACTGATCTTGCTTTACAGCTAGACCTATCGGTAGGTAAATTGCCAGTGTCAGAAGCTTGCCACAGAAACTTCTCTGGGTCATCTACTATGATAGGGGGATTTGGGTCTGCATGAGATCTGGTGTTGATTCTTCATGAAGCCAGATTTCAGGTCTAGAGTTTAGAGAGGATGGTATTTGTGATTGTTTTGAATGGATGGCCTCTCTAAGGTTTTACTAATGTGAAGGACGGTCAAAAACAAAAAATATGGACTAGTGGAGTCGCCAGGTGGATTTCTATGAGAACTATGCTCTACCACCAACACTATCAAAGATGCTTTGGGAAAAACGTTTTATAGCAAACTTTGAGATGGAAAATTGCAAAGAAGAGTGATTCACTTGGTTTTAACAGTTTTCTAGGCTGTATGGACAAGCTAATGGTTCTCTTGGAAAGAAGGCCTCTGCTTATCTCCTATGTTTAGGTGAGGTTTTCTGAATCGCTAAGTTATACTTAGTTTGTCACTGATTACAGAGCTTCTACCCTAAGCTTAAGTTTTTGGAAGGATGAGCCAGCAGGAAGGTATGGTTTATGAAATTTTTTGGTCTTTTATGGAGTTTTAGGCCTATTGGAGGCTAGTGGAGTCGCCAGGTGGATTTTAGTTGTTTTGAGGTATATGTGTATGTTCCACCACCAATACTGAAAAAAACCAATCTAATGGGAGTTTTTTGGGGTTTTTCTGAGTTATTTATGCAGTCGTAAGGTTTGTAAGAGTATCCTACAGTTGAGTCATCATTTTGCTAGGATGGTGAGACAACTAGATTCTACTCTTCTAAGTTTGATTGAGATTTTGAGAGTTCCTAAGGGATACCTAGGATGTTTTGACTCAAAGTCCCACCGTGATTGCCATTATGTTAGTGAGCGGTGGGATAAGTCAATTAGATAGTATTCTTAAGGCTGCTAGAATGTTTAGGGAATCTAAGTTTGTTTGTTACTCAGAGTCCCACCGTGATCACCATTATGTTAGTGTGGTGATGAGGTGGCTCAATCGGATAGTAGCCTAGAGTTTAGTAAAGTAGTAAGGCCTACTAGAGGCTAGTGGAGTCGCCAGGTGGATTTTTAGTTGTTTTGAGGTATATGTGTATGGTCCACCACCAATACTGTCAAAAACCAATCTAAGGAAGTTTTTGGGGTTTTCTGAGTTTTTATGTAGTCCTAAGGTTTGTAAGAGTGTCCTACAGCTGAGTCATCATTTTGCTAGGATGGTGAGACAAACGGATTCTACTCTTCTAAGTTTGACTGAGATTTTGAGAGTTCCTAAGGGATACCTAGGATGTTTTGACTCAAAGTCCCACCATGATCGCCATTATGTTAGGGTCCCATGATTTGGCTGATTGGAAAGCCAAATGACAGTGTAACATCAAACCAGTCTTTGGAGCCCAAGGACCTAGCCTTCCTGGACTCAGAGAGGGCTCTCTCTATTTGTGTAAGGGATATCTGTGTGTTTGCTTATTATGTTCTGATTTTAGGCTTGTTATGAAGTAGGTTTTTTGGTTTTGGTTTTTAGGTTGTGAGAGATGAAACTGATCAAAGATATAAGATAGGTAAAAATATTTCAGATCAACTAGGCTATGGGGTCGAAGAGTTAAATAAATCTATCATATGGTGATACAAGGTTGTTGAAGGGCCGATTTGATTCGAGGTAAAATGGATATTTCGGCAAAATGGAGTAATATGGACATCAAGTTTGTGAATAGCAAAGGATTCCAAGCATAACTAGTTTAACAACTGACATAAACATGGTAGGGCAAACCATTAATCATGATAAATGTAACTATAAGCTAATCAATACATAGAAATAAACATTCAAGCCATGCATAGAGATATATAACTCTCTAACTTTGGGAAATGGCTATCAGACTTTGGGGAAATACACTTAAGACAGAAAAACAACTCAAATCACTATGCTGGAACGCCTAAACACAATACTTCAAGTTATTGGGCACTTTGAAAACAAGATTGCATAGTCTTAGGCAAAGGGCAAGATCAGAACAAGACCTCCTTGGTTCAAAAAATGACAATCTAATCAGTCAAAGAGAAATTTCATGGATGGAGTCATGGCTAGCCATGAGTAAGCAGGGCATACCGTAAATCATACTTTAGCATGAATAAAACCATGAATGAAACAAGCAACAATATCCTCAAGTTATTAAATAGAAATCAAGAATTCTTTAATGTGACTAAGAATGAAGAAAATATGGAAGCTATGAATAAACAGGAATCCAACAACAATCCTCTTTCATCATCCAAGAACATCCAACAACAATCCTCTTTCATCATCCAAGAACATCCAAGAGACTATCCAAAAGCATGAGAAAAGTATTTCTTCCAAAGCTTATATGACCATATATTTCTTCTATTCATCCAGTTCAGCCTCTATTTACAATGAAAGCCTTTGGAACATATAGGCCAAAGTGAGGAAAACCTCTTAGTTCAACTTGCAATCTCATTGGCCTATTCAAAATATCTTAGTTTGTCCTTGAGGCTTTGCAAAGCCCAAGGCACAAAATATCTCATAAAATATCTAAAAAATGCTAAAAGAGGGAAATAAATTGACTTTTCATAACTTTTCCTGTGCAAAAATAGCTAAACGCACATGAGGAAAAAGCATTTTTTAAAGGTTCAATTTTTACAAAAATACTCAAAAAATACATCAGCAAAAGGTCCACGACTTGCGTAGCCTTTGAAGCCTTCCCAATGCGAGCTGGGAGCTGGGATGAGATTCGTTGGAAGATCGAGTGTCTTATTTCTGAAAATTTTAGTTTTCTCCCCACTCCCAACTGACCATCGGAAGTCCTCCAAAAATAGGAATGTGTGTTAAAAACCAAAAATTAAACATTGCTGATAAACCGGGCTGAGTGTAGAAAAAGCGAGCATTTTTCACCATTTCGGGGGAGCAAATGATCTTCAAATGTCCTGAAAATCTCTGGGCATGTGCTCCTGAAAATATGAAATCCAATGATACCATTCTCATCCTTTGATGATGCCCCAAACTGAAATGGCGATGCCCGTGGTTTTTGGCCAAAAACCCAAAAATGACAAAAAACCAAAATATGTCGAATTTCACCAAAAATTGGCGAGCATGACCCTCAAGGGTTCTCAACAACATGTTGTGAAGCGGAGGCCAAGATCTGAAGTCTTGAGGTGTCTTCTCTCAATTTTTATGCCAGGCGCTTCCTTTTAGCCTCCTTGAGTTTTTCTTGAGCAGCCTTCAACTTGCGTCGGGCAAACTGATTTAAGTTTTTATGATGCCCCGTCATTCTCCTTTGAAGGTCTAAATCCCTGTTTTCCTTCTCCAATTTCTTCTCCAAGTGGTTATTTACTCTCTCAAGCCATGCCTTCGTATTGTTCTCTATCTCTTGTTCAAATAATGCAGTGAGAGGGGTAGATTGGAGAAGGGAATTTTCCTCTTCTTTTTGCTTCTCAAGGGCCTTTTTAAGCCCCATGGTTCTTGGCCTCTTTCGCTTAGGCTTATCTTCGCCTTCACTTTCATCGAACTCGCCCATGAGTTCTTCCAACCTCACTTGGGCTTTGGAGGCCTCCTTCTTGTATTTGGTTGCCCGTGTTTCATAAACAACCATATGGACACTCATTTGCTTATTTTGGATTTGCAAAAATTGATTGAAATTCATAGCTCTATGAAGATCATCCTTCAAGGCATCAGTTTGGCTTTCTCTATGGATCAAGAGGTTTTCTAGAATCCGAGCCTCATTATCACTATCATCGCTTTGGATTTGGATGATGTCGAATGCATCCTCACCTTCTTCCTTGTGTTCAGAATTATCACCCTTCACAGGTACCTCGGAGAGCGGGATTTTGGTTGCATCTTCAACAACTATTCGTTGCCCTTGGGGAAAGGTTTTCTTCACAGCACGGGAACTAGAAGAACCTGTAGGGATGCCAGGGAAACAGCATCCTAAATTTTAGGGCAAAGGTGCGTGAGATGGTCTCCAACACAAAGCTTGCATGGAAACTTCACTTTCTTTTTCTCCTTTTGACCCTCACCAACACGCTCGTTGGTTTTATTTGCATTGCCCTTCCCGTTCTTGCCCTTCTTCTTGTTATTTCGTCCCTTCTTCTTCCCATCGGATTTTTGATTTCCTTTGGGATCAGAAGCTTGGACAACATTTATGGACAAAGACTGGGAAGGTGATGAATCAGCAGGCACAGCCTGACCAGAAGGAGCAGATTGTAAAGACAACTGCTGCAGTTGAGAAAGCAGGCTGGCTGCACTACTATTGACCGATCCGACAAGCCCGTCACCATGCGGACCAGGTTTAGGTTTCGATAAATCCAATTGGAGCGAGGAGCATTGGGCAAATACTTATAAAGCATCCCAGACTGAGAATAGATCAGTTCTAACTGCTGGGCCCTAAAAATGGCTTGCTCCTCGGAAAATACCCCAGATAGGGATACATCTTTTGAAATATCTGACTGCAGAGATTTTAAAAACCACTCGAGAAGGAATTCACTTGGAATATGAGCTTTGATAAGCCTTTTCCTTCTCCTCCATTCCTGAATGTGATCAGAAATGTGAGTTGCCTCATCCTGCTTAAAATTAGCCAGGAGTTCGGTCCCAGCCTCATATCTGACAGGCAACTGAAAATGGTTTAGAAATGTGATAGCCAGTTCCCCAAATGTGGCGAAACTGCCCCCAGTGAGCTCGATATACCATTTGGCGGCATTTCCAGTTAGGGTGCGTTGAAATAATCTCAACCTAATCGAGTCATCGATCAGGGAGTTCGAAGAGCACCATAAGTGGAAAGTGGTGATGTGGTCCGCCGGATCCTCTCCATTCTTACCTTCAAACTTTGGAATGTCTGAAGGAAGTTTGGTCGGGACCGGAGGCCACCTCGGACTATAACGAATCGGGTCATTAGTCAACTTCGACAAATCTAGCAAGTTTAACGTTGCCAGAAAAGGTAAGCGAGGCGGAGCCTGAGGATTCCATCCTTGATGGGATGGATTCCCAACATTCTGAAAAGAATAGCCTGGATTTGATGAGGCACCAGGTTGCCAGAAAGGACTCGTAGAAAACAGAGAAGAACCTCCTCCCCACGCCGAGTTACCAAAGCCCAGACCAGTTCCCCCCGCTGAAGTATTGATTGAAGAGGAAAGCACCTGGTAGGGGTTCCAAGCATTAGACAGAGGAGAAAAATACTGATAAGCACTCGATGAAGGGAAAGAAGCATTCCCTTGATGACCTGCGTAAAACTGATTCCCTGCCCCCGCTGTAGTAAAGACAGGATTCCATCCCGTAAAAGTAGTCGAACTTTGCCCCCCAAACCAATGGTTGAAACTCTGGGTCTAGGACGTAAACGGAAACGACCCTAAAGAAGGATTGGAACTAGGAATGTGTCCAGTCCCAAAGGGGAAACCCTGAAACGAAGCTGATCCACTAGCCATGTTAGACATGGGCGTAGATCCAGTTGAAGCAGCGGAAAAGGAAAAAGAGGGATTTCCACTAATGGACATCCCTGAACAGAAGGGACCAGAATGAGAAGCATATGCTTGGGTGAACCCAAAGCAAAACATAGCAGCACTAGAAGCAATCTAAGATGAAGCAATAGTGCCCCCTGCCTTGACAGAAGCAGGGGTCTGAATGCCTGCAGCACTCACGGTAGAAGCCGCGTTCCCAGTCATGGCCATCGAAAGATACGAATGATACGGAAGATCCGGCGGTCTCTCCGACTCCGGTCCGATGTACTGAACAACAAACGGATAATCAGGAGGAAGAGGAGATGGACCTGTAGCAGGAGGCTCAGGTATGTCCTCAATCTGAAAATCTTCTTCCTGAGGAAACAAAACTCACGAGGTGAGCGGAACGCTCCTCTTGGGACCGACACCAGAATCAGCTATGAAACCTTTAGACCTTGGTGGAGGATCTCTGTCCACTGCGTCAGACTCCACAGGGTGGTAACCACCTGCTAAATCGCTCCTACGCCTTCTCGAAGAAGGCTCTGCACTCTCGGGAGATAACCCCAGGATTCTCCTCGAACGTCGAGGCGCTTGATCAGCCACTTTTATAGATTTTATAAATTAGACTCAAAAAAGTGAAAAGCTAGGCAAGCTAGGAGCAAAGAGCACTCACTAAAATAAAAATCCTTGAGATACAGTCAAGAAAATAGCCTCCAAGTATTTCCGCTCCAGGTGATGAGAACCGGACACCAAAATACAGGAAAGCGAAGTATAGGACCTCTCGAAAGCAGTCTGGGATGATTAGGGCCCAGAAAAACTAGCGAAGGTATCAGAAACAATTACGCCGACCTCCTAACGACAGCCTTTGCCGGCTCAAGAACCCAAGCTTCGCAAGGGCACCCCCCAGAAGTACTGCTGAAAGTGATGCGACGTCTGCCTCAGGTACCACGGGTATTCCCCCCGCAGTCACCTGTGTGGAACCTAGGAGTGGCAACTATGGGCACCAATCCGTATCAGAAGCCAGGCGGAACGGTCTTGAGGTCAGATTCAGCTAATCGGAGGGGGGGTATCCCTCTTCTCAACCTTCACTTCCCCTCGCGCTTGACTCTCGGATGAGAGCTTTCCCGGTCCACCTAACGGAGTTGGATTTCACTCAATTAATCAACTTCTATGTTTTTTTGAGCGGCCTTGGAGAGTTAACTCTCCACTCACCTATTCCAAGGCCCTACAACCTAGCTAGTTGGTGATTGACACTTAGAAAAACTTTCTAGTTGATTTTAGATTAAATCGCTTATTTTAAGGGCTGTTATGTTAAGTCACAAGGATAAGGAGATGAAACGTATGGTGTTTTTGACGCAAAAGAAATTAATAAAAACTTAACTACATGCAAATGCAGTTCTTTGTCTTTCGATGAAGAGCAATCTCTATACAGGTTCTACGAGACTAAAAATGTATTTTTTCTTTTCAAATAGCAAACTCGCACTCACAAAAACTAAGAAATTGACTAAATGATTCAATGCACCTAATGCAAATCACTACAAGCATGTAAATCCTAAGATGCAAATCTCTTAAAGCAGAGTGAAATTCCCAAAAAGTCCTTCAGTTTTAACTCATTTTTTGTTGTCCAGAAAGCTAATTCTTGAAATCAAGAACTCTTAAAATAAGGACACCAAAAACACTTAAAAACAAGAAGAAGAAATCAAACGACAACTCCTCCTCACAATCAAGCCAAAAACTAAAGCAAGAAACTTCACAAAAGCTTCAAAAGTTGTAGCAAACGAAAATGAAAATGCAACAACAAAAGAAAATAACAAGTGAAAATGTTTTTTAAGCCTTTGAAATGCAAAAACAAAAAGCAAAGCAAATGTTTTTTGAGCCTTTTTGTTTTATAGAGAAAGAGCTCGAAAAGACCAAGCACAACTATCAAAATCCAAACCAAAACGGGACCGAATTTCAAGCACAAAATTCAACAATGCTCCGGAACCTTATAAAACTAACTCGTAGCAAGATCAATAAGCAAAAGAAGACCAAAAACTCAGCCACTCAGTCTAGACAAATAGTGCAAACTCGTTGCAAACAAAAACTCCAAAGAAGCAAGAAAAGCCCTTCAAAAGTTGCAACAAAACCTAGCCTATGGAACTCGAGAAAACCAATCAAAAAAGAAGCAACAATCACAATGTGAAGCACAACACAAAGATAGGAGTGAGCCAGTGAGCAGAAGCTCTCTGTTCTGATAAAGCAGAACAGCCAAGAATGCTCAGAAAGCGATCTTGGAACTCAATCCAGAAGTGCCAGCACCAGAAACAACACTTTGCCAAAAAGACTAGTTTTCGATCAAACGAAAGAGAGAACAGACATGAAACCACTTCCTTCACACTCCAGTAAGTACAGAGACACTGTAGAAACAGGCCTCCATAGCCATAAAGGACCAAAAAGTCTATAAACCAAAAAATTCAAAATCTGCATAGGTATACGCTACTTTACAGCTATGCAACCAGCGTGCATACGCGACTGTTCTAAGGGAAACTCGCATATACGCGGGTTCCTTCAGAAAAAATCGCATGTATACGCGACTGTGTGCAGAAAAAAGCGCGTATTCCAAGGTAAATAATGAAAAAAACAAAAATAACAAGCCTGGAAAAGACACCAAGACTTCAGACTGACTGCAAGAAAATAAACTGGACTGCAAATGAAAGATAAA
Source organism: Pinus albicaulis (assembly GCA_034641835.2). Lineage (NCBI taxonomy): Eukaryota > Viridiplantae > Streptophyta > Pinopsida > Pinales > Pinaceae > Pinus > Pinus albicaulis. Next base: position 9,731,527 of record MU968382.1, on the reverse strand, counting down.
ACTGTCGGCAACCTACCAAATAGCTGAAACAACCCAACAAGAGAATCACAAGAATGTGATCCCCAGCGGAGTCGCCAGTTCTGTTTCGGGGAATTATCACCCTAAAGGTTCGTTGGGTTACAACCTCCACAGAGCAGAGGCATGCTACTTAACAGAGACTCACACAATCATGCACGTTCAGAAAAACCAAATAGAGTAGAATGAGAAAGTTACCCGTTGGTCCTACGGTTGAAGAAGATCCCGCAGGGTTCAAACCCCCAGCAACCGTCCTTCCTTCTTAACCTGAAAGACAAGAAGAAACAAGCACAAAGGACTGGTTGTACAGCATATATCTACTCTAAATGTAAGTGAGATTCATATAAAACATTAAATAAATCATAATGAATGCTTGTATAACAAATATTCTCATACATAAAAGCATACACTAACACGTTTATTTCGGGAACAGCATGATACTTCTGTATTATAAATAGTACGTACAAAAGTAATCAAGTGGAGAGATCACCTGATCCTTCCAAGGCCTTCGCAGATCGTCGTCCGGATCCGTCCAGCCCTTGCCTCGCTAAGACTCCTTCCAAACTGGTGCATACGAGATAACATATAAAGGGATGTGTATCTCAAGGAAACAAGGGTTTCCTATAATGAACTGGGAAAGTGCAGGAGGCACGGGGAATCAGACTTGGATAGGGAATACCAACAGAGTATAATATCAATAATTCTCTCTCCCTTAGGCCATACACATGAGGGGCTTTTATACTCCCTCCAATTAGTTTCAACAGTTGGAAACAGTTGGCCACGTGCTGGGGTGGTTGAACTACCTGAGTAACCATCAACCCAGCCCGAAAATAGGGAATAATTATATATTTTTTAATCATTTTAATGGCATACGCGGAAAAGTCTAGCTGGACTTGCGTATACACGCGGAAAATCACGGGCATAGTCGCGTATGGGGATTTTTACACTGTTTTTAAGTGAATTAGTCCAAGTCTGTAGGAATGGGTGCCCAAAACCATCAAAGCAATCATGAATCATGTCAAGGTGAGAAATGATGCTATAACACCTTGCCCTTCCCCTCGCTTTGGGTGGATTTTCTAGTACTCTTCCTCTTAGGCAATTCGAAGATGGGATTCTTTGGCAATTTTCCCTTGCTTCGGAGGGCCCTAGTCACATTTGGAGTGACAACTCTAGGCACCCTTTTCTTTGCTGTCCAGGGCTTGGCGACTTTTGGAGAAGAGAGCATGTCCCCTTGCCTCAGAGAGGCAGCTAGCACATGCTCCATGGGTTCTTTACCCTTGTCACTTTGCCCTTTTTCTTCTTGAGGTTGTTGTCCCTCATGCTGTGGCTGATGTGTAACATGTTGTGGCTGCCCCTGTTTATCACTCTCATGCTACTCCTGTTCAGCACTCTCATGCTGCTCTTGTTCAACAATTTTATGCTGCCCCTGTTCAGTCTCTTTTGGCTGCCCCTGTTCATCATGATGTAGCTGCTGTGTATCATATTTTGGATGTTGTATGTCATCATAAGGCTGCTCACCCTCATCATAAGTCTGTTGTGTATCATCAAAGGTCTGCTCACCCTCACTGTGTTGCCTTTCTCCATCTCCTTTCTGCTACTCATCATCACTGTGATGTTGTTGTTCATCACTTTCTTCTTCCTCCCCTTGCTGCTGCTCATCATCAATTTCATGCTGCTCATGTCCTTCTTCCTCCTCATGGTCACTTTCTTCTCCTTCTTTAGGCTCCTTGGTTTGTTCTATGGTAAACTTGAGCTTTTTGGGAATAGGTCTGCTAGAAGAAGGCAGGGGATGATGAGTAGGAGGTGTAGGGTATTATTGAGGAGGTAAATCCCCTCTGAGGAAAGAGGCGATCCCTACTAGCCCAGCAGGGGTCTAGCAACAATCAAACAATGTTACGATGCAAGTTCCTAGTTACGGATGAAAAGACTAAGATTGGAAGCCTACCTGGAATCCAATGCTATGATCTGAAGAAGAAGCGTCCCCATTCCTCAGCCTCGGCAGATCACAATCCCTCCACGATCTCCGCGGGTGAACACCTGCACATGCAAGAAACAAACAGATACAAGCATAAAACCCGGCATACGTAACTAAATATCAGTCAAAAAGGATATTACTCATATTAACATAATGGAAAACAGAGTGGAACCATAATCGTAATCATCTATTAAATAACAAACGAAGAGAGATTACAACCAAGTTCTGACGTCATGGTCTCCTTCGGATGGGTCTCCAGTCGTTCACGTCTTGCAAAGCTCGCCAGGGAAAGGGCAAACCTCTCCAGAGTCTCTCGACAATAGTCTCCTTACTTGAGCCGGCCTTAAAGGAAAAAGAGGGTTCTTTACAGCACAAAGGCTCTTGGGAATATGGAGATTCAAAGCTTAGGCACTTCAAGACTATCAGCCCTTCAGCCTTTTCAGCCCCTTCATCAATGGATGAAGGCTATATTTATAGAGGAGAGGAGGAGGTTGGGATCCCTACAATAGTGGAAGGGAGGCCTTATCTTTTGGGAGGTTCCCCATAAGGTGGAAACAAGAGGCCAAAGGAGGAAGGCCGTGGTTATTCAGGCGAAACCACTCCTGATGACTCATCCACGAAGTTGTTGTAATCGAAACTTTGCCTCTTTTTTAAAAAACTTTCCAAAATCAGAGTGGCGCGGGTGCTTAACTGGGACAAAGCGCCAATTGGCGCGGGCTCACTGTTAATTTTCCCCCATTGGCGCGGGTACATAATGGGCTACCAGCGCCAATGCAAAAACAGGTGTTTTTAGGGGTCTACTCAGGAAATGATCAACAAAAGGAATGTTGTCCTCATGGAAAGGAATGCAATGATGGTATTTGCAAGGCATGACACTGCTTATTGGTCACAGAAACGACCCTCCAATGGGCGAGATGGGAATTGTAGGGACGGTGACAAATTACTGTGTAATAGATTCCCCCTAAAGCATGAGGCCCGAGAGAGAGATAGGGGTGAAATGCTTTACGAGAACGTGTCCAATTGAAGCCCCGCCGTCGGGAAACCTGCGTAGAAAAATACAACTGATATCTCAAGTACATGATGTATGTGCGGTATGGGCGCAGCCATCTGAAACAGAGTACACTATAATCCGAATCTAGGGTATGGGCGCAGCCATCCAGCAAGGATCAAATAAATAGACTCAGGTATGGTCGCAGCCATCCAATCAGTGAGTCATGTACATAATGATAATAATCCACAATCGTAGCCTGGATTACAACAGACACAATCCAGGGTCTTGCGCTCCATCTCGACCCAAAAAAAGTACAAGTTCAAGCATGCGAATATGTGAGCTGAAGTCGAACATGCAAGAACATCATCTGATTACCAGCCGATGACGCAAGATGTTAACAGACGCGAGAGGAACCACCAATAATGACAATGGTCCTCAAGGTACTACAGGTACAATCCATGGCGTGTGAATCAATGAGTTGGCGTCGAACACCCGCAGAATCACTCGATCGGAGGCCAATGATGAAAACCTCACGCCGAATGCGACGAACCTGCCATTGAGGCATGCAGGCTCCAAGGTACCATAAAGGAGTCTCTAGATTAGCTTCCTAGATAATGAGCTGAAGTCGAGAGGAAGTGACCTTGATCGAAGGTGGGCCATAATGATTCCCACATCATCGACACGAGACAGAGGAACATGATGTTTTTGTGAATCAGGATCATATGAGAATCAGAGGGAGGTTGATATGTGTAGAGGTCAACTTCTCTTGAACATATTGGCGGCACGACAGTGGATTTGGTAGTATTTGACATCAAAAGATCAGAGGTCATGGTGACAAGGCAATGAGCAGAGGAGAGGTCAAAAAGGGATTACCCAAACCCATGAAGGCAAGTGAAAAACGAGATGAGATGTCCCCAACCCGACACGAATGCAGACAAGTGCCATGTTCAAGAGCGACATACTACCGACGACAACGATGATGTTTCCATTTTTCCCCACCATGCTTGGCGAGTACCTCTTTATTTTTACACAAGCTTGAAGAGGATACCATATGCTTGTCATATAAATCCGTCCTTCAGACGAATCCATCCTAGTACATTTAACGAGCCCAAGGAAGGAGAAACTCGAATAACGTCATCACGACTGAATCCAATGTCATCAGGGTTTAACGAGTCTGAAAAAGGAAGAACTCGACGTCTTTTCATGTTTAGAGAGTTTGAAAAGACAGCAGAAAAGTAAACTCCACAGGTCCCTTTTCGTAAATAGTTCCTCAGATCCGAAAAGGTAGAAAACAATATTTGAGAAAACCTCCTAGTCGCGATAGGCTAGGGTATTCCTTTTTCGTAAATAATCCATCCCAGCCCGAAAAAGGGGTAAACGTATACTGGGTAGATGTCGTTTCGCAACCACTTTAACGAGATCAAAACGAAAAGCGACTCGGAAATCTTTTCATGTTTAGAGAGTCAGAAAAGAGCTGAAAGGTGACTCCTCCTGGAGGAACGAGTGGTATAAAGGGTAGCAACTAGTTCCAGTAATGGTGGAACTGCTCCAAACATTATAAAAGTCAAGAGGCTGGCTAACAAGACCACTCATCGTAGCGGTTCCTCAGGAACGGGTAAAACAACCAAGTGAAGGCATATGATCAGCCAAGCAGATGGTGACGATGGAGTGAGAAAACCAAGACTCATCTGGCAAAAACGGGCTAATAAAATGGCAATCACAAGGGGTAAAATGGGAATGGTTTCATTTTTACACAAGCTTGAAATTAGAAAACTCTGCTTGAAGTTGGTTTCATTTTTACACAAGCTTGAAACAAAGATAAACTATGCTTGAAACCGGTTTCATTTTTACACAAGATTGAAACGAAAACAAACTATGCTTGAAAAAGTAAGCATGCCCCCCAGCATGGTGACTCAATTCGAGGTACATGCCCCCCAAGCTTCAGTCCATATGGAAGGAAGATGGAGTGAAGGTTCAAATTACGAGATCAAGAAAAATACTCGACTGGGATTTTACGAGAACTTATCAAAGACTCGAATTGAATAGGAACGTGTTTCATTGTTTTAACGAGGTTGACACATTAAAAGAACTATCCTCGGACACCCTTGTTTCATTTTTTAAGGAGCTTGACACAAGACAAGAAACTTTGCTCCGACAACCTGGTTTCATTTTTTAAGGAGCTTGACACAGGGAAAGAACCATGCTCTGAACAGACCTCATCATAATGAATAAGAAGTCATGCCATCCAAGATTTCCACTCCTGATGGAAGGAAAACATCCTGGAAGTCAGGACCCAATGCCCCCAGCACACTATGCACGACGGCATTATCACTGAGTACAGGCACGGGGTAGGTAGCCACATAGTTGACCTGCGGTGGGGCAGATACAATGGGTGGATAAAAACCAGGAAGGGATGATGGCGGACCAGTTGCCACATCAGGACCAAAGAACGAAAGCTGATCAATGGTCACAATCCTTCCTTCATGCGGAAAACAGACCACACGAAAGAGGGAGGAGACAAGTGCTCCCATGGCATAGGTGTAATCGCGCCCCAGGAGCAGATTGAAATCCAAGGGGTCTGGAACGACCATCACGTCCATATGGACGGTTTTACCTCCCAAAGTAACCGGTAACCTTGGAAGGATCCCCAACGGTTGACTCGTTCTTCTATTGAATGTCAACAGATTCTGCGTAACGGGCGCAAGCGGCGGCGAACCGAAAGCTTTCCAGGTAGTTGAAGACATAATACTAACAGAGGCACCTTCGTCTATAATGGTGCTGGGTACAACCAGACCAAGAGCCTGTACTGTGATCTCGAAAGGCACATAAGACGGAAGGCGAAATCCTGCAAATCGATTCCAGTCAAAGGAAGCGACCAAACTACTCGGAGGGGCTACCATCGAAATGCGAAGGTCTTCCCCTGATGTTACAGAAGAAGAAGCCTCCTCCATGACCTCCATCTCGAAGGCGAGAGGAATATCCTCCGTAGCCTCCATCTTGGGGGGCGGAGGAGCAGCTTCTTGAAGTACAGGGACAGGAGAATCTTTCTCCAAGTCTGAAGAATCTGAAGAAATTAGAAGGACATGGGGGGTGTGAGATCCACTCTCGACAGAAAAGACCTGGTGCACCGTGGACGGGGCCAGTTCAATGGATCCTACGACCAATGGTTGGTCAGGGACGGATTCGTGAATTTGAATTTCTGTGGGAGTGGGATCGACCAAGGATGACTCTTGACCAATCGTAGGATCAGCTGGTGGAGGACTCAAAGAAAGCCGATTATAACCAGGTGAAAGGCGTGGTGTAGAACCAGTCGGGTTGTCCAAAACTCGCTTGGCTTCATCCATATAAGGGCAAAGGTGAATGGCATGGTGCCCTTCACACAACTTACAGGGATTGGTGATCTTACCCTGCTTCTTAGAATTCTTATCAACAGCAGCTGAAGACGTGCCCTCAACTTGGCTCCCGGAAGTCAAAGGCAACGGCGGACGGCCATCGGACCATGCTTCGAGCACCTTGGGGATGCCAGGGCAGTCTCGAAGAAGATGGTCTCCCGTGCACAACAGGCAAGGGAACTTGACTTTCTGTGGAGGGTTGGAAGGTTTATCAAGAGGAGATATCTCAGAGACAGTAGCCGTACATTTAGCCTCTCGCTTATCAGACTTCTTCTTTTTTGTCTTCTTCTTCTTCTTCTTAGCCACCTGGTTACTCGAATCCAGGCTTTCACCAGGCGAAGTAGAAGATGAGGACGCAGAAACAGGCGAAGAAGGGGAGAGGTCCACCTTGGAATCAACATGATGTTGTTCCGGTGGAGGAACTGACTGAACAGTAGCGGAGTTATTTGGGACAACAGAGGTTGAAAACAACCAAACAGGCAACCCAACAGTTAACCCAGGAAGGGACAATGTCGCCATGTAAGGAGCACCAACATTCCCAAAAGGAGGAAAATGACCAGGATTCCCTTCAGAGGGGATTCCTTGGTTGGTGAACTTTGAAAAAGTTGTCATCAAAACGCAAAACCACACACGGGCCGAAAACGAGTTAAGACACACGATCAAACGGTCAACAAGAAATGTCTAAACGGGTGTGTAATCGTGGGCGATTAATTTTACCACATTTGAAAGTAAGAAATTCTACCATTTCATATTTTAAGAGTCGAGAAACGATAAAAAGGTGACTCTATCTCTTTCAGATTTGACGCAAGCGTGAAAGGACAAGCGCTTGAAGGTCTTTTCAAGTTTAGGGAGTCAGAAAAGACCAAATGACTGCTCAGGAAATACTAGGCACAAAGGGTGTACCAAATATCCGTGAACTGCAATATACACCTTGGTTTCAATAATGAAACAGAAATCGACCAAGGACTTTCCATACGTGTAGGTAGTCTCCCCGAATGCTGTGTTCGGTGTATCACGGGTATAGGGCGGCAGACTCGGCTTCCTGTGGATAAAGGATTGAAAACCTAGGGGGGTCTCCCTTTATATATGCGACGGTACAGGGAGCACAAGTCCGTACTAGCGCTGTCTAAAGCCAAAAGGCGAGCGACAGCTGCTAGGTTTAATGACGCCAGAACACGTCTCTAGCCTAGACCTTCTAGATATGTTTCGTTAAGTTCCAATGATGCCTTAGGTTAATTGAATAAATTTTACAGTTGATCTTCAATTAAGTTTCAATTTTCAGGCCCTATCATATGTAGTGTCTTAAAAGACTCTTAAATGCAAAGCTACATGCCACAGTCCAACATTTCGTTCGATGAAAACTAATTAGAGAAGAGTTGAGAGCTTTTACACAAACGAAATGAACGGAAGACAAACAATGAGATCTCTAATGCAACTAATGAAATTGAAAACTTTCATCCAAATCACTAATCACTAGCAAAATTGAAAAGATCACAATTTGCACTAATTAACAAAAGAAAAAGAGATTTTTTATTTTATTTTCAATGTTTAATAGCTAATATGCACTAAACAAACTTGAAAACAAACGGAACAACTTGAGAAACGATATTCGAGAGAGCAAAACAAACAAATTTCACTCAACAACACAAACAATCAGATCCCAAATTGACCAAAGTCTCTCAAAACAAAGAAAAGACTCAAAAGCTTCCAATGGACCGTGTGATCTAGGTCCAAGGCAAGACCAAATGAATTTCGAATGAAGGAATGAACAATCACCCAAAAATCACAACAAAACAATGAACAACTACTTAGAGGATGTGGAGAATCAATCAGACAGTTGACAGGACAATCAAAACACCAAAACTCCCAAGGAGGGCTCGATACACCAAGCCACTAGATGCCCTAGGGCTTAAAACGTGAAATCGATAGATAAAAGCAAACAACCAAAGGACAGAGGTGAATTCCCAGTCAAACAGGACTCCAACACACTCAGGCAGTCGGAAAATCAAGAAGAAAAACACTGACCAGACCCAGAGAGCTCAAAAATGAGGAAACTCAAAAACCTTACAGGAGTGGCACGACTGTAAGGATGAAACTAGCGCCAGAAAGCAATTGGTGCGGGCTAAACAAAAGCAACATGCGCCAATTGGCGCGACTGTTGGGTTAAAAACCGCGCCAGTCGAGTTTCTCAGCCAAAATTAAAAAAACTACTCCAGAAGCAGATCAATGCAAATCTAAACAAACCAAGAAGCAACAACAGCGAAATAACCCGACCCAGAAGGCTCATCAAGCAAGGAAAAACATAAAATAATCAAAGCGAGACAACACAAACGCGACAGTGAAATCTGGACTATCCCCAGCGGAGTTGCCAAATTGTTGAGGAGGTAAATCCCCTCTGCGGACAAAGGCGATCCCTACTAGCCCAGCAGGGGTCTAGCAACAATCAAACAATGTTACGACGCAAGTTCCTAGTTACGGATGAAAAGACTAATATTGGAAGCCTACCTGGAATCCAATGCTATGATCTGAAGAAGAAGCGTCCCCGTTCGTCAGCCTCGGCAGATCACAATCCCTCCACGATCTCCGCGGGTGAACACCTGCACATGCAAGAAACAAACAGATACAAGCATAAAACTCGGCATACGTAACTAAATATCAGTCAGAAAGGATATTACTCATATTAACATAATGGAAAACAGAGTGGAACCATAATCGTAATCATCTATTAAATAACAAACGAAGAGAGATTACAACCAAGTTATGACGTCGTGGTCTCCTTCGGATGGGTCTCCAGTCGTTCACGTCTCGCAAAGCTCGCCAAGGAAAGGGAAAACCTCTCCAGAGTCTCTCGACGATGGTCTCCTTACTTGAGTCGGCCTTAAGGGAAAAAGAGGGCTCTTTACAGCACAAAGGCTCTTGGGAATATGGAGATTCAAGGCTTAGGCACTTCAAGACTTTCAGCCCTTCAGCCCCTTCATCAATGGATGAAGGCTATATTTATAGAGGAGAGGAGGAGGTTGGGATCCCTACAATAGTGGAAGGGAGGCCTTATCCCTTGGGAGGTTCCCCCATAAGGTGGAAACAAGAGGCCAAAGGAGGAAGGCCGTGGTTATTTAGTCGAAACCACTCCTGATGACTCATCCACGAAGTTGTTGTAATCGAAACTTCGCCTCTTTTTTTAAAAAAATTTCCAAAAGCAGATTGGCGCGGGTGCTTAACTGGGACAGAGCGCCAATTGGCACGGGCTCAGTGTTAATTTTCCTCATTGGCACGAGTACATAACGGGCTACCAGCGCCAAGGCAAAAACAGGTGTTTTTAGGGGTCTACTCAGGAAATGATCAACAGAAGGAATGTTGTCCTCATGGAAAGGGATGCAATGATGGTATTTGCAAGGCATGACACTGCTTATTGGTCACAAAAATGACCCTCCAATGGGCGAGATGGGAATTGCAGGGACGGTGACAAATTACTGTGTAACAGGTATGTATGGACTGTAGGGACAGTGGAGAAATCCGGATGAGTGATGAAAGTATCCCAAGAGACCTCTTTCTTTTCAAGATGATGAAGAATGATGATTTTGATGAGAGAGTGATGGAAGAGACAGGCTATTTGCTGTGAAGGAGGCTTCTTCTGAACATTGGAGGCCATTTTCTCAATGATTTTGTGTAAGAAGAAAGGAAGATTTAGAAATTTGGACCTAGTGAAATGCATGAGCAGTCGAATGCGATATGCATAAATTCGGGAAATTATTCCCTCACAAGTGAAGTATTTCATGATGATCTTCATGAGGGGAGCGTAGCTGGCTAAAAGATATGAGAAATGAAAAATAGAAGGACATGAATCTCTGTGTTCAGGATTTAGAAAGGGCTTGTAATTTTCTGAGTCCAAATGGCTTTGTTTAAACCATTTCTCACCAATATAGGGGATTTTAGTGGCCTTGGAGATGGACCTTGGAAAAAGTTTGAAGTCAAGGCCTACCAACTAGAAATGCTTGTCTTGAAACCTTAAAGCGCAAAGATGTGTCAAAGGAGAAAAACTCTTCACCTCTTGCACTCTTTGACAAAAATATAAACACCCCACCTCATGGAAATTGAACAAGACTGATGGGTGGGCATTCACTTCTTCAATGGAAGTAGGCTCAAATATTTTATGCAATCCACTCCTACTATCCTGCCTGGGAAGCATCTTGTTCTGGATGCTCTCTGCAAAACCCAACTGCCTCAAATGGTTTTTTGAAATGCTCTTTCAAACACAACTCTGTCTTCTTGGTTAGTCACTGTTTGAGCAAGGCATATTTCTTCAAATGCTATGTGAAATGACTTTTTAACACAAAAATCTCTGCTCTTTCCAAAACACTGTTTTTCTCCCTTTGTATGCAAGTCAAAAAACAGTTTAATAACAAGCTCACAGTCAAAATAAAAGGTATACACAGTCAAGTGATTTCTGTGTCTGGGTAAGGTCACAAAGCTCTTGGTGTTTTGGTGTAAGCAAGGCAGCTTAGTTTTTAGACAGAGGCAAAATGCTCCTCACAATCAACACACCCTCCTTGTCTTCACTATTTCTCACACACAGGTAAACAATAACACCTCCAAACTGATTAAATAACTTCAATCACGAAATTTTGTTTTCATCGACAAAAAGGCAGCATTGATTTTGCTCTTCACCACACAGAGAGGACTTTTGAAAATGACAAAGAAATTTATGTATGATCACTGTAGTTAAACAGGCTCACTGTTTCAATTTAGGAATACTGTGTTTTCCTTTCTAAAACTGTTTCACCTTCTAACACTGTTTTGAGGATAGTTTATCAGGCTTTTTGACATCAACAAATACCCACCATTTTTACTATGTTCACCTTGAGCAATCATAAACCACAACAAATCTTGAGTTTTAAACAAAAATATCAAACCTCCCAAGCACTGTTTTCTCCACTATATTCGCTGACAGAGGTTATGGTTTTATCTCAGTCTTGAGGGCAGCTCTAGGTTCTTTGAAACTAATGAAATCATTCCACTAACCTCCCACCGTGACAAAATTCTTCAACACATTTAACACATCACCTTGATTTACACCATGAGCTTCATTTTTTTGCCACTACTTAAGAGTCTTGAAAAGAGCAAGGAGGAAAAAAAATACCTTAAAGATCGATGGTGGGCTTTGCTTGAGGATTTCAGCGGCTTCACCACTTGTTTGGAGGCACTTTGATTGTTTGAAACAAGCGTGGCACGTTTACTAGGGAAAGCGCCGCAGAAAGAGAAGATGTCGGGTCACTGACGGGCAGTCATGACCGGTGCCTACAGGCGCGCCGCACACTGCGCAATAGTGTAACCTGTTGGTAAAACTCCGCCTGAACACGCCACGCAGCTCTACAGGCGCGCCGCGCAGTCTTCAAGCCCAAAAACTATGTGAATTTTCCCAAACACTTCTTCTCCGGTCTCGTGAACAGCAAGAGGAGTGTTGATTTGTGCTTTGAGAAATTTAAAAGGGCTTGCAACGGTCAATCTACCTTTGTAGTTGAAAAAATCAAAAACCCTTTGAAGTGCTTAATGAAGGTTTCGAAAACGTTTGAAAAGTACATTGGGTTAAAACCAAAACATGAAGCTCATGCTTTTTCAAAACACAAATGAGACTCCTTTTTTGTTCAAACAAAGACATAGTGGCAAATGACCATTTCCTTTATAAGCCCGACCACTTTTGAAGTAAAGCAACCTTTTCAAGAATTAAAAACTTTCACGGTTTCTTTCTAAGGAATGAAGAATTGTTTTTCCCTTTTGATATCTGTACCATGGAAGGAAAATTCTGCTCTGAGCCACATGAATGACTGTGGATGTGCCTTTTGAGTGCAACTACCTTTTTACTGGGAAGAAGCTTAACTGCAATTTCAAAATCCCTTTTCCACCTCTTGTCTTTGTATGGCTCATCTGCTATCACTTTTGATCATTTGAAAAAAGGTTTTTATGAAATAGAAAAAGCAGCACCTTTAAATATCAACATCGCTTAGTGTTTTTCTTATTTGAAAAAGGACACCTGTAGAAAGACACCTTGTGTTATGTGAGGTGTTCTTTGACACTTTGAAGGAGGTAACTTCACCCTTTCGAAACCTAAACTGACAGTGTCTGCTCTTGATGCTTTGGATATGGTCATGCCCATTGTGAAAACTGAATGAGATGGTAGCTACTGTTTGAGCTTCTCTTTTGACTGTGGGTAAAAATATTGTTGGGAAGTGTAAGTTAAAATCCTGTTTACAAAAGGTCTCCAAACCCAAAGCCACTAATATTATCCTCAGATTTATAAAATGATCCAGTTTTCAGTTTTAAGGAGATAAAACAGGGGATGATGTACTATATTTGAAAAGTGAACAAGGGAAAGTTGCTCCTTTGTTCTTCTGTGAAGGAGGTCTGCAAGAAACCTGGGCTTTCATTCATTTCACCTCTTTTTGAGAGCAGTCCCTTTAGAATCTTTGCCATATGCCATGATTGATTTTTAACCTCTATCTTAACCAACTGAAGAATGTTTGATGAACACACTGACAGTGGTTTCCTTTATACTTGATGGCAGAGGTCACTTTGATACCAAGACCTTTTGACTCCTTTGGCCATCAACTTAATAATATTTCTTCATTGATGATGAACCCACTAGCTTCACATTGTAGCTCAATAACAGAGAAAACTCCTGTAAACAATTTTTAAAAGCACTACTGCTTTGCTTCTGCCTTTAACATCATTTTTATTCAGAAACCCTTAGTTGCTGTCTATCTGCACCCAAAAAATGTCCTTTAGTCAGTGAAAATTCTTAAAATAAAGCTTTATCCATTGGCCCTCTGCTTATAGATGAAGGAAGCGCTTTTAACCCTCTACTTATAAAATGAAGGAGGTTCTTCAGTCTTCAATCCCTCTACTTATAGATGAAGGAAGTTTTTTTAGTAATGCCATCTCATTAGCCTTTAATAGTGTTAATTTTCCCTTCACTGTATTTTCATGCTTGAGCTAATGAAGAATGAAAAATTGATAATAGTTAAGATGAGAACTTCTTTGAGACATGTAATTTTTCTTTTCAAATGTCTATGTGCTTCTTTAGGAATCATAAGAAGTTTTGTTAGTATTTGCAAAGAGCTTCTTGTCATTCATAATTTACTAACCTTTGATTGTGATTGCAGGAGCTTAATGAAACCACTCTCTGCCCTGTAGCTGCATCCAAGTATCCAAATCATATGAGAAGCAATTGTCTTCTCATGTGGATACAAACACTGTCTTCTTTGGAATGTTGGCATACTTCTGTTCTTGAAAGATCCATTGAAACACTGTAACACCACCTAATATCAGTTTTGACCTAGGGCATGTATTGCTGAGACTTGGGGGTTTATTAGTGGCACGACCTAGGGTTGTAACCAAATTTGTTTGCAGAATGGGAATGGTCTATTATGACTGGTCTGTAGTAGATAGAGGTTCTTTGGCTTTAGGATAGTTTTCCAAGGGAGAAATTCCTAAAGCGCCACTACCTAACTTAGGGGAGACTTCTTGGACAGATTTAGATTGTTTTCTTTGGAGCTGATGGACAAGCTAGTATGGCTGAGGCTAGATAGGACTTGATAGTGAGGTTTCATCCCATCATGGGCTGAGTGAAAGGTAAGAGGGAAAACATTTTTATGGGTGTTTTCCAGCTGGCAAGTTTGACAATTTTTTAGATCAGCTACTAGAAAACTTGACTGTTACAACTAGTCATCACCAACAAGTGAAAAATACTAATGACTAATAGTGGCTCCATTTAGGGAGGGCAGCTCCTTTTCAAGAGGTGTCCAGAATCTCAGATCTTTGGCTCATGAAGACCAATGTCTTATCCATTGGGGAAAATTCCATTCTTCCTTGATGCTATTTCTGAAAATTGACAGCATGATTAGCATCAGTGATATTTCTACCTACCGCACTATCTTTCCTAACATTTTTTCTTCCTTTGGGCTCATTTGGACTAGAAACCTTCTGATAATATATATATGTATTTTTGAAAAATGAACCTATCTAGTTCTACACCTATATCTGTCGGGAGTTCAGATTAAACTGATGAACTCCTTTATCACTCTACCTATGCTAGATCAATTGTCAAGGTTAAGCTGTTTGACAGGATTTTCGTACTCTAATCTAAACATGAAATTGAAAAATTATCAAATCAGGGTTAAACAGTCTGATTTTTCATGTACTTGCAGCATGAAAGACAAGCTGCACACAAATACTATTTTGCATAAAATGGAAACTAGGAAAACGGGGCTAGGATGCACAATTTGTTTTTCATTCCCGCTTCCCTCTTTGGTTCTATATTGAGCATGTGGAACCAGTATCTTTTCCTAATCTACTCTCTTTGATAAGTCAAGCTTACACAATGTTGACCATCTTTTCCACTCACTAACTTATCAGCAAATAAATTTAACACATGCTCAGCTATGATTAGGCTAGATAACTGAACAAGACATTTGAGTACTAGTAGCAGCATTTAAGCTTGCGCGCTTTCTGAATGACTATTTTTTGAACATGGGGCCTTCTTTCTATTTTTCAAACTGCCATCTTTTCTATTTTTCTATTGTTTTTGACTTTTTTTCTTTTTATCTATTTTTCGAACAATGGTATATATAATGATTGAAAATGTTTTAAACTCAGAAATCTTGGAAATGGCGAAACTTAAGCATCTTATCCTCATAAGGATCTCCTACCACTCTTGGTCCATTCAGCTCTTGAAAAGAGAAATTTGGAAAATTTTCTCTTTCAAGCATGACAAAAGGATTCACGCAATAATCTCTGAACAAACCTGTATCTTCTCGTTGCACCTCCTTATATCTCTGATTTTCGCTCCTTCCTTTACTGTAAATCTTCTTTAAGTAATGCATATATTCTTTGTCATTTTTGAAATAAATAATGACATCATCAAGGTATGTCAAAATGCAGAAATTCAGGACTGGAAACATGGTTTTTAGAAGCATATTTTTGATATCTAGTGGTTTTGCAATTTTGAGTCTGAAACTGGAACTACTTCCAGCATACTGGAAAAAATCTTTGAGTTGTCTACTTTGCAAGGGAATCATTTGGCTATAACCTGAAACATCATATTGCAAAGACATATGATTAAAGGCACTTATCATTAGTATATCATGGTCTTGGGTAGGAAGGATAAAATTTATGTTACAAGGATGTGTATTAGTATTTCTAAAATCAAAACAGATCCTATGACCAGCTACTTTATCTTTGATTATTACTGATTGGTTCAGATTTTTGTATTTTCTTTTGTCGAAGTTGTTTCTTGGAGTGATGGCAGTGGCATAGTGTTTCTCACTATTTTCTCTGTATGAGGTAGTATTTTGAATGAGATTGCCAATTCTAGCAGTTCTAAGTCTTTGGTGGAGTGCCAAGATGTTAGCTAGTTCAAGTAACTCAGGTGTATTTGGACTGCAGTCATCATCTCCTCTCATAAGAAGTTTATCAGGAATTTTTTCTAGATTTTGAGCTGTTATGGCTACAGTCAAGGTTTCATTTGCAGTGGTAGATTTATGCGATGGTAAATCCTTGAGGTATGGAAAGAACATTAAGCTTCCCTGATCCTGAGTTCTGAAAAGGTTTATGATATATAAGTCTTCTAATGCCTTTGTTCTGAAAAAGTTTCCTGATGTTACTGCTGATGTTTAACTAAGGTCTGAGCAATTCGTTTGATAGTACATAATTGTTTGTGCTTCTTTCTCTATCCCTATTTCAAAAGGAACACACTTACTTTCCTCAAGACATAGCTATTCATGATCATGGTAGTTTTGAGTGTCTAGTTCATCATAGAGAACTAGGGGCAGCTGATGTGGTGGGTCTAAGTTTGTTTCAATTTCTTCTGACTGTTCTTCAATGTCCTCATCAGTGTGCAGAATAAAAGAGTTCAGGTCAGAATGCAAGGAATACATTGGGATGTTGTCTGGCCTCTCTTGGCTACTGATCATGTATTTCATGTGTGACTCTTGATAGAGTATTCTTGTTTGGTCAAACACAGGAATAGTGGCGTAGGGCATATCAAGTTGAATATTTCCTTGGAGTTTGGATCCCCAACATCTTGATAGAAGCATTCCGTACTTGGGAGGAATGTCTGATACCACTATGTCCATGATCAGATGTTTTGCAGGTACTTGGGCCAAACTGAAACAAAGATCCTTGATCAAGCCTAGATCAAGCCTAATATTTCCTTGATCAAGCCTAATATTTCGATTACTACCGTCGGCATAAGATTATGCGAGGCACTGGAGTCTAGCATGGAATTGTGAAGGATTTGGTCATGGATATTCAGACTTATGTAAAAGGGAAGAGTGATTCTCTCTTGGAATTTCCCTTCTATTTTTGGACCAAATAATACTTCAGGATTGTCGTCAGCTAGGTTAAGGGTGTTGGCATCGTTTCCTATATTCAGGACGTTTAACACTTGGGATTGGAAAGAGTTTTGGGTGATGAGCTCGGAAAGAGGCATGGTGATCTTTATTTTGGCGATCACCCTCAAAACTGAAAGGTAGTTGTAGTTTAGACATGTTTGCTTTAGCTTTTTCAGCCATGACTTTCTCTATGTTCTGAGTTTGTTGGCTTTGTTTTGGAATCTTGTTTGACACAGCCACCTCAGGAATCTTTGTGGAAGTACTAGGAACATCTGAGCTAAGACCTGTTTGGGTAACTCTATCTTTGTTTTGGTCATTTTTCCTGACCATGATTTTGTTGTTGTTCACTGCGTTCTTAAGGATGGTATCAAGGGTTTTAGCAGTGTCTGAGCTACCTTTCTTGGATTTGTCTTGATTCTTTCTACTTCTAAGGTCATATTTCCTGTGAGCTTCTACTATGGCGTTCTGAAAATCTATGGTAGGATCCTCGGGATCTTAATAGTTTTTTTCATCCTAATTTGGAGAGAAGAATGCTTGTTCTTCTTCCGTGAGGTACACCTCACTGTCATTATCAGGCCCTATGAGGTTCAAATGATTTTCATCAATGGGTTTTGTAGCCCTATCATCTTCTTCCACATAATTTTCATTAAATGGTGGCCTAATTTGTTGTTCATTTTCCCTTGGTTTTTTTTTGAGGTTGTTCCCTCCTAAAATTTTGGTTCCGGTTTATGTTTGGAGGGTTTGGCTCGTTGTCCCTAAGAGGGGTATTTTCACTTATATTTTCCAACATTTTGGCCATGGACCTGACTAAGTCATCTATTCTAGGATCTAAGGAAGGAGTTGAAGTGGAGACCTCATCCCGATAGGTGACTTTCCTTTCTGATCTAGTCCTAACTCTTTTTTCTGCTAAGTTGGCTTCTGCCTTTATGGTGACTTTTTGCATTTCCTCTAAGGTAGGGGGGTCCTTGTCTCTTAGCTGATAAGTAATGTATGGGTCAAAACCCTCGGGGAACTTTTCCAAGGCTGAACCAAGTGGGGGTTTGAAGTGAGGTGGGAGAGCGTTATACGCACTGTTGAACCTAGTGCAGTATCCCTGGAAACTTTCCCCATTTTCACGTTTTAGATTGTTATACTCTGATAGGATTTGAATGGGGTTCTTTCAGATTTCCTACTTGTTTATGAAGGTTTGGTAGAGTTCTGGGAGATTGTGGATGCTGTTTGGAGTTAAGATTTTAAACCATTTTTTGGGTTCTCTGCCCAGGCTTTGGGCGAACATCCTCATTTTGATGGTCTCGTCTTCTATTTCCATATATTCAAAGGCATCGCTGATCCTATCTACATGCTGTTGAGGTGTGGTAGTCTCATCTCCGGTAAAGTGTGGGATTTTGGCTTGATATTCATTTTGTAAGAGAGCCAAAGGCTGTGGAAACGCCAAGGGTGCATACCAAGCTGCCATGACGGGGGATAATGGATGATGTACAAAATGAGGGCTTGCAGGATGAGCCGAGGTGGTTTGAACAATAGTGGTTTGGATAGGTGTGGCGGATGTACTTGGACTAGTGATCTGATTTTGAGCAGATCTGGGATGGTAGGAGCCAAGTGATGGAGAAGCTGAAAGTCAGGAGGTGTGGTAGGGGAGGCTTCTCTACTAGGACTCTGTGGCAGATCTAGGGGCTCAAGATCGTCAAAGTCTATCTTACTTTGTGACTTGCTTCAAAAAAGGGTTTTTTCTGATTTTAAGTCAAAGGGGGAATCCTGCAAGGAATTGAGATGTTCAGGTACTGATCTTGCTTTACGGATGGACCTATCGGTAGCTAAATTTCCAGTGTCGAAAGCTTGCCACAGAATCTTCTCTGGGTCATCTACTATTATAGGGGGATTTGGGTCTGGATGAGATCTGGTGTTGATTATTCGTGAAGCCAGATTTCGGGTCTAGAGTTTAGAGATGATGGCATTTGTGATTGTTTTGAATGGATCACCTCTTTAAGGTTTTACTAATGTGAAGGATGGTCAAAAACAAAAAATATGGTCTAGTCGAGACGTCAGGTGGATTTCTATGAGAACTATGGTCTACCACCAACACTATCAAAGATGCTTTGGTAAAAAAGTTTTATAGCAAACTTTGAGATGGAAACTTGCAAAGAAGAGTGATTCACTTGGTTTTAATAGTTTTCTAGGCTGTATGGACAAGCTAATGGTTCTCTTGGTAAGAAGGCATCTGCTTATCTCCTATGTTTAGGTGAGGTTTTCTGAATCGCTAAGTTATAATTAGTTTGTCACTGATTACATAGCTTCTACCCTAAGCTGAAGTTTTTGGAAGGATGAGCCAGCAGGAAGGTATGGTTTATGAAATTTTTTGGTATTTTATGGAGTTTTAGGCCTATTGGAAGCTAGTGGAGTCGCCAAGTGGATTTTTAGTTTTTTTGAGGTATATGTGTATGGTCCACCACCAATACTGACAAAAACAATTCTAAGGGAGTTTTTTGGGGTTTTTCTGAGTTCTTTATGCAGTCCTAAGGTTTGTAAGAGTGTCCTACAACTGAGTCATCATTTTTCTAGGATGGTGAGACAACTAGATTCTACTCTTCTAAGTTTGACTGAGATTTTGAGAGTTCCTAAGGGATACCTAGAATGTTTTGACTCAAAGTCCCACCGTGATCGCCATTATGTTAGTGAGTGGTGGCATAAGTCAATCAGATAGTATTCTTAAGGCTGCTGGAATGTTTAGGGAATCTAAGTTTGTTTATTACTCAGAGTCCCACCATGATCGCCATTATGTTAGTGTGGCGATGAGGTGGCTCAATTGGATAGTAGCCTACAGTTTAGTAAAGTAGTAAGGCCTAATGGAGGCTAGTGGATTTTCCAGGTGGATTTTTAGTTGTTTTGAGGTATATGTGTATGGTCGACCATCAATACTATCAAAAACCAATCTAAGGAAGTTTTTGGGGTTTTCTGAGTTTTTATGTAGTCCTAAGGTTTGTAATAGTGTCCTACAACAAAGTAATCATTTTTCTAGGATGGTGAGACAACTAGATTCTACTCTTCTAAGTTTGACTGAGATTTTGAGAGTTCCTAAGGGATACCTAGGATGTTTTGACTCAAAGTCCCACTGTGATCGCCATTATGTTAGGGTCCCGTGATTTGGCTGATTGGCAAGCCAAATGACAGTGTAACATCAAACCAGTCTTTGGAGCCCAAGTACCTAGCCTTCCTGTACTCAGAGAGGGCTCTCTCTATTTTTGTAAGGGATATCTATGTGTTTGCTCATTATGTTCTGATTTTAGGCTAGTTATGAAGTAGGTTTTTTGGTTTTGGTTTTTAGGTTGTGAGAGATGAAACTGATCAAAGATATAAGATAGGTAAAAATATGTCAGATCAACTGGGCTATGGGGTTGAAGAGGTCAAGAAAGCTATCAGATGGTGATACAAGGTTGTTGAAGGGCCGATTTTATTCGAGGTAAAATGGATCTTTGGGCAAAATGGAGTAAGATGGACATCAAGTTTGTGAATAACAAAGGATTCCAAGCATAACTAGTTTAACAGCTGACAAAAACATGGTAGGGAAAACCATTAATCATGAGAAATGTAACTATAAGATAATCAATACATATAAATAAACATTCAAGCCATGCATAGAGATATATAACTCTCTAACTTTGGGAAATGGCTATCAGACTTTGGGGAAATACAGTTAAGACAGACAAACAACTAAAATCACTATGTTGGAATGCCTAAACACAGTACTTCAAGTTATTGGACACTTTGAAAACAAGATTGCATAGTCTTAGGCAAAGGGCAAGATCAGAACAAGACCTCCTTGGTTCAAAAAATGACAATCTAATCAGTCAAAGAGAAATTTCATGGATGGAGCCATGGCTAGCCATGAGTAAGCAGGGCATACCGTAAATCATACTTTAGCATGCATAAAACCATGAATGAAACAAGAAACAATATCCTTAAGTTATTAAAGAGCAATCAAGAATTCTTTAATGTGACTAAGAATGAAGAAAACATGGAAGCTATGAAGAAACAGGAAATTTGAGGTGCCTCCAAGGGCATGTCTCAAATTTGTTCTCTATTTTCCTATAGCAAGCAAGAACATGGATTTGTGAATGAAAACTAGGAAACAAAACAAAGATAGAGACACTATACCATTCTACCAAGTCATGGAATCCAACAACAATCCTCTTTCATCATCCAAGAACATCCAAGAGACTATCCAAAAGCATGAGACAAGTATTTCTTCTAAAGCTTATATGACCATATATTGCTTCTATTCATCAATTTCAGCCTCTGTTTACAATGAAAGCCTTTGGAATATATAGGCCAAAGTGAGGAAAACCTCTTAGTTCAACTTGCAATCTCATTGGCCTATTCAAAATATCTTAGTTTGTCCTTGAGACTTTGCAAAGCCCAAGGCACAAAATATCTCATAAAATATCTAAAAAATGCTAAAAGAGGGAAATAAATTTACTTTTCATAACTTCTCATGTACAAAAATAGCTAAACGCACATGAGGAAAAAGCAGTTTTGAAAGGTTCAATTTTTACAAAAATACTAAAAAAATACATCAGCAAA
The DNA here is from genome assembly GCA_034641835.2 of Pinus albicaulis. NCBI lineage: Eukaryota > Viridiplantae > Streptophyta > Pinopsida > Pinales > Pinaceae > Pinus > Pinus albicaulis. The sequence continues at coordinate 9,710,191 of MU968382.1, read as the reverse complement.
AGGTCCCCTGACTTTCTGGCAACTTTTGGAAGCCTTCCCGATGTCGAAATGAGGCTCATGATAGCTCGTTGGAAAGATCTGAGTGTCTAACTTCTGAAAATGTTTAGTTTGATCCCAAATGAACACTAGAAGTCCTCCAAAAATAGGCCTGTGTGTAAAAACCCCAAAAATAAGCCTTGTTGATAGACCCGACAGAGTGTAGAAAAAGCGAGCATTTTTCGCCTTTTAGGGGGAGAAAATGATCTTCAAATGTCTTGAAAATTGCTGAGTATGTGCTCCTGAAAAATATGGCATCCAATGATACCATCCTCACCCTTTGATGATGCCCCAAACTGAAATGGCGATGCCCATGGTTTTTGGCCAAAAACCCAAAAATGACAAAAAACCAAAAATATGTCGAATTTCGCCCAAAATTGGTGAGCATGACCCTCAAGGGTTCTCAGCAACATGTTGTGAATCAGAGGCCAAGATTTGAAGTCTTGAGGTGTCTTTCCCAAATTTTTGTGCCGGGCGCTTCCCTTTGGCTTCCTTGAGTTCTTCTTGAGCAACCTTCAGCTTCCGCTGGGAAAACTGATTTAGCTTTTTATAATGCCCCGTCATTCTCCTTTGAAGGTCCAAGTCCTTGTTTTCCTTCTCCAATTTCTTCTCCAAGTGTTCGTTAACTCTCTCAATCCATGCCTCCCTATTGTTCTCTATCTGTTGTTCGAACAATGCAGTGAGAGGGGTAGATTGGAGAAGGGTATTTTCCTCTTCTTTTTTCTTTTCAAGGGCCTTTTTTAGCCCCATGGTTCTTGGACTCTTTTGCCTAGGATGATCTTCACCTTTACTTTCATCAAACTCACCCATGAGTTCTTCCAACCTCACTTGGGCTTTGGAGGCCTCCTTCTTATATTTGATCGCCCGTGTCTCATAAACAGCCATATGGACACTCATTTGCTTATTTTGGATTTGCAAAAATTGATTGAAATGCATAGCTCTATGAAGATCATCCTTCAAGGCATCAATTTGGCTTTCTCTATGGATCAAGAGATTTTCTAGAATCCGGGCCTCATTATCACTATCATTGCTTTGGATTTGGATGATGTCAAATGCACTCTCCTATTCATGACTGCCTTCTTCCTTGCCCTTCCCCTTGCTTTGGGTGGCTTTTCTAGTACTCTTCCTCTTAGGCAATTCGACCATGGGCTTCTTTGGAAATTTTCCCTTGCTTCGGAGGGCCCTAGTCACATTTGGAGTGACAACTCTAGGCACCCTTTTCTTTGCTTTCCGGGGCTTGGCGACTTTCGGAGAAGAGAGCATGGCCCCTTGCCTCGGAGAGGCAGCTAGCACATGCTCCATGGGTTCTTTACCCTTGTCACTTTGCCCTTTTTCTTCTTGAGGTTGTTGTTACTCATGTTATGGCTGATGTGTAAAATGCTGTGGCTGCCCCTATTTATCACTCTCATGCTGCTCCTGTTCAGCACTTTCATGCTGCTCCTGTTCAACACTTACATGCTACCCTTGTTCAGTCTCTTTTGGCTGGCCCTGTTCATCATGATGTAGCTGTTGTGTATCATCTTTTGGATGGTATATGTCATCATAAGGTTTCTCACCCTCATCATAAGTCTTTTTTGTATCATCAAAGGTCTTCTCACCCTCACTGTGTTGCGCTAGTGCTGAAAAGAGGGCAAAAAGGTGATTTTTCGGTAGTTTTTGGCCCTTTTGAGGGACTATTTTTGCTCCAAATGGTCTAAGGTTTTATGAGGATAATTTCCTTGGAATCAGGAACATGAAAATTATGACCTTTTTCAATTTGAGTGCCCCAAAAAAGAGCACAATGCTAGTGGCGCTGTGCGTTTGGCCCAATTTTATGCAAGCCAAACTGTTAAAATTTCAAAATTTGCAAAAAGATGTCAAAATTGGAATTTGCTTTGCTGATCATGGTTGGGAGGCTTCAAGGGACACATCAATAAGGATATTGAGCTTTTCCTTCTCCTTTGCCTCATTTAGAGCCAGAATCTTTGCATGGGCTCATTTGAGCTTGGCCCTTGCAATCCTGTTTCTCATGGCATAATGTCTTGCCATCTTCCTCTACATGTTTGTGTCTCTCTTGGCCTTCTCTAGCTGACCCTCTTGATGTAAATTTTCCCTCTCAATCCAATATTCTCTATCTTTTCTAATTTCTATGGCAAGAAGCTCACTTGGATTGAGCTTCTTTGCCAATTCTCCCTCTTTCTCTCTTTCCCGAGCTAAATCCTTATTCAACCCAATTGTCCTTGGTCTCTTCCTAGGAATTTTTTCTTCCTCATAATCAGTGTCATAAAAAGTGGCCAAGGTCTCATATAGCAATGCCCTGGCCTTTCCGGCCTCATTCTGGGCTCTGATTTCCCTGGCCTCACTGATGGTCTTCTTTGCCTCTAACTGCTGATTCTCTAGCTCATAAAAGTTGATCACATTATTTTCCCTACCAATATTTTCTTGGAGCTCACTAATCTTGGCATCTTTGATTTTGATCAATATGTTTGTGATTCTCTCCTCATCCTCATCATCAAGGTCAATTAGTTGAAAATATTGCTAAGTTTCATGCTTGTTCTCCTCCTCCACAATGACATGCTCTGTGACCTTTTCCTTTCCCTTATCAATTTGTTTTACTGATGTAGAAGGCATGGCCCCTTGCACCTCAAGTGAAACAAACACATGCTTGTAGCCCCTCCAGTATGTTAAAGGAAATGGTTCAATGTCACTCATTTTAGTGCCATCTGTCTCAATGTTCTCATCACTTCTTGATGCTTTGTCATAATGATAGGGTGAAGGGTTGTGGAAAGGTGATGTGGAAGGATCATCACGGGGTGAAGGGATGTGAGTGAGTGGAGATGTATTAATAGCAAGAAGTGATGGAGAAGTGGATATGGGAGGATGAGAAGATGAATGAATATCTTGTTGATGATGGCCATTTGGAGTAGTGAAAACATCATGGGAAATGAAGGTATCCCAAGGAATTTTCTTTTGCTGGAGTTGGTGCATAAATACCATCTTGATAAGAGAATGATGAAAAAGGCCTTGCATTTTTTTATTGTAGTCTCTCTTTTACACTATGTAGGCCATTTTTTCAATGCTTTGGAAAAGATAATATGGTATACGCAGCATCCTAACTCTAGCGAAATGCATAAGAAGGCGGATGTGGTATGAGTATAGGCGGGAAAACCTTCCCTCACATGTGAAATACTTAATGATTGTCCTCATCATGGGTGCATATGTATCAAGAAGATGAGAAAAAGGGAAGATGGAATTGTGGTGATCTTTATACCTAGGTTTAAGATGTGGTTCAAAATCACTCATGTCTAGGTTTGCTTGCTTGAACCACTTTTCTCCCACACTTGGTATTCCTATAGCATCTGCAATGGAATTTGTAGAAATCTCAAAGGTGACCCCAACAAGATTAACTTGTTTGTCATGCAAATTGATAATGAATAGTCTTGTTAACTTTGGGTGGTTTTGTACCTATTGCACCTTCTCACAAAACTCAAAGCAACCTACATGCTTAAAGAAAGAAACAGTAAGAGGAGATGCCATAAGTTCCATTGTATTGAGGGGTTCAAATATGTTTATCTTCCCTCCCTTGTGATCATGTCTCCTTGGCATTTGTGCCTCCATACCACTGTCTTCACCCTCATACATTTTTTTGCTTTGTTTTGGAAACCCTAGGGCTGAAGGTGAAATGAATGAGGGGAAGGAATGAAATGATAGCTTTGCAAATGAAGGGAATGAGTGAATGGGTGTAGGGACAAGCTCAGATGAATGAAAAAACTCTAAACCAATGTAATTATCCTTATTATGACTGATATTTCTTTAAAGAGGATAAACTAGGGATAAAACAGTGATTTCAAGCTAAAATCTAGGGTTTCTCTTAGGGTTTCACTTTAATTCAATTAATAGTTCACCAAATGGCATAAAAATGGGTTCATTTCATGTACTTACCCATTATTAGTGCTTTGGAGGACCTTGGAAAGATCTTGGAGAAGTTTGTAGGTGATTTGGGTTGTTGGAAGGCTTAGAAAACCTCCTTCTTCAATTGTTGACTTATTCCTTGTTGTAGCCTCTACAACACCCTCCAAAAATACAAAAAATAAGAACACACACTTCAAAATTTTTGGAGCCCCTTTAAAACTAAAAGAGAAAAAGCTAAGTGAAGTTTTGAAGGGCAAGTCGCTAAGTCGCAAATCCATCCTGTGAAACAATTGCAACCCCTGCGACCTGTGCGACCCCGCGACCCTAAGGTCGCCAGGTCGCAAGGTCGCATGGTCCGGAATTAAAGAAGTTGCGACTCATGCGACCTATGCGACCCCGCGACCTTAAGGTCGCCAGGTCGCAAAGGTCGCAAGGTCGCAAGGATAAGTAATTAAGGAAATTTGCGACTCAGTGACCTTTGCGACCTAGCGACCCTAGGGTCGCAAGGTCGCAAGGTCGCACTCTACCAACTTGCGACCTCATTAAGTGCCCACACGTGCGACCCTTTTTTAAAAGGGCAGGTCGCTAGGTTGCATTTGTCACTTGCAGCGAAAAGTTAGGAATTGCTCTGACAGGTCGACTGGCGCGTTTTCTTCCGGGTAAGTTGCTATTTCCTCTCTGTGTTTCCTTCATGAGCATTTCTTGCCCAAATCTAGCCTCCCCATTGTCTTAATTACCTGCTGAGGAGGCTGTGGGGTTTTTCTGTGAGGTTTTCCATATTGTTTTGTTCTCCTGTTATCACCATTAAACCCCAGGATCACTTTTCTTGTCCGGCCCCTCATGGATTTTTCCTTCCCGCAGCCTGGACCCCTTCCAGCCTTGTATGCTTCCCGTTAGGTGAGAAATGAACCCCAAGCCGCGCGTGCTCGAAACCCCCCGGCAGGCCCAAGTGCGACCTGCGACCCAACGACCCGGTCGCAAGGTCGCAAAGTCGCGCGATCCTCTGTTAGCGACTCTGCGACCCTGCGACCTAGTCGCAAGGTCGCAAGGTCGCATGTGAGTTCTTTGGTTAATCAGCAACCCTGCGACCCCAAGAGAACTGTTAATTAAATTCTGCATGGTAGACTATATTTAGCCCGTTATCATCATGTCTTTCTCATCATGGGATTCTTTCCTGAATGCAACAGGTGAATTTGGAGCAGACACGATACCGGTTCTCTCTGACTCTAGCGACATGGCACCCTCGGTGTCCCGAAAGAAAGGTAAGCAGGTGGTGGAAGAAGAGTCAGACACAGACGTGCAAACATCTCCTCCACCAATATACAGAGATACCCTTTGCACCTTCGCAAAAGGGGACAGCTTGAGATGGTATGAAGTATATCATGAGTTCGCTATACCAGAAGATGAGTTTCCAGAAGATCTCCCGGACCGGGAAGTATACCTAAAGGTCAAGAGATCCAAATTACATCTAGCAGGGGCACATCCAGCCGTCTTCCCGTGTCCAGAAATATTAGAATGGATCATACAGAAAACGGATCCCAAGAGGTTCGTGATCCGAGACAGCAAAGGAAAAGCTTTCGTGACGTTGGAGGGCTCAGACACCCAGGTCTACTACTCGCTGCCCCAACCAGAGGAAAACTTTACCCCGAGATGGGTTTCTACCCACGAAGTACCTGTGGTTGATACAATCAGGAAATGGTGGGCGGAACCGGACAAATTTAAAGTCAAGAAAGACCAGGAGTACCCAGTGACCTGTCTAAGGAAAGTGTATAAGTTAGTAGCCGCCATGCTCTGCAGATTGTATGGACGTCCGGACGCCACCACCTTCAACGGCGCATGGGAAACTATAATGGAATGTGTAACGGTGCACGGCACTCGTTTCAACTGGGCTGGTATATTAATGGGCTCAATGCAAACGAATTTGGCTTTGGCTTTAGCCCCAGATGAAGGGACGCCGTCAGAATTTTATATGGCTTCATATCTATTAGATGTTGTCAATGCCCGACTGCATTTTGAGGGATGGCCACATAACTACAACTCCGAACAAACCCAAGCAATCCATTTGCAAACCAAGGTATTCTGGGAGTCCAGGTACAAGTCAGATATTGAGCAAATCTCTCACATATTCATTCCCGCCCTTTACGGGAAGCTATTTGGGCAAGACACCCCCTGTATGTCCTGGCGAGCGATGGAGACACTAGGTCAGGTGGCGCACTGGTTTCCATTCGCTGAATATACAATCATTCGAGTATTTGGCACACTCAAAGCACCACATGCTCTGCCTAGGTTTGTTACCGACAAGGTGCTTATGCAGGAGGTATGTTTCCAGATGACCTCGGGTTTCTCCAATGTCCTTTCCAAAGGAAAGAAGAAACCTTGGCCCGCTCTGCCCCTCACCATCGGTGCTTATACAGTCAAGGACCCCAGAGAAGTAAGGGCTCAAGGGGAAGAGATAAAAGGTTATCACTTTAGAAGCCTGGAATACCGAACATATGACCCGTTCAAGATAGTTCCGGAGCACTGTAAGAAGGCCAATTTTAAATGGAGCTATCAGCATGTCGAATGCCCGGCAGATGATGAGAAAAGAAACTGGTACAACGCAGATAGGCAACTAGCTCCGGGGATTGACTCTGACCAAGAAGAAGAAGATCACCAAAATTTAGAAGACAGGAGCCAAAAACTAGGAGGCTCTTCTTCCTCCAAAGATAAGAAAACACAGACCAGTACAGGGCCTGACACCTCGGATCAGCTAAAAGAAGCAGGGGCCCAGGCCAAGAAGGAAGAGGAAAAGAAAATGAAGGAGGATGAAGAGAAACGTAGAAGAGATGCAAGGATAGAACGGAAAAGGAAACAGGCCGAGGAAAAGGAAAGACAGGAAAAGGAAGCACAGGCGGCGGCAGAACAAGCACTTAAGGAAGAACTTGACAAAGCCGAACAGCAGAAGAAAACAAGCCAAGCTGCCGCAGCAGAGAGAAAAAGAAAAGCTGAGAGAGAAGCAGAGGCAGAGTCAGAACGCAGGAAGAAGGAGGAACATGACAAGGTAGAAGCCGAGCGCCTGCAAAAGGAGAAAGGGAAAGGACAAACGCAGGAAAAAGAGGATGAAATGATAGATGATATCGACATATCTCCCCTGGAGATTCCTCCGAGTGGCAAGAAAAGTATCCTCCCTGATGACGATTTTCCCGGGGAAAAAGAGGAAGAGGTCTTCGACCTGACTAGATTGACATTTGACCAATTCTCTTTCAAGATACGGCAAGAGAGAAGAAAATCCTTGGCGCAAAGCCATCCCGCCATATCTACGGTCGCCACTGAAAAGGACATCGTCCCGGATACCAGGACTAACCCGGTGATGATAGCATCAGCAGGCACCGCTTTTGCCGCGGCCACAGAGGAAAATGTCACTAGAATGAGCAGGGAGATTATTTCCCTACAAAACAGGCTAAAAGCAGCGGAACAGGAGAAATCAATACTGGAGAGTGAGATGCGACAGCTCCAAAGTAAGCCTTCCCAAGTCAATGAGGTCCCACTGGCGGTCATGAAAGAGTGTGATGTGTTGGAAATGACCATGAGGCAAGTATATAGGGAAATGCTCACCCTAAAACAAACAGTGGCCCCGTTGGCAGAGGCACGAGCGGAAACCAAATAGAAGCATGAGCAGCTCAGGGAAGCCTCGGTAGCTTTAGACAAAATGATAAACTGGACAGCGCAGTACCATCAAGCTCCCGAAAATGTGCCTAGGAAGGATTGGGGTCACACACAAGACGCTAAAGTACAAATCCGGATGAAGATGCAGTCCAAAGACAAGCTGGACAAAGACTTGGACAAAGTGGTGTCTGCATATAATCACCTGATCAGTGGTATAGACTCCATGAACGCTCTTCATCACATTCCGTCGTTAGGGGCACTGGATGAAACTAAAGACTGGGAGCAAGTAGATCAGGAAATTCAGTCTTTTCTGCAACCTGTGAGACAAGCTGCTGCCGCACCAGAATTTGAGGCATCACAAGAGAATCTAAATCGGTTGCTTTTCACTCCAGTACAAATCTATACCAAGCTTTCCTCCCTCTCAATCCAGATTTCCCAGAAGAAGGAGACTCTGATACCGAATGCCCTGGAATGTATACATCGATTAAAAGAAGAATCCCCTCAAGTCTCCCCTATAGCAGCGGATTACCAGACCTGGCGAGAGTTCCTGAAGGGGAAGAAAATTGACGCTCCAGACCTCTCAATCACACGACCACCTCCATAGCTAAGTTCTTTCGGTCGCAGGTCGCAACCGTCCCCAGGTCGCAGGTCGCGCATACGCCTGAGTCGCAGGTCGCACCTGCACCTGGGTCGCAAGTCGCAATTGTTTCCGCCGGTCGCAGGTCGCATGATCGTCAAAGGTCGCAGGGAAGCTGAACCGTCGGGAAGTCGAAGCGTCGGAAAGCCTGAAGGGGCGTTTCTTGAATCTATAAATACCCCTGCGGGGTACATAGTTAAGGGCTTCTCTTTTGTGAACTGAAGAGCAATATAGCATTGCAATTGAAGGGTTATACTCTTGCATATGTAATACAGATACTTGTCAAAACCCCTTTGTTGGATGATGTGTTTAGCTATGACAATACTGTGTGTATTCTGCGTATATTTTCAGAATATCGTATGATTAATGAGTGCTGTGTTATTCATGCTCCATAGTTATCTGTGGTTGTGTTTGATGATGATCAATTTTACCATGTGCTCTTACAATGAATGTTGATGAACTATTTTATTAGCATTTCATTGCATTTTTCGGAAAGTTAAGGGATACTCTCGCCATTAAGAACTGTTTCTTTGGTGGTTAGATTATCTTGCATGTATTACCCCACAGATGTGTTGCTAACGACACTTCCTGGGCGTATGCATCTTGTTTATTACCTTGCTATACACAGTGTTATATATCAGTTTGATACATCAGTCATGTATTCTGTATCATGTGAATAAGTGTATGTCTGCAGATTCAATCAGGTTCTTCGAGACCGAAGAGAAAGTCATTTAAGCGGTATCCGGACCCACACCCCGGACGGGATCCCTATTCCAAACGGTTCTAAGTCTAATTGGGACTTTCTACCGGGGAGATCCCCTACTGTTAGCCGGACATATTTTCCCGTCAACATATTTGGCGCTAGAAGGGCGGCCATGGCATCCTCCCAGCATACAACTGACATTCCGTCACAAACTCCCCACCGGGAGATCATAAATAACGAGCCTCATCTTCCCCCCTTGGAAGATATTCCAAGGGAGGAGGCTCGATATTTTGAAATCACAAACGAACAGTTGAGATCCTTACGCCCAGTCGCCCGCAATCTCGTCAGGGATTTACGGTATGCTCCAATCATGGAATTCCTAGCCCACACTAGGACCCCAACCGAGAACGTCACTCGTAATGGCGTGCTAGTCAGCACCATACCTGAACTTGTGAACTCCATGATTGAAGACCTCGGGCGGGCTGTCCAGGAAAATGACCCCATTCTCCAAGATAGTGAAGGTTTCCCTGATACAGAACCTTTCCCCGAACCTCAGCCTGACTTACATCAGTGGAACAAAAACCAAGTGTATTCCCCACCAGAAGAAGGAGAAGGGGGTCGAAGAAATGAAAGAGAAGGTAACACAGCCCGAAGAAATGCGGGGGAAGGAAATAGGCCTCGAAGAAATGAGGGTGGGGTCAACAGGGGTCACAGACGTGGAGGTAGAGGAGATATAGTTCGCGTCCGGAGACACCAACCCAACCATCATCACCACCAAAACCAAAATAGGCCCCCTCCCCACAACTGGGAGTATTTTAGAAACGTGAATAACCGTGAAAGACACCGAGATGAACACTCTCGCCATCATGAAGGAGCATCAGTGTCAGGGACGGGAAGTGAGTCCGAGGCAGAAACTCGATATCATCAGCACCCCAGGAGGGTGCAGCCTCTAGCCTGGATGGCTCAATCCCCATTGGCTCTTTTAGGTCCTCTCCATGATATGCCTAGACACCCGGAGAAGCATCTTCCTAAGTTCGATCCTGAGAAAGGCACATCAGCGGAAGACCATATTAGTAGTTTCTATCTGTCTCTACAAATCATGAGAGTTCAGTCCGATGATGTCGCATGTAGACTGTTCCCACACACTCTTGTAAACCATGCGGCCACCTCGTATCGTTCCCTACCCAGTGCTTCTATTACATCCTAGGACCAGTTCCGTCGCGTGTTCCTGCAAAATTTTGCAGAAGATAAAACACCCTCTATGCTCCTCACAGAGTTAAGCACTATCAAGTGTCATAGAAAAGAGAAAGTTAAAGACTTCAACGAACGCTTCACCACAATATTGCAAAAATTTCCTCCAAACTTAGCATTGGACGATTCTATCACCATCGACTACTATACTAAAGCTCTCCCTAGGGATATTGCCGTTTTCGTCAAACGTGAAGCCCGCGCTACCCTTACAGCAAATTACGCTGCTGCTCTCGCGGTAGAAAAAGACATGTTGTCGATAGGATTCATGGACCACGAAGGAAAGGATGATCACAAACCAATCGCTAAAAAAGGTCACTCTTCCACCCCTAATAGAGAGAAAGAAACTTTTGATTTCGAGAGTATGGCCAAGACCCTCAAACTACTAACGAATGAGGTCTCTGACTTGAAGAGAAAAGGCATTGAAACATCAACTTCTACTAAACCCCCAAAACCCTTTTTCAAGAAAAGTAATCCCAACACCAGCAGACCTCCGTCAAACTCCAGCGCCGCTCTCAACGTGGAAGAGATAGGGAAAGATAATTTTTGCTCTTTTCACCAAGCTGCCCACTCTGAAAAAACATGCCCGCAATGGATTGGCAGCATGACTGCGGTGGTTAACCAACTTTTGGATGACCAAACTCCGAGAAACCAGACAGAGGATGATGTTTCTGATCGAGATGAAGGCTCGCTCCTAGATGGGGAACCAGGAGCCTCTGTTCTAACTTTTGATATAATACGCGGGGGGGAGAGTCTTGTTCCCATTGATATCAACATGGCAAGCAGTCCCAAGGCTCAGCCCACTCGAAATTATAGTCTTAGAAGCAAAGGATCTATCCCCGAACAATCATATGAAGACAAGAAAAGGGCTTTCCTGAGGAAAATTCTTCCCCCTGGAAACGAAGGACAAGCTACGCCGGAGAAGCCCACAAATAGTAACAGCAAAGAAAGTCACAAGAACAAGCTCCCAGTGGAACCCTCGAAAACCACTACCGAACCTAGTCCCCAAACTGATACTAGCTACAACATAGTGGAGGACATGAAAAAGACCAGAGCTAATATCTCACTCTACGAGTTGGCCCGCATCACGAATCAAAAGGAACTTATTCTAAAAGCTTTCGCCAACAACCAAAATACGAAAACTGTCAGTAACACATCTGCACAAACCAGTCCAGATATCCAGTCTATAGTGAACGCTGTCAACACAAATTCGAGAGGATCCACCCCTCCCTTCCTCTTGTCTTTTGAGATGTTTAACTTCAACGTTCACAATTGCCTTGTCGACTCCGGTGCATCCACGAATGTCATGCCTCTATCTGTGTGCAAGAAACTCAACATCCGCCCAGAGAAAACTGACACAAAAATCATTCAACTTGACAGATCACAAGTACCAGCCGTTGGAGAATTAAACAATGTCATCATCCGCCTCTCATCCGACTCTAGAGTCCATCAATGCATTGATATTGTGGTTGTTGACATCCCTGAAGCCTATGGTGTACTGCTTAGTAGGGACTGGTCTAGCAAGTTGCAAGGATACTTTGCCACAGATTGGTCCCACTTATGGCTACCTTACAAGGGGAGAAACAACCAAATCAGAGTCGAAAGTGAACCATACATGAAACACACTGTAACTGATTTGGATGCCACAAATGAACCCATCAGCTTTGCCCAGGAGGAACTTGGTATGTGTTTTCTAGATTCCATTTTTGGATGTTACCGACCTCCTCAGTCTTCAGTAGGCCCCGAGGTCCAATCTGAAATGACACTCGTCGCAGAGGAACAAGCCCAAACCGTCTCACACCAAGCCGAAATTCCTCCGCAATCCACTGCCCCCAAGGGCCCGGAAAGCAACATATGGACCTTGTATTACGACGGTTCCAAAAATATCGATGGTTCTGGCGCTGGCTGCGTTTTGCTTGATCCTCATAAGAATAAATTCTTAATCTCCTGTCGGCTGGAGTTCCAATGCACCAACAACACTGTCGAGTATGAAGCGTTGATCCTTGGGCTTAAAAAGGCGCTGGATTTAAAGGTAAAATGCTTACGGGTCATTGGAGACTCCGAGATTATCACTCGGCAGGTACGCAATAATATTCACTGTTTGTCTCCACATTTAAAGGCGTATCAGCAAGAGGTATGGCGATTAATTTCTGCTTTTGACGCTTTTGGAATTAAATCTGTTCTTAGGATGCATAACGCAGCGGCAGATACTCTGGCTAATGCCGCTGCCAGATTTACCCCTTTGAGGGATGGTTTTTCTATTGAAGTTATATATAAAACTTCCGTCCCAGACAATGTCACTAACTTGCGCGTCTTCGATGATGATCAACAGGTGTTGGATTTCATGTGTAACTCAGAGATATTCAAAGACGCTGCTATAGATGAAGATGAGCATGACCAAGCTATGCAAAAGGAGTACGAACAAGTCAAAGGAAACCCCATGCCTAAAGGGGTGGTATCACTTGAGAAGCTTTTTGATCTGCAAAATCGTTTCCGAGGGCCCCCAAACGCCAAAGTACAGAGCTCTATCTTGGCCCATCGACAAGTGAACTTGGGATCAGAAGATAATCCTAAATTCGTCAACCTTGGTAAAGATTGCACCCCCCAAGAGGCTCAAGATTTCACTCAGCTATTTCGCAAGTATCGTGACGTATTCGCTTGGACATATGAGGACTTACGCACATACGATACTCGAATCATACAACATGTGATACCCATTAAAGAAAATGTAAAACCATTCCAACAGAAGCTCAGGAAAGTACATCCTACGATGGAGCCATTGATTCTAAAAGAACTCAAAAAACTTTTGGATGCACGCATTATCTTCAAAGTTCGCCATTCCACATGGGTATCCAATTTGGTTCCGGTGCGGAAGAAGTCAGGTGAAATCCGCTTATGTGTGGACTTTCGAAACTTAAATCGGGCCTCGAATAAAGATAATTACCCGGTGCCCCCTATGGAGCAAATATTACAAGCAGTGTCCGGGTCAAAAATGTTCTCTTTGTTGGACAGTTTCTCTGGCTACAATCAAGTACTGGTGGCTGAACCAGATAGGTTAAAGACTACCTTTCAGACTAAGTGGGGAACCTTCGCATTCAGGCGTATGCCCTTTGGATTAATCAACGCAGGAGCAAATTTCCAAAGAGTTATGGATATAGCGTTCAGAGGTCTGATAGGCCAGAGTGTGGTGGTCTATTTGGATGAAGTTACTGTGTTTTCTAAACATCGGGGGGATCATTTGCGTCACCTCAGACAGATCTTCGAAAGGTGCAGAAAATACAGTATCTCGCTCAACCCAAAGAAGAGTATTTTCGCCGTAGCAGAAGGAAATCTGCTAGGTCATATCATAACTAAGCAAGGCATTGTCGTTGATCCAGAACGTGCGAAAGCCATTGTTCAGATCCCTCCCCCCAGTAGTAAGAAAGCAATGCAATCCTTTTTGGGTAAGATCAATTTTGTACGTAAGTTTATATCAGATTTCGCCCAGATAGTGAAGCCACTGCAGGGAATGATAAAGAAAAATGCTACCTTCAAATGGAATCAACCTGAAAAGGAAGCGTTCGACCAGATCAAGAAAGCGATAGCCGAAGCACCTTCCCTCCAGAGCCCAGATTTCGGCAGAGATTTTAGCTTGTATACTTTCGCTTCGGATTCGTCCCTGGCAGCCGTACTCACACAAAAGGACAGAAATAATGACGAGCGTCCCATTTCATTCATGAGCACCGGTTTGCAGGGAGATGAATTAAATTATCCTGAAATCGAGAAACAGGCCTATGCGGTATATAAAGCGGTCAAAAATTTCAGACCGTACATCTTAAAAAACCATGTCACAGTTTACGTTCCCCACCCAGCTGTTCGCTCACTGTTCATGTAGCAGGAGCTGGGCGAGAGACGAGGGAACTGGGTTGCGTGTATGCAAGAGTACGACTTAGAGTTTAAGCCAACACGCACAGTTAAAGGGCAAGGTCTATGCCAAATGGCTGCAGAGGCCGCAAGTTCCCAACAGAGTGAAGAAGATAATTGGGAGCAAGAAATTGAAATGTACCAAACTGACGTCATTCCTCAAATAAAGAACCCTTCTTGGTACTTGGATATTTCGGGATATTTAGCACACGGCGTGTTAGATCCAGTTCTAAATGCCTGGCAGAAACGTGCAATCAGACTCAAAGCTGCGTCTTACCAGATAATCCAAGGGAAGCTTTTCAAGAAACATTCCGACGGGGTCATGTTGCACTGCTTGGAACATGATGAAGCTCAGAAAATCTTAACCAAGCTGCACGATGGACCAGCAGGAGGTCATTTTTCCGGGGACACCACTGCTCATAAAATAATGCGAGTAGGTTTTTATTGGCCAACTCTTTTCAGAGATGCTCACGCATATGTTCAGAAATGCATTCAATGCCAGAAATTCGCAAACCGAGAAGCGCGTCCCGCCGCTCCTTTGTTGTCAGTAGCAGTGGAAGAACCTTTTCAACAATGGGGTCTGGACGTCATTGGTGAGATCTTACCCCACTCTTCTAAGCAACATCGGTACATTCTAACGGCTACTGATTATTTCACCAGGTGGGTTGAAGCAGTACCATTACGCCAAGTCAACGATTAGGAGGTAATGCAATTTGTCACTCATTCCATCATTACCAGGTTTGGCGTTCCAACTTCCTTGGTTTTTTATAATGCAACGTATTTTTCATCTTTTAAATTATATGATTTTTCTTTGGAAAATGGCATTGTTATTAAACACTCTGCAAAGTACTATCCCCAAGGAAATGGTCTAGCGGAATCAACAAATAAAAATCTGATTCGCATCATTAAAAAGACCCTTCTGTCCCACCAACGCAACTGGCACAATGCCCTCCAAAATGCACTCTGGGCTGATCGCGTCACCCCTAAGTCCTCAATAGGCACCTCACCATATTTTCTCATGTATGGGAAAGAAGCTGTTCTCCCGCCCAATTTATCTCTTCCCGCTCTGCAGTTATCGCAAGAGTGTCATGGTACCCCTTGCCCCGCCTTGCAAACCCACATTGACACCCTGCTAAAATTAGAAGAGGAAAGGCAGAAAACCCGGGAGAAATTCGCCATCCACCAGAGTCGAATCAAGAAATGGTTTGATAAAAAGTCTGCAGGAGATAAAAAATTTGAAGTAGGAGATCTTGTCCTAAAGTGGGATAAAGCCCACGAAGAAAAGGGAAAACATGCCAAATTTCAAGCACTATGGATAGGTCCCTTTCAGGTTAAAGAAAAGGTGGGTCCCCATACTTTCCGATTGCAAACTCTGGAAGGAAAAGTCGAGGTCCTCCCGGTAAACGGGCATGACCTCAAACACTATTTTACTTGAGTAGCCCTCAAAGGGCTGTTTCCACCCCTATATTATAAAAGTCGCATTTTTGTTCTTCTTGTTAAAAAAAAAAGAAAAAAAAAGAAAAAAGAAAAAAAAGAAAAAAAAGAAAAAAAAGAAACTCTTTCTCTAAATCTACAAAGAAAACCTTGTCTAAAGCTATCCGCAACTGGCTCACTCCCTGATAGGTTCTATGCTGATGAAAGGCCCTTCCCGCAAAACACGGAATAGTCAAAACTCGCTTGTAATGGGCACCAAGGGTTAGCACATGGCCTTACTGGAGTCTTCAAGCATAAGGAACCACCTAGCGGCTTTGGAAGGTGCAGGCAGAAAAGGTCTTACATAGCAGCGACCGGATCGTGAGGGAACAGAGCTAACTCAGGGGAATTTCAGGTCATCCGGGAAAAACCCAAGTCCTCATATAAGACCAGGAGCAACCTCTCTGCAAGCAAAATAAGTCGGGATCCCTCATCCGCCCAGGCAAAATATGCCCATCTAAATAAGTGCCATAGGCACATTCTCAAATAAGTGCAATCGCACACAAATAAAGGGTAAAGGATTGAGAAAGGCTTCCTGCGCAGAGAGGTGATGTAACGACTCCGCCGGGGTACTGACCAGGCTCGCTGGCAGCGGGGCAACGTTCATGACTCTTTAGGCAGTGACTCCGCCGGAGCCGAGAGGTTCGCTGGCAGCGGAGCAACACCATGAGGACGAAATAATTGTACCGGACCCTGCAGTTGTCCAAGGTTTCCCTCGACCCTCCCGGTCCTGGAGCGCGAAGAATTAAAATTCGGTTGATCTGCACCCACTAAGCCAAAAGGCCAGGCAACTATGCGAGGTGACAAAGGAAGGATGGTGTAAACTCTGAGGTAAAAGAACAAGCTAGTATTAGGCCCCTCCCTCCTCCCTCATCGACCATTCATCGGCAGAGACTCTGAATTCATCCAGTGAATCGCCATTTGTTGTAGCCCCTACAACACCCTCCAAAAATACAAAAATAATAACACACTTCAAAATTTTTGGAGCCCCTTTGAAACTAAAAGAAAAAACTAAGTGAAGTTTTGAAGGGCAAATCGCTAAGTCGCGAATCCATACTTTAAAACAATTGTGACCCCTACGACCTATGCGACCCCGCGACCCTAAGGTCGCCAGGTCGCAAGGTCACATGGTCCGAAATTAAAGAAGTTGCAACTCATGCGACCTATGCGACCCCGCGACCTTAAAGTCGCCAGGTCGCAAAGGTCGCAAAGTCGCAAGGATAAGTAAGTAAGGAAATTTGCGACTCAGCGACCTTTGAGACCTAGCGAACCTAGGGTTGCAAGGTCGCAAAGTCGCACTCTACCAACTTGCGACCTCATTAAGTGCCCACACGTGCGACCCTTTTTTAAAAGGGCAGGTCGCTAGGTCGCATTTGTCACTTGCAGCGAAAAGTTAGGAATTGCTCTGACAGGTCGACTGGAGTGTTTTCTTCCGGGTAAGTTGCTATTTCCTCTCTGTGTTTCCTTCATGAGCATTTCTTGCCCAAATCTAGCCTGCCCATTGTCTTAATTACCTGCTGAGGAGGCTGTGGGGTTTTTCTGTGAGGTTTTCCATATTGTTTTGTTCTCCTGTTATCACCATTAAACCCCAGGATCACTTTTCTTGTCCGGCCCCTCATGGCTTTGTCCTACCCGCAGCCTGGACCCCTTCCAGCCTTGTATGCTTCCCGTTAGGTGAGAAATGAACCCCAAGCCACACGTGCTCGAAACCCCCCGGCAGGCCCAAGTGCGACCTGCGACCCAGCGACCCGGTCGCAAGGTCGCAAAGTCGCGCAATCCTCTGTTAGTGACTCTGCGACCCTGCGACCTAGTCGCAAGGTTGCGAGGTCGCATGTGAGTTCTTTGGTTAATCAGCGACCCTGCGACCCCAAGAGAACTGTTAATTAAATTCTGCATGGTAGATTGTATTTAGCCTGTTATCATCATGTCTTTCTCATCATGGGATTCTTTCCTGAATGCAACAGGTGAATTTGGAGCAGACACGATACCGGTTCTCTCTGACTCTAGCGACATGGCACCCTCGGTGTCCCGAAAGAAAGGTAAGCAGATGGTGGAAGAAGAGTCAGACACAGACGTGCAAACATCTCCTCCACCAATATACAGAGATACCCTTTGCACCTTCGCAAGAGGGGACAGCCTGAGATGGTATGAAGTATATCATGAGTTCGCTATACCAGAAGATGAGTTTCCAGAAGATCTCCCGGACCGGGAAGTATACCTAAAGGTCAAGAGATCCAAATTACATCTAGCAGGGGCACATCCAGCCGTCTTCCCGTGTCCAGAAATATTAGACTAGATCATACAGAAAACGGATCCCAAGAGGTTTGTGATCCGAGACAGCAAAGGAAAAGCTTTCGCGACGTTGGAGGGCTCAGACGCCCAGGTCTACTACTCGCTGCCCCAAACAGAGGAAAACTTTACCCCGAGATGGGTTTCTACCCACGAAGTACCTGTGGTTGATACAATCAGGAAATGGTGGGCGGAACCGGACAAATTTAAAGTCAAGAAAGACCAGGAGTACCCGGTGACCGGTCTAAGGAAAGTGTATAAGTTAGTAGCCGCCATGCTCTGCAGATTGTATGGACGTCCGGACGCCACCACCTTCAACGGCGCATGGCAACTATAATGGAATATGTAACGGTGCACGACACTCGTTTCAACTGGGCTGGTATATTAATGGGCTCAATGCAAACGAATTTGGCTTCGGCTTTAGCCCCAGATGAAGGAACGCCGTCAGAATTTTATATGGCTTCATATCTATTAGATGTTGTCAATGCCCGACTGCATTTTGAGGGATGGCCACATAACTACGACTCTGAACAAACCCAAGCAATCCATTTGCAAACCAAGGTATTCTGGGAGTCCAGGTACAAGTCAGATATTGAGCAAATCTCTCAGATATTCATTCCCGCCCTTTACGGGAAGCTATTTGGGCAAGACACCCCCTGTATGTCCTGGCGAGCGATGGAGACACTAGGTCAGGTGGCGCACTGGTTTCCATTTGCTGAATATACAATCATTCGAGTATTTGGCACACTCAAAGCACCACATGCTCTGCCTAGGTTTGTTACCGACAAGGTGCTTATGCAGGAGGTATGTTTCCAGATGACCTCGGGTTTCTCCAATGTCCTTTCCAAAGGAAAGAAGAAACCTTGGCCCGCTCTGCCCCTCACCATCGGTGCTTATACAGTCAAGGACTTCAGAGAAGTAGCGGCTCAAGGGGAAGAGGTAAAAGGTTATCACTTTAGAAATCTGGATTACCGAACATATGAACGTCAGGATAGTTCCTGAGCACTGTAAAAGGGCCAAGTTTAAATGGAGCTATCAGCATGTCGAACGCCCGGCGGAAGACGATAAAAGAAACTAGTACAACGCAGACATGCAACTAGCTCCGGGTATTGACTCTGACCAAGAAGAAGAGGACCACCAAAATTTAGAAGACAGGAGCCATAAACTAGGAGGCTCTTCTTCCTCCAAAAATAAGAAAACACAGACCAGTACAGGGCCTGACACCTCGGATCAGCTAAAAGGAGCAGAGGCCCAGGCCAAGAAGGAAGAGGAAAAGAAAATGAAGGAGGATGAAGAGAAACGTAGAAGAGATGCAAGGATAGAACGGAAAAGGAAACAGGCTGAGGAAAAAGAAAGACAGGAAAAGGAAGCACAGGCGGTGGCAGAACAAGCACTTAAGGAAGAACTTGACAAAGCCGAACAGCAGAAGAAAACGGACCAAGCTGCCGCAGCAGAGAGAAAAAGAAAAGCTGAGAGAGAAGCAGAGGCAGAGTCAGAACGCAGGAAGAAGGAGGAACATGACAAGGCAGAAGCCGAGCGCCGGCAAAAGGAGAAAGGAAAAGGACAAACGCAGGATAAAGAGGATGAACTGATAGATGATATCGACATATCTCCCCTGAAGATTCCTCCGAGTGGCAAGAAGAGTATCCTCCCTGATGACGATTTTCCTGGGGAACAAGAGGAAGAGGTCTTCGACCTGACTAGATTGACATTTGACCAATTCTCGTTCAAAATACGGCAAGAGAGAAGAAAATCCTTGGCGCAAAGCCATCCCGCCATATCTACGGTCGCCACTGAAAAGGACATCGTCCCGGATACCAAGACTAACCCGGTAATGATAGCATCAGCAGGCACCGCTTTTGCCGCGGCCACAGAGGAAAATGTCACTAGAATGAGCAGGGAGATTATCTCTCTACAAAACCGGCTAAAAGCAGTGGAACAGGAGAAAGCAGTACTGGAGAGTGAAGTGCGACAGCTCCAAAGTAAGCCTTCCCAAGCCAATGAAGTCCCACTGGCAGTCAAGAAAGAATGTGATGTATTGGAAATGACCATGCAGCAAGTATATAGAGAAATTCTCACCCTAAAACAAACAGTGGCCCCATTGGCAGAGGCACGAGCGGAAACCAAAGTGAAGCATGAGCAGCTCAAGGAGGCCTCGGTAGCTTTGGACAGAATGATAAACTGGACAGCACAGTACCATCAAGCTCCCGAAAATGTGCCTAGGAAGGATTGGAGTCACACACAAGACGCCAAAGTACAAATCCGGATGAAGATGCAGTCCAAAGACAAGCTGGCCAAAGACTTGGACAAAGTGGTGTCTGCATATAATCACCTGATCAGTGGGATAGATTCCATGAACGCTCTTCATCACATTCCTTCGTTAGGGGCACTGGACGAAACTAAAGACTGGGAGCAAAAGTGATTCGTAGTTCAAAATTTTCGGGCAACCGTGAGGACAAGCCGCCGCCGCACCGAAATTCCCCGAATTTGAGGCATCACAAGAGAATCTGTACATCGTTGCTTTTCACTCCAAAAGACAAATCTATACCAAGCTTCCTCCCTTCCTAATCCAGATTTCTGTAATAGCTGAGACTCTCGATACCGAATGCCTCCCATCCACAACACGGACAAGAAGAATCCCCTCAAGTCTCCCCTATAGCAGCGGATTACCAGACCTGGCGAGAGTTCCTGAAGGGGAAGAAAATTGACGCTCCAGACCTCTCAATCACACGACCCCCTCCATAGCTAAGTTATTTCGGTCGCAGGTCGCGCATACGCCTGAGTCGCAGGTCGCACCTACACCTGGGTCGCAGGCCGCAATTGTTTCCGCCGGTCGCAGGTCGCATGATCGTCAAAGGTCGCAGGGAAGCTGAACCGTCGGGAAGTCGAAGCGTCGGAAAGCCTGAAGGGGCGTTTCTTGAATCTATAAATACCCCTGCGGGGTACATAGTTAAGGGCTTCTCTTTTGTGAACTGAAGAGCAATATAGCATTGCAATTGAAGGGTTATACTCTTGCATATGTAATACAGATACTTGTCAAAACCCCTTTGTTGGATGATGTGTTTAGCTATGACAATACTGTGTGTATTCTGCGTATATTTTCAGAATATCGTATGATTAATGAGTGCTGTGTTATTCATGCTCCATAGTTATCTGTGGTTGTGTTTGATGATGATCAATTTTACCATGTGCTCTTACAATGAATGTTGATGAACTATTTTATTAGCATTTCATTGCATTTTTCGGAAAGTTAAGGGATACTCTCGCCATTAAGAACTGTTTCTTTGGTGGTTAGATTATCTTGCATGTATTACCCCACAGATGTGTTGCTAACGACACTTCCTGGGCGTATGCATTTTGTTTATTACCTTGCTATACACAGTGTTATATATCAGTTTGATACATCAGTCATGTATTCTGTATCATGTGAATAAGTGTATGTCTGCAGATTCAATCAGGTTCTTCGAGACCGAAGAGAAATTCATTTAAGCAGTAGTCGGACCCACACCCCAGACGGGATCCCTATTCCAAACGGTTCTAAGTCTAATTGGGACTTTCTACCGGGGAGATCCCCTACTGTTGGCCGGACATATTTTCCCGTCAACACTCCTATAGTCATCTATAGTCATCTGGAAATTTCCATAGTTATGTTCGGGAAAGAGTGCAGTGCTTAGGAAAGGGCACAACGCTAGATCCTAGGCACGCAACATCTTCAGAATTTGTATGGAGGAAAACTGTCAAGTGCACAGCGCCAGCTCCCAAGCACAGTGCCAAGCCAAATGCACAACG
This sequence comes from Pinus albicaulis, assembly GCA_034641835.2. Taxonomy (NCBI): domain Eukaryota; kingdom Viridiplantae; phylum Streptophyta; class Pinopsida; order Pinales; family Pinaceae; genus Pinus; species Pinus albicaulis. Next base: position 9,688,577 of record MU968382.1, on the reverse strand, counting down.
CCAAGAAGTTTTCCCAAATTCGCTCAGAAAACTTATAAATTATTCTCTCCTCAAAACTTCTAATGATTTGCAAGGCAACAATGATTCATATGAAATTTAAAATGGGATTTTATAGACTTGTAGATTTAATTTAACTTTGAAAACCCATTTTCGAATGTAAAATGTCCTTTTTTCTTTTCTCACTAACCCTTTTACAGTTTTTTTCATGCAGATTTGTTGAAGTCATGAAGTTGACTTTTCTTTTTCTCATTGGCGCATGACAAGTTCATTTTGATATCTTTAGGATTTAATCACATAGTAGCATCTTCAAAATCTTCTGTAGTTTTCACCATCAAACTCAATTCATCTTTTCCACCTTCTCTGGCAACTTTTCCAAAACCCTAGGTTTCTATAGTCTTTACAACAATCATCAATGTTGTCTTCTAAGTTATCTATAGCTGTTTCAAGTTCATTCATTTCTGTCCAATTCACCTTACCTTTTTCCATATTTCTATCAATATTTTCTGATTGAATTTCTTCATGCTTGGACTTGTGTGCTTTCTCCATCTCATTTTCTGCAAGTGATCACTACTTCAGCACTCAAATAGACTAACCAATTCATAACCCTAGTTATCTACAAGACCAAGTGTTTCCTCTTTCCTTGCTGCAAGTTGTTTTCATTCAGGAGTAGATAGTCCACCTCATCAGTGCCTTCTACTGATTAGTCTTTCAACACTCCTGCATAAGTGCTAAAATTTTTCCATTTTCCTCATTTGCAGGTTCTGAACTGATAAGATAATCCTCTTTGGAAATTTTAGGTCCTTCTTGAATAACCATGTCTTGAAATTCTATTACATTTGAGCTAGATTCTAGCAAAGGAAAAGCAGTTCCTAAAACATCCAAGGATGACTTTAAAACATGTAGAACCCTAATGACCTAGTGGGAGTGTCCTTTGACCTGATTTTGACTGAAATTTGACTCAAATATTTTCAAGTGAAAATAGAGTATTATTCTAGGTTAATTTTCCCAAAGGGACATGGGAATGAGTCTAAAACAGGAAACCATAGAGGGAAAGTGGAGTTTATTGATAGGGGAAAATAGGGCAATGAAGTCTCAAGTAGGAAAGAAATATGAAAATGTGAAGTAGAAGCCCATAAGGAGTCTTTTAATAGCAACAGGGTGACTTTGAGAAGACCAACTAAGGAATAGTGAAAATAGGTTTATAAGGATAATGAAGGCAGTGATATTTCTAAAACACAAGATATTCAAGGAATATTGTTTTCAGAAAGCTATAACCATTCTATAGTCATATGGAAATTGTCTCTGGAAACTGTAAATCAGTGCCTTGTTTGGACTTGGAAAATTTCTCCCTTCTTCAATTGTTGACTTACTCCTATCTTTTGAAGATGTTCTCTTTAGAATCTGAAAAACATGATTTATTTAACATCAAATCTACCTACCCATCATACTTTCCCTATCATTTTTTCTTCATTTGGGTTCATTTGGATTGGCAAACCCTGAACATCATTTTTTCTTTTGAAAACATAAAAACTATCCATTCCTACCCTTATAACTTCCAAGAGCTCAAATTAGAATGATAAGCTATTTTATTCTCTTCCTAATCTACTTATCTATCAAGGTTAAATAGTTTGACAAATTTTCATTCTCTAATCTGCCAACATAAAATTGAAAACATGAAAAAATCAAGGTTGAGTAGTTTGATTTGTCATGAGTTGTGGAATTTTGGACAAGTTGCACACAGATTTTATTTTTGTACAAGTAAAACTAGAAAAACTAAGGGCTATACTTTGAAAATTTTCATTCATCCCTATCCTTTCTGTTTGGTTTAGATTTGAGCTTTGGGAACCAATATATCTTCCTAACCTAGTTTACTAATAAGCCAAGTTTAAATAGTTTTGAAAATTTTCATTTTCTAACTTATCAGCAACAATTTAAAAAATGTTCAATCATGGTTAGGCTGTATGACTGAACAAGACATTCCTTTCTCAAAATTAGTGGCATTTGGACTTGCACACTTTCAGACATATTGTTTTTTGGTATGGGGCTTTACCTCTTCTTTTTATCTACCCTCTTTTCTTCTTTTCTTTGTTTTTGTGTTTCATTTTTTAGATCTTTTATTCAAGCAGTGTTATGTACAATGAACAAAGCTTTAAACTAAGAACTTTAACAAAAATAGTGCTTGAGCATCCTGCCATTGACAGGACCTCCAAATAACTTTGTTTCATCCATTTCTTGTAGAAAGAATGCATTGTTACCTCTTGTTGAATGGATGTTGTATGTACCTTTCCACAGACTTTCAAATTTTCCATGCTTTCCTTTGTCCTCTCTTCTTGAATCCCACTTTAGCACTTTGTCTCCAATCTAGAAATAATTAGCTTTAGTCCTCTTATCAAATATTTTCTTAATGTTCTCTTGTACTGCTTGTGTTCTGTTGTATACTTCTTCCCTTGATTGCTACAATTGAATGGTTTGGTTCAACCTCCTTTTCATATCATTCTCCTCTGATTGTACCTCTTGAATAAACTTCATCACTGGGACTCCCAAGGATGTTGGAAAAATTGCATCCATGCCATACACCAATTGATAGGGAGACATATTAATTGATTTCTTGGTTGTTAATTTGTCTGCCCATAGTGCATGCACTAGTTTTCTATGCCATGAATTTTTGTTCTCTTCCAACAACTTCTTGATGATATTTACGAAAATTTTGTTCATCCAACCCATTACCTTGAGGGTAATAAGCTATAGAATTCCTTAATTTGATGTGATATTTGTGACAAAAATCCACCATTCTCTTGGATTTAAAAGCAACAACATTGTCAATAATAATATTTCTAGGATAGCCAAATCTAGAGAAGATGTGATTTTCAAGGAATTTGATGATGACTGAGTCAGCGACAGTCCTTGAAGGGATGACTTCTATCCATTTGGTAAAATATTCAGTTGCAGTGAGGATCCATTTGTGTTGGGAAAAGGAGGAAGGGTGGATTTCTCCAATGAAATATAAACCCCATTGTTGAAAAGGAGTTTCAACACTGATTGGTTGTAAAGGAAAAGGTAGTAGTTTTCTCTTTCCCTCAAAGATTTGGCATTTATGGAAAGTCACTACTAGCTTGTAGATATCAGGGAAAATAGTGGGCCAATAGAAGCTAGCTCTAAGGATTTTGTTGGCAGTGGTTTTCCAATAGAGATGACCTCCACGCTCTCCTTCATGAAACTCATGCATGATTCTATCTGCATCATATTCAAGTAAACATTTAAGCAGGATACCAACAAAATTTTTCTAATATAAAGCTTTATCTAGAATGAAAAAATTCACAGCTTTTAGTTTCAAGAACATGACCTTTGTTTTGGACAAACTAGGAGGAACATTTAGATTAAAAAGCACATGAAATATATCAGAATACCAAATTGAGTTCAGAAATGCTTCTTTAATAGGTGGAGTCGCCAGATCCTCTTGTTCATCCAAGGAATGTATCATGTTTATTTCCCATGCTTGAAAGTTTTCTTCAGCCATTAGTTTGGGCAGTCCTTGCCCTTTGATTAGCTTGGTGGGCTTGATTTATATATCATACTCTAAGATGATAGAAATCCACTTACCTCTTTTACCATCAGGATCCTGAGTCAGTATTTCCTTAACAACTGCATGAGGAACAAGAAAAATGACATGTGAATGCAAGATGTAAACTCTGAAATATTTTAAGGCTTTGATTAAGGCAAAGGCTTGTTTCTCTATAATGTTATATTTCAAAGGTGCATCTCTTAGAGCCTTGTTGAAGAAAGCTATGGGTTTTTCTTGACCCATTATGTTATTTCGTAGAAATACTGCAGCAATTGTGTGTTCAGATGCAAATGAGAAGATGAAGAGTCCTTGGTAAAGTCAGGGCTAATTAGAACTGGTGTTTGGGTGAGTGCTTGTTTTACCAATTCAAAGGATTGCTTTGCTTCTATGGTCCATTTGACTCATATTTCTCTTTTCAGCATGTTTGTAATGTTTCTTAGGAGTTCAACAAGGTTTGGTATGAACCTTCTTAAGAAGTTGATCTTTCCAATGAAAGATTGCAACTCTTTTATGTTTCTAGGGTGGTTGATCTGCAAGACTCCCTCAATCCTCTTTGGGTCTATCTTAATCCCTTCTTCAGATATGATGTGGCCTAAAATTTTCCCTTCTTGAAGGCCAAACAGAGTTTTCTTGGGATTCAAAGATAAACCATACTTTCTACACTTTTCAAAGAATTTTCTTAAGTGGGCTAGGTGTTCTTCATCAGTTTTTTAGTAAGCAGTGATGTCATCAAGGTATATCACAATGAAGTAACCTATCTCTTCGGAAAAATCAATGTCCATGGCTCTTTGAAAAGTGGCCCCTGCATTCATTAACCTAAAAGGAATTTTGACATACATGAAGGTGCCCCAAGGTGTAGTGAAGGTGGTTTTGTGTTGATCATATGGATGTACTAGCACCTGATTATACCCTAAAAAACCATCATGCAAAGAAATTCTTTTGGAGCCTACTTCCCTTTGCAATATATGATACATCTTAGGTAAAGGGTAATTGTCTTTCAGAGAGGCCTTGTTTAAATTTCTGAAGTTTATGCATAACCTAATTTCACCTGTTTTCTTCCTTACTTATACAAGTTTTGAGACCCATTGTAAGTACCTGAGAGGGAATATTATTCCAGAATCATACATATTTTTTATTTCTTTCTCAACTTGAGGCATTAGGAAAGGTTTTATCCTATGCAATTTATGCCTAAATGGTTTCTGGTTTTCCTTGAGAGGAATCTTATGCTGAATGATGTTTGTATCATAGGACTTCAAGTCCTCATATCCCATGTAAACACATCCTTGAATTCCTTGAATAGCTCAATGCATTTCTATTTTATAAGAGTTGGCAGTGTTTTGGACAACCTTATCATTTTAGGTTCCTCTTCATTGCCTATGTTTCATTCTTCTACATCTGTTTTAGTGGATTCCATTTTGTGCTTCCTAGCAATATCATTGAAATAAAATAGTTCTTCTAAGTGGGAAAGTCCTCTTGGAAATAGGTTGTATTTGCATTTTAATACCTCAAGGTCCCTTTTGTTTGAATCTTCACATAATTATGCCTCATGAGGGTGTTCTAGCAGATTTATATTAGCAGGATAAGGTGGCTATGTTTTGTGTGTTTGTTCCTCAGCAGAGTAGTCATCTTCATGATCTGAGTTTGGTTTTTGCATTTCAAATTCATTTTTGGATTGTAGGAAGTCTTTATGTGTTTTTCATCTTCAAAAAATGGCCAATGATCTATGTTATCAGGGACTGTAGGTCTGATTTTGACCTTTATCGTGTATTGTTCATTGGCATGAGGTAGTTGGCAAGTGCTGGCAGCAAAGGCTAGTTCATTTGCAAGGCTATTTTGAGTTCTTGGGACATAGGTAAGTTCATATTTTTCAAACGTTTTTAGGAGGTCTAAGGTAGCATTTCTATATTCACTTAGCCTAGGATTCTTGGCTGAATATTCTCCTTTGATTCACCAAATAATTAACTCGGAATCTCCTTGAACAAAAATCCTCTTATCTCCTATAGTTTTCAACATTTGTAGTCCGAAGAGAAGAGCTTCATACTCTGCAATATTGTCTGTACATTGAAAATCCAACTTGTAAGAGTGACCTTCATTAGTGTTGTGTATCCAAACACCTACTCCTGAACCAACTTTGCCACAAGAGCCATCAAAGCTCATGTTCCAAAGAGTTTCAAGTTCAAATTCACCATTATGTTGTTGTTCATGGCTGCTAGGGTTTTGGTTGTCATGTTCTTCATCTTGGGTTTGGTTTGATTGTTCTGACAGGTCTTTCTCTTCCTTTTTCTCAGCTACTTGTTCATTAATGCCATATTCATTGTAAAAAATAAATGATTCAAGGTTTGAATGGACAAAACAGAAAAGGGTGTTATTTGGCCTGGCCTATCTTAGCTGCTTACCATGTATTTCATGTGAGATTATTTGTATAGTATTCTTGTTTGGTTAAAGATGGGAATGGTAGCATATGTCATGTCCATTTGGAGGTTTCCTTGGATTTTGGCTCCCCATCATCTAGATAAGAGCTTGCCATATTTGGGGGGAAGGCCAGCCACTAAAATATCCATGACTAAGCTCTTGGATGGTATTTGTGCCAGATCGACACATAGATCTTTGATTAGGCCAAAAAATTTAACTCTAATTGAACCAAAAGATTAAAAATATTTGTATGGTCTGTTTATTTCATGGCCTAGTCTTTCCATGACTACCTTTGGCATGAGGGTATGTGAAGCACCAGAGTCTAGCATGGCATTGTGTAGAATTTTGTCATGGATGTTCAAACTGACATAGAATGGAGGCACAACTCCCTCTTGAAACTTTCCTTCCACTTCTAGTCCAAACAACAATTCTGGCTTGTCATCAGTCAGATTTAGAGTTTCGGTGTCATTTCCTATGTTTAAAGCCTTCAAAACTTAAGATCTATATACATCGTGAGTCACTAATTCAGTAAGGGGTATGGCTATTTTTATCTTGGAAATTTCACTCTCAATAATGAATGGTGTCTATGTTCTTGGTAGAGTTAGATAATTTTTATCATACATGGTCTTTTAAGCAACTTTATCTTGCTGACCTTTATTCAAAATCTCAGTTAAAAGAGTTTTTTGAGTGCCACTAGTTGATGTACTAGGGAAGCTTTGGTCACCATCATGTTGGATAATTTTGTTTTTAATTTGATCAGGATTCTTAGCCATTATGTTGGTATTTTCTATTGTCTTTTTAGGAGTGTTTTCAGGGGTCTTCCTAGCAAAAATTTCTAGTTTGTTCCTCTTGGGGATATCTTGGGTTTTCCTACTTCTGAGGTCATACTGCCTATGAACCTCCATAATAGCAGTTTTAAACCCTAATTTATATTCTTCAAAAACCTCATATGTTCTTTCAGTCTGGTTTGGGGAAAACAGACCTTGTTCTTCTTCTGTGAGAAAAACAACATCTTCACTATTAGAGCCTATTAGATTCACATGGTTTTCTTTCGGCTCTTTAGTCTCTCTTTCCTCTTCATCTACATATTTTTCCTGGAAAGGAGGTCTGATTTGTTGGTCATTTTCTCTTTGTATTTTTTGAGGAGGGTCTCTTCTGAAGTCTTTGTTTTTGTTTCTATTTTGAGGGTTTGCTTGATTTTCCCTAGGAGGTTCTATTTCATTCAAGTTAATTCTTTCCATTGTCCTAACTAGGCTGTCGATTTTAGCATCAGATGTGGAGGCCGTAGTTTCCTCTTTGTATGTAACCCTCTTCTATGTTCTTATTCTAGCCATTTTAGCAATTAGATTTGCTTCTACACTTATTGCTCCCCTTTGCATGTCTTATAGGGTAAGGGGATCTCTTTCTCTTAATTGATAAGCCATGTCTGGATCAAATCCATTTGGAAAATTTCTTGTTTTGCAAAGAAATGGTTCAAGAACTTAACCCCTAATAGCATTCATGATCTCCCTTCCCCCGCAAAGGCATAGCCCCTAGGAAAATTTCTTGTTTTGCAGCTAACTTTTGGAGGCCTTCCCGGTGTCCAAATGAGCTCCATGATAGCTCATTGGAAATCCTGTCCTGTCTATTTTCCATATCTTCCTTTAATTTCCATAATGGTTCTCATTTTCTTTTTCAAAATCCACTTCTCCCAATACTGCTAAACACGCAGCTCCAGTGCTGAAAAGAGGGCAGAAAGGTGATTATTCGGTTATTTGTGGCCCTTTTGAGGGGCCAGTTTTGCTCCAAATGGTCTGAAAATTTTTGAGGATGATGTCCTTGGCATGAGGAACGTGAAAATGTTGAAATTTTTCCATTTTATTGCCCCAAAAAAGAGCGCAGCGCCAGTGGCGATGCGCGTTTGACCCAATTTTCTGCAAGCCAAACTGTCAAAATTTCAAAATTTGAAAAAAGATGTCAAAATTGGAATTTTCTTTTCTAATCATGGTTGGGAGGCTTGGAGAGACACATCATCAATTATATTGATATTTTCCTTCTCCTTTTCCTCATTTAGAGCCTAAATGTTTTCATGGGCTTGTTTGAGCTTGGCCATTGCAATCCTGTTTCTCATGGCATAATGTCTTTCCATCTTCCTCTGCATGTCTGTGTCTCTCTTGGCCTTCTCTAGCTGACCCTATAGATGTAAATTTTTCCTCGCAAGCCAAGATTCTCTATATTTGCTAATTTATATGGCAAGAAGCTCACTTGGAGTGAGCTGCTCTACCAATTCTGCCTCTTTTTCTCTTTCCTGGGCCAAAGCGTTCTTCAACCCAATTGTCCTTGGTCTCTTCCTAGGAATTTGTTCTTCGTCATCATTAGTGTCATCAAAAGTGCCCAAGGTCTCATATAGCAAAGCCTTGGAATTTTCAGCCTCTTTCTCAGCTCTGATTTCCATAACCTCACTGATGGTCTTCTTTGCCTCTAAATGCTAATTCTCTAGCTCATAAAAGTTGATCACATTATTTTCCCTACCAAGATTTGCTTGGAGCTCACTAATCTTGGAATCTTTGCTTTTGATCAATATGTTTATGATTCTCTCCTCATCCTCATCATCAAGGTCAATTAGTTGAAACTCTTGCTCAGTTTCATGCTTGTTCTCCTCCTCCATAATGATACAATCTATGACCTTTTCCTTGCCCTTATCAAGCTATTTTGATGATGTCGAAGGCATGGCCCCTTGCACCTCAAGTGTAGCAAACACATGCCTGTAGCCCCTTCGGTATGTCAAAGAAAATGTTTCAATGTCAGTCATTTTAGTGCCATCTGTCTCAATGTTCTCATCACTGCTTGATGCTTTGTAATCATGATAAGAGGGTGAAAGGTTGTGGAAAGGTGATGTGGAAGGGTGATCACGGGGTGAAGGGATGTGAGTGAGTGGAGATGTATGAACAACAAGAAGTGATGGAGAAGTGGATATGGGATGATGAGAAGATGAGGGAATATCTTGTTGATGATGGCCATGTGGAGTAGTGAAAACCTCATGGGAAAAGAGGGTATCCCATGGAATTTTCTTCTACTGGAGTTGGTGCATAACTACCATCTTGATAAGAAAATGATGAAAAAGGATTTGAATTTGCTGATTGTAGTCTCTATTTTGCACTATGTAGGCCATTTTTTCAATGCTTCGGAAAGGATAATATGGTATATGCAACATCCTAACTCTAGTGAAATTCATAAGAAGGAAGATGTGGTATGAGCAGAGGCAAGGAAACCTTCCCTCACATGTGAAATACTTCATGATTTTCCTCATCATGGGTGCATATCTATCAGGAAGATGAGAAAAAGGGAAGATGGACTTGTGGTGATCTTTATACCTAGGTTTAAGATATGGTTCAAAATAACTCATGTCTAGGTTTTCTTGCTTGAACCAATTTTCTCCCACACGTAGTATTCCTATAGCATCTGCAATGGAATTTGTAGACATCTCAAAGGTGACCCCAACAATATTAGCTTGTTTGTCATAAAAATTGATAATGAATAGTCTTGTTAGATCTGGGTGGTTTTGTACTTGCCGCACCTTCTTACAAAACTCAAAGTAGCCTACATTCTTAAAGCAAGAAACAGTAAAAGGAGATGCCATAAGTTCTCTTATATTGAGGGGTTCAAATATATTTATCTTCCATCCATTGTGATAATGTCTCCTTGGCATTTGTGCCTCCATACCACTGTCTTCACCCTTAGAAATTTTTAAACTCTGTTTTGGAAACCCTAGGGCTAAAGGTGAAATGAATGAGGGGAAGGAATGAAATGACAGCTTTGAAAATGAAGGAAATGAGTGAATGGGTGTCGGGACAAGCTCAGATGAATGAAAAACCTCTAAACCAATGTAATTATCCTTCTTACGACTAATATTTCTTTAAAGAGGATGAACTAAGGATAAAACAATGATTTCAAGCTAAAATATAGGGTTTCACTTACATTCAGTTAATAATTCACCAAATGGCATAAAAATGGGTTCATGTCATGTACTTACACATTATTAGTTCTTTGGAGGACCTTGGAAAGAGCTTGGAGAAGTTTGGAGGTGATTTGGGTTGTTGGAAGGCTTAGAAACCTTCTCCGTCCAAGCGCGCTGCCCCAATGGCTGAGGGCATAGCGCCAAGCCAAGCGCGTAGCGCCAGTTTTGAGCTTACAACACCAAGTAAAATAAGCACATTGTTCTGTTTGGGCAAGAGTGCAATGCTCAGGGAAGGGCACAACGCTAGCTCTTAGGCATGCAACGCCTTCAGAATTTTTATGGAGGAAAACTATCAAGCGCGCAATGCCAGCTCCCAGGCGCACAACGCCAAGCTAAATTCACAATGCCAAGAAGTTTTTCCCAAATTTGCTCAGAAAACTCACAAATTCTTGTCTCCTCAAAACTTCTAATTCTTTGCAAGGCAATAATGATTCATATGAAATGTAAAATGGGCTTTTATAGACTTGTATATCTAATTTAACTTTGAAAACCCATTTTCCAATGTCAAAAGTCCTTTTTTTCTTTTCTCACTAACCCTTTTACACTTTTTTCCATGCAAATTTGCTAAAGTCATGAAGTTGACTTTTCTTTTGCTCATTGAGGCATGACAAGTTCATTTTGATAACTTTGGGGTTTAATCACATAGTAGAATCTTAAATTTTTTTTATAGTTTTCACCATCAAACTCAACTCATCTTTTCCACCTTCTCTGGCCACTTTTCCAAAACCCTAGGTGTCTACAGTATTTACAGCAATCATCAGTGTTGTCTTCTAAGTTCTCTATAGCCCTTTCAAGTTCATTCATTTTTGTCCAGTTCACCTTACCTTTTTCCATATTTCTATCAATATTTTCTGATAGACTTTCTTCATGCTTGGCCTTGTGTGCTTTCTCCATGTCATTTTCTGCAAGTGATCACTACTTCGGCACTCAAATAGACTAACCAGTTTATAACCCTAGTTATCTACAAGACCAAGTGTTTTATCTTTCCTTGCTGCAAGTTGTTTTCATTCAAGAGTAGATAGTATGCCTCATCAGTACCTTCTGCTGATAAATCTTTCAACACTCCTGCAGAAGTGCTAAACTTTTTCCATTTTCCTCATTTGCAGGTTCTGAACTGATAATATAATCCTCTTTGGAAATTTTAGGTCATTCTTGAATAACCATGTCTTGAAATTCTATTACATTTGAGCTAGATTCTAGCAAAAGAAAAGTAGTGCCTGAAACATCCAAGGATGACCTTAAAACATGTAGAACCCTAATGACCTAGTGGGAGTGTCCTTTGACCTGATTTTGATTGAAATTTGACTCAGATATTTTCAAGTGAAAAAAGAGTATTGTTCTAGGTTATTATGCCCAAAGGGACATTGGAATGAGTCTGCAAAAGGAAACCCTAGAGGGAAAGTGGAGTCTATTGATAGGGGAAAATAGGAAAATGAAGTATCAAGTAGGAAAGAAAGATGAAAATGAGAAGTATAATCCCATAAGGAGTCTTTTAAGAGAAACAGGGTGACTTTGAGAAGACTAACTAAGGAATAGTGAAAATAGGTTTATAAGGATAATGAAGGCAGTGAGATTTATAAAACTCAAGATATTCAAGGAATATTTTTTTTAGAAAGCTATAACCATTCTATAGTCATCTAAAGTTAGTGAAAAATATTGACGACTAACAGTAGATGAACTTGCTGAAGATGAAAATGTTGCTTCTTAAGGAGGGTAAGAAGCATTTTGAACAAATTTTTCCTTATCTTGATTCATATTATCATATTCCACAACCATAGGCAAATTTTGAATAAGGAAAACACAATTTTCAAGTTTGCTGCCAATTAGGCATGTTCACAGTGTGTCTTTGGCTTGAAGCGTAGAATTCACTACAAACTCGATGTAGGTGTCTTTTTGTTATAAATCACAGATATGGTCAAAATCAAGCAAGGTAAAAATTTGTATTTATCTCTTTTGACTTAAAAAACAGTTCCAAATCAGTAAAGAGAGCTAACATGTGGCAAAGATAGGTAAAATCAAATTGCTACAAAATTTCGCTACGAACTTGCCTTAACTCCCTTGTTTCGGCAATGAGCAAGTTTTGTAGAATTTTCAAGTTTTTATGTTATATTGGAGGTAAGCTAGACACGTGGAAAGTGTAAAGGACATCAGAGGAATGTTTTGGTGGAGGCATGGTCTTCGACAAAGTTATTCAGTTCACCAACTCATCATGAAGACACTCATCATTTATCATGACACCACCTCCTTAAAAGTAGTAAGACAAGTCTCCTGACTTGGTGGGGGTAATTATGTTTTGGTCATTGTCAGTGCCACCCAAGCACATGCATGTCCTTGATTTTTTTCTTGTTTTTTTGGTGTAATAAATATGTTATATACTCCTAGTAGGTCTCTAACAGGGAAAATTTTAAGGATGGAAATTTATCTTAAAGATTAGAAACCTTGGCGAATCTTACTAATCCATAATATGCAAACTATAAAATGCTTGGTGATATTATAGTAAAAATATTGAAACTTCCAATGATTTTATATGGTATCTGTAATTTTCTGGGGATTTTTAAGGTAAATTAATTTTTTCTTATAAAATTTGGGCGAATCATTTTGAGAAAAAAATGGGAATTGACGAATCTTTTTTTTTTAAAGCATGGAAAATTAGCCCATCTATAAATATTAGCCCCTAAAATTTTCCCTGGTCTCTGTTAGTGCCCCGTGATTTGGCAGATTGGCAAGCCAAATGACAGGTTAACATCAAACCAACTTTGGAGCCCAAGGACCTAGCCTTCTTAGACTCAAAGAGGGCTCTCTCAATTATGCAAGGGATGTATATTTGTTTGCTTCTTATGTATTTGATTTTAGGCTAGTTTTTAAGTGTGTTTTTAGTTTGTTTTAGGTTTTTTGAGGGAAGAACTAATCAAGCATAGATAGATAAAAATATTGTCAGATCAACTGGGCTATGGGGTTGATAAGGTTGAGATTGTCTCAAAGGGGTGGACAAGGTATATTGCAGGGCCAATTTGGTCGAGGTAAAATGGATTCTTTTAGGTGGAATGAAATGGGATGGACACTAAATTTGTGAAAGGACAAAGAGGTTTAATACATAAATAGTTTTACAGTAGACGTCCATGTGGTAGGGCTAACCATTAATCACGATAAATGAAAATTCAAATTGATAGATGCATAAAATAAACATTCAGGCGATACATAGAAGTATAAGACCCTCTAACTTTGGGAAAATCGCATTCAGACTTTGGGGAAAACAAAAAAGACAAAAAAATAACTCAATCTACGAAGAGGGAACTCCTAAACATCATATTTTGAGCTATCGATAACTTTGAAATAATATTGTAGAGCATAGGCAAAGGGCAAGATTGACACAAGACATCTTTGGTTCAACTAGGACAATCAAACATTCAGAGAAAGGTTTCAGTGATGGGGTTTTTGATAGCTATGAGTAAACAGGGCTTACCATGAATCATACTAGATGGCATGCATAATAACCATTAATGAAATTAATAACAAGTTCTTAGGGTATCAAAGAGTAGTTAAGAATTCATTGACATAACTAAGAAAGAAGAAAAACATAGAAGCTATAATGAAATTAGGAAACTTGAGGTGCCTCTATGGGCATGTCTCAAATCTATTCTTTGCTAACCTACAACAAGCAAGAAGCATGGAAATATGTATGATAAACTAAATAATACATACAGATAGGAACACTATACCATTTTGCCAAGCCAAGGAATCCAACAAACAGTCCTCTTCCACCATCCAAGACAAACAAGAAATAATCCACATCATGAGACAAAGTGTTTCTTCAAAGCTTGTAATATCATGTATTTCTCTATATCATCAAGTTCGACCTACGATACAATGAAATATCTTGAATATAATAGGCTAAAAGAAACAAACTATCGAGAAGTAACTGAAAGCGTAGCTATTACAAATATATTGATTTTAATAATGAGGCTAAGAACCAAGGCATTCAAAATATCTTAAAAATGTCTTAAGAAAGTGACAAAATAAATGAGCTTTCTATTGACAATGGCCAAAAAAGGCTTAACGCACATTTGGATAAGCCACTTCAGAAAACTGTCTTTTTTGCCAAAATGCTACAGGAACGTAGCAGCAGAAAATTCCCTGTCTTGTAGACCACTTTTGAGGGACCCGCCGATGTCAAAACAAGGCTCGTGATGGCTTGTTGGAAAGCCCTAGATTTCTAGTTTTCGGAACTATTTGATTTTTCCAAAACTAATCCTTGAAAGTATGTCAAAAACTGAACTAAGTGGAAAGAAAAAAAAAATTAGCCCTTGCTGATATGTGAGGCAGAAATTCAAAAAATCATTGTTTTTCACCTCTTTGGGGGACCAAAAAACCTCCTTTGGATCTGAAATTTTTTTTGTAGCTGCCCCTAAATTTATTCCATCCAAAAAAATGACTTTCATGAGCTGAGGATGCTCCCAACACCCATGGAAGCACCTTGAAAAATGTGCAATTATGACCAAAAAACACAAAACAAAATCATGTCAAAATTTGCTCAATTTGGTGAGCAAGCCCCTTATGGGTTCTTAGAAGCATGTAAGGAAGATGAGGCCAAGATTTCAAGCCCTGATGTGCCTTTCTCCACATTTTCTACCAGGCGCCTCTTTCGGGTAGCCTTGAGCTTTTCTTGAGCAATTTTGAGCTTTCTTCGGGCAAATTGGTTTAACTTCTTATAGTGCCCGATCATCTTCTTTTGTAGACTCAAGTCTCTGTTAGCTTTCTCTAATTTATCCTCCAAATTATTGTTCGCCCTTTCAATCCATGATTCTCTATCATTCTCTATTTCTTGGGCGAGAAATTGAGTGAGAGGATAAGATCGAACAAAGGTTGCCTCTTCTTCCTTCTTTTTCTCCGAAGCCTTCTTGAGACCCATAGTCTCAGGCCTCTTCCTCATTGGCTGCTCTTCTTCTTCAGTGTCATCAAATTTTCCCATAAGCTCTTCAAGCTTGAATTGTGCTTTGTAGGCTTCCCTTTGGTATTTGAAAGCCCGGGCCTCATAAACTGCCATTTGACCACTCATTTGTTTGTTTTGCATCTATAGAACATGTATGAGGTCCTTGGACTTATCTAGATCAGCTTGTAGGTCATGAATTTGGGCTTCTCTGTTTTGTAAAAGAGCCTCAAGAATTATAGCATCATCATCTCCACCATCACTGTCTATTTGGATGATGTCAAACTCCCTTTCCTTTTCATGACTACTCTCCTCTTTTTCTTTCCCCTTTCCTTGGGTAGACTTCTTGGTCCTCTTCCTCTTTGGCAATTCAACAATACTCTTTTTGGGAAGTTTTCCTATACTTATTAGTGCTCTTGTGACATTTCTAGTCACTGCTGGAGTGATCTTCCTTTTTGCTGATCTAGTGTTTCTAGGCTTCTCCACTTTTAAAGGGAGAGTCATGGCCCCTTGCCTACGAGAGGCATCTAGCACATGATCTTGGCTGTGTGGAGAAGAAGAGAGAGGAGGTTTATATACTTACACTTTCTCAATTTGGTCTTTTACCTTGCTGCCTCCATCATCATCTTCTCTAGCTTCATCTTTGTCACTGTTTTCTTCTTCTTGAATATTTTCTTGTTTGTCTTCACCACTGCTATGCTCATGGTCACTGATTTGGTATTTTTGCTCCATGTTGCCCTCTTTGGAATGCTCACTTTTTGGTGTTTGATTGTCATCATCATTACTTGCTTGAGGGCTGTCTTGTTTCTCATCATAAGTGTCTTTTTGAGGACTGTCATGACCCTCATCATCACTATTTTGGCTGCCACTTTGTTTGTCATCTTGAGGACTGCTATTCTCATCTCTGTCCCTACTTTCTTCATGACTGCTGTGTTATTTTACTTCACTAGTTTGTCCCTCATCACCCTCATGCTCACTGCTGCGTTGGCTGCCATCATGTTCCTCTTCATGACTGCTATGCTCACCATCAATTTGTTTATGCTCATCATAATTTTTTTCATCCCTGTTGTCATGCTTAGATTCTTCACTTTGTCCCTCATCATCATTAGTTTGCTTCCTGTCACTTTTCCCTTCTTCATTACTAGTTTTCCTCTTCTCTTCTTCACTCTCAATCAGAGGGGATTTTTGTCTTTTAGGAGTGGATTTACTAGAAGAAGGAGAAACATGATGAGTGGATGGTGAGGAAGGCGCATGAGATGAAGAGGCAATGGAAAAATCGGGATGGGAGATGAAAGAGTCCCAAGAAACTCCATTTTTCTCAAGTTGATGGAGGATGAGGATCTTGATAAGGGAATGAAGAAATATACAAGCTTGTTGTTGAGCAGAGGGTTTCTTTTGGACAGAAGAGGCGTTCTTTTCAATGCTTCTATAGAGGAAGAAAGGTAGGTTCAGCAACTGAGTTCTTGTGAAATGCATAAGAAGCTTGATGTGATAGGCATAAATTCGGGAAAACCTCCCTTCACATGTGAAATAATTCATGATGACTTTCATGAGGGGGGCATAGCTGCTCAATAAGTGAGAAAAAGGGAAAATAGTTTGGCAAGCATCCTGATGGTCTAGTTTTAGAAAGGGTATGTAGTGATTCAGATCTAGGTATGTTTGTTTGAACCACTTTTCTCCTATATAGGGGATCTTAGTAGCTTTGGAGATAGCCCTAGGAGAGAGTTTGAAATCCAGACCTGCTAGATGGACATGCTTTCCTTGCAGCCTCAAAGAAAACAAATGTGTCAAAGGAAAGTGAATTTTTACTTCTTGGACTTTTTGGCAAAATTCCAAGCACCCTACTTCATGAAAATTGAAGAGTATTGAAGGAGATTCATTCACTTCCTGAGTTGTAATAGGCTCATACCTATTGTGATACCCACTCCTGCTATCCTTCTTTGGAGGCATTTTTTCTTTTGATACCCTTCACTGAACTACCAAGACAAACTGTTCAAATGGTCACTAAAATAGGTCCTCAATGAAAAACACCTTTTCCTATTTGCAAGACTAAGTTTGTCCTTAGTTGGCAAACAAGTTTTGTTAAGTGAAAACAAGCTCCCTTCCTATGAACTTTGTTGTGAGAAAAAAGGCTTTTAATAAAATCTATTTGACTTTTATGAAGACAAGTTTCCTTTTGTTTTTGACACAAAAACTCTTCCTTCTTATTCACTGTTTCTATCCTTTGCTATTCACAGTAAGAAGACCTCCTTTAAATACTAACAACAAATATTTATCCTTTAATCACTGTCCTTTTGAAATCACTATTTTTAAGAGACTGAGCAAACCCCTTGTAAACTGATAACAAGTTGTTTCACCCAATCACTATCTTATTTTCTCTCATAGCAAAGAATACACTCTTTGAAAAACATTGTGCTCTCCCTTTGAAAAAACTGTCCCTCTTTGATGATCACTGTTTCTCTAAAACAAAATAGTCTCCCTGTTACTGAATAAGAAAACTTTAACAAAAAATTTGTCTTCTCTTTATATACTATGTGATCCTTTATGTTCTTAAAAAACCAATTTAGAACTTTCACAAGGCACTAGGTTTTAAACAGTGATTCTCTGTGATTTTTGGCATAGATGGTTTTCTTGAAAATAGCTAGATTCCTCTCTTTGAAATCATTGTTATCCTTTTTTTCTAGGCTATAATATTAACTGTTTAATGAAGATCAATTTCCTTTTCCCCTTTTAGCACACAAAGTTTGTCTCTGTAAAAATGTGATTATCCCTTTACAAACTTAAAACAACCCATCCTTCTTTAAAACTGCCAAAAGGCCTTTGCTTCTTTATCAATGTTTCTTTGACACTTTGATACCAAATTTTCGATTAAATTTAGACAAAGTCTGGGCCAAAAGACATAAATACCTTCATAAAAGTCTCTTGATGTAATTTGGAGGTGATTTCTTGGTTGAAAACCTTACCTTGGCGCCTTTGAGGGTTCCTTTGAATATGGGTCTAGGTGGGCAGAAAATGCGTTCAAAGATGGTTGTTGGGTTGGGTAGGTCTGAACGGGTAAACGCACCACATTCAAGTTTGTCAGGTCGACCCTAGGCACCCGTCGAACATCGGCATAGGCGTGCCGCAAAATGATACAGGCGCGCTGCGCCCTTAACGATCTTGTTTAGTGAGCGCTTACAGGTGCACCGTGCAAGGGTACAAGCATGCCACGTGTTCAAACCAGTTGCAAATGGCTTTAAAAATCGCTCAAACTATTTCTCTCTTCCTTGAATCAGCCTTGCAAAGTGATGGATGATAAGTGCTTGAGCTCCTTTATGCTCGATGAGGGTTTTAAAACTCCTTTATCAATCTCAAACTTCTTCTTTTTTGTGCTTTGAAAGAGACCTTTGAATAGTGGCTTTGTGCACTTGTTCAAGGGGTTGTTTCTTTAAAAAATGATTTACCTTTTTTAAACAATATTTCTTAACTCTACCATATTCAAATAAAATGTTTCTCAACGACCATATCATATCTTGACGATGTTATAACCCCTTGTTTATGATTTGAAGGAGCTATAAACTATGTTTGTCTTTAGTTTGTCTACAAAGGAGGTCATCACAAAAACCACTATTGCAGCCTCTAAAACCATAATGCAAATCCTCTGTTTTATGAAGTGATGAGGGTCTTTTACCATGATGTTTTTTGATCTTCAAACTTTGTTGCTCTGAAAATATTATTAAGGGAAAATAGTGACCTATTCAATTTGTCACTCCTGAATATCTTCTTTCATACAATCTCTTCGTGCTTTATAAAACTTTATCATGTAATACATGCCTTCCTCAGTATTATGTTACTTTGAAACCACAGACAAGAAACATGTGATTTTGTTTATGAAAGGGTTCCTTGTCTATCTTTTAAGAAGGTTTTCTCCACAACTATGACCTTGTATACCATTTCAAAGATGGCTTATAAAGACACCACTACTGCAGCTCCTTGAAAACAAATATGAAAATCTATTTGTTTATGGAGTGAAAGAAGGTCTTATCACATGATTTGATCTGCTGCTTTGTTTACCAAAGATGGTCACCTTTAGTCCTTATGAATGAGTAGATTCATAGTAGTTGTAACCCAAGTGCTAGCCCTCTGTTTACCTCGCAAAAATAGTTAGATAGACTAGGATAGATCTATCTAAAACGAAAGATGCCCTTCTTATGTAAATCCTCTATGTGGATTTTCTGCTTTATATCAGTTTGCAGAAGTCAATTTAAACCCAGCTTGGTTTACCACCTTACCATTTCGATGAGGGTGCCTTTAAAAAAAATTTCAGCCTCGGATTTGTCCTTTGAAGGAGGCTGTCATCAACATAAGAACAGAGGTCTTTTAACACCATCATGTCATTGTCTTGCTTTTGATGTAACACAGGCCTTCAACCTATAAAATTTCATTTTCTCCACCATTATTCCTCAACTAGTCTTTCCAAAAGAAAACTTGCTTAAACATAATTTTAGTCCTACTATGCATCCTCTTTTCACCTTTGGAGGACATGGCGCATGTTAGTGAGTCGTGATTTGGTTGATTGGCAAGCCAAGTGATAGGGTAACATCAAACCAATCTTTGGAGCCCAAGGACCTAGCCTTCCTGGACTCAGAGAGGGCTCTCTTTATTTGTGTAAGGGATATCTATGTGTTTGATTCTTGTGTTTCTGATTTTAGGCAAGTTATGAAGTAGGTTTTTGGTTTTGTTTTTAGGTTTGTGAGGGATGAACTGATCAAAGACTAATATAGATAAAAATATTGTCAGATTAACTGGGCTATGGGGCCGAAAAGGTCAAGAAAGCTTTCAGATGGTGATACAAAGTTGTTGAAGGGCCGATTTGATTGAGGTAAAATGGATATTTGGGTAAAATGGAGTGGGATGGACACTAAATTTGTGAAGAACAAAATATTTCAAACATAAATAGTTCAATAGCTGAAATAAACATGGTAGGGCTAACCATTAATCATGAGAAATGTAACTATAAACTGATCAATGCATAGAAATAAACATTTAAGCAATACATAGAGATATATGACTCTCCAACTTTAGGAAATTGCTATCAGACTTTGGGGAAATACAATTAAGACAAAAAAACAACTCAAATCACTATGAGGAAACACCTAAGCATAGTATTTCAAGCTATTGGGCACTTTGAAGCAAGATTGCATAGTTTTAGGCAAAGGGCAAGATCAGTACAAGACCTCCTTGGTTCAACAAATGACAATCTAATCAATCAAAGAGAGGTTTCATAGGTGGAGCTATGACTAGCCATGAGTAAGCAGGGCATACCATGAATCATACTTAGCATGCATAAAACCATAAATGAAACAAGCAAACAATATTCTTCAGTTATCAAAGAGCAATCAAGGATTCTTTGATATGACTAAGAAGGAAGAAAACATAAAAGCTATAAAGAAACAGGAAATTTGAGGTGCCTCCAAGGGCATGTCTCAAATCTATTCTCTACTGTCTTATAGCAAGCAAGAGCATGAAATATGAATGAAAACAAAGAAAACATAACAGAGAGGGACACTATACCATTTTACCAAGTCAAGGAATCCAACAACAATCCTCTTTCATCATCCAAAAACATTCAAGAAACTATCCAATTCATGAGACAAGTGTTTCTTCCAAGCTTGTATAACCATATATTGCTCTATATCATCAGGTCCAGCCTTATTTACAATGAATTATCTTGGAATATATAGGCCAAGATGAGGGAAAGCTTCCTAGTGCAACTTGCAATCTCATTGGCCCATCAAAAATATCTGATTTTGTCCTTGAGGCTTTGCAAAGCCCAAGGCACAAAATATCTATAAAATATCTCAAAAATGATAAAAAAAGGAAAATATATTGACTTTTCATAACTAACCATGCCCAAAAATAGCTAAACGCACATTAGGAAAAGCCACTTCAGAAAAGTGTATTTTTCACAAAAATACTTAAGAAATATATCAGCAGAAAATCCTCTATCTTGCGGGCAACTTTTGGAGGCCTTCCCGATGTCGAAACAAGGCTTGTGATAGCTCGTTGGAAATATCTAGATGTATGTTTTATGAAAATTCTTAATTTTATCCAAACTGATCAATAGAAGTCTGTCAAAAACTGACCTGTGTGTAAAAACCCAAAAAATAGACTTTGCTGATAAACGGGGCAGAGTGTGGAAAAGTGAGTGTTTTTCGCCATTTTGGACGACCAAATCATCTTCAATTGATATAAAAATCGCTAAGTAGATGCCCTTAAAATTATGGCATCCAATGATACCATTTTCTTCCTTTGAGGATGTCCCAAACAGAAATGGCGATGCCCATGATTTTTAGCAAAAAGCCCAAAAATGACAAAAAACCAAAACTTGTTGAATTTCGCCCAATTTTAGCGAGCATGACCCTTAAGAGTTTTCAGCAACATGCTAAGAAGATGAGGCCAAAATTTGGAGCCTTGAGGTGTATTTATTCATTTTTTGTTTCGGGCGCCCTCTTTGGGCAGTTTTGAGCTTTTCTTGGTTTTCTTCCTTGTTGTTTGGCATTTTAGCTTTAGTGAAGAAGTCATGGCCCCTTGCCTAGGAGAGGAAGGTAGAACATGCTTTGGAGAGTGCCCTTCATGATCCATGTTTTGTATTTGCTTGCCCTCATCATTTCTTGCTTGAGGGCTGCCATAATGTTCCTTTTCATCACTGCCTCACTGCCCATCACTTTGCTCTTCATTATCACTGCTATGTTTAGACTCTTTGCCTTGTTCCTCATCATCACTAAAGTCATCTCTTCAGTATTGTGTTTGAGCCAAGAGGATTTTAACAAGACATGTTTGTGGTTTGTGTTTTTGGCACCAAAAACCTCTTCCCCTCAATCACTATTTTTATCCTTGTTATCCACAACAAGAAAACCCCTTTTTAATTTGACAAAATCTTCATCTCTTATTCGTTGTCTCTCTGTTTTTATTTGAAACAAAAAGGGACTTATTTGAAGTAATTGTTTTCTTTGATCATGAAAAACATGGTATGTTTAAAAAACAAGATATGTTTCTTCCTTTCACTGTCTCTAAACAACCTTTCAAACTTTCAACAAGGACATTACCCTTCTATCATTGCTTCTTCTTTGGTTTAGTAAACAAGGTGTTCTTTGAAACCACTATCAAGATGACTCCTTAAACTGATTTGAAAGTATTTTACAAAACTCTGTTTTGGCCTCTAGAGATTGTATGAATCTTTAATTTTTCAAAGAAATAAAACTCTCTTAAAATAACACACTGACATTCCTTTTTAATAAACATGTTATGTCTTGAAAAAGCAAGTTGTGCTTTCCCTTTAGCTACCTCCTAACACTTTATAAAATTTCAACAAGCCTCTAAACAAATAGATTTCTTCCTGCAATCTCTGTTTTGTTTTTAGGAGTTTGGCAAACAATGATGAATGCCCTCTTATCCTGAATCACTGTTTTTCCTTTGATTTAGATGATCATGGCGCTTTTTGAAATCAATGTTTAAAAGACTTTTTTCAACTGACAAAAATCTTCATCTTCTAACCACTGCTTCTTCTCTAATCTATTAAACAAATTTCTTTCAACATCGTTGTTTTATGTATTGCACACCTTCAATTTGAAATGATGATTGTCCATGTTTTAATCACTGCTTTCTATGTGGTTTAAACAACAAAGGGACTGGTTTAAAACACTTTTTTTCAAATGCTCCTTCAAACTGATCATGATGCCCTTCACAAAATTTCCTTTTCTCTTTGTAATTCACTATGTTCTTGGATGCTAACAAACAAGCATTTGTTAAATTAAAACAAAAGTCACTTTTTATTGTTGTGTTTGGGCAAAATATCTTGAATAAGATGTGTTT
This sequence comes from Pinus albicaulis, assembly GCA_034641835.2. Classification (NCBI taxonomy): domain Eukaryota; kingdom Viridiplantae; phylum Streptophyta; class Pinopsida; order Pinales; family Pinaceae; genus Pinus; species Pinus albicaulis. The sequence continues at coordinate 9,665,825 of MU968382.1, read as the reverse complement.
GTGGTTCTTTGTTGAAAAAGAATCTTTTTTGTTTTGGCACAAAAACCTCCCTTCAAGCACTTCCCCTTTGCTATTCACTATTTTCAAAAGGTAAACAAGACATCTTTTAAGCTGATACAACATCCTCTAAAATCACGGTGTTAACCTTTGATAACCATAGCAAGAACACCTTTTTGATTCGGCAAACAAAGTGTGTTTTGGAAACTGTTGTTGAAATACTCCTTTAACCAATAAATAAATACCTTAATGAGGGAAACGTGAGGAATGTTTGAAAGCATAATCCTATCTTGACTGTGGAAAATTTCATATAAGTCTGTAAGAGAACTCTTGGCTGCACAGGCGCGCCGTGCAAAAACCTAGGCACGCCGCGCTCTTTAGAAAAATACATTGTTAATACCTCCAGGCGCGTCGCACAATTTTGCAGCCATTTTTGGAGGCCTTCATGGTGTCGGAATTGGGCCCGAGATGGCTCGTTGGAAAGCTATGGAAGTCTAATTTCCAAATATGCTTGATTTTGTTTCATTTGGTGTCCATTTGGTTGTTCAAAAATTTATTTTTCCAGCACTGGTCAAAAATGGTGAATCCTGGTGCAGAAATGCATAGTGCTGTTTGCAGGCCACTTTTGGATGCCTTCATGGTGTAAGAATTGGGCCTGAGATGGATCGTTGGAAATATATGGAAGTATAATTTCCAAATATGCTTGATTGGTTTCATTTGGTGTCAATTTGGTTGTTCAAAAATTGACTGTCCCAACATTGTCAAAAATGGTGAATGCTAGTGCAGAAATACATAGTGGTGTTTGCAGGCTACTTTTGGATGCCTTCCTTTTGTCGACATTTGGCCCGAGATGGCTCACTAGAAAGCTATGGAAGTATAATTTCAAAATATGTTTGAATTTTTTCATTTTATATCCATTTGATTTTTCAAAAGTTGACTTTCCCAACACTGGTCAAAATGGTGAATCCTGGTGCAGAAATTCTCCCGTGACATCTGTATTTTTTACATTTCTCACAAACCATGATACCTGTGTAGAAAATGAAGGAGGTTTTTCTTCTTGAACCTATGAGAGACAAAAACCTCTCTCACTTTTGTCATTTTCATCTCTTTTTGGTCAGAAACCCATTTTGAAACAAACTGCCTCGGCGCTCCTTAACCTCTGTCTTTTGCAACCTTTGTCATATTGAATGGAATGTTTCTTCAACTAATACCATGCAAGGTATAAAATATTCCATCTATATCTATAGATTGAGCAATGTCATATAAAAAAATGCTCACATTATAACAGCAACACAACGTTTTTTTTTTCTTGACTGCACTTTAATCAGCAGAAACACCATTAATAGGTTCCATAGAATCAGTGTCAACAGGAATGATTCTTTCATATATAGTGCACATACTGTATGTGCCCATTTTATTTATCAGTGAATAAGGATCCACAGCAAGGGCTTTGTAAAATTTTCTCCGAGAACTATTTACCAAAACTCCATAGGGGCTTATGTGTGCCAACTACACAAATTTCAATCTTAAAAACCTGCCTATCTTCAAACAATATATCCTCTGAGTGTGATAATTGCAGAGATTCCTGATGACCCCCAGCTTTGATATCTGATTCTTGGTTGTTGGTAGCTTTTAAGAACAGCACCAAACTTCAAAATTTGTGCAGACTCATTTTAATGCCAACATCCTATTCCTCATTATATTTTGTTATGGGTCCATCTTGTAAAAAAGTAGAGCCCAATATACAAATCCACTGTTTGTGAGGTGATGAGGGTTTTTTCATATGTGTCATTTCTCTGTATCTTTCACCATCAAGATTTATCTTTTAAACTACTGATGCAGCATCTTGACCTTGTTGGGTGAAGTCCTACTATTTCATGTAATGGAGAAGGTCTTTTAAAAACTGATTTGACCTTCTGTTGGCAGGGTGTCCTTTAAGCCCATCTGAACTATATCTTCATAACTTTTCTCCTTTGTTGGCTTTGACCCAGAATTTATTTTTCCAATATTGAGATAGAAGTTTTGAAACATATTGATGCTCAAACTCTGTATTTCATTTGAAAGCCCCTTTTAAATTAAAATTCACCCCCTAAACACCATATTACTTTGAAACTCTATAAAAGACCCATCATATGAAAGAAACTCATGAAAACAATGCTATTGCAGCCCTTTGAATCATTGGTAAAAACATTATTTTATGAAATGAAAAGTTACTAAAAACTGTGTTTTTCTTCATTTTTTTTACAAGGGATATTATCATACAAACCACTACTGTTGCGGCCTTTTTCAATGACCCTTTAGACTTATCATGAGGCCTTCTCCTTATCTGCTGATGGAGGTCTTCTTTGACTAAAAATGAAACAGGTTTTATCACCCTTTTTTACCATTTGAATGAGCTGAAAGTATCCTTTGATGCTTGCCTTTCATTCATCACTTTGGAGGGAGAATTTTTATAAACCATAAGGGATCTATTTTAAGAGGGAAATGCTCTTTTCACAAAAAAATTCTGAGTGAATGTTTGTTCATATCAGTCTTGCAAAGTCACTTGACACAGAGCTTAGTCTACTAATTTCATCATTCAGATGAGGCTACTTTTAAATTAAAAACTATGACTTCTGATTTATCCTTTGAAGAAAAAATTTTCAAACATAATGACAGAGACCTTTAACACCAGCATGCCATCCTTTTGCCTGTGATATGAAATAGGCTTTCAACCTATGAACTCTCATTGACTCACCACTGATTTTCAACCTTGTCTTTTCAATAAAAAACTTATTCAAACACAATTTGAAACCCTGCTGATGCACCCACTGTTCATCTTTGGAGGAGGTAGCACACAACAGCTCTGAAGTCATTTAAAAACATGCTGGCCCTCTGCTTTTAAATGAAGGAGGTCTTATTGATCCTGTTCCTAACCCTCTGCTATTTATTGGAGGAGGTTATTCTCATGTTTCCCAACCATCTGCTCTTATACTGGAGGAGGTTAACATAGTTATGACATTTCATCCACTTGCTCTTTGAAGGAGGTCTTCACAGTCATGAAATTTCATCCATTTGCTAAACTGTGTCATCTTTCTTTGCCACACATGTCTCTGCTTGGTATATCAGAATAGGTAATAAAGTGAAATCTCGACAATCTGCTATATGAGGCATATTTTGAGATATGTATCCTTTGTCAAATATCTTTTTGAACCTTTTAAACCAGAAAGCACATGACATGTATTTGTAGATTATTTTCTTCCTAGTCATCATTTACTAACCTTTTTTTACTATGTTTGCAGAGGTACATTGGATTTGCTCTTTGACTAGTGTTTTTATCCTAGGCTCAAGGCAACATAAGAAGCAGCTGTCTTCTTATGTTCAGTTTGATGATGTCTTCTGGAATACTTGTAAATTTCTACTTCTGAGAGAGACACTAAAACACTGTAGATCAATCATTATATCAGTTTGGCTTTTGAAATATGTACTTTTGCTTTCTTTTCATTGCAGCTCTCCATCTTCTTACTGATGACAAATCTCTTCAACATGAGAAAATTATTTGGATTTGTCTCTTTGTTCTTGTCTGGATATAGTTTTTCATTTGATTTTCACCCTGCAGAGATGCAAAAAATATGACTTTGAACCCTTGAAAGCTCCTTTAGTGTCTTATGGAGATTTTTCCCAATCTTAAGCATTTTATAATGTGCACATGCTCATCTCTTTCTGTATTAGATCTTTGTAGAATTTCTTCCGGACTGAGACAAAAAGACCTCTTAGTGGCGCGACCTAGGGGTATATCAAGGTTTTTTTTTTGCAAATTAAGCGCTAATTCAGGCAGGTTGGTATTGAACAAAGAATTCTGGCTCAGGCTATTTTTGTCGAGGAAGGGATTCTCTAAAGCGCCACTACCTAACTTAGGGGCAACTTTCATTGATTCTGATTGTGTTTGACAAAATATCAAGGATAGGAAGGGAGACACTTTGTCAAATATTGGACAGTGAGATTCATGAGAACCAAGGGGAAATTGATAATAGAAAAGCAAGACCAAGACAGCTATAGACAGGGATATTTTGTTGAAACAAGACATGATTTTGAAAACTGAATATTTCTCTGATCATAGGCTGACAGGAAGGGCTAGGAAAGCAAAAATTTGTTTGGGGGTTTTCTAGATGACAAATTGACATATGGAGATCAACTTCTAGAAAAATCAGCTAGGAATCTAGTCATCAACAACAGTTGAAAAATACTGATGACTAACAGTGCACAATAGCTTCTGAAGTCACTTAAGAACATGTTGGCCCTCTGATTTGTTGTGAAGGAGGCCATAGCAATGTCTTCCTAACCCTCTGTTTTTTGAAGGAGGTTCTATCATTATGCTTTCTAACCATCTGCTTTTCATGAAGGAGGTTATTTTTAACACAAGGTCTCCATCTACTTCAATCATTGTATCTTGCTCTGTATGTTTGTTTGAAGAATGCCTAATAGGAAACAAAGTAGAATTTTACATTCATTATTGATAAAATCACTTGGAAATCATGCCCCCTTGCTTTATGAGGCTTTCTCTAAGAATCATATATCCCTTTGTAAAATATCACTGTGAACAAAAAACCAGAAGAAATGTGATTTGTACATGGAGAGTGTCAGCTAATAGGTATCATTGAACTATCTTTTCCCTTGACTGTGTTTTCAGGGTACCTTGAAATTTCCTTTGATTAATGTTCACATCCCAGGTTCAAGGTAGCATAAGAAGCAATTATCTTCTTATGCCCTACATGATGATGCCCTTCAAAAGATTATGCAGCACTACTTTTTGGAGGAGATCATGGAGCACTGCTGATCATCATCTCATTTTACTTCATTTGCTTCATTGAAGAGGAATGATCTATGCTCCTCAAACAGCCTTTAGATTTATAACATGTACACTTGCTGCTCTTTACTTTAAAGCTCTTCATCTGATCATTGATGGAAAACCTTTTCAACATGAGAGACCTGTTTGAACTTGTCTTTTTTCTCTTATGTGCACACTGATCATCATTGAATTACACACCTGCAGAGATGTAAAAATAGATGCTTTAGAACCTTGGAGAGCTCTTTTGGTGTTTCATGGAGATTATGCCTGATCTAAGCAGATTTCTTTTGATAGCGACAAACCTTCTCTTTTCCTGATTTGGATCTTTGTTGAACTTCTTCTAACATGAGACAAAGTGACCTCTTAGTGGTGTGCGACCTATGGATAGCACAATGCTTGCTTTATAGAAAAGGTACTAATTCATGGTTGACTGGTACTAGACAAAGGCTTTTTGGCCTAGGATATCTTAGCCAAGGAAAAACTCCCTAAACACCACTATCTAACTTAGGGACAATTTTGACAGATTTTGAGTGTTTTCTTAGTCATGATCAGATTTTCAAATGACAAGATGACCAGGGATAGAGTTTCAGTCACTTTGTCAACCTTTTGATAGTGAATGGCATGAGAAACAAGGGTAAATGACACCAGATAAACCAAGCTAAGACAGCTCTAGACAGGGATTTTTGGCTGAAACAAGATATAGCTTGAAAACTGAAGATTGTTCTCATCATAGATTGACAGGAAGGGGTAGGAGGACAAAAAATTTGTTTGGGGTGTTTTCTAGATGGAAAATTGACAGTTTGAGATTAGCTTCTAGAAAAATTAGCTAAGGAATCTAGTCATCAACAACAGGTGAAAAATACTGATGACTAACAGTGGCTCCATTTGGGGGGGGGCAACTCCTTTTCAGGAGGTGTCCAGAATTACAGATCTCTGGCTTGCGAAGTCCAGTGCCTTATCCATTGGCACAAATTTCTTCCTTTCTTGATGCTATTTCTAAAAATTGACACCATGATTAACATCAAAGTCATCTCTACCTACCCGGCTATATTTCCTAGAATTTTTTCTTCTTTTGGTGCATTTGGACTAGCAACCCTTTGACATGATATTTTTTAAAAAGAAAACTATCTAATTCTACACTTATATCTTCCGGGAGTTCAGATTGAACTGATGAACTCCTTTGATTCTCTACCTATGCTAGATCGACTGTCAAGATTAATCTGTTTGACAGGATTTCATTCATTATACTAAGACATGAAATTGAAAAATGACCAAATCAGGATTAGACAGTCTGATTTGTCATGTGTTTGTGGCATAAAAGACAAGCTGCACACAAAAATTATTTTGCACGAAAAAAAGATTTAGAAAAATCAGGGCTAGGATACATAGTTTGTTTTTCATCCCTGTTTTCCTCTTTGGTTCTGTTTTGAGCATGTGGAATGAATATATTTTCCTAATCTACTTTCTTTGACAAGTCAAGCTTACATAATTTGACTATCACTTCTTTCACTAACTTTTCAGCAATAAATTTAAAACACGCCCAGTTATGATTAGGCTAGATAACTGGACAAGATATCTTATGAGCACTGGTAGTGGCATTTAGACTTGCGCACTTTCAGCATGACTATTTTTGGAACATGGGGCTTTTCTGCTAGTTTATAAAACTGCCCTCTTTTCAACTTTTCTACTATTTTTGTATTTTCTGTTTTTGATTTATTTTTTCAAACAGTGATATGTACAATGAGTGAAAATGTTTAAAACTGTAGCTCATGATAAAATTAATGTTTTAGTGTCCTGCCATTCACAGGACCTCCAACAGTTTCAATCCCATCAGGTTCTTGCAGGAAAAAAGCATTGTTTCCGCTAACTGAACTGATAATGAAAGGCCCTTTCCATAAGTTTTCAAACTTACCATGCTTTCCTTTATCTTCTCTTATGGAATCCAATTTTAACACTTTATCCCTAATCTGAAAATCATTTTCCTTGGTCCTCCTATCAAAAATCTATTTCATCTTATCTTGCGCTAACTGTGTCCTTTGGTAAACTTCTTCTCTTGTTTGTTGTAAATGGATAGTCTGATTTATCCTCCTTTGCATGTCATTTTCTTCTATTTCAACTTCTTGCAATAGATTCATTACTGGAACCCCTAAATATGTTGGGAAAATGGAATCCATGCAATACACTAGTTGGTAGGGAGACATACCGATTGATTTTTTGAAGGTTAGTCTATCAGCCCATAGTGCATGCACCAGTTTTCCATGCCATGCCTTTTGATTTTGTTCAAGAAGCTTCTTAATGATGTTGACTAGAATTTTGTTAGAGGACTCGGCTAAACCATTACCTTGAGGGTAATAAGCTGTGGAATATCCTAATGCAATATGATATTTGTAACAGAAGTCAACCATTCTTTTGGAGGAAAAGGAAGCAGCATTATCAGTGATAATTTTCCTAGGACAGCCGAATCTAGATAAAATGTTGGTTTCTAGGAATTTAATGATGACTGAATCGGTAGAATTCCTGGAGGGTATGGCTTCTATCCATTCGGTAAAGTAATCAGTGGCTGTAAGTATCCATTTGTGTTGAGCAGATGAAGAAGGGTGACTCTCCCCAATAAAATCTAAACCCTATTGCTGGAAAGGTCCTTCAACTATGATGGGATGTAAGGGCAAGGGTAAAAGTTTTTTATTGCCATAAAAAATTTGGCACTTATGGCATGTCATAGCTAGTTCGTGAGTGTCAGGAAACAAGGTAGGCCAATAATAACTGACTCTAAGGATTTTTTTGGCTGTGTTTTTCCAGTAGAGATGACCTCCACATTCTCCTTCGTGCATTTCGTGCATAATTGTTTCTGCATCATCCTCAAGCAAACATTTAAGCAGCATACCAATGGGATTTTTCCAATACATAATTCCATCTAAAATATGAAACTTTAAAGATTTTTGTTTGAGGAATATTTCTTTTGTCTTTGATAAGGTTGGAGGAGCATTAAGATAAAATAATACATAAAGAATATCAGCATAACAAGGTGAATTTAGAAACACTTCTTCAACATGAGGGGTTGCACATTCTTCCTGTTCTTCTAAGGTGTCAACAAAATTTATATCTAATGCTTGGAGTTTGGTTTTAGCCATTAGTCTTGCGAGTCCTTGTCCCTTAACAAGTTTGGTGGGTCAGATTTCTAAGTCATATTCTAAGATGATAGCGATCCATTTTCCCCTTTTACCATCGAGATCTTGATTTAATATATCTTTGACGATGGTATGAGGAACGAAAGCAATGATATGAGAATGCAAGATATAAACTCGGAAATCTTTCAGTGCTTTTACCAATGCGAATGCCTGTTTTTCCATGATATTATATTTTAAGGGAGCATCTCTTAGGGATTTTCTAAAAAAGGCTATGGGTTGTTCTTGCCCTATTGCGTTCTTTTGTAATAATATTGCAGCTATCATGTGTTCAGAAGCAAATGAGAAAATGTAAAAATATTTGGTGAAATCAAGACTTATCAGTACAGGTGTTTCAGTCAGGGCTTTTTTAACCAATTCAAAATATTTTTTGGCTTTTGTAGTCCATTTAACCCCAACTTCCTTTTTTAACATGTTTGTGATATTTCTCAAAAGTTCAGCAAGATTTGGGATGAATCTTCTTAAGAAATTAATTTTTCCAATAAAGGATTGCAATTCCTTTATGTTTCTGGGATGACTTATTTGCAGTATGCCTTCAATTCTCTTGGGGTCTATTTTTATTCCATCTTCAGAAATGATGTGACCTAGGAGTTTTCCTTCTTCGATACCGAAAAGTGTTTTCTTGGGATTCAGAGATAAACCATATTTTGTACATTTTTTGAAAACCTTTCTCAAGTGAACCAGATGCTCTTCATCTGATTTGGAATATACTGTGATGTCATCAAGATATATGACTATGAAATAACCTATGTCTTTTGAGAAGGCTATGTCCATGGCTCTTTGGAATGTGGCACCAACATTCATTAATCCAAAAGGCATTTTAACATACATGAAAGTGCCCCAAGGTGTGGTGAAAGCAGTTTTGTGTTGATCAGTAGGAAAAACCAGCACTTGGTTGTAACCGGAAAAACCATCAAGTAATGAGATTATTTTAGCACCCACCACTTTTTGAAGTATGTGGTCCATTTTGGGCAAAGGATAGTTGTCTTTTAAAGAGGCTCTATTTACGTTTCGGAAATCAATACAAAGTCTGATCTCACCGGTCTTTTTCCTAACTGATACTAGATTTGAAACCCACTCAGAGTACCTAAGGGACACTATTATCCCAACATCATACATATTTTTGATTTCCTTCTCAACTAAAGGTAGTAAGACTGGGTTTATTCTTCTCAACTTCTTTTTGAAAGGCTTATGGTTTTCCTTGAGGGGGATCTTATGTTGAATGATGCTTGTGTCGTATGATTTCAAATCTTGGTATCCCCACGCTAACACATCTTTAAACTCTTTAAACAACTCAATGTATTTATGTTTTATGTGAGGAGGGATAGTTTTGGACAGTTTGATCATTTTTGGTTCTTCGGTGCTTCCTATGTTATATTATTCTATGTCAACCTCGGTAGATTCCATTTTTTATTTTTTGGCCACATCATTAAAATCAAACAATTCCTCTAAGGGTGCAAGCCCTATGGTTATGGTGTCATTTTCAAAGTGTAAGACTTCAAGCTCTCTTTGGTCTAGGTCCTCACATGTCTTAGCTTCATATGGATGATTAATCAAGTTTACATCTGTTAAAGAAGGTAAATCTAGCTCTTGGTCTTCATTTTTGTCAAAACTTCTTTCTTCATTTTCTAAGTTTGTTTTAGTTACTTCAAAGTCATTCCTAGATTGCAAAAAATCATCAATTTGTTTGTCAGATTTGAATATTTGCCAATGGTAAATGTTGTCTGGTACTGTAGGGCGATGTTTGACTTGGATACTGTATTGTTCGCTTAAACATGGTATTTGGCCATTTCTTGCAGCAAAGGCGAGCTCATTAGCTAGGCTATTTTGAGTCCTAGGAATATAAGTGAGTTCATATCTTTCGAAGGTTTTAAGGATGTATAATGCTGCATTCCTGTATTCTCTCAGTCTTGAGTTTTTTGCTGAGTATTCACCTTTTATTTTTCTAATTACAAGTTTTGAATCTCCCTAGGCTGATAGTTTCTTAGCGCCTAAGTCTTTAAGTATGTACAAACCAAGGAGAAGGGCCTCATATTCCGCAATGTTATTGGTACATTGGAATTCTAATATGAAAGAATGACCTTCATTAGTATTGTGTATCCAGATGCCAGCCCCCAAACCATTTTTTCCACAAGAACCGTCAAAGCTTATACTCCAAAGAGTTTCTTTTTCATGCATGTTACTATGTTGTTTTTCAGGTTTCTTAGAGCTTTGATCATCAATTTCTTTATATGGGGATGAGAAATGTTGTTTTAATGGTTTGAAATCTTCTTCATTTCCTTTTATCTGCTCATTTATATCACTTTCATTGTATAAGATAAAATAATCTAAATTGGAATGAATGGAATAAACTGGAGTGTTGTTTGGCCTATCTAGGTTGCTCACCATACATTTCATGTGAGTTTCTCGGTACAACCTCCTAGTCTGGTTAAAAACCGGGATAGTAGCAAATGACATGTCCATTTGAAGGATACCTTGTATTTTGGTGGCCCATGATCTTGATAATAGCATTCCATACTTGGGACGAATATCGGCCACTACTACGTCCATGACTAGGCTTTTAGCCGGTATTTGTGTTAAAGCAAGACACGAGTTCTTGATTAGGCCTAAGCATTTGACCCGACTTGAATCGAATGAGTACAAGTCAAACTCTCCATGATTGCTTTAGGCATGAGGTTATGGGAGGCACTGGAATCTAACATGGCATTATGTAATATCTTTTCATGGATGTTCATGCTTACGTAGAAAGGGGAAATAGTTCATTCTTGATATTCACCCTCTATTTTGGGACCAAATAAAAGCTCAGGTTTGTCATCTGTCAGATTGAAAGTATCTACATCATTTCCTATGTTTAAGACTTTAAAGATTTGAGACCTATACCTATCTACAGTTACTAGCTCAGTGAGGGGTATAGTTATCTTGATCTTAGCAATTTGTCTGAAACTAAAAGGTGCTTGGGTTTTGCACATATTCATCTCAGTTCGATCAGCCATAAATTCTTCTATATTCTTGATTTGCTAATTTTGATTTGGGTTTTTGATAAATCTATTTGTTTCGAGGATCTTAGTAGAGGTACTAGGATGCTTGGGATCAAGGCTTTCTTGGCTAGTTTTTTCTTTGCTCTGTTCAGTTCTCCTAGCCATGATTTTGATACTATCTGTTGTTGTTTTAAGAATGGTATCGGGGGCTTTTGTAAAAGCAGTGTCTTAGCTACCTTTCTTAGAGTTGTCCTAGTTTTTCTTACTCCTAAGATCATATTGCCTGTGGACTTCCATTATAGCATTTTGTAATCCTACCTTAGGATCTTCGGGGTCCTCATAATTTGTTTCATTTTGGTTTGGGGAGAAGAAAACTTTCTATGAGGAAAACCTCACCCTCATTATCAGAACCTATCAAGTTTAAGTGGTTTTCATCAAGTGGTTCCATATCTCTTTCTACCTCACCAACATAATTTTCATTGAAAGGTGGCCTAATCTGTTGGTCATTTTCCCTTGGTTTGTCCTGAGGTGAGTCTCTTCTAAAATTTTGGTTCCGGTTTCTATTTTGAGGGTTTGGCTGGTTGTCCTTAAGAGGCGTTTTTTCATTCATATTCATTATTTCCCACATTTTTTCCATGGATCTAACCAGGTTTTCTATTCTGGGACCTGAGTAGAAAACTGAAGGCATGGCCTCATCTCGATATGTGACTTTTTTTTCTGATCTGATCCTAGCTCTCTTTTCAGCTAGGTTGGCTTCGGCACTAATAGCTACTTTTTGCATTTCTTCTAAAGTTACGAGATCTCTTTGTCTTAGTTGACATTTCATATCCAGATCGAAACCTTCGGGAAATTTTACTAGTGCTGAGCCAAGTGGATTTTTCATGTGAGGCGGGAGGGCGTTGTAAACACTGTTGAACCTAGTGCAATAGTCCTGAACACTTTCCCCAACATTCCTTTTAATATTGTTATATTCGGAAAGGATTTAGATGGGGTTGTTCCTGATTTCCCACCTGTTTATGAAAGTTTGGTAAAGCGATGGGAGGTCATGTATACTGTTAGGAGCTAATTTTTTAAACCATTTCTTGGGTTCTCTGCCTAGGCTTTGGGTGAACATTCTCATTTTTATGGTTTCATCTGCTAATTCCATATAGTCAAAAGCATCACTGATTCTATCTACATGCTGTTGAGCAGTAGTAGCCTCAGTTCCGGTGAAGTGTGGGATTCTGGATTGGTAATCATTCTACAAAGGTACCAAAGGTAATTGTAATGCTAAGGGCGCATACCAAGCTACCATGATGGGAGCGAATGGTAGATTTACAGTATGATGGTTTGTGGTATAGGATGAGGTGATTTGCACAGTGGTGGTCTGAAAAGGTGTGGTGGAAGTACTTGGACTTGTGGACTGATTCTAAGCAGATTTGGGGTGATAAGAGCCAAAATGGTGGAGAAGCTAAAATTCAGGAGGTGTAGTGGGTGAGGCTTCTCTGCTAGGACTCTGTTGCAAATCTAAGGGCTCAAGATCGTCAAGGTTGATTTTACTTTGCGACTTGCTTCTAAAAAGGGCTTTTGCTGAACTCAAGTCAAACTGGGAATCTTGCAAGGATGTAATATGTTTAGGTACAGAGCTTTCTTTGTGGATGGTCCTATCGGTAGCTAAGTTACCAGTTTCAAAATTTTTCCACAAAATCTTTTCTGGGTCGTCAACTATGATAGGGGGATTTGGGTCTGGGTGAGATCTGGTATTAATTCTTTGTGAAGCCAGATTTCAAAGTCAAAGTTTAGAGAGGGTGATAGTTGCGATTGTTTTTGGATGGATGTCCTCTCTAGGGGTTTCGATAATGTGAAGAATGGTCAAAACAAGATGAAGGCTAGTGGAGTCGCCAAGTGGATTTTCTTGAGATTTATGGTCCACCACCAATATTGACAATGATGTTTTTTAGGAGAATGCTTTTCTAGAAAACTTTTATGTGAAAACTTGCAAGAATGACTTAAAACTTAGTTTCAACAGTTTGCTAGATTGTTGAGAAAGCTATGGTTCTATTTGAAAGTTTATTCTGTTGATTTCCTATGTTTATATGAAGATTTCTGAATCCCTAAGTTGTACTTATTTTGTCACTGATTTCAGAGGCTGCATCATGAAATTTGAGTTTTTGGGAAAGATGAGTCGACAGAATAGTATGATTTATGAAATTTTTGGTTTTTTTTTATGGAGTATTAGGCCTACTAGAGGCTAATGGAGTAGCCAGGTGGATGCTTTTGTTGTTTTTAGAGATATGTATTTATGGTCCACCACCATTAACAGTTAAAAAGCCAATCTAGGGATGTTTTTTGGGGTTTTTTTGAGTTTTTATATGTAGACTAGTTTGTAAGAGTGTCCTAAACCTGATTCATCACTTATCTAAGGTGGTGAAGCAAAAAAGAGTCTACTCTAAATGAATTTATAGGCTGTTGGTATGGTTTTAAATTTGAAGGACTAATGAGTCTACAAGAGTTTTCTAGACTGTTATACACTCAGTAAGTCCCACCGTGATCACCATTATGTTAGTGTGGCGATGAGGTGGCTGATTGACTGGATATTCTTGAAGAGAAGGGATTTCTGGAGTCCTAAGGTATACTTAGTTTTTCACTAACTCAGAAAGGTTCCACCGTGATCACCATTATGTTAGTGAGTGGTGGGATGGATCAATAGGATAGCATGCTCAGTTCTACAGGGGTTTTCCGTGAATCTTGAAAGATATTCAGATTAATATGAAATCAAAAAAGTCCCACCGTGATTGCCATTATCTTAGTGTGGCGATGAGGTGGCTGATTCACTGGATATTCTTGAAGAGAAGGGATTTCTAGAGCCCTAAGGTATACTTAGTTTGTCACTAACTCAGAAAGGTCCCACCGTGATCGCCATTATGTTATAGTCCTGTGATTTGGTAGATTGGCAAGCCAAATGACAGGGTAACATCAAACCAACTTTGGAGCCCAAGGACCTAGCCTTCCTGGACTCAGAGAGGGCTCTCTCTATTATGCAAGGGATGTATATTTGCTTGCTTCTTATGTATTTGATTTTAGGCTAGTTGTTAAGTGTGTTTTTAGTTTTTTTTAGGTTTTGTGAGGGAATAACTAATCAAGTATAGATAGAAAAAATATTGTCAGATCAACTGGGCTATGGGGTCGATAAGGTCGAGATTGTCTCAAAGGGGTGGACAAGGTATATTGCAGGGCCAATTTGGTTGAGGTAAAATGGATTCTTTTAGGTGGAATGAAATGGGATGGACACTAAATTTGTGAAAGGAAAAAGAGGTTTAATGCATAAATAGTTTTACAACAGACATCCATGTGGCAGGGCTAACCTTATATCACTATAAATGAAACTTCAGACTGATAGATGCATAAAATAAACATTCAAGCGATACATAGAAGTATAAGACCCTCTAACTTTGGGAAAATCGCCTTCAGACTTTGGGGAAAACAAGCAAGACAAACAAATAATTCAATCTATGAAGAGGGAACTCCTAGACATCATATTTTGAGCTATCGGGAACTTTGAACTAAGATTGCATAGCATAGGCAAAGGTCAAGATCGACACAAGACCTCTTTGATTCAACTAGGACAATCAAACATTCAGAGAAAGGTTTCAATGATGGGGTTTTGGATAGCTATGAGTAAACAGGGCTTTCCATGAATCATACTAGATAGAATACATAATAACCATTAATGAAATTAATAACAAGTTCTTAGGGTATCAAAGAGCAGTTAGGAATTCTTTGACATAACTAAGAAATAAGAAAAACATAGAAGCTGTAATGAAATCAGGAAATTTGAGGTGCCTCCATGGGCATGTCTCAAATATATTCTTTACTGACCTATAGAAAGCAAGATGCATGGAAACATGTATGATAAACTAAGGAAAACATACAGATAGGAACACTATACCATTTTACCAAGCCAAGGAATCCAACAAACAATCCTCTTCCACCATCCAAGACAAACAAGAAATCATCCACATCATGAGACAAAGTGTTTCTTCAAAGCTTGTAATATCATGTATTGCTCTATATCATCAAGTTCAGCCCTTTGATTCAATGAAATCTCTTGGAATATATAGGCTAAAGAGAAATAAACCATCCAAGAGTAACTAGAAGGCCATTGGCCTATTACAAATATATGATTTTGTCCTTGAGGCTTTGCAAAGCCCAAGGCACAAAATATCTTTAAAAATATATTAAAATGCTAAAAAAGAAATAAAATTGACTTTTCCTAACTGAAAATGGCCAAAAAAGGCTTAACACACATTTGGATAAGCCACTTCAGAAAACTGCCTTTTTTGCCAAAATGCTACAGGAACGTAGCAGCAGAAAATTCCCTGTCTTGTAGATCAATTTTGAGGGACCTCACAATGTTTAAATGAGGCCCGTGATGGCTTGTTGGAAAGCCCTAGATGTCTAGTTTCTAAAATTATTTGATTTTTCCCCAAAGGATCCCTATAATTATGTCAAAATTAGAACTAAGTGGAAAAAACCAAAAATTAGCCCTTGCTGATATGTGAGGCAGAAAGTAAAAAAATTACTGTTTTTCGCCTCTTTGGGGGACGAAAACACCTCCTTTGGATCTGAAAATTTGTGAGTAGCTGCCCCTAAGTTTAGTACATAAAAAAAAATTACTTTTAGTTGAGGATGATCCCAGCACCCATGGCAGCGCCTTGAAAAATGTGCAATTATGGCCAAAAAACACAGAAAACAAAATCATGTCAAAATTTGCTCAATTTTGGCGAGCAAGCCCCTTATGGGTTCTTAGAAGCATGTAAGGATGCTGAAGCCAAGATTTGAAGCCCTGATGTGCCTTTCTCCACTTTTTCTACCAGGCACCTCTTTCGGGCAGCCTTGAGCTTTTCTTGAGCAAGTTTGAGCTTTCTTCGGGCAAATTGTTTTAACTTCTTATAGTGCCCGATCATCTTCTTTTGTAGACTCAAGTCTCTGTTCGCTTTCTCTAATTTATCCTCCAAATTCTTGTTCGCCCTTTCAAGCCATGATTCTCTATCATTCTCTATTTCTTGCATGAGCAATTGAGTGAGAGGATAAGATCGAACAAATGCTACCTCTTCTTCCTTATTTTTCTCCAAAGCCTTCCTGAGACCCATAGTCTTAGGCCTCTTCCTCATTGGCTGCTCTTCTTCTTCAGTATCATCAAATTCGCCCATAAGCTCTTCAAGCTTGAATTGTGCTTTTTAGGCTTCCCTTTGGTATTTGAAAGCCCGGGCCTCATAAACTGCCATTTGACCACTCATTTGTTTGTTTTGCATTTGTAGAACATGTATGAGGTCCTTGGACCTGTCTAGATCAAATTGTAGGTCATGAATTTGGGCTTCTTTGTTTTGTAAAAGAGCCTCAAGAATTCTAGCATCATCATCCCCACCATCACTATCTATTTGGATGATGTCAAACTCCCTTTCCTTTTCATGACTACTCTCCTCTTTTTCTTTCCCCTTGCCTTGGGTAGACTTCTTGGTCCTCTTCCTCTTTGGCAATTCAACAATACTCTTTTTGGGAAGTTTGCCTCTACTTCTTAGCGCTCTTGTGACATTGCTAGTCACTGCTAGAGTGATCTTCCTTTTTGCTGATCTAGTGTTTCTAGGCTTCGCCACTTTTGAAGGGAGAGTCATGGCCCCTTGCCTAGGAGAGGCAGCTAGCACATGCTCTTGGTTGTGTGGAGAAGAAGAGAGAGGAGGTTTATCTACTTGCACTTTCTTAACTTGGTCTTTTACCTTGCTACCTCCATCATCATCTACTCTAGCTTCATCTTTGTCACTATTTTCTTCTGCTTGAATATTTCCTTGTTTGTCTTCACCACTACTATGCTCATGGTCACTGATTTGGTATTTTTGCTCCATGCTGCCCTCTTTGGAATGCTCACTGTTTGGTGTTTGATTGTCATCATCATTAATTTTCCGAGGGTTGTCTTGTTTCTCATCATAAGTGTCTTTTTGAGAACTTTCATGACCCTCATCATCACTGTTTTGGCTGCCACTTTGTTTTTCATCTTGAGGACTGCTATGCTCATCTCTGTCCCTGCTTTCTTCATGACTGCTGTGTTCTTTTCCTTCACTATTTTTTCCCTCATCACCCTCATGCTCATTGATGCGTTGGCTTCCATCATGTTCCTCTTCATGACTACTATGCCCACCATCAATTTGTTCATGCTCATCATCATTTTGTTCATCCCCACTGTCATGCTTAGATTCTTCACTTTGTCCCTCATCATCATTAGTTTGCTTCCTGTCACTTTTCCCTTCTTCATTACGAGTTTGCCTCTTCTCTTCTTCACTCTCAATAATATGGGATTTTTTTCTTTTAGGAGTGGATTTAATAGAAGAAGGAGAAACATGATGAGTGGATGGTGAGGAAGGTGCATGAGATGAAGAGGCAATGGCAAAATCGGGATGGGAGATGAAAGAGTCCCAAGAAACTCCCTTTTTCTCAAGTTGATGGAGGATGAAGATCTTGATAAGGGAATGATGAAATAGACAAGCTTGTTGTTGAGCGGAGGGTTTATTTTAGACAATAGAGGCAATCTTGTCAATGCCTCTATAGAGGAAGAAAGGTAGGTTCAGCAACTGAGTTCTTGTGAAATGCATAAGAAGCCTAATGTGATAGGCATAAATCCGGGAAAACCTCCCTTCACATGTGAAATACTTCATGATGACTTTCATGAGGGGGGAATAGCTGCTCAATAAGTGAGAAAAAGGGAAAATAGTTTGGCAAGCATCCTGATGGTCTGGTTTTAGAAAGGGATTGTAGTGATTCAGATCTAGGTATGTTTGTTTGAACCACTTTTCTCCTATATAGGGGATCTTAGTAGCTTTGGAGATAGCCCTAGGAGAGAGTTTGAAATCTAGACTTGCTAGATGGACATGCTTTCCTTGCAGCCTCAAAGAAAACAAATGTGTCAAAGGAAAGTGAATTTTTACTTCTTGGACTTTTTGGAAAAATTCCAAGCACCCTACTTCATGAAAATTGAAGAGTACTGAAGGAGATTCATTCACTTCCTAAGTTGTAATAGGCTCATACCTATTGTGATACCCACTCCTGCTGTCCTTCTTTGGAGGCATTTTTTCTTTTGATACCCTTCAGTGACTTACCAAGACAAACTGTTCAAATGATCACTGAAATAGGTCCTCAACCAAAAAGACCTTTTCCTATTCGCAAGACTAATTTTGTCCTTAGTTGGAAAACAAGTTTTGTTAAGTGAAAACAAGCTCCCTTCCTATGAACTTTGTTGTGAAAAAGAAGGCTTTTAATAAAATCTATTTGAGGTTTATGAAGACAGGTTCCCTTTTGTTTTTGACACTAAAACTCTTACTTCTTATTCATTGTTTCTATCCTTTGCTATGCACAGTAAGAAGACCTCCTTTAAATACTGACAACAGATATTTATTATTTAATCATTGTCCTTTTGCAATCAATGTTTTTAACAGACTGAGAAAACCCCTTATAAACTGATAACAAGTTGTTTCACCCAATCACTATCTTCTTTTCTCTCAAAGAAAAGAATACGCTCTTTGAAAAACACTATGCTCTCCCTTTGAACAAACTGTCCCTCTTTGATGATCACTGTTTCTCTAAAACAAAATAGTCTCCCTATTACTGAATAATAAACCTTTAAAACAAACTTTGTCTTCTCTTTATATGTTGTGTGATCCTTTATGTTCTTGAAAAACCAATTAAAAACTTTCACAAGGCACTAGTTTTTAAACAGTGATTCTCTGTGATTTTTGGAAAAGATGGTTTTCTTGAAAACAACTAGGCTCATCTCTTTGAAATCACTGTTATCCTTTTTTTCTAGGCTAGCAGATAAACTGTTTAATGAAGATTAGTTTCCTTTTCCCCTTTTAGCACACAAAGTTTGGCTCTATAAAACTCTAATTATCCCTTTACAAACTTAAAACAACCAATCCTTCTTTAAAACTGCCAAAAGGCCTTTGCTGCTTTATTAATGTTTCTTTGACACTTTGATACCAAATTTTCCATTAAATTTAAACAAAGTCCAGGCCAAAAGACATAAATACCTTCATAAAATTCTCTTGATGTAATTTGGAGGTGACTTCTTGGTTGAAACCCTAACCTTGGCGCCTTTGAGGGTTCCTTTGAATATGGGTCCAGGTGGGCAGAAAATGCGTTCAAAGATGGTTGCTGGGCGGGGCGGGTTTGAACGGGAAAACGCGCTGCATTCAAGCTTGTCGGGTTGTCCCTGGGCGCCCGTTGAACGTTGCACAAGCATGCCGCACAATGATACAGGTGCGCCATGCCCTTAACGATTTTTTTCAGTGAGTGCCTACAGGCGCACCGTGCAAGGGTACAGGCGCGTCATGCATTCAAACCGGTTGCAAATGGCTTTAAAAGTCTCTCAAACTGTTTCTCTCTTCCTTGACTCGGCCTTGCAAAATGATGGATGATAAGTGCTCGAGCTCCTTTATGCTCGATGAGGGTTTTAAAACTCCTTTATCAATCTCAAACTTCTTCTTTTTTTTGTGCTTTGGAAGAGACCTTTGAATAGTGGCTTTGTGCACTTGTTGAGGGGGTTGTTTCTTTAACAAATGCTTTACCTCCTTTAAACAATCTTTCTTAACTCTACCATATTCAAATAAAATGTTTCTCAATGACCATATCATATCTTAACGATGTTATAACCATTGTTTATGATGTGAAGGAGCTATAAACTATGTTTGTCTTCAGTTTGTCTACAAAGTTGGTCATCAAAAAAGCCACTATTGCAGCCTCTAAAACCATAATGCAAATCCTTTGTTTTATGAAGTGATGATGGTATTTTACCATGATGTTTTTTGATCTTCAAACTTTGGTGCTCTGAAAATATTATTAAGGGAAAATAGTGACCTATTCAATTTGTCACTCCTGAATATCTTCTTTCATACAGTCTCTTCATGCTTTATAAAACTTTATCATGTAATACATGCCTTCCTTAGTATTATGTCACTTTGAAACCACAGACAAGAAAGATGTGATTTTTTTTATGAAAGTGTTCCATGTCTATCTTTTAAGAAGGTTTTCTCCACAACTATGACCTTGTATAACATTTGAAAGATGGCTTATAAAGACACCACTGCTACAGCTCCTTGAAAACACATATGTAAATCTATTTGTTTATGGACTAAAGAAGGTCTTATCACATGATTTGATCTTCTACTTTGTTTACCAAACATGGTCACCATTAATCCTTATGAATGATCAGATTCATAGTAGCTGTAACCCAAGTGCTAGCCCTATGTTTACCTCACAAAAATAGTTAGATAGACTAAGATAGATTTGTCTAAAATGAAAGATACCCTTCTTATATAAATCCTCTAGGTGGATTGTCTACTTTATATCAATTTGCAGAAGTCAATTTAAACCGAGCTTGTTTTACCACCTTACCATTTAGATGAGGGTGCCTTTAAACAAAACTTCAACCTCGGATTTGTCCTTTGAAGGAGGCTATCATCAACATAAGAATAGAGGCCTTTTAACACTATCATGTCACTGTCTTACTTTTGATGTAACATAGGCCTTCAACCTATAAACCTTCATTTTCTCCACCATTATTCCTCAACTAGTCTTTCCAAAAGATAACTTTCTTAAACATAATTTTACTCCTGCTATGCATCCTCTTTTCACTTTTGGAGGAGATGGCGCACAATAGCTTCTGAAGTAACTTAAGAACATGTTGGCCCTCTGCTTGTTTGTGAAGGAGGCCACAACAATGTCTTCCTAACCCTCTACTTTTTGAAGGAGGTTCTTTCATTGTGCTTTCTAACCATTTGCTTTTCATGAAGGAGGTTATTTTTAACACAGGGTCTCCATCTACTTCAATCATTGTATATTGCTTTGTATGTTTGTTTGAAGAATTTCTAATAGGAAACAAAGTAGAATTTGACATTCATTATTGATAAAAACACTTGGAAATCATGCCCCCTTGCTTTATGAGGCTTTGTCTGAGAAGCATATATCCCTTTGTAAAATATCACTGTGAACAAAAAACCAGAAGAAATGTGATCTGTACTTGGAGAGTGTCTGCTGATAGGTATCATTGAACTATCTTTTCCCTTGACTGTGTTTTCAGGGTACCTTGAAATTTCCTTTGATTAATGTTCACATCCCAGGTTCAAGGTAGCATAAGAAGCAGCTGTCTTCTTATGTCCTACATGATGATGCCCTTTGGAAGATTATGCAGCACTACTTTTTGGAGGAGATCATGGAGCACTGCTGATCAACATCTCATTTTACTTCATTTGCTTCATTGATGAGGAATGATCTCTACTCCTCAAATAGCCTTTAGATTTATAACATGTACACTTGTTGCTCTTTACTTTACAGCTTTTCATCTTATCATTGATGGCAAACCTTTTCAACATGAGAGACCTGTTTGAACTTGTCTTTTTTCTCTTATGTGCACACTGATCATCATTCAATTACACCCCTGCAGAGATGTAAAAATAGATGCTTTGGAACCTTGGAGAGCTCTTTTGGTGTTTCATGGAGATTATGCCTGATCTAAGCAGATTTCTTTTGATAGGAACAAACCTTCTTTTTTCCTGATTTGGATATTTGTTGAACTTCTTCTGACATGAGGCAAAGTGACCTCTTAGTGGAGTGCGACCTATGGATAGCACAATGCTTTCTATGTAGAAAAGGAAATAATTCATGGTTGACTGGTACTAGACAGAGGATTTTTGGCCTAAGATATCTTAGCTAAGGAAAAACTCCCTAAACACCACTATCTAACTTAGGGACAATTTTGACAGATTTTGAGTTTTTTCTTAGGCATGATCAGATTTTCAAATGACAAGATGACCAGGGATAGAGTTTCAGTCACTTTTTCAACCTTTGGATAGTGAATGGCATGAGAAACAAGGGTAAATGACACCAGATAAACCAAGCTAAGACAACTCTAGATAGGGATTTTTTGCTGAAACAGGATAAGGCTTGAAAACTGAAGATTGTTCTCATCATAGACTGACAAGAAGGGGTAGGAGGACAAAAAATTTGTTTGGGTTGTTTTCTAGATGAAAAATTGACAGTTTGAGATTAGCTTTTAGAAAACTTAGCTAAGGAATCTAGTCATCAACAACAAGTGAAAAATACTGATGACTAACAGTCTCTAAGTACTAAAGTTAGTAGCTGTTAGTTTTATTTCCATGTAATTTTCTTATTATTAGATTAGGTGTCAGCAAAGAGACTTGATAATCTATCCATGTTCGTAAATCCAATGTAAAGATGCTTAAGCCTATTAATAGGTAGATTATTGAATAATAGAGGTGGAATGATGTGACTAGATAGCTACTATTGTAAAATTTTTCCTATCAGTAATATATAATGGCTATTGGCTCTTTCTTCACTAGATATTCATCTAATGTTTTCGTCAGCACTTGTCTTATGTATCGTGCTATTTTGTCTTTAATACTTTGATGTTTGATTACTTAGAATTCATGTACATCATGCTCTAAATTCCTTCAAGAATTATATTATTGTGTATCTGCGTGTGTTTCATTTTCATAAAAAAATCTATATGCCCAAACTTCCACAAGAAGAACCATGTCACTGAGTTTCTTAACACTGACTCCATAAGCCCAATGGTAGTGATTTCTATACATATTTCACTTGCATACAAACATACTTAAAACAATTTTGTTAGAGTTAGCCATCTATGAGTTTCATTTACATAATATCATCAATAACTTTGAGAGAGCCCTCTCAAGCTGAAAAAGCTAATTTTCAGCTAGAATTTGGTTTGAAAGAGTTACTCTAGGTTGTTTGGTGGAGCAGCCCATCTGTACCAACTTAGTGATAACATTTTGGTGCATCTTCCAAAAGTCTAAAGATATATTTCCCGAACTTTGTGCTCAAACAGAAATGCTAAAATCTTGGAGGTAGCAGGAGATTAGAATATTTCGAGGTTTTATTCTACCTTTGTGACTCCATTGTTGAATAATTCAAAAATTGATAGCTTCATGGTGAATCCACTAGACTTATGATGTAATATTCCTTTTTGGGGATTCTCAAGATTCTATGTCAGAGATGGAATACAGAGTAATTTACTAGTTATGTCACCTCTAAAAAGAGGGTGAGAACCAGAGGCTACCTGGCCAACTGTAGACTCTGCCTATAGAACTTGGAATAATCCCTTTCAGGAATCTCAACAAGGTCTTCAAAGAAAACGTTGTATAAGAAAATATGAGAAAGAATAATACAGATCAGGGATGGTATCCCCTCATTTATGCTGTATGTGACTTATATATAGAATTTCAGCTGAAAAAAATCATTTTAGGCACATTAAATAGATCTCCCAAAATGAAGACTAGCTAGAAATCAACCAAAGAGAGAGGCAGCTGGAACACAAAAACCCCAACAACTAGAATTGTGCAGTTTTGACTGGAACTCAGAGGAGGACAACCAAATATCTGATACTTCAGATATATAACAGTAAATCAGATTTATACTTGAGCTTATTTCCTTTACAACTGATTACAAAGTGAACTAGAGCAAAATCCCTTCAGAAATTAGAGCTGCAACTAGGAATAAACTGCAGAAATACATAGACAGCGTTATTTTTCAAATGGTTTAGTTGCTGTATATAAAATTTCAGATCTCTGACATATGTATGGATGAAACATCAGATCTAATACAAATCTGGAAACTACAAGACTTTAAGAACAAGATCCAATTGGAATTACATGAAAATATTGCATATTAATTTGTAGATCTGAATTACAATTTGCAATGCTGCAGAAAACCCAGAAATTTCTAAAGATAAATTTTATTGCTGATATAGATCTAATATATAGAGACATGGATCAGCAACCCAATCCATGTATCACCAAGGGAAGGCAAGCCTAACACCAAGATATTTTCCTCTAAACTGATAGCAAACTGAAACAAGAAAGTCCTCTCACAAAATAACGCAGTATTGAGCAGAAACTGCGCAGAGGGTGAAGGAGAATTAATAACTTCAATTAAGGTACAGATATGATACAAAATATGGATCAGCTATCTCTTTGGAAGCTGAAGAACACACTCCAGTATAGAAAGCTTCTCAAAACAAGCTAGATCTAAGCAGATCTAGAACATCACTTGCTACAAAACCCTCAATTGGCCAGCACTGCTCATGAAAGATAGAGCTTGGTCTCCAACCAGATAGTGGCTCACTTCAGCAAAGAACTCCTCCAATGATCCTCGAGGGAAGAGATGAAACCCCTAAACAGGAATTCCAATCACAATCCTCCACTAAATAGTAGAGAATGGTATTTTTCTAAGCAGACAAATAATTCAGAAATATAATTCATCAACAACCTCTTCATGTCGCTCTCCTCCTTCTTTTATAAGTTGAGAAATCCCTTGCAAACCCCAAACCACTTTGATGAGTTAGCCCTCTTCACATTAGAGGCTCCCTTCTAGAACTGCGCAGTCCCTTTTTGGAGATGCAATAAACCTAGACAACGCAGTTGACTTGGTCAAGGTGGACCCAATCATGGCTCAAAACCTCTTTCACACCTGCAAGTGATTATTTACATAGCCCTTATTTGCCTTTGTTCACATGGGCATTTATTTATTTAGACTTCTTATGAGTTTTACATGTCCTCCTTTATTCATTTATTTATAAAACATAAATTAAATTAAAATTGAATGTCTCCTCTTAGCTAAGGCTAAGTAGGAACATTACAGTCCTCCCCCTCAAAATGTTGCTTGTCCTCAAGCAACTGGTAGGGTAAGAGTTTTACTTCTTCTCCTTCTCCATTTATGGCACCATCAAGAATCAAGCTTTCATCATGGAGTAAGTGCTCACCAAGACAATACATCAAAAACTGCTCCTCCAATGCTATCATGATAGGTACATAGTCTTCCCCTTCAGGAGTGTAAAACTCAACATAAATAAACATGGGTGAGCCAATGTCACATCTGAAACATGTATCATGAAGTATAGGATAAAGTTCCATCCCATGTGGTACATGTACACTACTTACTTTTTTCCCATACATACCCATAAAAAATATCAATATGTCATCTATGTATGGAAGCAAAATCACATATAGGAAAACTGAAATTTTCACTTGAGGAGGTGGGTCACAATCCCACATGAGGTACCGGCGTAGTGCACTCCTTGTTTTGAGTAGATCTGAATGTGATAGGTGGTACTCCCACCACATCTTTGCTGCATAGGCCACTTTGACATGGCTGAAAGTGAAACCCTCAATAGGTGCTTTTGGGAAGCACCCATCATGATAAGGAGTCTCCCCTTTCACCTCAAGGGAGTGGCCACCTTTGGAATTTTTCT
Organism: Pinus albicaulis; assembly: GCA_034641835.2. Classification (NCBI taxonomy): domain Eukaryota; kingdom Viridiplantae; phylum Streptophyta; class Pinopsida; order Pinales; family Pinaceae; genus Pinus; species Pinus albicaulis. The sequence continues at coordinate 9,640,523 of MU968382.1, read as the reverse complement.
TGGCCTCATCATTGCCATGAGATTTTCATGTAATATTAATCCTTGTAGGAGCCATGGCCTACATACATATGGTAAGAGAATGTTCCAAAATAGAAAAATAAACTTGCTCCATAAGATCAGATTTCTTACCATACAATCCTCCCACACACTAGAGTTAGGCATGGGCTTTTCCCCTCTTTTGATAGAAGAAAGAAATGGCTAAAATTTCTCATGCATAGGATCCCTTGGCTGCCCCATCTCCACATAACTATTGCACTATTCTAAGTGTTGATTTAGTTCCTCCCAATCATAATGATGATGTAGTTCTTCCTCCATACCCTCCCAATCAAAACTCTTCAAGATTAGGGAGTAGATTTTTGCTGACTGCATGTAGCTGGAAAGGAACTCCTTGTGTGCCCTTTATAGTATTTCTTGCTTAATATTGGAGGCTTGAGACAAGAATACTTTACCAAGATGATATATGACCTCTTCATGGACCAAATAGCCTCCTCCTTTCTTTATGCCATCTAAGATCATCCCGGTGTGCAGATCTTTGGAGTACTCCACAAGGAGTTGATATCTCCAATATGGATCTACAATTCTCAACAAAGAAAACATTGTTGATGTATCTAAAGTGGTACTTGCCTTGTTGCTGCTTGTTTCTTTGGCACTATGCATGCCAAAATTGTTTGTGGGAAGGCTAATCCTCCCCCTTGCTTCCTGCCACAACGCTGTGACTCTTTCTTCCATCGTTTCAACACTTGGTGAAGCTTTCCCCAAAGAATCTAATGGCACCCAAAGTGGCTTGCCATGATTTAGGAACGTACCTTGCAGCATTCTCATAAACATGAGAGAAGGAACTGTAAGGTCCCTACCCCCACTGCGCAATTCCATATTTTCTGTGTGAGTGGAAAAATCAAGTGAAGGGTAGGTGTGCATGCCTTGATGATTTGTTGTTTCCCATTCTTCAAAACCACCCATTCCATCTGCAAGGCCTTATAATCAGTGGTGAACTTTCCCAAAGTAATCAACCACTGGACACCCAAGATGATGTTGGTGTCTGGTATATCCACTACAAAGAAGTGGTCCTCCAAAGTGTAGGTCCCCATAGTTAGAGTAAGTGATGGAACATACTACATACATTGCATAGTTCTATCTCCCGGAACCAAAACAGAGAACCCATCAAAAGTATCAGTAGGGATCCCTCTCCTTTGCACAAAGTGAGCATCAATGAATTTGTGGGTTGGCCCACTGTCAATCCGAATGGATACTCTTTCGTTCATAATTGAACCTTGCACTCTAAGAGTCAAATACTTGGGCACTCCTCTCAAGGAAGCAAGATTCCCACTGGTTGGAGCAAATGCTTCTTCTTCTTCTCTGGATGATGATGGATCCTCCTCCTCATCATCACTAGTTCTATGACCTCTCCTAGGTCCATCATTTCCCTCTTCCTCCTCACAATATGAGAATACTTCAATATAGTGTGCTCTTCCAGCAACACATCTATGTCCCGGTACCCATGGCTCTTGACAAGTGAAACATAATTTATTTTTCCTCAACTACCTCCAGAGATCATTGTCAAGTAGATTTTTCTGTGAGCTCTCCTTGGGTGGAGCAGCTTTCCCCTCCTTCCCTTTAGAAGATTGATTGGCTTTGCTTGGGAAGGTTGCCTTTTCCCTTGGCAAGGCATCTTGGAGATCTCTAGTTCTTTCAATGGCATTATGTAGAGTGGTGGGCTTGGTAGACTTGACCAACCCATGAAAGGTTCTTCTAGGCCATCAATGAACATATAGACTCTTCTTGCTACCGAAAGATCTGGAACCATCACAGACAATCTCAGGAATTCAGAGATATAGGCTTCAGCATCTCCTGTCTGTTTAAGCTTTGCCAAGCTTATGAAAGGGGCCTCCAGATCCTTTCGATCAAATCTTTCCACTAGTCTCCTAGTGAACTCAACATAAGTGGACACATTGTTGTGTCCCAATGTATAAAGTCCATGAAACCACCAGTTGTGGGCTTCTCCATCAAAATGCAGCACATCAATCTTAATGGCTTCTGATTCAGGCACTTTATTCACCTGGAAATAGATGTCCAAATTTTCCACCCATGCTTTAGCTGAACAAGAGGGTGATCCATAAAACTTAGGTAAGAAGAATCTGCCCATGGTGTGGTGCCTCCCATGAAGGAAGCCTCCATCTCTATACTGCTGCAATGGCCTCCTCTGATCCTTGAGAAGGTAGAAGTATTGAAAGATCAAGTTATCCTTGAACCTTTGACTTTGTGAATCATATTCTGCAAAGTAGCCTTCCAAATAGGTTGGCTCTTGAAGCCCTTCATTCTCTACAACCAAAAAGGTAGGCACTGTAGAGCGTTGTGAGATCTGTGGAACTTGTGGCAAGCTCACCGGTTGTCTAATCCCATACTGAGACATTTCAAAAATTTCTCCTTGATGGAGTCTTCCAAGGAACTCCCTCACTCGATCTATCCTCATCTCCTTTATCTCCTTGGACAAATCTTGCATAGCTTCCAAGAGAATTTTTGCAAAATCTTCTACCTCCTTATCTTTATCATTCACCAATTCAGGGGCTTTCCCCTTGTCTTGACCCTTGTCAAGGTCAACAGTAGTATAGTCATACATTATATGAATTCTATTCTGGTATCTCATCTCCCTCTCAGAAATAGGATCTTCATCTTTGGAATGCAGCATGACTGAGGCTCCAATGCTAGCACAGGCTGTGCCAAGAGTGGAGCTTCGATACCATTGTAATATTCCTTTTTGGGGATTCTCAAGATTCTATGTCACAGATATAATATAGAGGAATTTAATGGTTATGTCACCTCTAAAAAGAGGGTGAGAACCAGAGGCTACCTGGCCAACTGTAGACTCTACCTATAGAACTTGGAATAATCCCTTTCATGAATCTCAACAAGGTCTTCAAAGAAAACATTGTATAAGAAAATATGAGAAATAATAATGCAGATCAGGGATGGTATCCCATATTTTATGCTGTATGTGACTTATATATATAATTTCAGCTGAAAAAAATCAGTTTAGGCACATTAAACGGATCTCCCAAAATGAAGACTAGCTAGAAATTAGCCAAAGAGAGAGGCAGTTGAAACACAAAAACCCTAGCAACTAGAATTGCGCAGTTTTGAATGGAACTCAGAGGAGGATAGCCAAATATCTGATACTTCAGAGAGATAACAGTAAAACATATTTATACTTGAGCTTATTGCCTTTAAAACTGATTGCAAAGAGAACTAGGGCAAAATCCCTTCAGAAATTAGAGATGCAACTAGGAATAAACTGCAGAAATACATAGATGGAATTATTTTTCAGATGGTTCAGTTGCTGTACATCACATTTCAGATCTCTGAAATATGTATGGATGAAACATCAGATCTAATATAGATCTGGAAACTACAATAATTTAAGAACAAGATCCAATTGGAGTTACATCAAAATATTGCATATTAAGCTGTAGATCTGAATTACAATTTTCAATGCTGCAGAAAACCCAGAAATTTCTGAAGATAAATTTTATTGCTGAAATAGATCAGATATATAGATACATGGATCAACAACCCAATCCAGGGATCAGCAAGGGAAGGCAAGCCTAACACCAAGAGATCTTCCTCTAAACTGATAGAAAACTTAAACAAGAAAGCCCTCTCACAAAATAACGCAGTATTGAGAAGAAACTATGCAGAGGGTGAAGGAGACTGAATAAATTCAATGAAGGTATAGATCTGATACAAAATATGGATCAGATATCTCTTTGGAGGCTGAAGAACACACTCCAATAGAGAAATCTTCTCAAGACAAGCTAGATCTAAGAAGATCTAGAACACCACTTGCTACAAAAGATATCAGTTGCAAAACCCTCAATGGGCCAGCACTACTCATGAAAGATAGAGCTTGGTATCAAACTAGATAGTGGCTCACTTCAACAAAGAACTCCTCCAATGATCCTCAAGGGAAGAGATGAAACCCCTAAACAGGAATTCCAATCACAATCCTCCACTAAACAACAGAGAATGGTATTTGTCTAAGCAGACAAATACTTCAGAAATATAATTCATCAACAACCTCTTCATGTTGCTCTCCTCCTTCTTTTATAAGTTGAGAAAGCCCTTGAAAACCATAAACCACTTTCATGAGTTAGCCCTCTTCACATTAGAGGCTCCCTTCTAGAACTGTGCAATCCTTTTTGGAGATGCAATGAACCTAGACAACGCAATTGACTTGGTCAAGGTGGACCCAATCTTGGCTCCAAACTTCTTTCACACCTGCAAGTGATTATTTACATAGCCCTGATTTGCCTTTGTTCACATGGGCATTGATTTATTTAGACTTCTTAGGAGTTTTACATGTCCTCCTTTATTCATTTATTCATAAAACATAAATTAAATCAAAATTGAATGTCTCCTCTTAGCTAAGGCTAAGTAGGAACATTACATATGAGGAACTCAGATGCTTCCATTCTTGTTTCGAGGTATGTGTGTGGAGTTTTCAAAATTTATGGTTTCCCAAATATTTTTCCCAAGGATGCATATTTTTTAAGGAATGGTCCAAAATTTAATGGAGAAGATTTGAGTTTAACCTTGAAGCATATATCAAATTTTTGTGACTTTACCGAGCCTCTTAGAGTCAGACATGAATATATTTTCATCAGATTTTTCTATGATTCATTTCAAGGGAAATGTAGACAATGGAAGGTTTGTCTATCAGATCTATTAAGTTATTTGCATATTTTTGGCTTATATTTTTGGAAACATGGATGGAAAAAACAGTGTTGGTGGCAGACTCTCTTTCCATTCAAGGTTTAATAATTGGAACGATGCTCCCACTAATGAGGAAGTGGATGAAAATTTTTCTGTGGCCTTGTCTTCTTATTTAAAGTCATTTGAGTGCAAGTCAGAAGATAAGATTCAATTTTTGGATGAATTTGCTAAGAACATTGAGAAAGACATTGAAGTTTTAGAAGATCAAATTCAGTCATATAGTCTTCATGGTCAATATTAGTATTTTGAAAGTTTTTTCATGCCAAAATACAAAGAGAAGGTGGTGCTACCTTTTTATTTTGAGATTGAGGAAGAATGTCTCGAAAATCACCAAAAAAAATATGTCTTCTAAGATCCCATAGCTGAATACATGGAAGAGTTGTATTGTTCAACTTTTCAATTATGTTTTCACTGTAAAAATCAGACCCATTTTCTATTGCCTTTGTCATTACAATATTCAGTTTGCATTTTTTTTAAGCACAGTCAAGGAGTTCAGGTATCAGATCAGATCATTGACTCGCTTTATTGGAGGTTTCATGTCGCTTGAATCAAGCATGAAGATTTCAGTTGTTAAGGTAGGTAGGAGTGTGTGTGAATAATCTAAAGTATTATGAGCATATTTTTAGCATGTATAGATTTATTTTTAAGCTTGGATTACAATTTTCAACAAGCTAAGGCCTGAGGAGAAGGCTAAAAGAGCTTGGCGAAGTCTTCATCAATTTCAGAAAATTTCAATTTTTCAAGAGAGGAACTGGAACTAAAATTTATTTGTTGTACCATAGGGGCACACCATGCCCAGTGGAGCCACTGTTATCACCAATCATATTTCATTTTTTAGTTAGTAAAGTCATTTAGCATAGGTTTCATTATCTTTTCAAATTAGTTCATGAAATTGATGAAATTTTGTGAATTCGTCATAATCTTAAGTTTGAATAGCCCCGCATGTCATTCCATCATGGTCGAGTCCATATAAATCCATCAAAAATTTCCATGCATTGGTTTAACATTCGTTTTTAGCCACCTATCTATTTTTTCCCGAGTCAGCAATGAATTCTATGCAAAATGGGTGATTTTCACTACGAACTCACCTGACAAGTTCGTAGAAAATCTGCCAAGTTTCTAACTGAATTCGCTACGAACTCATGTTTTTTTCAAACAGTTTAGAGATTGATGAGTTGTCACCTTATGATAGGGTATAGTTCAAGTTTCCATCACATGTTTACCTGTTTTAAATCATTATTAAATCTGTGTCAGACATGTTCATCACACCACCTCATCATTTTGTCTCACTTCCACTTCTTCATTTTTCATAATTTAAGCCTTCATGCATTCAAGCCTAATAACTTACCTTGTCAATCCCTATTAGCTTCTTTTTCCACCTTTTACCTTTTTTCTAGGTATATGTTTCTGGAAATAATACCCTAAAGGTCTTGGGTTGACAACCTTCATAGATCAGGGGCATGCCATTCAAGAAGGACTCACTTAACCAACTTTTATATCGAAAACTAGATACTACTGGTTGCAGAACATACCCAAAAGTTCCTCGGTTGATGTACATCCCACGGGGTGCAAACCCCCTACAACACTTTATGCTCCGAAACCTGAATCCTGCCACAACCTTCGAGCATACCGTCCTCTGGATCCGTTCAGCCCTAGCCTCACAAGAATTCTTCCAAGATGTGTACACAATAGATGTCATATAGGGTGATGAACATATTCAAGGAAACAAGGGTTTCCTAAATATACATGGGAAGTGCAGGAGGCATGGGAATATCAGAGTTGAATAAGGCTCCAACAGAGTATAATATCTATATTTTTCTCTCTCCCTTAGGCCATTCCTTTGAGGGGCTTTTATACTCTCTCAAATTATTTTATGCATTTAAGAGCAGTTAGACCATGGGATGGGGTGGTTAATTTACTGGAATAACCATCAAAGATGCCTCAAAAATAGGGAAAAAATATATATTTTTAATAATTAAAAAGGTATATGTGGATATCTATGAATGGACTTGCGTGCTTACGCGGAAAAGTCTGGGCAGAGTCACGTATGGGTTTTAAGATACTGTTTTTTGTGAAAATGTTCAAGTCTGAGGGGAAAGGGTGCCCAAGGCCAAAGTGTAAATCATAAAGTACATGAAGGTGATAAATGATGCTATAAAATATGCCCCCTAATATATCAGGTCAAAAGTGGTACATGATGGCCGAAATGTATTATGTGCATAGAAATAACCTTGCAAGGAATAGAGATGACTTCACCAGATTTTAGCTTGCCAAAAAACCAATGAGAGAGATCAAAGAGATAGCTCATGTCTGAGGTGGGCATACCCATGCTCAGTGAAAGAAAAGTGTGTCCATATATAAAGTATAGAGTGGATCCAAAATGTATAAAAGTATAGCTGAAAATGTAAAGTACATAGTGAATCATATTATCACTGCCCGGAAGTACAAGTCAAAATCAGGTCCAAGTATCACACATAGAAGACTAATCAATGATGTTGTAATAGATGTATCATCACAAAAGTCACACCTGAATCTCCAAGTACCAAATCATAAGTGGTGGAACAAATGGTACAACACGCAACTCAGGAGTCAACATATAGGATGCTGCTATAGTGAAACTACAACATATAAGGGTGGACGGTGTCACTGGCAGAAAACTGAAGAAACTGTCTAAGTGAACCGAATCATGCTGATGCAAACCCAAGGTCTTCACTGATCACAATGGCACAATTTTACATGATGGGAATAAATGAGCTGAAGTTGACCGTGTGATAAATCGTTTGATTGCCGTTCATTGATGTATACTGTTAATAAATGTGAGACAACCCACCGATAATGATAATGAGTGTCAAGGTGCCCCAGTACAATCTAGCAAGTGAAAATAAATGGGTTGAGGTGGAACACATGAAAGAATATATAAATCAGGAGGCAATGATGTATCCTCATTGCTGATAGCAAAGAGTTTGCCACTGATGACTGCAAACCATAAGGTATTGAAAAAAGGACTCTAGACCTTATTCCCAAGGCAATGAGTCAAAGTCGATGGGAAAAGATCTGCTGGAAGGAAGGCATTAAGGCATCTCACATCAGTCTAGTGTGATTGTAACCTACAGGCCAAGATTTGGAAGGAATCAGATGAAGTAGAGTGAAGTAACCAACCCAAAGTATGTTTCCGGCATGCACAAGATGAAGCTAGCGCACGATAGAAACCGTCTGAACCAACCAATAATGAAAGCTGAAAAAGAGGCAAGATATCCACCGATGGGGTCAAATGGAAATCAAGGTATTGCATGAATCCTAGGTGTGATAATGTAAGATGACGTCGAAAACAAGGGAAAGCACTTAGTAAAAGACCCATAATGATGATCAAATGATGAGCACAAGGTCACCTATCAATGATGTAAATAGGGCCAGGGTGTAGCTCTAGGATTTCTCTCAGAGCAATATGTCGTAGTCGATAAGAGGAAAACTCATTGGCAAGAAGTCAATGGAGACCTTCTAAAACCAGCATGAGCACAGGACCAAATAGCTGATGTGATAGAACAAGATACTGACAAGGCCGGGAAGGTCGACTAAAAAATGAGTCAAGAGACACCGCAGAAAGGCCGACTCAAGTTAACTTCCCTTGAAAAAAAGCACGACTCATGTTGATTATGGCAGCAACTGATAACTTTGTATAAGTTTGTCATGAAGGAGGTATGAACAAACCCTCCATATGATTGGAAGAGATAACCAACCAGGGGAGAACTGACTCATGAAAAAAGGTTATGGCTTCTCCTAAGTCAAAAAATAAAACCATCCCAAATGAAGGAAAGACATAGTTTTTTGTGCTTTGCTCAAGGGTGAAAAAACTGACACTGTAGCTACCATCAAAATATGAATTAATATCCTGTTCCCGCTCTTTCATATATATATATATATATATATATATATATATATATATATATATATATATATATATATATATATATATATATATAGATATATATATATATATATATATATATATATATATATTTGTCTTTTTCATATTTCAAAGCCTGAAAAATAATAAAAGAATGCTATAGTACAATGGATAGAACGATTATCATGAAACAAATGCACTAGTTCCTGGGATAGGAACAATCCTATGCTCAATGCAAGGTGGCAAAAACTGGTAAGTGATACTCAAAGGAATGTTCCATACATGGGTAACAACGTGTCAAGTCGCATTAGCTAAGTGATTGCATGGTTTACTTGTATAGAAAGTCATGGTCAAAAGATGGCTTAATCATTGAGTCCAAATGAAGCTGGTTGAAGGCCAAGATAAACAAGTAGTCAATATGCATTATAGTAATACAAATCGACAACATAAGGGAGCCTCTAGGGTAATGGCCAGAAAAATGATAGTGAAGAAGAAGAATAATGAAGCTTCAATGCATATGTCATGGCGAGACTAAAGAGGACTCCCAAGCCTACATAAATTGCAGCATGGGCGAAAATTGCTAGCGAGGAACTAATTACGAAGCCCATGTAAAGGAAGGCTCTACCACCAAGTCATGATTAAAAAGTAAGCGAGTGAAATGGGTTAAGTACTCATGACATGATGGGATCAAACCTATGGCAAGTGATCAGAATCGAGGATAGTATGCAGAATGCAATGGAAAATGGGTTCCCTAACCTATATGCTGGTCAAAATCATATACTTGCCATGACAGGTCAGCCGTCATGAATCCGAATTAAAACCAGAAAAAATATCGAACTCAGCAAAACGTTCTTGAAAAAAAAAAACCTTACCCAACACTTACAAGCAAAACAGCTATACAGCCTAAAAAATATTTGAAAAAATAAGCACAAAGGCATTTTGTAAAAAAATTTCAAACTATGGGTATAAATACACCATTTACCTCACATTTGGGTCATTTTCACATTGCATAAGTGGAGAAGGGGCTTTTGGAGCAGAAATTCCCTTTCTCAAAATCGAAGCAATCAGCCATCAAAATGCACCGAATCAGCCAGGTAAGCTCTAAATTCATCTTTTGCATCAATTTCGTTTCATTTTAAGGTACAAATTTAGAAATTTGACCGTAGGAAAGAGATGTTTTGATGAAACCCTCTACGCATACGTGTGTTCGTGTGGATGAACCTGCATATGATACGTGACTGTGTATAAATGAAGCCGCGTATGTGCAGACCGAGAATTTAAAAATTGAACCTAATGAAGGATTTAATGGATTTTATTAAGATGTCTATTAGCTGGAGGGAGCGTGAACATAGTGCTATCGACAATGAAGTGATGGAAGATCAAAATTCGCTCGATATTCTTCGAAATTGTGGATTGATCAAGTTCTTTAAAATGCCAAACATGAAAATTAATGTCCGATTGCTTCAAATGTTGGCAGATCACTGGGAATCGGAAGAAGACTACTTTATTATTGATCAAATTCCACTACGCATAGAAGTGGAAGACATATATTTCATTACTTGACTCTCTCAGAGAGGAGATCCAGTAGATTTTAACGGAAAGCCTTTAGGAGGGCTTATGGTGGAAGATTACGTCCAAGTCTATTCCATAGAGAAGTCTCAAAAAGTAGGTACCCAGATACCAATCAAAGATGTGAAAGAAATATATATGAAAATCCTCCTTTTCACCATTGGCAGAGTAGCATGATCTGCTTCTCTACATTAGGCTTCGAGGACACAAATGAGCATTGCAGTATAATGTTTGATTCACCTCTTTGATTAGTGCACAGCCTTGCTGAGAAACATGAAAAGACAGTTAACTTCAATCCGGAAGGCAAAAACTAAACATTTTGGATATGGAACAATTTTGCTGACATTTTTCTTTGAGAGGATTCCAAGGCTTCGACCCAAATTCATCTCAACCATCAGCAGCCCTAGGGATCCAAGAATAGCTAAGTGGGTTGATCTGATGAAGAGATTGGGGGGAAGTGAAGTTCCTCGAACCACTTGGGATGAAGAGTTCGTCCAATGGTGGGAGGAACAAGTTATCGCCATGGAAGATTATCCCTATATTTGGATGGATTTTCATGGTAATCCAGATCTAGTCCTTCCACCCAGTGTAGCATGGGGCGCAATTAGTGAGATTGCAATTTTTAATTTTTTGATTATATGATTTTTTTAATTGTTTTCCAAATATGATAATGAAAAAATGTTTTTGATTGAACTTAAATGACCTACAAGATTATTTATGATCATGATATAGATATGGGACCAGTCAGACCTTAGGGATACCCAAGGCACAAGCACCACAGAGGTGAGGCAAATGCTGACGACCTTGGTAGGACACTCCATGCCATCCAGAGGAACTTGGAGAGTTTGAATCGCCAAGTGCCTATGTCTGCGGTAGAGGACCTACTAGAGGCTATCTAGAGAGAGGTAGTCAGAGTACCACGAGAATGTGTGCGGTTATTCCGTCGTGTAGCGACTGGTATCATGTTCTATAGGAACATGAATGTTGGGTAGGGACCACAAGATTATATTTATAGATTTTATTGGATGACTGTAATATATTTTTGATACTAAACATGATCGGGCATTAGCCCTAATTTTGTAGGATATATGGGTCCATATTTTGTATATTTTTGAACACTCTGACTATATATATATATACAACGATTTATATGATGTGATGACTCAAAAATGTATGAAAATGAATGATGTATTTGATTTATTTATTAAATTATTGAATGATGAATATGCCAATCAATTGCTTGATTAGCCAATAAGTCTGCCATCCAATTGTCAACTCGAGGAATGTGAATGAATGTTATAAATTGAAATGATATTTGTAACAAACGTACCCTAAAAAAAAATCAATGCAAAAATGGGTCTCGAACCTAATATGTGTTGTTCAACTGCGAAACCACCAGCTGGGAGTCCAAGAAAACTAATAACGAATCAACACCCAAGGATATTTCTTCCGAGAGTAGATAAACCATTGTAGTGTATTCTGATACATTGTTCGAAGTAGGACCGATGCAGACACCTCTTAAAACCAACTGACTAGATGGATAATGAAGTACCCAAGCTGCGGAAGTCAAGTTCTGGGTATGTCTACTAGCACCATTGGTGAAACCAAAATGACTCATTACATTCAACAAAACCTGCCAAAGAAGATGAAATGCATCATAATCACACCAAAAATAGGAAACTTAGATATGTACAAAAACAAAAATATTACAAAAAGCTAGATGCTAGGCCAAAGCCTAGGAAAAATGCTTTTTCAAATAGAGCCCATTTCGGGGCTCTGACAACTCATTTCCGTCAAAATAAACCAAGGCGCAAGCTCCTTTCTTGAGGACCTTTTTAACGATGAAGGGGACATACCACAGATTTGAATTTTCTAGCTCCCAGGGCATCCTTCTCTTGGGCATAAACGAAGACAAGGTCTCCTTCGGAGAAAACCCTAGGTTTGACTTCTTTATCATATTGAACCTTTATTTGTTTCTTATGTGCCTCATTCATCGTGGCGGCATCCTGATGCTGCTCATGGAGATGTTCTAGATGAAGGAGACATTCTTAGAGACTGGAAGTGTCAGGAATAATTTCTACAACTAGCTTAAGAGAAGGAATTTCACACTCGATGGGAAATATAGATTCCAACCAATAAGCCAGTTGAAACGTAGTAAAACTACTTGTAGTTTTGACTGAAATCCGGTATTCCCAAAGTGTAGGATACAACATAATGTGCCAACTGGATTGAGCTTTATCAATTTTCCATTGAAGAATTGTATTCAAGGATTTTTTTACGGATTCCACTTGTCCATTGGCTTGAGGATAATACAGAGATGAGTGCTCCTGTCGGAAACCTAATTTCAGAGCCAATTCAGCCATCATGTTGTTTTGAAAGTGACTACCATGATTAGTGAAAATATCTTTGGGAATACCAAAGTGAGAAATGACCTGATTGAAGAGAAAAAGAGCTGATGTCTCACCATCATTCCCAAAAGTAGGCATAGTCTCGACCCACTTTGTGTAGTCTACGACTACAATAATTTACTTGTGACCTTTAGCCGAAGGCGGGATACAAGTAGTATAATCTGTTGGGGTTCCCATGTTTTGGCCAGATTGGCAAGACCAAAAGATGAGACAACATCAAACCACTTTCAGACCTTAGGATCTAGCCCTCCTAGGTCTAGAGAGGGATCTCTCTATAATAGTCAAAGCATATAGGTCTTTGAGGCTCAAATGTTATGATGTTAGGCTAGTTATAAGCACAAGGTTTGTTTGTTTGATTGTTTGTTTGGTTGCTGGTTATCAGGAAAGAAGGGTTCAATGTAAGACAAGGATGAGCAAAGAGGGATAAGTCAGAGGTGAAATTTTCCAGGAGATATTCAAAACCATTGGGCAATGGAGTCGGGAAAAGGATTTGCTTACTATCCAATGTGCAAGATTTCTATTGGTTTAGTCATCTAAAACGTTGGATCTTAAAGATGATAGTGAGATATGGAAAGGTAAGAGAGGAGGAGACAACATAGATTCAGAGCAAAAATTTAAAGACCAGCTGGTCGCACAAGGATCCTAGTGGACAGGGTTAACTCTAATCCCCAGTGTTCCCAAATCTTCCAACCAAATCGTTAACAAGAAACATCTAAGAACTTAATTCATTTAATTCATACATCAGAGAGCAGGAAATAACATCCACTACACTGGTTAAACCAACTAAAATCAATTCTTAGATAACACATTCAGAAGAAAAACATTTATGGCAAGGAGAGCAGAAACATAGGGTACCTAACAAGGGTAAATCTTATGCCAATATTTTGATGCAAGCCAGTAGAAACGAAAATGAAATGAATTAAAACACAGAGATAGAAACATCACCGTTGCTTCAGATCAGGATCCAAAGAAATGTGCTTGTCATATTAAATAGAAATACCAGTCAAGTACAATATTGCCAATAGCTGAATACTCAGTTTGAAAACATTTCCTTCAACCTATCTTACACTTTACACAGAGACTGTGTCTCAAAAGAAACTACTTGTAGTTCTCTGATAACTGAACAACAACCTTTACAATGAGTTTCTTCATGAATTTATAGCTCCAGGGGAGTGGAGAAGGTAGGTGAAAAAATAAATGCAGCATTGAAAACTTTAGTAAAGAAAGAGGGCCGAAGCCCATTCTATTTAAATTCTGAGCTTTCAATTCCTGTCACTCTTTGGATGGAAGAGTGGTCTTCTTCAGGCCTCTATTTACTTCGGTATGTCTCCTGATGTACCTTGATCTGCATGACTCTGTGGTACTTTTGGTGAATAAGAAAATAATAAACACACGACTGAGCGGTCTGCCATATTTATGAAACAAATGCTCTGGTAGCTTCGAACTGTTGTTAGGGTGGAAATTTCTTCAGGAGCACGGTGTAGAATAAAAACTGCATGGGCGCTTTGTCCTTTATGGAGGAAAAACATTCTGCTGCTGTAGAAACCCTGATATGCATTGATTTCTGCATGCTGTACCTTCTGCGTGATCCCTGGGTCTTCAATCTGGTACTTTGCCTCTAAATATTTGAACCTAAGGCTTATATATCTTCATTTGCATGCCTTAAGCTCTCTGCTGCTCCATTTATATGTCTGACTGCGAAATCTGCGTTTTAATGGCGCTGGAGAGGTTTCCTGAGTTTGAAATGTCCTTTGCTAATTTTTTAAGTAGCTTCCACCTTTCCAGACATTTTCTATAGCACCAGCTCTGAATTTAACTCCCTCTGGGCAATGCGCCAACACGATAGTACATACAAACCATGGTGGTTCCCGCTTCTTTGTAAACCTGCAATATATAAAACTGATTAAGAAAAACAAAGCATGGAGGTGGTGGATGCAATGGAGGGGGATGATAATGATTGTGCAGACGGATGATATGGCAGAGTAGCGCGGGACTGTGGTGGATAATGTAGTATGACAGTGGAACAGAGTTGAGTGGATGTGGGTGGAGCGCAACAGGAATTTAAACAAAACCTACAAAAAGTCGACCTTGGAACAAAAATATATGATGGGGGCGAATATATTATGGACACACGTGGAGAGAGTGACATGGTGATACAGGGACATGTGGATGAATCAGAGCCGTCTGATCTCGGCCGAGATCGACGGTGGAAAACACGTCAGACGATGAACAGTGGGCCATGGGTCCATTTGACCTGAGCTAAAACTCATGAAAATTTGTTGAGCGTTGGCCGTTGGATGGGCTATGACAAATCGGATGATGCACAGTGATATCGCTCCGCGTCTTTGGACGAACAATAATGCGCGATGGAGGGCGGTTTCAGAGCCGTATGTGGGGACACACGACAGACGATGTATGGAATCGCTGCGAATTGGAGAAAACCGCCAGCTCTTAGAAGGTGGTGCGATGGAAACCGGGCTGTTTCTAAATAGTGCGCGGGCGGGGACCACCGGGCGGAGGATGACACGGACCGTTGGATCTGGGTTTAAATGAACGGTGGATGATGCAATCAAGCAGTGAAAAGGTTGAACGGCGGATGCTGCGGGGGCGGCGATCACCGTCCAATCTAACAGATCGACGATTAAAAATGCAGTCGATATACATTGGAGATTAGCGCCTCTAGGGTTAGCGCGTGGTTCCAGCGCCGAGGTTACATGGTGGGAAGGTGCGGGGGCTAGGCTGAAAGGGGCTAGGCCCAGACTATGCCGAAAATATGGTTTTTTGGCTCGTTTATAAAGCATTTTAAGGCCAGCCAAGGGCAACGATAGGGGAATGAGGGGGATTTAGGCATAAACAAAGGGAGTGCACTAGATGCATAGGGGTTTTTGGAGAATATTTAAATAATTAGAGGGGCACGGAACAAGGGAAAACAAAGGTTAACATGAGATATTCTACAAGGGTGTAAGGGACAAATGAGCGCCTTTTTGGAGCACAGTTTATGTAATTAATGAAACCTTATAAAGGGAGTCAGTAGAGGGAAGTTTATCAAAGGAAAAGGCATAGGAGGCTTCAAGGATGATGTGTCTTCAGGGGAGATGCATTCCTTGAAGGCTCAAAAACAAATTATCCCCCTACTTTGCTTTGTCAAAAATTTATAGGGGGGCTAACAGTGGCTCCACATGGGGATGGCTTTCTCTTGAAGGAGTCAAGAATTGAGAAATGATCTTTGGAGTAGGCCAGATGCCTATTGCTTTAAGCCACCTTCTTCTTTGATTTTCAGCTACCACAAGATGAAGACATTACATCAGCAGAAACATTTTCCCAACAAACTACCTACCCTTCCTACCATTTTTCTCTTCTAGGGTGCATTTGAGCTAGCAGACCCTTTACATCATTTTATTTTTACAAACAGAAAATAAACCTATTCTAACTCTACCCTTATTACTCCATGAGACCAGATTAGACTGTTGGTCTCATATGTTTCTCTACCTAATATAATATTTGTTGGGATTAAACATTCCAACAGATTTCTTCTCTACATTCTAAGACAGAAATTGAAAAAAGTCAAGCCAGGATTAGACTGTCTGACTTGGTGTGGGTCCAAGGCATAAAGACAGCTGCACATGGAAAAAATTTGCAGGAAACTGAAACAAAAATTTGAAGGCTTGAAATTTGAAATCTTGAAGCATCCTTCTTTCTTTTTTGTGACTCAAGTTTTGAGCATGTTAGAGTCACTTCTTTTCTTCATTTCAGCTCTGGTTTTGGGCATGTTAGAGCTGATTCTCCTTTCTTCTTTGCTGGTCCAGATTTTGGGCATGTTAGGACCAGTGGTTTTACTTTCTCTGGCTCAGGTTTTGAGCATATTAGAGCCAATTATTTTCACTTCAGAGATTCATGTTTTAAGCATGTATGAACCTCTCCTTTTCCTCTATTTTTTGAAACATTTTCTCTTTTTCTTGAAAATAAAGAACTGCAATGGTATGTACAATGGTAATGGAAACTGGAAATTGTAAATCAGCAGAAGTGGTGTTTGAGCATCCTGTCATTGACAGGACCCCCAAACAGCTCTGTACCATCTAATTCTTGTAGGAAAAAGGCATTTGGACCCACAGTGGCCTGGATGATGTATGGACCCTTCCACAAACTGTCAAACTTGCTATGCTTTCCTTTATCCTCTCTTCTTGAGTCCCACTTCAGAACTTTATCCCCAATTTTGAAATCAGCAGCTTTGGCTCTTTTGTCAAACAATTTCTTTATATTTTCCTAAAATTTGACTTCTCTGTTGTAAACCTCTTCCCTCGTTTGTTGGAGATGAATTGTCTGTTTTATCCTTCTCACCATACTGTCTTCTTCTGTTTGGATCTCCTGGACCAGCTTAATCACTGGTACCCCAACGCTGGTAGGAAACACTGCTTCCGTTCCATAGACAAGCTGATAAGGTGACATGCCAATAGATTTCTTTTTTGTAAGCTTGTCAGCCCACAAAGCATGCACTAACTTGTTATGCCATGACTTTTTGTTCTCTTCCAATAGCTTCTTGATGATGATCACCAGGCTCTTGTTTGATGATTCAGCTAATCAATTACCTTGAGGGTAATAGGCAGTTGAATGACTGAGTGCTATTTGATACCTGTGACAAAAATCAACCATTTTCTTGGATTCGAAAGCAGTAGCATTATCAGTGATTATTTTCCTTGGGCAGCCAAACCGAGAGAGGATGTGACCTTCTAGGAAACTAATGATGACTGAATCTATGGCGTTCCTAGTGGGTATAGCCTCTATCCACTTAGTGAAGTAGTATGTGGCTATTAGGATCCATTTTTTTTGTGCAGAAGAAGCAGGGTGAATCTCCCCTATGAAATCTAGGCCCCATTGCAGAAAGGGACCTTCAACAATGATGGGTTGTAGAGGTAAGGGAAGGAGTTTTCTTTTGCCTTCAAAAATATGTTATTTGTGGCAGGAAATTATCATCTTATGGATATCATTGAAGAGTGTGGGCCAATAGTAGCCAGATCTGAGTATTTTTTTTGTAGTGGCTTTCCAACTTAGGTGGCCTCCACATTCTCCAGTATGGAATTCTTGTTTAATCCTCTTTGTCTCGCTTTTAGGCAAACATTTAAGAAATAGGCCATTTGGGTTCTTCCAGTATAAGAAGTTATTCAATGTGCAATAGCTCCTGGCTTTTAGCTTTAAGAATCTGGCCTTGGTCTTTGATAGTTCGGGAGGGGCATTGAGGTGTGTAAGCACACACAGAATGTCAGAATACCAAGGAGAGCTATGAAACTTTTCCTCAACAGTGGGATCAAGCAATTCTTGTTGCTCATCCAAGGTATTTACCATGTTAATGTCTAGGGCTTGTAGGTTTGATTCAGCCATCAGTTGTGCTAAGCCCTGACCTTTAATTACTTTGGTGGGTTTTATCTCAAGGTCATATTCTAAAATCACAACAATCCATTTTCCCCTCTTTCCATCAGGATCTTGGGACAATATATCTTTGACAACTATGTTAGGCACATAAGCTATGGTGTGAGAATGCAATATGTACACCCTGAAGTCCTTTAAGGCCTTGATTAAGGCATAGGCCTGTTTTTCCATTATATTGTATTTCAAGGGTGCATCCCTTAGTGCTTTGCTAAAAAAGGCAATTGGTTGTTCCATTCCCTCTGTGTTTTTCTGCAGCAAGACTGCAGCCACTGTATGCTTAGAGGCAAATGAAAAGATCAGGAAATCTTTAGAGAAATATGGGCTGATCAGAACAGGAGCTTGGGTGAGTGCAAGTTTTACTAATTCAAAAGATTATTTAGCTCCAACAGTCCATTTAACCCCCTCCCCTTTCTTTAGCATGTTAGTAATATTCCTAAGGTGTTCAACCAGGTTGGGGATAAATATCCTAAGGAAGTTGATTTTCCCGATGAAGGACTGTAATTATTTGACGTTTCTCAGGTGTGTGATTTGTAGTATTCCCTCCACTCTCTGTGGGTCTATCCTGATTCCCTTTTTAGATATAATGTGGCCAAGAAGATTCAATGACAGACCAAACCTTCTACATTTTTCAAACACTTTCCTCCGATGTTTCAGGTGTTCTTCTTCAGTCTTATAATAGACTGTCATGTCATCCAAGTAAATAACAATGAAGTGCCCTATCTCATATGAAAAAGCTATATCCATTTCTCTTTGGAAGGTTTCCCCAGCGTTCATCAGTCCAAAGGGCATTTTTACATACACAAAGGTGCCCCATGGAGTGGTAAAAGCTGTCTTGAGTTAATCTTCTGGGATTACTAAGACTTGGTTGTAACCTGAAAAACCATCTAGCAGGGAGATCCTTTTAGATCCCACTACCCTCTGAAGAATATGTTCCATTTTTGGCAAAGGGTAATTTTCTTTGAGTGAGGCTCTATTAAGATTTCTGAAGTCTATACACAGCCTGATTTCCCCTGTTTTCTTTCTCACAGCCACTAATTTTGATACCCAATCAGAGAACCTCACAGGAACTATTATGCCTGCATCATAAATCTTCTTAATCTCTTTTTCAACTACAGGCAATTGTTTTGGATTGATTCTGCGAAGTTTTTGTCTGAAGGGCTTATGATTTTCTTTCAAGGGTATTTTGTGCTGAATGATGTTTGTGTCATAAGCCTTTAAGTATTCATAACTCCAGGCAAACACATCAGTGAATTCCTTGAAAAGGTCAATGTATTTTTTCTTCATGTCCACAGGTAAAGACTTAGCCAGTTTAATCATTTTGGGCTTATCTTCAGTGCCTATGTCGCATTCTTCCTCATCAGAGTCTGCATGTTCTATAGTGGGATTTTTTGCTACATCATCAAAGTCAAAGAGGTCCTCTAAGGGTGCTAGGCCTCTGGGTATATTATTATCTTTGGCCTGCAACACCTCCATCTCCTCATTTTCTGTGTTTTCACAATTTACGTTTGAATTTCCAGTTTCTTCGTTCAAAGTGTTTATTTCTATGTTACGGGGTGTCTCTTCCTCATCTAAGGATTCTTCACTTAGGCAGCTACTGTCAGATTTAGAGTCTGAATCAGGAATTCAAACAAATTCCTGCCTAACAGGAAATCTTCAATTTGTTTATCACCCTCAAAGACCTGCAAGTATTTTTCACTATCCAGCACTGTAGGTTTGAATTTGGTCTGTATGATAATTCGTTGGTCGATTGGAGTCTTAGGGTATGACCCAGCTAGGCAAGCTAATCCGTTTGCAATGACATTCTGACTCCTAGGAATAAACACTAATTCGTATTCAACAAATTTTTTCAATAAATCCATAGTGTCATTCCTGTAAGCTCTCAATCTAGGATGTTTCGCTATGTATTCACCATTCACCTGTTTAATAATCAGCTCAGAGTCCCCATGCACAGTTATCCTACGGGCTCCTAACTTTCTCAACCAGTTCAAACCTAGGATAAGGGCCTCGTATTCTGCAACATTGTTTGTACATTTGAAGTGCAGGTTGCAGGCATGGCTCTCTGCATAATCACTCTCTGTGTTATGTATCCACACTCCTGCCCCAGTAGTTCTTCTTGTGCAGGACCCATCGAAACTCATTTCCCATAGGGGTTCACTCTCGTTTTTGTTTTCGTTTCTTTCCTTACAGCTGGTTTCGCCATTATGTTGCGTTATAGGGTCTGCACTAGGCTGTGGGCTGTTTAGTTTTTCGTTATGGATGTGGAAGTCAGAGAGGTGACTAATTGGCTGATTGCATTCTATTTCTGGTTCACTTTGCGTTGTTGTTTCAGTGCACTGTTCAAGATTTTCTACGTCTTCATCCTCTGAGTCTAGGGTAGCTGTTATGTTAAAATCCATTGGATCTGTTTCATCATGTGTACCTTTGCTTGTATCTACGTTTTCAGCTTCTGGTACCCCCAAAGATTCATTATTGCAGAAGATAAAGGAATCTAGGTCTGTATGTACAGAGTATAGAGAAGAATTTTCAGGCTTTTCAGAGCTACTAACCTGGAATTTCATTTGTGCTTCCCTGTACAGTCTTCTAAGTTGGCCAAAGATTGGGATTGTAGCATAAGCCCCATCCATCTGCATTTTTCCTTGTAGCTTGGCTCCCCGTGATCTTGATAATAACATGCCATACTTGGGTGGCACATCTGCCACAAAAACATCCATGACCATACACTTGGCAAGAATCTGAGTAAGGCTCACACACAAATCTTTGATCAGGCCAAGACACTTTACTCTACTAGAGTCAAATGAATATAGGTCTTTATAGGGGCAGGTTATCTCTAGGCCTAATCTTTCCATCACTACTTTAGGAATTAGGTTGTGTGATGCCCCAGAATCATGCATTGCATTGTGGAGAATCTTATCATGGACATTAAGACTGATATAAAAAGGGGGCACTACCCCTTCCTGAAACTTGCCCTCTATCTTTGGACCAAACATAAGGGCAGGTTGATCATCACTCAGATTTACAGTGTCACTTTTCTCTCCAAAATTTAATGCTTTCAAAATTTGGCCTTTATATACATCCTGAGTGGCCAGCTCAAAGAGTGGGATAGAGATTTTAAATTTCGCAATCTCACTGTCCAAATTGAAAGTGGACTGACTCTTTGGAATGTTCAACTCTGTTTTGTTAGCCACCACCTTAGTGGCTAAATCAGTGTGCTGATTCTCGTTATGTACAGTTTTTGTGACAGTTTCATCAGGAGCACTAACTGCAGTGCTAGTGCTGCTAGTTGGTTTGTCTTGTGTATCAGTGTTTTGGTCGTCTCTTTCTTTGTTCTTCCCAGAACTCTCAGCTGCTGATTTGTTACTTTCAGTAGTTGCTTTAGAAGTTTTCTCAGGTCTTTTCTTGATGGTGACCTCAGAAGCTTTTGGTTTGGTAGTTTCTAAGCTCTTCTTGCTTCTAAGTTCATATTGTTCCCTGACCTTCATCATGGAATTTTCAAATCCTAATTTGTAATCCTCAGTTTCTGCCCATTCCTCATCCCAACCAGAGGGTGAGGGCTGATCTTCTTCTGAGTAACAGTTATGGATTGAATCCTCTGTTTCAAACATATTAATTGTGTTTCCCTCAGAATATTCTATGATTCCCTCATCTTCATCCAGAAAATTCTCTTGGAATGGGGGAATAACTTGTTGATCTGATTCTCTTTATCTGTTGGGAGTGGCATTGCTTCTTCTAAAGTTCTGGTTCTGGATATTGTTTTGATTTCTATTTTGGTTACTAACTGTGACAACCATTTTTTCCATCATTTGGTATAGCTTCTCCACTTTTTTATATAGATGGTCATGATTTGGATCAGATGTGGAAGCTACATTGTCATCTCTATATGTTACCCTTTTCTCAGCTCTTAATCTCACTCTTTTCTCGATCAGATTTGCCTCTATATTCACTGCTCCTTTCTGCATGTCCTCCAATGTGTTGTATTCTTTATCTCTAAGCTAGTAGGCCATGTCAGCATCAAAGCCTTCGGGGTATTTCGCTAGAGCCATACCTTGGGGAGGTTTCATATGTGGAGGGAGAGCATTGTAAATGCTGTTAAATCTCATTGTGTAATCGTGGACACTCTCTCCTACGTTTATTTTAAGGCTCATATATTTTGCTAGGAGTTGGCAAGGATTGGCCTTAACCTCCCATTTGTTTATGAAGGTCTGATATAGAGTTGGGAGGTCATTTATGCTACCAGGAGGCAAGCTCTTAAACCATTTCTTAACATCACCTCCTAAGCTCTGAGCAAAGATTCTCATTTTGACTGTATCATCATCTATCTCCATGTAGTCAAAAGAATATTCCATCCTATCCACATGATATTGTGCTGTGGTAGACTCCTTTGCAGTGAAGTGTGGGATTTTTGATTGATAATCATTGGGTAAGGGAACTAGAGGTTGAGGTAAAACCAGAGGTGCATACCAGGCTGCCATGATGATGTTTTGATGAGGTAAAGGGTTGACTTGGACAGCTTGTATGTGGATGACAAGGATACTATGACCAACAGAAGACTGATGAGCAGATGTAGGATGACTGAGCCCCAAGTTTTGTATTAAATGTGTATCAGGAGGTGTAGATGGAGGGGTATGTCTCTTCCTAGGGTGTTTACCACTTTGGGGTGGTGAACCAAGAAGCTCAAGGTCTGGCTGGTCTAGGACACTGAATGACCTAGTTCTAGGTAATCTGTTAGGTAGGTCTAGGTCAAGGTGAAAGTGTGATAGAGCTGTAAGATCTTCTGGTGCAGAGTTAGCTCTATATATGTGACTGGAAATAGTTGATCCTCTAGGTGTAGGTGGATTTCTGAGGATGCTCTCAGGGTTATCAACTATTTCAGGTGGGTTTAGGTTGGGATAAGATCTTGTGTGAAAGGTTCTTGAAGCCAGAATGTTGTTTTCTAACCAAGCAACTTAACCCTACTTGTTACTTCTATTGTGGTTGATGTTGTAGTGGAGGCTGGTCTCCCAGTGAAGTCTGATGTGAACCAAGATAATCATCAGGCCTACTGATCACCAGTGGAGTCTTTGCATCGTTTAGGAATATGGAGTCACTAGGTGGAAAGGTTTAGGATGTTCTTGGAGGGTACACTGTCCACCACAGTGCTTATGAGATGTCCCCTTTCAGGGATATCTTCCAAACACAGCAAATTCTAACCAGAGATTGAATGAGAGGCCATTTACCAGATATGTCACCTCTGAAAGAGTGTGAGATCTGGAGGCTACCTGGCCCTCTCCAGACTCTGTCCAAGAGTATGGGAAAACAAAACAAACAGTATAGAGGTTGATGTGTGAATAGGAATGTTTAACTACCAACCTAACTAGAGATTGTAGGTTTCTGAAGTTCTTATAATGTAGTGGGATGAAGAGTATTTCAGAAATTCCCCAGCGGAGTCACCATTATGTTGGGGTTCCCATGTTTTGGCCAGATTGGCAAGACCAAAAGATGAGACAACATAAAACCACTTTCAGACCTTAGGATCTAGCCCTCCTAGGTCTAGAGAGGGATCTCTCTATAATAGTCAAAGCATATAGGTCTTTGAGGCTCAAATGTTATGATGTTAGGCTAGTTATAGGCACAAGGTTTGTTTGTTTGATTTTTTGTTTGGTTGCACGTTATCAGGAAAGAAGGGTTCAATGTAGGACAAGGATGAGAAAAGAGGGATAAGGCAGAGGTGAAATGTTCCAGGAGATATTCAAAACCATTGGGCAATGGAGTCAGGAAACGGATTTGCTTACTATCCAATGTGAAAGCTTTCTATTGGGCTAGTCATCTAAAATGTTGGATCTTAAAGATGATAGTGAGATATGGAAAGATAAGAGAGGAAGAGACAACATAGATTCAGAGCACAAATTTAAAGACCAGCTGGTCGCACAAGGATCCTAGTGGACAGGGCTAACTCTAATCCCCAATGTTCCCAAATATTCCAACTATATCCTTAACAAGAAACATCTAGGAACTGAATTCATTTAATCCAAACATCAGAGAGCAGGCAATAACATCCACTACACTGGTTAAAACAACTGAAATCAATTCTTAGATAACACATTCAGAAGAAAAACATTTATGGCAAGGAGAGTAGAAACATAGGGTACCTAACAAGGGTAAATCCTATGCCAATATTCTGATGCAAGCCAGTAGAAATGAAAATGAAATGAATTAAAACACAGAGATAGGAAAAATCACCGCTGCTTTAGATCAGGATCCAAAGAAATGTGCTTGTCATATTAAATAGCAATACCAGTCAAGTACAACATTGCCAATAGATGAATACTTAGTCTGAAAACATTTCCTTCAACCTATCTTACACTTTACACAGAGACTGTGTCTCAAAAGAAACTACTTGCAGTTCTTTGATAACTGATCATCAACCTTTACAATGAGTTTCTTCATGAATTTATAGCTCCAGGGGAGCGAAGAAGGTAGGTGAAAAACTAAATGCAGCATTGAAAACCTCAGTAAAGAAAGAGGGCCGAAGCCCATTCTGTTTAAATTCTGAGCTTTCAATTCCTGTCACTCTTTGGATGGAAGAGTGGTCTTCTTCAGGCCTCTATTTACTTCGGTATGTCTCCTGATGTACCTTGATCTGCATGACTTTGTGGTACTTTTGGTGAATAAGCAAATGATAAACACACGACTGAGCGGTATGCCGTATTTATGAAACAAATGCTCTGGTAGCTTCGGACTGTTGTCAGGGTGGAAATTTCTTCAGGAGCATGGTGTAGAATAAAAACTACATGGGCGCTTTGTCCTTTATGGAGGAAAAACATTCTGCTGCTGTAGAAACCCTGATATGCATTGATTTCTATGTGTTGTACCTTCTGCGTGATCCCTGGGTCTTCAATATGGTACTTTTCCTCTAAATCTTTGAACCTAAGGCTTATATATCTTCATTTGCATGCCTTAAGCTCTTTGCTGCTCCATTTATATCTCTAACTGCGAAATATACGTTTTAATGGCGCTGGAGAGGTTTCCTGAGTTTGAAATGTCCTTTGCTAATTTTTTAAGTAGCTTCCACCTTTCCAGACATTTTCTGTAGCACCAGCTCTGAATTTAACTCCCTATGGGCAACGCGCCAACACGATAGTACATACAAACCATGGCGGTTCCCGCTTCTTTGTAAACCTACAAAATATAAAACTGATTAAGAAAAACAAAGCATGGAGGTGGTGGACACAATGGAGGGGGATGATAATGACTGTGTAGCTGGATGAGATGGCAGAGTAGCGCAGGACTGTGGTGGATAATGTAGTATGACAGTGGAATAGAGTCGAGCGGGCGTGGGTGGAGCATAGCAGGAATTTAAACAAAACCTACGAAAATTCGACCTTGGAACAAAAATATATGACGGGGGCGAATATATTATGGACACACATGGAGAGGGTGACGTGGCGATACAGGGACACGCGGATGAATCAGAGCCGTCCGATCTCAGCCGAGATCGACGGTGGAAAACACATCGGGCAATGGATAGTGGGCCATGGGTCCATTTGACCTGAGCTAAAACTCGTGCAACTTTGCTGAGCGCTGGCCATTGGATGGGCGATGACAGATCAGACGATGCATAGCGATATCGCTCCGCGTATTTGGACGAACAATAATGCATGATGGAGGGCGGTTTCGGAGCCATATACGGGGACACGCGGCAGACGATGTATGGAATTGCTGCGAATTGGAGAAAACGGCTAGCTCTCGGAAGGTGGTGCGATGGAAACTGAGCTATTTCTGAATAGTGCGCGGGTGGGGACCACCCGGCGGAGGACGACACGGAACATTGGATCGAGGTTTAAATGAACGGTGGATGATGCGATCAGGCGGTTAAAAGGTTGAACGGAGGATGCTACGAGGGCGGCGATCACTGTCCAATCTAACAGATCGACGGTTAAAAATGCGGTTGATATACATTGGAGATTAGCGCCTCTAGGGTTAGCACGTGGTTTTGGCGCTGAGGTTACATGGTGGGAAGGTGCGGGGGCTAGGCCAAAAGGGGCTAGGCCTAGAATATGCAGAAAATATGGTTTTTTGGCTTGTTTTTAAAGAATTTTAAGGCCAGCCAAGGGCAACGATAGGGGAATGAGGGGGATTTAGGCATAAACAAAGGGAGTGCGCTAGGTGCAAAGGGGTTTTCAGAGAATATTTAAAGAAATAGAGGGGTATGGAACAAGGGAAAATGAAGGTTAACATGAGATATTCTGCAGGGGTGTAAGGGAAAAATGATGGCCTTTTTGGAGCACAGTTTATGTAATTAATGAAACCTTATAAACGGAGTTAGCAGAGGGAAGTTTATCAAAGGAAAAGGTACAGGAGGCTTCAAGGATGATGTGTCTTTAGGGGAGATGCATTCCTTGAAGGCTCAAAAGCAAATTAGCCCCCTACTTTGCTTTGTCAAAAATTTATAGGGGGGCTAACATAATCAATACCCCACTTTGTAAAGGGGTTGATAGTGATGACAGGAAAGAGTGGAGCTAGATGAGTATTCATATTTCGAGTATAAACCTAACATGGATGACACCTTTTGACTTATTCCATATAATCTTTGAAAATTGAAGGCCAAAAGTATCCTAAATGCAAGATTTTTTGGGTTGTAGCAAGCCCATATAAATGACCACCACAAGCTCCATTGTGGCAATCATTCAACACAACCTTAGCCTCTTTAAGATTTAAGCATCGTTTAAGGATTGAATCAACCCTACGACGATATAAAGTGTCACCAATAATCAAGTAACTTTTAGATAAGGTGACGTAACTTACAACGCTCATATTTCAAAAAATTCGAGGGAAAATTTGCAGTTTAGAGATATACTATGAGATCCTGATTCCAAGGATCATGTGAAGAAATGAGAAAAAGATGTTCATCGAGGAAGGATTCATCATAAACCATCTCTTATCCACATGGCAACTTAGAAATTAATTCTGTAAAAACCAATGATTTCTTGGACTTGGCAGACATAAACTCAAGATCAAATTCCTACAAAATCACAATCCATCTATTGTATTTTCCCTAATCACTCGCCTACTGAGAACAAAATGAAATGGATTGACAGCTGCCAAAACATAGGTTTTTCGAAGAAGAATGTAATGTCTAAGTCATTGCATAGCATGGATAGCTGCTAAAGCAAGCTTCTCTATCGGAGAGTACCGGAGCTCAGGTCCTACCAAGCATCGACTAAGGTAGTATATAACATGCTCTAAAAGAGCATCATCCTCCTAAACCAGAACCATACTAATGGTAGATTCTGTTGTTGCGATATACAAGAGGAAATCCCTGCTATAATCAGGTAGAATCAGTATAGGAGTAGAGGTCAATGATTTTTTCAAAGCATTGAATGAGCGTTGAGAAAATTCATCCCAAAAGAATGGAACTCCTTTCTTTAATAATCTCATAAATCCTTTCGTAATCTTGGCATAATTTATGATAATTCTCCATAGAAAATTAGCTTTTCCTTGAAACCTTTGAAGTTGACGAATAGAAGATGGGGGAGGAAACTGAAGTATTGCCTCAACCTTGAAGGGATATACCTGAATCCCTTTCATAGACACAATAAATCCCAACAACCGACCAGATGTGACTATGAAAACACACTTTTTTGGATTCAACCTGATTTTGTAATACCGACATCATTCAAATACTTGACAGAGGTGAGAAGGATGATCAATTCTCTTGTGAGAACTAGCAGCTAAATCATCCAAGTATGCCTCGATAATATGTTTGATGTTGTGGAAGGCATAAGACATAGCCTACTGAAAAGTAGCTCCAACATTTTTAAGGCCAAAAGGCATTTTCTTGTAAGAAAAGATACCCCAGGGAGAAATAAATGCAGTCTTATGCTGATCTTCAGGACAGATAGTAATTTGATTATACCCAGAGAAACTGCCCATGAAGGAGAAAATCTCATTTCCCGCACACTCATCAATAATATTATCTATAAATGGTGTGGAGTAGTTACTTTAGGGCATGCCTTATTTAGGTCCTTGAAATTGATGTAGACTCAAATTTTTCCTTGTTTCTTGTCCACAGGAACTGGATTTGAAACCCACTCCATCAAAGGAACAGGAAAAACGAATCCCGCCTTTAGCAGCTTGTCCACCTCAGCTTTGATAGCTGCTGCCTTCCTAGGGTTGACCGGACGAAGATTTTTCCTGACAGGCTTAGCATTTTCATACACCTTGATCTCATGCTGGAAAATAAATGGATCTATAATAGGCATTTCCTCATAAGACCAAGTGAATACATCCCTAAACTCTTGAAAGATATCAATATAAATTTGAATCTCTTCAGGGGAACATTCAACTCCGATGAAAATATTATCTATAATGCTGGGATCTCTGGAAATGTTCATTAGGATAGTAGGAGAAATCACAACCATGTTCCCTTCAGCAAAAACCTGTGTTGGTGCTAAAGGGTTCAGGATCGGGTGAACAGGACCAGAAGACTGAGGACTAGGAAAACTTGATTCAACTTCACTCAAATATGGTAGAAAGTAAGACCGATGATGCAAATCATCCCATGGTATCTCTACACCATTCATAGCTTCCAGGATGGCCTCTTCAAATGGAAGAGTGGTATCAAGGCAATCTTGCGCTGAAGATGAACTAAGAGTCCAAACCAGGGCCACATCTCTGTCCAATTCCTCTAGTGAAAGAAAAACTGGAATGGACTCTGCAGAGTCAACAATAGAGCTATAAGAAATCTCAGCTGCAGACATTGGAAATGCCATTCCACCCACTTGAAATTCTACTAATGTAGAGGTAGGAGAAGGTAAGGTCAAAGGGTCTGAAAAATAATGAGTTCTGAAAAAATCTCTTGGAATAGGAGCCCTGGAGGATGAAATCGCATTGATATAAACTGAAGGAGGTGGAAGATCAGAAGTACCCATCAAAGAAGAATACATTCCAACCCCCAAATTCTCAACAAGCGTTTTGGTATCCTTAACCAAAGGAATGGTTGAGTCAGAAGATGCATTTTGATCTATAGGAGAATAATCCACTTGGTCAATTGTGACAATTCTCCCTTCATGAGGGAAAAAAAAAATACGAAATAATGATGATGCAATAGTATCCATCTCATAGATCCAATTTCGCCCCAACGAAAGGTTATAGTCTAAGCTTGCATCAACTATCTCAACTTCGATATTAACAGTTTTTCCCACAACATAGATGGGAAAAACTGGAACAATACCATGCGGCCTGTGAGAATGACCGTCAAATGCATTCCGAAAAGTGGCTGAAGGAACAACTGCAGGATATCCAATACCCTTCCAGCATGCAAGAGACATTACACAAATGGAAGCACCTTCATCAACGACTGTTCAAAAAATATTGAATTTTCGATAACTTGATCTGATATGGAAATCCGTATGATGAGGGAGTCTCTTTTTAAAATTTGACATATCAAATGTAATCATTGGAGAATTTTTTGGATCTATAGCTCCAATCGCAGTGAGCAAAGCACTTCGCTAAGCAAGACAATACTGGAGCACCTCTAATGTAGACATAACACAAGGACTCTGAGCTAGATCTTCTACAATGGAGTAGTTCTGGGCGGCCTTGGCATTTGGATTAATCTTCGTACGTTTTAAAGATGCCTTCGACATATGAGGTATAGGCTCAACAGTAGGCCTCGTAATATGAAGTGGCTCAACATTACTAGGAGTACCCTTAGCTTTCGAAGACTTAGCTTCGTCATAATCACGAGATCTCGTAGCGATATCTGCGTGAGCACTCATCATGTATATGTTTGACATATTTTTTCCTTCCTGGCTGCCCCGAGAGGGAGCCCTAGTATTTTGATTTGTGCCAGCAATTAATTTCTGCCCTTGGGGAAAAGGTTTTGTCGGCACAGCCTGGGAACTAGAAGAACCCTGTTGAACTAACAAGCGCTGCGCATCCTAAATTTTAGGGCAAAGGTGCATAAGATGGTCTCCAGTGAAAAACTTGCATGGAAACTTCACTTTCCTTTTATTATCCTTTTGTCCCTCTCCAACATGATCGTTGGTTTTGTTTGCATTCCCCTTCCCATCCTTGCCTTTCTTCTTGTTATTTCGTCCTTTATTCTTCCCATCGGATTGTTGATTTCCTTTGGGGTTGGAAGTCTTGACAACATTAATTGCCAAGGATGGGGAAGGAGTTGACACTGAAGGCACAACCTGAGTAGAAGAAGGAGATTGTATAGACAACTGCTGCAATTGACTAAGTAGGTTAGCTGCACCACTATCGATCAAACTAATAAGCCCATCACCATGAGGACCAGGTTTAGTTTTGGATAAGTCTAGTTTGGAATGAGGAGCATCCGGAAAATTTTTATTAAGGACTCCAAACTGAGAATAAATTAGTTCTAATTGTTGAGCCCTGAAAATAGCTTTCTCTTTAGAAAATACCCTGAAAGGGATACATATTTAGAAATATCTTGCTGCAAAGACTTCAAAAACCATTCCAAAAGGAATTCATTCGGTATATGGGGTTTAATGAGTCCCTTCCTTATTCTTCATTCCTGAATATGATAAAAAATGTGAGTTGCCTTATCCTGCTGAAAATTAGCCAAGAGTTTAGTCCCGATGTCATAACGGACAGGTAACTGAAAGTGGTTTAAGAACATGGTAGCCAAATATCCAAACATGGAAAAAATGCCCCAAGTTAACTCAATATACCACTTGGCTACATTTCCAGTTAAGGTGCGTTGAAATAACCTCAACCTAATCGAATCATCAATCAGGGAGTTTGATGAACACCATAAATGGAATGTGGTGATACGATCTACTAGATCCTCTCCATTATTTCCTTGAAATTTTGGAATTTCTAAGGGGAGTTTGGTGGGGACCGAAGGCCATCCAAGACTATACCGAATTGGATCGCTAGTCAATTTCGAAAAATCTAGCAGGTTTAAAGTTACCAGAAATGGTAAGCGAGGAGGAGCCTGGGAATTCCATCCTCCATAGGAAGGATTCCCAACATTATGAAAATAATACCCTGGATTTGTTGAGGCACCAGGTTGCCAAATATTTTTCGTAGAGAATGTTGGGCCATAAGAAAATCCTTGCGACACAACATTAGGAGAAGGACCCCCCCAACATAGAGTTACTATACACAGGACCATTCCCTCCAACCAAGGTATTTAATGAAGAAGAAAACCCTTGGTAAGGGTTCCAAGAATTTGCAAACGGAGAAAAAACCTGAGAATTAATCGATGAAGAGTAAGAAAAATTCCCTTGCTAACCAGCGAGAAATTGATTCCTTGCTCCCAATGCTGTAAAAACAGAGTTCCAACCTATAAAGGTATTAGAAATTTGACCTCTAGACCATGGATTGAAACCTTGAGTCTGAGAAGAAAAAGGTAAAGATCCTAAGGAATGGGACAAATGAGGGATGTGCCCACTTCCAAAGGGGAACCCATGAAATGACGTTGATCCACTAGCCATAGAGGGTATGGGTGCAAATGCAGCTGAAGCTGCAGAAAAGGAGAAAGAAGGAATCCCAATAGTGGGCATTCCAAAAGAAAAGGGACCATATTGAGAAGCTTGTGCTTGGTGTAAGCAGAGCCAAACACAGCAACACTAGAAGTGATTGTAGATATAGCAATAGTGCCTCCTCCTTCTACCGAAATAGGTTTCTGAACACTTGCAGCGCTCACAACCGAAGTTGTGTTCCCTATTGTGGCCATCGAAAGGTATGAATATGAAAGATAAGGACTTTTCGGTCTCTGAGACTCGGGTCCAATGTACTGAATGATGAAAGGATAACTAGTAGGAAGAGGAGATGGAAGAGACTCAACAGGCTGAGGGACTTCCTCTACTTATACTTCTTCTACTGGAAATAAAACTCTCAAGATGAGTGAAGCACTCCTCTTGGTATTGACACCAATACCAGAACCACCCACAGAAACAACAAGCCTTGACGAAGGATCTGTCTCCATTGCGTCTGAAACCACCGGTTGAAAATCACCCTCCAAATTACTCCTACACCTTCTTGAAGAAGGCTCGGCACTCGCGGGAGACAACCCACGAAGCCTGCTCGATTGACGAGGCAATCGGTCAGCCACCTTAAGAGATTTATTCTAGACTCAAAAAATATATGAAGCTAAGAAATCTAGGAGCAAAGAGCACACTCTAAAAAGTTCCTAAGATGTAGCCAGGCAAGAAGCTCTAAGGTATTTCCACTCCAAGTGATGAGGACCGGACACCAAAATACAAGAAAGCGAAATAATAGGACCTCTCGAAAGTAGTCTGGGGTAATTACGACCCAGGCCTACTAGTAAAGGTAACAAAAATAGTTACGCTAACCTCCTAAAAATAGCCTTTACTGGTGCAAGTCCCCAAGCTTCGCAAGGGCACCCTCCAGAAGTACTGATGGAAGTGATGCAACGTCTGCCTTAGGTACCATGGGTATTCCCCCCCATAGTCACTTGTGTGGTCCCTAGGATAGGAAACTATGGGAACCAATCCATGTCGGCAGTCGGGCAGAACGATCTTAGGTCAAGATTCAACAAATAGGAAAGGGGGTATCTCTCTTCTCTACCTGCACTATCCCTCGTGCTTGAATCTCTAGAAGAGAGCTTTCCTGGTCCACTTAACGGTGCTGGATTTATCTCATTAATAAACTTCTATGTTTAAAAATTTGAGCAGCCTTGGAGAGTTAACTCTCCACTCACCTAATCCAAGGCCCTACAACCTAGCTAGTTGGTGTATAATTAATGAAAATAATACAAAAACTACTAGTTTCTTTTAATTATATCGCTTATTTTAGATTGGCTATTATTTAAGTCAAGGGTGCACAGAAGTGAAATTGATGGTGTTTTTATGACACAGATGAAACCAATGAAAACCAAACTACTTGAAAATGCTCCTTTCTATGAAAAGTGATTTCTACACAGGTTCTATGAAACTAATAAGAAAAAACTTTGTTTTTTCTTTTCAGACACTCACACTTCACACAATTCAGAATTTTACGAAAAAGACTAAAAATGCTCAAATGCACTTAATGCAAGCTACCAATGATATGCAAATCCTAAGATGCTAACTCTAAAAAAGAAAAAAATAAGTCTCTAGGAAAACCACAGTTCAATCACTTTTTGAAAGATGACAAGGCTAGTTCCGAAGCAGAGCTCCTATGTATAAAAACACAAAAATGCACTTGATATAACAGTGAGAATTCAAGAAGATAATTCCTTCCAAATCAAGTCAAGAACCGAAGACTAGAAACTAACAAAATGCTTCAAAATATGGAATGAAATTGTAAACAAACTGAAAGAAAAAAGCAACGGAAAACGAAAAAATGTTTTTGGGATTTTCAACTTATAAAAGAAGGAAAAAATATTTCAAGAAGACAAATAGAAACCATCCAAGAACTGAATCAAGCAAACATGAATTCCAACCAAAGGCTTCAAAGTGCTCAAGCCAACCATGCTATTTTCATAGAGAGACTTATATGAGCAATAAGGAACAAGAAACTCAATTATTCAACTCAACACAATAGCACAATCTTGCAATGAATAGCAACTCAAAAAATCAGAAAGATACCTTTCAAAATTTGCAAGACAAGTCTATGAAATCAAGAAAATAAAACTAGGCCAAGAAGGAAAAAATCAAATGTGAAGCAATGCATAGGGCTAAGAAGAGCAAACGAGCAAAGGCTTGTTGTTCTGACTACTCAGGACAGCCAAGAATCTTTAGGGAAAGATCTTGGTTCTCAAGCCACAATTGCAAACACACAAAACAATAATTTCACCAAATGGCTAGGTCTTCATACAAGCAAGAGAAAAATAGATGCAAAATCACTCTAAACACAGTCTAGAGACCTTCAAGATACTAAAGGAATAGATCAAAAAAGACAGACAATACCACAGGGGCTAGAAACTAAAAATTTCAAATTTTCCCAGGCATTCGCGCTTTTGCAGTGAGAAAAAAGCATGCATACGCGACTGTAACAAAGGAAAATTGCATATACATGGGTCCCTTTGGAAAAAATAGTGTGTATACGCGACTGTGCAAAGAAAAAATTACGTATGAAAATAAAGATAAGGAAAAAAACAAAAATCAAGCCTGATCAAGAGACCAAGTCTTCTGTCTGACTGAAGAAAGACTTGCGAGACTGTAAAAAGTGACAGAAACTGTTGGAAACCTACAAGACAGATGAAACAATGCAAATGTGAAATTACAAGAATGTGATCCCTAACAGAGTCACCATTTATATTTCGGGAAATAATACCCTAAAGGTCTTGGGTTGACAACCTTCACAGATCAGGGGCATGCCATTCAAGAAGGACTCACTTAGCCAAATTTTATACCGAAAACTATATACTACTGGTTTCAGAACTTACCCAAAAGTTCCTTGGTTGATGTAGATCCCACGGGGTGCAAACCCCCTGCAACACTTTGTGCTCCAAAACCTGAATCCTACCATGGCCTTCGAGCATATCGTCCTCTAGATCCATCCAGCCCTAGCCTCGTAAGAATTCTTCCACACTGTGTGCACAATAGATGTCATATAGGGTGATGAAAATCTTCAAGGAAACAAAGGTTTCCTGAATATACCTAGGAAGTGCAGGAGGCACAAGAATATCATACTTGAATAGAGCTCCAATATAGTATAATATCTATATTTTTCTCTCTCCCTTAGGCCATTTCTTTCAGGGGCTTTTATACTCTCTCAAATTAGTTTCTGCAGTTAACAGTAGTTAGGCCACAGAATAGGGTGGTTAATTTACTGGAATAACCATCAAACCTGCCTCAAAAATAGGGAAAATATATATTTTTTAATAATTAAAAAGGTATACGCAGATATCTATGAATGGACTTGCGTGCATATGCAGAAAATTCTGGGCAGAGTCGCATATAGGTTTTAAGATACTGTTTTTTGTGAAAATGTTCAAGTCTGAGGGGAAAGGGTGCCTAACGCCAAATTTTAAATCATCAAGTACATGAAGGTGATAAATGATGCTATAACATTATAGCTCTAGATGTTGTCATAGGTTAGTTTCCACCATCTGTCAACAAACAACTTGCTGTCATATACACTTTTTGCAGGTGTCAACTTTCAAAGAAGGCAACATTGTTTGGATGAGGTGGAAACATATAAGAACACCAAAAAGGGAGGTTCAGTGGTCAAGTATGAACCTATGGACTTAAAATTGGTCATGGAAGACCCTAGTGTTGAAGAGGCCTTCATTAAAGCTGGTTGCATGAGATTTTGTCAGAAGTTACAAGAGGATTTTTGTATCTTTTTTTACTGTTTGGGCAGTCAATTTCAAGATAATTTTCTCGGAAAATGGAGATGAATTCGAAAAAAATGAAAATTTTATTTTCAAACACATATCAAAGAACATTAAACTATTTCAATTTTCTCACAGGTGCTACAAATTGGGAGATTCGAAGATGTCTTTGAGCTCTATTTCCAGAGTGTGTTTTTTATTGTTTTAAACATGTTTTTAAAATGCAGATTCCGGACAGCTAGAGATGGTATTCAAAAAAATAAGAGAGGTTTTTCTTCAGCACGAACTGATTTAAAAACACCTCCTCCCATTTTGCAACATCTATCAAGGATCTGGAGATAGGATATCATTTCTGAGTCCTAATTTTCAGGAAAACCAACTCCATTTTTATTTGTAGATGAACTTGCAAAAGATGAAAATGCTACTTCTTGAGGAGGGTAAGAGGTATTTTGAACCAATTTTTCCTTATCATGCTTCATCTTATCATATTACATAGCCATAGGTAAATTTTGAATTAGGAAAGCGCAATCTTGAATTTTTCTGTCAATTAGGCAAGTTCACAGTGTATCTCAGGCTTGAAGCCCAAAATTTTCTACGAACTCGCTCTAGGTGTCTTTTTGTTATAAATCACAGATATGGTCAAAATCAAGGTGGGTAAAAATTTGTATTTAGCTCTTTTGACTTAAAAAACAGTTCCAAATCAGCAATGAGAGCTAACAAGTGGCAAAGATAGGTAAAATCAAATTTCTACAAACTTGCCTTAACTCCCCTGTTTCTGCAGCGAGAAAGTTTTTATAGAATTTTAGAGTTTTGATGGTCTATTGGAGGTAAGCTAACCACATGGAAAGCTTAAAGGAAATCTGAGGAATTTTTTGGTGGAGGCATGGTCTTCGAAAAATTTATCGAGTTCACTAGCTCATCATGAAGACACTGATCATTTATCATGACACCACCTCCTTAAAATTAGGAAGACAAGTCTCCTGACTTGGTGGGGGCAATTATGTTTTGGTCATGGTCAGTGCCACCTAAGTGCATGACTGTCCTCGATGTAAATATGCATTTTCTCAGTTTTTCGGTGTAATAAATAGGTTATAGATTCCTAGTAGGTCTCCATGTCCTAAAATTAGTAGATGTCAGTTTTATTTCCATGTAATTTTCTTATTGTTAGATTAGGTGTTAGCGAAGAGACTCGATGATCTAGTGATGTTGGCAGATCCATTGTAATGATGCTTAAGCCTATTAATAGGCAGATTATCAAATAATAGAGGTGGAATGATGTGACTACAGACTACTATTGTAAACTTTTTCTTATCAGTAATATACAGTGGTCGTTGGCTCTTTCTTCACCTGAGTTTCATATGATGTTTTCATGAGCACTTGTCTTATGTATCTTGCTATTTTGTCTTCTATAATTTGATGTTTGATTACTTAGAATTTCAATACATTGTTACCCCAATTTTTGGTCATCTAACATGTTACTCTTAGATGGACCAAAGTACACCTTGTAAGACCAATTTTACCCTATTAAAATTGCTTTCACTATGAAAAATAACTTAGTAATCCATAATTTATTAAGTTGTTTATGGTCTGAACAGGAAACCCCATGAGGAAATATTGAATAAATCCCTATTTGTTTGGTTTTCCTCAAGGTATAATTAATTAAACCACATTTTAATTAATATTCCTAGTCATGTTTAACCCAAAACAAGAAAATTAATTAGATAAATCATTATTTATCTTATTATTTTCTAGGAATGGTTATTTAAAACATTATTTAAATAATATTCCTTGTTAAATTTGACTAAATAATTTATAAATAATTGAATAAGTAATTATTTATTTAATTATTACTCAACCATATTCTTAAAATAATAAATAAATCATTTATTTATTTATTATTTACAAATAAAGGGATTTTATCAAGTTCAAATTCTTTTTCCCTCCAACAAAAATAATAAAATATTCCATAAAATTTGGATCTAGATTTGGTTAATAATATTTTAATTATGCACCAATATCGAGACTAACTCAATATTTTGTTATAAATAGAAGGGTTTTTCCATTCATTCACTACCTTTTTGTTGCCTAAAAATCGCTCTGGACCTATATTTTTGGTCTGACTTTGATCCTCCATCATTGTCATATTTTTCTACCTTTTTGCTTATGAGCTCCCTTTGAGTTCCATTTTTGTCTGGGTTTTCTACACCATCAAGAGAGAAATATCTTAGATCTAAAGCATTGAGGACATACAAGAACCCATCCCATTGAGGGGCACTAGTAACATCTTTCTATGTTCCCTTCCCAGGTGTTATAAATACAAAAATTATTTAAGAATATTCTTGTATTGTTCATTGGATTCATGGAGAAAGTCTTCCTTTTATTTGTTGTTTAGTGTCTTTAACTGCATAGATCTAGATTTTTGTAGCATTTATTCTGATGACTAACTACAGATCTAAGGGAATTCACAACCATATTTGATGTTAGGGTTGTTTTTTATGCATGCTAAAGTGAGATTTTTTCATATGCTTGCGATTAGAATTCACACTAACAACTGGTGCCGACTCCACAAGGGTTTATAATTACGACCATTGTCGTTTTTCATATCCCTGCGTGATCAGCAAATTCAACCCCTAGGGTTTTTATTTAGCTTCTTTTTTTTCATTTCTTGATGTGGTTTTTAACCTTTAAAACCCTAAAACAGTATAAATTCTAACTTTCGTGTGTTTTTGGGCCTATTGCGTAGGTGACGTGTATCAGCCACAACTGAGACGACACTTTTTTTTGAAACCTGATCCTAAGATAGCCAGAAGTGCAGGTCGCATTTTTGGGGCCAAAACCTGCAACCTCAACCTTCAAGAAGTAGAAAACAGCCTCAAACCTGCAACCTCTACTGGAAATAGGTCAGAAACTATGACTTGTACTTTTTGCGGGAATCTTTTTGTGATTTTTCTGGGTTTGTCTAGGCTACTGTTCAGGGTTGTCTAACCTCCCTCTCCACTCGTCTTTGACATGTACTTGCTCTTTTTTACTCGTCGAAGTAGTAACCAAGCCCCTTAGGGCTTCAGTACGCTTCCACCTTTTTAGGAGGAGTTCTCTGAAGCAGGTCTTCTGAGATTTTAGTGTGTTCAGTTGTTTTTCAGATCTGAACCTACACTTTCAGATCCATTTCATATCAGTTATTCATCCATCCAAAACACCTCTTTTCAGTTTTTTTTTATCGTCCTTTATGGTCCCCTCTGTTTCCCTTCAGGTTGTAGCCTTTTGCCACCTTTTTTGCAGCACTTATCCCTCTCGTTTTTTGTTGTTTTCTGTACCTATTTCTAACAGATTTGACCCTTAGATCCTTGTCCCTCCCAAATTTAGATCCATTTTTCATTTTGTGTGTCTTGAATAGATTTCACCCACCCATAGACTAGTTGTTGGGAAGCCCTCCTCCTTGGGTTTAAATTGATGCATCTTTAGCTGTTTATTTTCTGTTATATTCAGTTTCCTTTACTATCATTTTCAGATTTATTTACATTTATACAATATATTTTTTCTTTTTTCTCTACACACATCTGGGCTTAATTAGAATTAACACACTTATCACATACATGCACACCCTAAGTGAAGAGTGCCTGGTTTACACTGCCAGGCCAAGACTAAAGCATTGTAATCAATTGATCCTGCACCTCCTTGCCCTTGTTTTGACATTGTAATCATTTGATCCTGCACCTCCTTGCACTTGTTGGTCTCTCTTCCTTCTGTGATCCATGTTTGTTTTCCATCATTGTGCCCCAAGGCTTTCATCTCGGAGACTCGAAGGCCTTCATCCTTAGTTTCCATTAGGATCCCTTTCACATCTGTGCACTCATCCTCTTATGTGTTATGGTTTCCCTCAGGGAGGGGCCAGCTCCTCTATAATTCCCCCCCCTCCCTGCAGCATGTATCTAGGACATAGCATGCCTCATGCCTTTGCCCAATCGCATCCTTCGAAGCCAGGGCTTGCTTTTTCCCAACCTATTTACTGCAATGTTTATGAACCTCTTTATTATTTGTATCCGCAACCACGTGCTCTAGATCTTCCAACACAAGAACCTCTGCCTCCCATGCCTTCTCAAGCTCTAGGTTTCCTAAGAAACAATCCCCAAGGGAATATATCTAACACTGCAACCTAGCAACAGGGCGATCAACCCAAGCAGAAGAGGCCTCTTTGCACGAATAAGCCTTGTTATTGTTGTGGTGTCCATGGTCACTATACCCATGATTGTACCCTTTCACCTCAGATGCGTCAACTATGGGAAGCTCAAGCAGCATCTCGAGGATAGTAAGCCTCTACTTCGGTTCCTCCAAATGTTGTACCTACTCAATAGGCTATGTTTACCAATCCTTTCCCCTAGTAAGGATATGTGGCTTCCCAACCCCCTGAAAGTTAGGCAGCCACTCAACCTCCTCCGTCTGTTACCTATTATTACTAGACCCTTATGATGCACTTTGACCAACCCAATACCATTGACCTCAACCTTTAGAATCGGTCCCTTCAGTACAAAAAGCCCCCTGCTACGTCTGTTCTCGAGCCCCCTTCTTCAGGTCCTACAGAGCCTCTTTCGACACCCAATGGTCCTTTACTGATCCCTCAAAATAAGGCAGAGGTTCATACCAAGATCCCTAAGGGATCATTATGCTGAAACACTACTTCTGGTAAAGCTACCCACTCCTATAGTATAGTAGATGACTTGGCGCAATCCCCTATTTCCATGTCAACGTTGGAAGTCCTCTAGTCATTCCCTTCACAATGGAATGCTATACTAACTGCCATGGTCATTGTGGATCCTTCATATGATCGTTTTATTATCTTCGATGTTGATCAGTCATAACATCCCCCCCTTCCTGCTTCCGTCACCTTCCAAATCCCTGTCAAGATCTAGAATGCCAACGTCTCCCGTTGTATCATTGACGAGGGGGCATCCACCTGTGTGATGTCCGCTTCGGTTTGGAAGCAACTCAAATCTCTTGAGTTAGCCCCTTCCAATATAACCCTCCAAGTGTGGGATGACCACTCTTCCCAACCCCTTGGCATGTTCCGCAATTGTCCTATTACTTTTGCAGGAAAGACTATTTGTGTTGACATAGAAGTCATTAATTCCCCCTTAGATTACAACATTCTATTAGGTCGTAGCTACACTTATTGGATGTCTACTATCCCATCTGTGGTTCAACGTAAGATGTGTTTTCCCCATAGTGGAAATATTGTCACAATCGACCATTTGACATATTACGAATCGAAGTCTCAAACCTCCCCTGAGTCCATCATCTCTTCGATGGCCAATAAAAAAGTAGTCGAACCTCCGACTAACGTCTCACCCAGAGTCTATAAAGAATCCTCTTTTCTTGGTTCATTCCCTAGTATCCCTTTTCCTAACTCTGATCCCATCTTGTTGAATGTTTGCATGATGTAATTGTCTCGGTCCGAACTCAAATGGATCGGTTTGACTAGTCAGCAGCCTCGCCCTCCGCAACCTTCTCCTAGCACCTTGACTCAGCATTCAGGACCCTCTCCTCAAGGCCCCTCATCTATAGCTAGTGTCCATGAGCCTATCTACCCTCCTGTAATGCTTCCCCTTGGCCTTAACCATCTCCGATCTGTCCTCCTGGCCATTACCCCTCTGGTCAGATACCGTTTCTTTCTCCCTCTCCTAGAGTATTTTCAGTACCTCTTATGGCTAACTTATCTCTTCCTAACATGACCCTGGGGATCCCAGTCTAGTACATTGATCCCCCAGTCTCTATCCCGCCTGGTCAACCCAAATCTTATACATCTTTGACCCCAGTCAAACCGGTCGCCATGATCCCTCCCTTTGCTTCTATGCCTCAGCCACCTCAACAGGAACCTACTCCTGTTGCGAAAGCTTCGGGTGAGGGGGGGAAATCCCACAAGAAGGCACCTAAGGACAAGGCTACCTAGACAACCCCTCCTCCTCCTCAGCCTCCAAAACGTACAACTTGGTGTGCTTTGTGTGATGTTGTTGGTCATGCCACCCATACATGTCCTGAGTTGCCTCGTCTCAAACCCATGGTCAACAAAGCGTTTCCGAAGTCTGATATCCTAGAGGTCTATGTCACTTTACCCGATTTAGTCTCGAAACTCAAGTATTTGCACCCAAATCATTCTTGTTCTTTGTGTGATATCCATGGCCACTATACCCACTATTGGGTCGAGGAAAAGGTACATTTTCCCCCTATCTTTAGCATGATTTTTCATTTACTTTTATATGTTTTTCCTTCATCTTAGCAATAAATTAAAGGAGAATGATGAAAAAGTAGGATAGAATGAATTATTGATAAAAGGTGTGTTTAATAGTATAAAAACATATTTTTTGCTGTCTTTATTGATAAGGAATCGAAACAACCAAAATGCTAACCAGAATGACCAAATAAAAGCAGACAAGAAAAGCAAACATAATCGTGTCGGTTCTTGTGAATCAATGAAAGATGTAGAAGCATGAATATTCTTGAAGTATTGAGTAGATAGCTACAAAGCCTCAGGATCTCCTAATCCTTAGGATTCGTTTCTATATTTTATTTCATCTTTAAGTTATAAAAGGCTATAGGTGAGAGAGATAGACAGGTTGTTCATGTATTATAATTTTCCTGTAATAAACTTATCCTGACAAAATCCTCAAATTCGTGCTAATGTATTGCTCCATTTATTAATGAAGAAATTGGCATTTTTAGTATAAACAATTTCTGAGTATTTCTTGGAAGAAGACTTCTAAAGGCTTCGGGCCCAGTCCCTGGGAGTTCCCCTGTTGTTCTGTGTTATATGTTTATTTATGAGTCTTTCATTTTTAGTTATCCTTTGTGTTTTATAGAATTATCATTCAATTTTTTAATCGCAGGTGTGATATGTTACAATTCCCTTTTCAATATATTGAATTTATCATTAATGTTCTTTAATCATGAAGAGACGCTTTTACATTCATTAGACTAGTTTCAGCGTATTTGCTGTTCAATTCTACATACAGTTATTTCTTAATTCTTTCCATCATAAGTGTTAATGTTTGGTTTGTTGTTTAATTCCGAATGATTTTTTTTAATAGTTGAGTTATATAGAATTCCATTGCAAAATGTTAGATAATTGATTGTTGTTCAATTCATTAGGATTTTTGTTCAATTCATTAAGGTAGTTATTCAATTCATTAAAGCGTGCTATTCAATTTCAATATATTCCTTATTTCATTATTGAGTGGTTATTTCTGCATAAGCTTAGAACAAGAGTTGATCCATTTTATTGGTTTGAAGTATTTCATAGTTTACTTTTGAGTTGACTTGATTGAACTTCAAGAATTAGGTAATATTTCTTACAAAGATCTAGAGTAGTTAACCTCTGATGCCACTTGCATATATTTTTCTTACACTCTTGAAATAACAAGACTTGCCTTGGGTTGATGATTAATGTGAAGCATTTAGGTTACCTTTAAACAATCACCCTTTTGACCCAACATTTTGGCATTGTTGTCAGGGAGAGTGTTTAAGAGTGATATATTTTATTTTTTTCCTTTTGCGGTGAAATAATTGGGTATTGAAATCGAGAGGTAAGAACCTGCGTACTAGCAAGAAAAACATTTGCTCTCCAGCCTGCTTCTCAGCAATTGTGCAGAGGTTAATAGGATAGGTGTTTTTTCTTTTTATGACTAGGAAGAAAAAAATAGAATTAGATCAAAAACCCACACTTAAATCTGCAAAAACCAAGGGGTTGGTGGCCCGTGGCAGAACAACATATATAGATGAAATCATTAAGAAGGTTGAATCCCAAGCATCCGTAGGACCCAAAACCATTACTGGAAAGAGTTCTACAATAATCCCTTAGGTAGCAACCTCACCATCTGCAGCCCACTCGAAGATTTACAACTAAATGCAAGGGTTTGAACGAAGCTTTTAGAATATAGAAAACTTAAGTCCCGACCCTTCGAGAGAGGGAAATTCTTGCAATTTACAAGAAAGAGAGGAAGAAACTAGTAGTGCAGTGCAGGTAAAAAATCTAGAGCCTGGATCTCCTAAGATAGTGGTTGAGACAGTGACACCCAATATTCCAGATCGAGGTAGTGCTGCAAGGCCTCCTGTAAATTCACTCCCCTAACTCCACTCAAATTATCTTCCTAGATCAAGAAATCCCTGAAGGTTATTGGCACATCTTTGATCAGATGGTGCACAATCAACCCTAGAGACAGACATCAAATTTGGAGTATCCCATTGTTGATCCAGCTGCAAATTCCCCTATGAAAGCTTTCCATTACAAAACATCCCTACCTTCCATGGGCTGACCTTGGAAGATCTAGATGCATTTTTATTTTAATTCAATGTTTTTTGTAGGGGATATGGCTACATCATTGACCCTAAAAAACTGAAACTATTCCCCTCTACATTGAAGGGGAAGCACTACACTGGTTTATGGGGCTTCGTGGAGGAAACATTAATAGTTGATATCACATGAAAAAATATTTTATTAACAAATATCAAGATTATTGCCAAACGCAAGAACTAAAAGATGAAATCTTTAATATGTCTGCAAAATACAATGAGACATTAGAAGAATATGTTGAACAATTTCAGTATAATTTGAAAATATATCCATATACTACACTGTCTAAAGACATTTTGAAAGAAAAAATGATTAAAGGAATGAAAGAAGAATGGGTAGAGATACTTAATATAATGGGAAAAGGGGACATATATCAAGAAGAATATGATGACATTATTGCATTGTG
Organism: Pinus albicaulis; assembly: GCA_034641835.2. Taxonomy (NCBI): domain Eukaryota; kingdom Viridiplantae; phylum Streptophyta; class Pinopsida; order Pinales; family Pinaceae; genus Pinus; species Pinus albicaulis. Next base: position 9,596,471 of record MU968382.1, on the reverse strand, counting down.
TATGATGTGCTCTCGAGGTAGTACACGAAGTAGATCAACAAGACGAGATTTAGTTACAAGAAATTATAAAAATTTAGGTTGTAGCGTGACCAAAGTAGAATTGGGAAATATTTTAGAAGATTTTAAAACTGATATCTTAGGCAACCTCACAACACAGCTAGTTGTCCTACAAGCCAACCAGAAGAAAGCTTTAGCAGAACAAAACTTGGTTGTTTTTGGCCCACGCTATCAGAAGAAGAACAACCAACGGGAGTGTCCATTAGACATGGTCTAGACATGTGATATTTGTTCCAAGGACCACGCCACTGAGAAATTCCCTTCACTCCTAAGGTTGAAAGCATTTTTTAAAGAGGCAAAAGAAGAAACATAACCAGTGTATCTAATGAATCAATGTCGACAGTGGTAAGCATGACTAGGTATGTCACAAGACCCATCTCAGTTCTTTTCTTCTCTGAAATTTAATCAACAGAACTCTAGAAAAACATGGAAAATACAATCACATTTTTCTTCCTGGCCATCCCAATCATTTTCCATGCCTCCTTGGCCAACGCAATCCCCTTCGGGTAATAGTTGGCCAAGTTTTCCGTTCTCTCCTCCATACTAGAAAAACAATCCATATCAGTCCCAGTGGTGTGCCTCCACTTCACAGAATACAAATTGGTCTCAAAACTAGAAGCGACCCCTGGGAATGACCAATTTTCCTATGGGAATAGGGGCTCAAAATAAAGCCACATTACCAGCTCCATACCCAGTCCAACAAAATTCTTAGCCTATTATGCACCCTCAATTTCCAGCTCAACCCAATCCTAATCATAATAATAGACCGGTTCAGCTAATACAGATTGTTGAGAACCCAAACTCCGAAACTAAATAGAAGGAATGCAACGAACTTAGGCTAAGATCAGGGCGTGTTATTTCAACAGAAGAAGATACTACCCTACCACAACTTGAGTCTGAAATTCCAACAGTACCTAAAAAATCAATTGTGATAGAAACAGAGATAGGACAGGGGAGGGACACAATTGACCAAAAATATCTTGAAAACTTTATTATTTCCTCCCCTACATTCCGTGAGAGATTAACACTACATAAACCAATGGTCTCTTCAGATTTTGATCTCGTAGGGGAATTAAGAAAATATTTTCATTCAAATTCCTCCCCTACAGGCTATACAAGACATCCCTATCTATGCCAAAACAATTAAAGAACTGTGCATAAAAAAATAGGTGAGGAAAGCAAACAATGTACCAACTGTTCATGTAGTGGGAGAACTTTCAAACTTAATCTTGGGTAAAGAGACACCAATAAAACACGAGGATCTAGGAAACCCCATAGTCACAGTACAGATCTATGGCTACTCCTTTTCAAATACATTAGTTGATTTGGGGGTAGCCATTAACATCTTAACTACAAAAACCTGCGAGACATTGGGTATAATAGTTGTAATATCCCAAAATGGGAACTGCTAGAAAGGCATGACTGGAAAATGCATTTTCCAGGAATGGCTACTACAGGATTTGAAACCAGGACCTAGATCCCTTATATCAATGCATGTAAGTCTAAAATCCAAGAGGTGGCTCAAAATAAATCCCTCTAGGTGGTTTAAACAGATCTCCCACACCTAGTTGTCTTCAGGAAATGCCCGATGAAGGGACTGCAAACAATTCTTGAACAAGAATTGGAATAAAAACGTTATTTTAGTAAGCCTAGATATATGAATATACAAATAGCCAACAAGTGATGTTATAACAGTAAAAATAATACAATGTCTTGAGGAAACAATCACTCAAGCAAGGCAGTGCAAGCCTCAACAATACATGTACAATAAATGGAAGAACATTGCTACATATGTGAAACCCTTGGCTAAGACAATGTAGTCTATTATGGAGAACTACTGAAAAATTATTTCAATAAATGGATATGACAATATATGGCTCAAATAAGTGGGGGAGCAATCTCTCAACCCCTGAAAACAATAATACAAAAATCCTTAAAAGTATTGGTTGAAACTAGTACAAAATGGAAATTCTGCAGAAATGCCAGAGTTGCTGGGCAGCAGCTGCAACTCAGAAAATGGAAATGAATGAAGAAGGTTGAATATGATGCACCAGCTGAATAAACCTCCTCCAATGGATCTTCCAAGTGAAAGGTTGATCCTAACACTGAACATCTAACCCTCCAAAAAAATATTGCAACTCTAACTACAGATGCTCTATGAAAATAATGCAGTCAATGAGAGGGACTGCACTGTAGGTGATGAAGAATGGTTGGCCTGATGCCAAATATGGCGGGAATCAGCTCAAATCTCCCTCACTGATCCTCCAAATGAAAGGAGACTCCATTCTCTACAAAATAGCTCCGGAAGTGGTGTTGTAGGACCTCCACTGCAACACCCTACAACACAGAATTATCTTGCTTCAGGAATAACGTTGTAGCTAAAGGAGGATGCTTGGCCTCAAGACTGAATGTAAATAAAATTAATAGAAAATCCCTCAAAAGGCCTCTCTTTAAAGGAGAAGGAATTCCTAAATAGGAATGCCTTGTGCTGAGCAGCACTGCAACTCTGCTGAACAGTAGGAAAATGCACAAAGTCTAAATAGACAATGAAATCAATAATCTACAACATGAGAAACAATCGCTGCCTTGCCCTCCTTTTAAACATGTGAGATCCCTCTCACCATGGGTCCCACTCATTAGGGTTTCCCCCACCAAAGAAACCTCTTCCCATTCATACTGTGTTGTTTCTCTAAGTGTTCTCCACCTCCTATCCCAGCGTTGTTGACTTGGTCAAACTTGACCTTGTCCACTTGCAAATGATCCTGTTCACACATGAGGGTGTGAAAAACAACTCCAATAACGATCCCCATTCATACTATGAGGTATTTTATTGATATTTTTATTATACATGGACCTCCTTACCCATTTATTCTCCTCCTAAGTGAAATTAGAAAAAATAATATTCCAATTTGCTGCATGCAAATTTTGGAATATTACAGTCCTCCCCTCCCAAATTTTTCTTTTCCTAAATAAAATGCAATGATATAGTTGAGGATTTATCTCCCAAGGCATGGAGACTGAAAATTATTTGGAAAACATTTTTCCCAAGCAGTCATCCAAACAAAATGAGTCACCTCCCGATATGGTAACTCCTGAAAATCTCCTTCCACCTCAAGCTCCAGAAATGAAGGTGGGCTGAAAATATGAATATGGTAAGCATCATAGCCTACCCCATGCTATCCTCTCCACTCATGATGAGTGTAGAGTATGTGTTGATCCTGGGCTACAAAATTATTTCTCTCAAGTGGCAAAGTGAAGAACAATCCTCCAAAGAGTTCTCATCCAACATTGAAGAACAAGCTGGCACAAAACAATCAATCCATGATGAATAGGACATGATCATCATAGAGTATCCCAGTGAGAAGTTTTCTGCAAGTTTTACATGATGGTGCATGATAAAAACAATGTCTCAAGAGGATACAACGCAGTTTCATCCACTCCAACTTCAGAAAATATCATGGGAAGTAATATACAAAATCCATCACATCTACTAATGAATAGCAAATGGCTGAATGTGTCAACAAGTCATGATCAAATACTTGCCCATGGTTATATAATGGATGGCTATCAAGTCCATGGTCCACCTCAAAAGAGAACAAATATGTGGTTGTGGTGGTCATATCTCCTCCCATGCTCCCATTAGAACATGTAGTGCAGAAAATGTGGGAATTCTCTTCCCTCAAGGACACGTCCAACCCATGTGTCAATCTCCCAATCATGCTCTCAACAAGAATAGAAAAAATATCAGCAAATGAATACATGATCAGTACAATAATGAAGGAAATACAGATGGCTTCATGTGGTGCTTGAAGATACCAACAACATCCTAAGTATGTACAACGCAGTTTTACAAATTGCTGCTTCAGCAAATCACAAGGCAAAATGTTTCTTGATGCATAGTTAATCATGTATGTCATCATATGGAAAAGAGTTGGATACATCAACTGAACATACATGCAATGAGAAAAAATTTTCCCAAGGCCACATAAAAGATGGCTACCTCCATCATATAGTTTGGCCCAACAATGATCATGGAGCAAAGTGAAAAGCTTGCCCTCTTGTGGAGCAATGCACTGCAAAGTAATGGTAAGAGTATGGGAGTCAATACATGTAAAAACAAACTTCTTACCATATATTAGAAGAAATATGGTACATGGATCCCTGAGTGAGCCCTCCATAGTGTTTTGGCATACTATGAAGAGGAATGAACCATGTGCTGCAAGAAGATCATCCTTCCCATGCTTGGGAATCCATGTCAAGAAGAATATGTCATAGTGATAGATGTCTCTGTCCACTACTCTATCATCATCACCTCCTCCTTGTTCACCAAGTTCATCCAATGTGAAGTGATCCTAGGGACACTCCATCCATAAGTCCCTGCTCCAAAGTGACAGCGTTGTGAGCTCATGCAAATAGGCTCTTGTCAATACAAAGCTCTGTTCTTTGACATGCTCCTTGTTAAAGACTCCTCTAGTAATGTTGCTGCAAATATGGAATACCTCCAAATATGGAAGTGCTTCCAAATCATCAAAGGCCTAGGAGTATCCCTTTTGCACCATGAGAGTGCCCTCTCCTACTCCTACAACATCGCACAACATGTGAGAGAAAATCTGCCCTTGCTCTCTCAAGTGAAACTCAAGCAACTAAAGTGCTTGCTACCTCCTTATGCTCCCACCATACAACTCATGTGATGAGGACACAATGAATGTCACCTCAACGTCATGCATCCATGCTCCATGTTTCCCAATGATGTAAGCATCCCACCACCTCACCTCCATCCCCATCCTCCTAGGAAGAGGACATGCCAAGTGATGGCCAAACTCATTCAAGAGGATCCAGCGCAGCCAAGCCTCCTGTTGCACGGTATCATAAATGTGCAAGTAGCTCACCAACTTATTGCTCTTCATCCACATCCACTCAACCAATTGTGGATGTCTCCTTCCATCCTTCATCTTGGTACTCCTCCCATGAGGGCTACCATAATCACAGATCATATTTCTGCATTTCATGGGATCTTGAAATGCAATCTTCCCAAGGATCAATTTGACCCCATAGGGACACAAATAAGTGGTAGGAAAAAACCTCCCATCATGATGTGCATGGCTCAAGAAATGTCCAACACATTCATGAGAGATGTTATCCATCTGAAGATGTCCTCCATATTCTATCTGCTCCTGTGAGAAGGGAAGAACCTCCTCAAATTGTTGAAGAATCTTGCACTCCCTGATGTGTGGGAGTGCACCTCCACTGAAATCTCTCCTTGAGATCTCCCTCTCAAAAATTGTCTTCCAAAACCAATATTGTCTTGGATTCGCTGAAAGTAGAAGTTTCTCTTTGAGCTGAGAGGAGCTCATTGAGAAAGTGTCATCTAGAAAGGAGAAAGGGTTTCTCACTTCAAGATTTCTACTATCTTCCATCTTTCCCTTCAAGTATTCAAACCCCAACCTCAAGTGTGATGTACAATCCAACAATGGCTCATGAGGATGATGGTTTATTTCCTCCTTGAATGTTTCCATGTTGCATAGCACAGTGCAACCATGTTGCTCTAGATCAGCAATGGGATTTGACTCTTGGTCATGTAAAAGAAAATTTCCACAACTCTCAAAAGAATTTGCTGCAACAATAGATAGTGGAAATTCCTTCATACCTTGATGATATTTTAGAATCTCTTGTAGGGCTGCAAGAGTTCATTCCTCCAATGTGTTGGCTTCCCCAACTGTTGCTGCATGTGGCTTCTCCTCCATGAGTGTGACAGCGTTATTACAAGGCTCCTCAAGTGGTGGTGTGAGCTCTTCTTCCTTTGTTCTTTCTCCATCAAAGGTTTTGATCAACCTTTGAGTGAACTCTGCAAAACAATTTACCCTTGCATGGCTCAAGTGGCTAAACCACCAAACATAGGCTCCACCTTCGAAGTGCAGTGCTGAGATTTCAGTAGCTTCTTCTTCCACTACAGGATGTAGTGGGAAAAAGGCTGCCAACTTCCTCACCCATGCTCTTGCTGTAGATAACCCATCAAAGGTGAACAACAGAAATATATTGCCTTTGATTTCTCTTCTGCTGTAGGGTCTCTTCTCTTCCTTCAACTGGATGAAATGTGGAAAGGCTAGAGTCTCCTTTAAGGCTCTAGGTTTAGATTTTTACTCAAAAATATAATCACTTAGAATCTGATGATCTAAGTGTCCTTCATGCTTGTCTTATTCTCGATGAGAATAGGAAGTGCATGGTCCTTCCATTTCTCCTTCTTCCATCTTCTTTACCTCCTTGGAGAGGTCCTCTCTGGATCTAAACACTGATGAGAGTAATCTCATATTCTTCATCATTCTGATCTTCTTTTATCTTCTTGGGCTAAGAGTCACAGGCTGAGCCAATAAAGTTGCTTCGATACCACTGTAATATCCCAAAATGGGAACTGCTAGCAAGGCATGACTGGAAAATGAATTTTCCAGGAATGGATGATACAAGATTTGAAACCAAGACCTATATCTCTTAGATCAATGCATCTATGTCTGAAATCCAAAAGGTGGCTCAAAATAAATCCCTCTAGGTGGGTTAAACAGATCTCCCACACTTAGTTGTCTTCAGGAAATGCCCGATGAAGGGATTGCAAAAAATTCTTGAAAAAGAAGTGGAATAACAACGTTATTTTAGTAAGCCTAGATATATGAAGATAAATGTAGCCAACAAGTGATGTTATAGCAGTAAAAAGAGTACAATGTCTTGAGGAAACAATCACTCAAGCAAGGCAGTGCAAGCCTCAACAATACATGTACAAGAAATGGAAGAACACTGCTACATATGTGAAACCCTTGGCTAAGACATCATAGTATCTTATGGAGAACTGCTAAAAAATGATGTCAATACATGTATATGACAATATATGGCTCAAATAAGTGGGGGAGAAAGCTCTCAACCCCTGAAAACAAGTACAACAATCCTTAAAAGGATTGGATAAAACTAGTACAAAATGGAAATTCTGCAGAAATGCCGGAGTTGCTGGGCAGTAGTTGCTACTCAAAAAATGGAAATGAATGAAGAAGGCTGAAGATGGTGAACCAGCTGAATAAACCTCCTCCAATGGATCTTCCAAGTGAAAGGCTCATCCTAACACTGAATTTCTAACCCTCCAAACAAATACTACAACCCTCACTGCAGATGCTCTATGAAAATAACGCAATCAATGAGAGGGAATCAACTCAAATCTCCCTCACTAATCCTCCAAAGGAAAGGATACTCCCTCCTCTAAAAAATAGCTCCAGAAGTGGTGTTGTAGGACCTCCACTGCAACACCCTACAACATAAAATTATCCTGCTTCAGGAATAACACTGTAGCTGAAGGAGGATGCTTGGCATCAAGCCTGAATGTGGAGAAAATGAAGAGAAACTCCCTCAAGAGGCCTCTCTTGAAAGTAGAATGAATTCCTAAATAGGAATTCCTTGTGCTAAGTAGCACTGCAACTCTGTTGAACAACAGGAGAATGCACAAAGTCTGAATAGACAATGAAATCAATAATATGCAACATAAGAAACAATGGTTGCCTTGCCCTCATTTTAAACATGTGAGATCCCTCTCACCATGGGTCCCACTCATTAGGGTTTCCTTCACCAAAGAAACATCTTCCCATTCATACTGTGTTGTTTCTCTAAGTGTTCTCCACCTCCTATCCCAACGCTGTTGACTTGGTCAAACTTGACCTTGTCCACTTGCAAATGATCCTGTTCACACATAAGGGTGTGAAAACCAGCTCCAATGATGATCCCCATTCATACTATGAGGTATTTTATTGAGATTTTTATTATGCATGGGCCTCCTTACCCATTTATTCTCCTCCTAAGTGAAATTAGCAAAAATTAATATTCCAATTTGCTGCATGCAAATTTTGGAATATTACAACAGCCTTGGACCCACATCTACCTTGATGGAACTTGCTAACAGATCTGTTGTCAAACCAGAGGGTACATTATAGGACATCTTGGTTTTGGTGGACTCATGGGAATACCCGACAGAATTTTTAGTCATTAACCCAAAAAGTAGGCTAGATGGACACCCCCTAATATTGGGACGACCTTGGTTAGCGATGATTGATGCTTATATAGGCTATCATACAGGAAACATGACCATTGATAGAGGATATTCCATAAATAATATTTCCATATACCCCCTACCAAACCAAGTCTTCCCATTGTAAATATTCACAAAACAACCACATACATAATGGGAACAAAACATTTGTTCACCACTGACAATAGTTGAAGCACTCAAATTCAAATATCAAACTGAAGACAATGTAATCAGTAACTTCATAAACCAAGCATCTACTTCAAAAAATTTAAAGTGCCAAATGTTAAAAGCATTTCTTGATAATGAAGCACAGGAGGACCCCTTAGAAGACATTGATGACCATCACATACCCATGATTGATGTCTGCAACAGCATGCCAATTGAAATTGAGCCAGGAAAAGTTTTAAATATCAACAGTAGTCTAGATAGTGACCAATAGCAAAAGCTCGTTAAAATTTTGAAAAAATATAAGGGAACCTTTGCTTGGGACTACCTAGACATGAAGGGTTTAGATCCTCAACTATGCACACATCACATTTATATTGAAAAGGGTGCTCGACCTATTCGGCAGCCTTAGTGGAGGTTAAACCCGCATCTAAAAGACATTGTAAAAGATGAATTACAAAAGCTTCTAGATGTAAAATTCATTTATCCTATTTCAGATAGCAAATGGGTCTCTTCTTTAGTAGTCGATCCTAAAATGAATGGTAATTGGCGAATCTATGTGGATTACATAGAACTAAATAAAGCCACACATAAATACTACTTCCCCCTCCCCTTTATTGATCAGTTCCTTGATACATTGACAGGAAAGCGGTTCTTCTCTTTTCTTGATTGTTTCACTGGTTAAAATCAAATCTAGATAGCCCCTAAAGGCCAAGATAAAATGACCTTTACCTGCCCCTGGGGTACATTCTCCTATAGGGTATTGCCATTCAGACTATGCAATGCCCCAGTAAAATTTCAAAGGGCCACACTCAGCATTTTTTCTGATTTAATAAATGAAGGGCTTGAGTTTTACATGAACGACTTTACTCCATATGGAGATGACTTTGATTAGGCACTAAAATCACTAGAAAAAGTATTGGAATGATTTATTGCTACCAGATTATTTTTGAGCAACAAAAAGTGTCACATGATGATGACAGAAGGAGTGATCCTAGGACATTACATCTCTGTAGCTAGAATACAGGTAGATTCATAAAATATAGATGTAATTATCTTATTAGCCACACCTTGTGCTCAGACAAAGGTATGTAGTTTCCTTGGATATGCAGGGTACTACTGTAGGTTTATAAAGAAATTTTCACAAATTACTGCACCCTTATATGCATTAACTGGAAATGTTGAATTCCATTGGTCTGACAAATGTGACACTGATTTTTCAGATTTGAAGAAACTGGTCTCGACTTCACCAGCCCTACGTGACCCCAATTGGGAGCTGCCATTTCACATTTCCTCATATGCATATGATACAGCGATAGGAGCAGTTCTTGGTCAAGAAGAGGATAAGAAGCCCTACGCTATTTACTATATCAACAAGAATGTCACTCCTACTGGAATTAAACTATACTGTGACCGAAAAGGAATTATTGGCTATCATTTATGCTATCAATAAATTTAGACATTATATAACTGGTTATCAAGTATTCCTGTATACCAATCACTCTGCAATTATATATTTAGCTAACAAAACTATTACAAATGGAAGAGTGACTAGTTGGTTGTTTCTTTTATAGGAGTTTGATATAACTATCAAGGAGCATCCAGGAAAGGAGAACGTAGTTGTAGATTTCCTTTCTAGAATTCCAAAGTCAAATGACCCAGAGTGGTGGATGATCAGTTCCCTAATGATAATTTGTTTTCTGTAGCAGTAAAAGTGCCATGGTATGCAGATGTAGAAAATTATATGGTAGTAGGAAAGCTACCAAGACACTCGACAACAAAGGAACAGAAGCTGATTGTTCAGTGTAGTGCTAGATTCTCCTGGATCGGTGGATATATTTTCCATACAGGAGCTAATATGCATATACACATATGAATCCATGAAGACGATATTTATGACATATTGAGGGCCTGCCATGATGAACCATGTGGCAGGCATTTTGAAAATCACAGGACGGGGCACAAAGTATTACAAATGGGATACTATTGGCCCACAATTTTTAAAGATGCTAAGAAATATGTCCAAGCCTGCCATAATTTCCAAAGAATGGGCTGCCCTGGCCAATTTGACGAGATTCCATTGCAACCAAAATTGGTAGTAAAACACTTCAAACGGTGGGCACTAGACTTTGTTGGGCCATTCAACCCAGCATAGAATCAGAATGCCTACATACTGGTTGCCATAGATTACGTGACGAAGTGGGTAGAAATAGTTGCTTTGTCGAGAGCTACAAAAGAGTCTATGATCAATTTTCATTTTGAGCTATTTGTGTGATATGGCTTACCTAGGGAAGTGATAACTGATTGAGGGGCACAGTTTGTGGGAAATAAAATTACAGCTACTCTAAGGAACCACCATGTCACCCATAGAGTCACCTCTCGCTACCACCCACAGGCGAATGAGTAGGTCGAAAGAACCAATAAATTTCTTGAGGAAATTCTCACTAAAACAGTCTCAACACATCGTCGGGATTGGGCTACTAGACTACCAGAGGGCTTGTGGGATTATCGCACAACTTGACGAAACACCACTAGATATTCTCCGTACCCTCTGTTATTTGGAAAGGAACCATTTTTTCCCATTGAATTTGAGATAAAGACTCTTAGAACAACCTAGGAAGTGGGGATGGATTTGATAGAGGCCCAAGTTAGAAGACTCCAACAAATAAATGAATTGGATGAAGCACGACTACTTTCTCTACAACGCACTGAAATTATCCAACAACAACGAGCCAAGTGGCATGACAACCTCCTAAAAAAGAAAACATTCCAGAAAGGAGATTGGGCACTCCTCTATGACTCCAAATTGAAAGACTTCCCAGGTAAGTTACAAACAATGTGCTCGGGCCATACGAAATTCAAGAAGTGCACAACAACAGTACCATTACCTTGACCACCATAGATGGATCTGGCTTTGCCTTTCGATTCAATGGACACTAGGTGTGCCTTTATCATAAACCACTTACAAAAGAGTCTTTCTACTAACAGGTGTGTGATGACCCCACTATCCAAATTTTAGCTGCAAGGAATGATGGCCCAACAGCTTTAAGTTGATAAAAATTTGTTATTTCCTCTTGTAAATATTGTATATATGTTTCTTGCAATTTATAGTTATTTTCATCTTTGTATACAAGAATTCTATTTCCTTTTCATTATTTTGATGCTCACAGCTGGATGTTTTTCTTTTGTGTGTTTTGATGTTCAATCCATTGAACAGTTGCTACTCAATCGAATTGAATAACTGTCATTCAATTCAATTGAATGGCTAAGGTTTTAGTGTGTTTTTATTCCTGCTGTTCAATCCATTGGATAGTTTCTATTCAATTGAATTGAACAGATACCATTCAATTCAATTGAAGAGATAAAGTTTTAGTGTGTTTTTTTTAGTGTGTTTTTATTCCTTCTATTCAATCCATTGAACAGTTGTTGTTCAATCGAATTGAACAACTATCATTCAATTCAATTGAACAACTGAGGTTTTAGTGTGTTTATTCCCGCATTCAATCCATTGAACAATCATTGTTCAATCGAATTGAACAGTTGCCGTTAAATTTAAGTGAACGACTGTTTTTTTAGCGTGATTTTACTTTTACTGTTCAAAACATTGAACAGTTGCTATTCAATTGAGTTGAACAGCTGACGTTCAATCCAATTGAACGACTGATTTCTTTTCTAGCATGTTTTTTTTCTCTTTCTCTTTTTTTTTCATTCAAAGTACCAATTTTTTTGTCTTTTGATGATTTCTTTTCAAATATCCACTCTTCCTTTACACATCCTTGCCATAAAAACCATTTCAGAAAAGGAATTGGCACCTAAAGGAGAGAAAAACCGTGATATTACTAATATTATGTTCTTTTGAAATTTTGATTGAAATTTCTACTCCGAAAGTAGACATGGTTTATCTATATAATGAAGGGTTGGACATCTCATGTTTAGACAAACTATTACACAATTCATTACCGTAGTCTGATGTTGTTATATCTTTTTACACTCTCAAGTGGTAATTCTCTTTGGCATGAGGATATAGGAATAAGAGCATCAATTGTATTGGCATTCTTTTTACTTCTTACACCATCCCTAACTATGAAGGAGTTAATGAGCCTCCCTCCATTTATAATAAAAATAAAATATATATCTATGTGCAATTTTTTAAAAAATAAAGAGAGACATTGCCACAATGGCCAACACACCAGGGTAGTGACCTTCTCGACAGCTAAAAATATTTGAAGGACAGAAGGTCTCATCATGATCTGGCCTGATCACTCTGTTAAAATCCCTGTGAATGGCACTATGACTATCTAGCCACCACACCAGCATAGTGGTCTCTCCATAAAACAAGAAAAATGTCTAATTTGAATAGAGGATTATGTCTCATTTCCAGGTTAAAATAGAAACCCTGTCGAGGCTATGGATGCCTTCTAGAAGCAGTGGCTCTGCTTTTGGTATCAGAGTATTTTTCTAACAACAACCAATTAATTTTATATGCCCTATTTCCTATTGATCCATTCTCGAAGATAAATGCAATGCTTGAATAATTGTTATCGTTATCAAAACCTACCCACATAATCAACTATGAGTGAATTATCTTATCATGCCAAATTGAGTGATGACAACATCAATCATAATCTGTCACTTGTCATGCTTTCATCATACTATGCTGTCAAAATATGAAATATTTTTCATAATTATTGCTACTCCGCTTTTCTCCCTTTTTGGTTATCTCCACCTGATGTACATTTGTGATGATTACCAACTTCTGACTTTTACTTCGTGTGCATTCATGATTGCTACTACATTTCCTTTTTTCTTGAGCTTAAGGTCGTGGATGCCCTTCTCTCATTGGAGGGCGTATGAATATTCATAATTAATAAGCATGCGAATGAACCATGCGACTCCCTTCAGATATGCTGATTGGACGATAAAATCACTGCATTTATGTCATGTAGTCACATTTTTAATAATATATTTTATAAAAGCCGCATGAAATGTTTATGTTTTTTTAACTAGCAGAGCTGAAAGAAAAGCATGCAGAGGGGTGAAGAAACCAGTTCTGAAAACACAGTAGCCATGTGTGGAAATTCTCTCCGTAATGAACCTACAATCTTTCAAGCCTCAAAATTAGCTCGCACCGTTCTCCAACAAGATGGTTGGATTCCATATCTACAGAGACTACAAGGGTTTAATACAGAGACAACAATTGAATTCTTGCAAAACCTACAATAAGGGCATACCATATTCAAAGGAATAATCATACTGGTCTCCGAAGAAATCATCTTTGAGGTCTCCAAACTCCCTATGGACAATTTTGCATCTTTTTGTTGTTTGTGTATGAGTGTTAATCGCCTTTGAGTGTTTTTTTGATCTTTGGAACTCTCACCCGATTTTCTTGACTTCCACTTGATTGATTCTTAGATTACATTAGAATCATCTTGTGTTTGAGAATTCTCTTGCATAGATCACATTTGCATAATTAGAATTCTCATTTTCAGAATATGAATGAACATGTGCATAGATTACATTTGCATACTTTTCATGTGAATTATGCATAGATTACAACTGCATAGTTTACATTCTGAAAAATCAATCATAGATTTAGATTAGTTTTCTTTGATTTGAATTTAGATGTTTTTATGATTGTTTTAAAAATCACAAAAATATAAAAAAAAAAAAAATTTGTTTTGAGATTGATTTGCATTAGTTTTTCTTGATGAAATTAGTGCATTAGAGAATTTGTTATATTTTCTCTTATTTATCAATCTTTGCATTGTTGGAAGTGATGGAAACTCTCTCCCTATTTCATATAGGATTCATCGAATTGAAAATATTACATTATCATATTCGATTGCATTCAGTTTTGGTTCGGGTCATAACACCATTGGTTTCATATCCATTTACCCTTTTGAGTAATAACAGCCTAAATAACACAGCGCTTAATTAAAATTCATCTAGTAATTTTTACATTTTTAGGGCTCTTTCCACCAATCTAGATTAGGATTAGTGCTTTGGAATAGGTTGTAGTTAACTTTCCAAAGCAACTAAAACAAACAAGTAGATAAATCTTGCGGTAGGAAATAAATCCAATTGTAACTGGTACATTCTGGGAAGCTTCTCCAAAGGAGTCACCTAAGCACGAGATCATATCTCAACTGTTGAGGTAATCAATCCTTCCTCATTGGGAATGATAGAAGATATACACGTATTAACAACGGTAAACCTCGGATAGACCATTATCGAGGATCCTGGGGTCACTTGTCGGTATACCTTGGATTATGTCAAGGAGCCTTCAAGGGGATTGAGCTTTGATACTCTACCCTTGCGTGTGTGTCGGATCGTAGAATGTTCCCCCAGGTATATTTGTTTCTGTTGGTAACCTTAGTGGCCATAATCTATAGGGTTCTTTCCTAAGGTGATGGTGGAGGGAAGATCCCACTGTACCTGGAGCAGACGTCGACTAGACTCACTTGGACTCTCTGGGGGGTTCTCTTCACACGAGATGGTTTTGTGAAGAAACTTGTGCCAGTCTGTTTCATTAAGCAGGTTGTCGGGGTAACTGTTCCAACCGCCCTTTCTGTATTAAATTCTACGATGTTTGATTTCATCACCAACTAGTGTTTTTAGTACGGGAAGTTACTGTTTGTGTGTGGTTTGACTCCTAGATTTGATAGCGCATGTTAATTTGTTTGTTTTTACTTTTAGAGACCATAGGTGTGAATTGTGAATTTTAATTGTTAGGTGTGAATTGTTAATTGTTAATTGTTAATTTTAGTTTTTAATTTGTTAATAAAATTCACTAAAGTTGAATAGAATGGCAACTGTTCCGGAATTTACCAACCAAGGAACCCCTCTTAACGAGAATCCTAGTACTTTTCCTTGCTTTGGAAATGTTGGTCCTCCTTATATGGCTACATTGTCATTACCTGGATTTACAATAGGTTTACCGATATGGTTATTTTCAACTTCGTTGGCCCTGAATACTCCAATTGTTCCACCTCAACCGAATGCTTCACCTAAATAGAGTTCACCATCTCAACATCACCAACCTTCTGTTGACCCTTTACCTTCTTCGTCTAATATTTCTTCCTCCATTTCTTCCTCTTCGCCTGGTAAAAGCCTTGACGCTAGTAACCAGGTGGCGAAGAAGAAGAAAGGGAAGAAGAAGAAGAAGAAGAAGAAAGATAAGAAAGAAGTCAACCAACCAACCATGGCTGTAAATGTTAGTTGTGTTGAGGAAACCTCCAACAGGCTGTAGATTAGAAGTAGTGTGTGAGGAGAGTTCCTTGTACTGTGTCAACCTCGTTAAAAAATGAATCAGTGAGAGTGAGGAGAGTTCCTTGTACTGTGTCAACCTCATTAAAAAATGAATCAGTGAGAGTGAAAAGAGTTCCTTGTACTGTGGAGAGTTCCTTGTACTGTGTCAACCTCGTTAAAAAATGAATCAGTGAGAGTGAGGAGAGTTCCTTTTACTGTGTCAACCTCGTTAAAAAATGAATCAGTGAGTGTGAGGAAAGTTCCTTTTACTGTGTCAACCTCGTTAAAAAATGAATCAGTGGTTGCCGAGGATAGTTCCTTTTACTGTGTCAACCTCGTTAAAAAATGAATCAGTGAGTATGAGGACAGTTCTTTTCCTGTGTCAACCTCATTAAAAAATGAAACAAGCCGCCGAGGACGTAGGAAAGTTCCTTTTACTGTGTCAACCTCGTTAAAAAATGAATCAGTTAGCGATGAGGACGGTTCTTTTCCTGTGTCAACCTCATTAAAAAATGAATCAGCTAGTCTAGAGCATAGGTCTTTTCTTGTGTCAAGCTCATTTAAAAAATGAAACAAGCTTCCATGAGGACAGTTCTTTTCCTGTGTCAACCTCATTAAAAAATGAAACAGTAGGTAGATTGTAGAGAGTAGATTGCTAGATTAGAATAAATAGTTTATGAGGACAGTTCTTTTCCTGTGTCAACCTCGTTAAAAAATGAATCAGTTGGTTTGAGGAAATTTCCTTTTACTGTGTCAACCTCATTAAAAAATGAATTAGTGGTCTGAGGATGGTTCTTTTCCTGTGTCAACCTCATTAAAAAATGAATCAGTTGGTCTGAGGATAGTACCTGTTACTGAGTCAACCTCATTAAAAAATGAATCAGGTATGAGGATAGTTCTTTTCCTGTGTCAACCTCGTTAAAAAATGAATCGTAGGTTAATTTTGTAGATTAGAAATAGAGTAGATCCGAGGATAGTTACTATTACTGTGTCAACCTCATTAAAAAATGAAACACGTTGCCATGAGAATAGTTCTTTTCCCGTGTCAAGCTCGTTAAAAAATGAAACAAATCCTCCCCTAATTGAGTCAATTCTTTGACTAGATCTCGTAAATGTTAAGTCATATATTTAGGTTATTTTTAGGTCAGTCTTTCATATGATCTCGTAAATGAACCTTCAGTCCATCCGTTGTTAATGACATTCCTAAAGAGTAATTTTAGTTGAACAAATGGGGTTTGGGGGGCCATGCGCTCTAGCAGCTTACGCTTGGGGGCATTGCCATGTTTCTCTGTCGGCTTGTGTAAAAATGAAAACACTCTGAAGCATAGTTTTTCTCTGTTTCAATCTTTTGTAAAAATGAAACCTATCTTGAGTCAATTTTGGTTATTTTCAAGACTTGTTAAACTCATGAAAATCTCGAGATTATTTTGCTATCTTTCATTCTCATAAAAAATATGAAAATGTCGAGTTCTTTCCGTCTTTTCCTGCTCGTAAATTAAATTGAAAGTCGGCCATATGAGTACATTTTTATCCCTTTTTTCGAACTCGTTAAAACTTACGAAAAAGTGAAAACCATGAGTACATTTTTATCCCTTTTTTGAACTCGTTAAAACTTACTGAAAAAGCGAAACCCTGGAGTCCTCTTTTAAGCCCTTTTCAGACTCTCTAAATATGAAAATATTGCCGAGTACTTGATTATTCAAACTCGTTAAAGTAAATGAATGATCGTCCCTTCAATATAAGTTTACCCCTTTTCCGGACTGAAATGGACTATTTACGAAAAAGGTGTACGTTGACTAATTACGGTCAATAGAGTTCTCTCCCGCATTATTTTATCCTTTTTCGGGCTCGAGAGACTAAATTTACGAAAAATTACACCCATGGAGTTTTCTTAAGTTTTTTCTTCCGACTCCCTAAAATTGAAAAACACTGAGTTTCTCCTATACTGGACTCGTTAAAATTTAACAGTAAAGGATTTGTTCAATTTCTAAATAGGAACGAACCACTCCTTCTTAGGGTTCGAATCTTAAACTAAGTTGAACTCATTCGAAGGATGAGCTTATAAACAAGCAAATGTTATCCTCCTCAAGCTTGTCAAAAATAAAGAGGTACTTGCCAGAAATGGTGGGGGAAAAGAGAGAAAAATAAACCTGTTTGTTACATTTTGATTATTCAGAAAACCATTAACCACTCTTGAACACAACATTTTTTGTCCACCTGGGTTGGGAAATCCTTTGCCTAACAGTTAATCAAACCACATTGAAAGTCTTCAGCCAGTTTCTAGGTATTAGCCTTGGGTCAATTGTCACCAAACCATCTACAGTGTCGTTATGTGTTCAAGAGGACAGTTCAAGCAAACCATTCATCTGCAAAATATCTGTCATCCATTTTGACCATCCCTGAGTCAGTCCTTGCCAATATATTTCTTCAAAACTTGATCTATGATTTCGTGTTGTGGGCTTTCCTACGACGGATCACTTTCTATCGACGGCAACTCATTATCTAGGAAGTTGATCCAGAAATCGTCAGTACCTTGAAATCTGCATGCCTCAATGGCAGGTTTCTCGCCTTCGACGAGAGGTTGCATCATTGACCTTCGATCGGATGATTCCGTGAGATGTTCGACTTCAGCTCATTCATTCACATTTCATGGATTGTACTGAGTACTTTGAGAGCCATTGACATTACTGGTGGTTTCTCTCACACTTCTTAACAGTTCACATCATTGACTGGTAATCAAGTGGTTTCTACCATGTTCGACTTCAACACATTTATTCACATGGATAGAATCGTAATAGTTCGAGATGCGGAAATCAAGACCCTGGATCTAGTTTCCACCATACAAGCTGCGAGGAATTTTATTATCATTCATACAATAGACTATTTATAAACAGATGGCTGCGTCCATGCTGTGTCGACATATGTCTATACTGTGATGTATTCAAAATCATTCCTGTATCAGAACAATTTAGAGTTAGTTTCTAGTTAGTTTTGATCTGAGTATGGGAATGCCTACCTCAGCGATGATATGTTTACATATATATATTTTGCATTGGATGTTTTTACAGGTTCCGACTGGGGTGTCCACAGGATGATCCTTGAAATGATAAAGTACGTCACTCTTCATATATGACAGACTTCATCTTCATCTATTCCAGACTTCGCACTTTAGGGGGCAATCTGTTACACTAAAAAATGTCACTTTGACATTCTTCTGACTGTATGAGCTCATTAAACACTCATACATGCCTCCTCTGCAAGTCTTACAACCTTTGTTCCTCATTCCAAGCCCTGAAACTGGAGGAAAAACCCTAAAAAGCTCAAAAAACCTTGGGTACGCAGTTAATATGAAGCCTGCCTGCGTTTTTAGCTAGGGTACGCAGGTAATGTGAAGATAAACTGCGTTCTAGAACGCATTTTTCCAGTGTTATAGGTGCGGTACCCCTGTAAAGTCAAAAATGCGCGAAATTAAACCAAAAAAGTTGAATTTTGGTCAATTCTAGAAGGTTCTAGATGAGATTTTTTGGGGATGCGTACGCTTTAGTAAGGTGCATGTATCCCACACCTTAAGGAACTAATCCCTTGATGTGAGGAGCCTATCCCTTTGAAGGAGGATTCTATCCCTTTAAAGATGGAATCCTAACCTCCTCATGTGCTCTATAAAAGGAGGCATTGGGTAGCCTTTTGGGTGAAGTTCAAGAAGTAAAGTTTTAAGAAGTTAAACTAATGGGAGGATAAAGAATATTTTGATGGTGAATATTTCATGAAGTGTCGTTAAGATTTAGACTTCTTTTTCTACCGAGCTTTCGAGAGGAAAGATCACATACCTCTTTGTGCTCCCGGAGGAAGAGTGCAAGACTTATCAAAGTAGAGGAGATTCCTCGCTTCTGATCACGGAAGGCCTTTCGAATGTCAAGGTTGCTGTCAGGTTCTGGGGTTCTTCCGTATATTTTAAGATTAATACAATCAAGTTTTGTTTTTCTCAATAAATTGCCGTTTGATTGTTTATTTCAATAAGTTGTCGTTTGATCGTTTATTTCATAGATTCCTTGATCACTATGATAGGTATGTTTTACAATTATTTGTTATACAGGTGCTACTGATATTTTCTTGTTTGTGATTGCAGATCGACAAAAGGATTCTTGTTGCGACAGAAGGATTCTTGATGCGACAAAAGCTTTACGACTACAAATAAGCATTTGGATCTAAGGTAGGATTGACACCTTCATAGCATTTATTTGTAAAACTAATATACTTAGAGAAAGACAAAATTAGTTTTTCGTTTGTTGCTAGATTGTCTTCTGACACTAGGGAGATCGGTCTTGTCTGCAAGAATGATTTATCCGGCCAACAAGAGAGGTTGGGAAGATTGCATCCATGCCATAAACCAGCTGATGGGGGGATATATTTATTGAATTTTTGGTGGGGATGAAGATTGCAAATCACGTTTATAAACCCACCATGGGGGGATATATTTATTGAATTTTTGTGGTTAATCTATCAACCCATAAAGCATGATGACTACCAAGTTTGGCTTTCTAATTCCCCGCTCCTTGTTTTTTTGATAATATTGACAAGGCTTTTGTTGGAGGATTCAGCTAATCCATTTCCTTGGGGATAGTAGGCAGTAGAATGACCCAATGTGATATGATATTTATAGTAGAATTCAACCATTCTTTTAGACTTGAAGGCAGTATCATTGTCTGTGATAATTTTTCTAGGACAACCAAATCTGGATAGGATGTTGGTTTCAAGGAACTTGATAATGAAAGAGTCAATAGCATTCCTAGAAGATATGGCTTCTATCCACTTGGTAAAATAATCACTGGCAGTGAGGATCCACTTATTTTGAGCTGAAGAAGATGGGTGAATTTCCCCAATGAAGTCCAAGCCCCATTGTTGAAAGGGAGCCTCAACTTAGATGTTGTGGGATGCAAAAAGATATGACAATTCTTATTTTTCCATTCTCAAAAAATTTGACATCAGTGGCAAGACATGACAAAGCCTATATCCGGGTACAAATGCAATAGTAACGTATCTAAGATTTATTTTCCTATTCTAGTAGATGTTCTCCACATTATCCCTCATGCAGCTTATGCATGATTTTTCCCACATCAACCTCAAGCAAACATTTAATAAATATTCCAACAAAATTCTTCCAATATAAAACCCCATCTAGTATGCAATAATTTAAAGCCTTCTGATTCAAAAATCTATCTTTAGTTTTAGACAGAGAAGGAGGGATATTCAGATAAAGTAGCACATATATGATATCAGCATACCAAGGTGAATTCCCAAAAATTTCTTTAATAATGGAGCTGTAAATTCTTCTGTTTCTTCTAAGACATCAACCATATTCATATCTAGTGCTTGGAAGTTTGATTCAGCAATGAGTTTTTCTAATCCCTGCCCTTTGATTAGTTTGGTAGGCTTGATTTCTAATTCATATTCTAGAATAATAGCAATCCATTTTCCCCTTTTACCATCAGGGTATTGACTTAGAATATCTTTGACAACAGTATGTGGGACAAAATCAATGATGTGAGAATGCAAGATATAGACTCTAAAGTCTTTCAATGCTTTTACCAAGGCTAAGGCTTGTTTCTCCATGATATTATACTTGAGTGGAGCATCTCTTAAGGCCCTACTAAAAAATGATATTGGTTGTTCATGCCCCATGTCATTCTTTTGCAGTAACACTGCAGTTATTGTATGTTCAGATGCAAAGGAAAAGATATAAAAATCTTTGGTGAAATCAGGACTTATGAGAAATGGTGTTTGAGTAAGAGATTGCTTTACTAGTTCAAATGATTGTTTAGCTTGTATTGTCCATTTAACACCTATCTCTTTCTTTAGCATGTTTGTGATATTTCTTAATAGCTCAACAAGGTTGGGGATGACTCTCCTTAAAAAATTTATCTTCCCAATGAAAGATTGTAATTCTTTGAGGTTTATAGGATGGTTGATTTTCAATATGCCATCAATCCTTTTAGGGTCTACTTTGATTCCCTCTTCAGAAATTATGTGGCCAAGAAGCTTTCCTTCTTGGAGACCAAAGAGTGTCTTTTTGGGATTCAAAGATAAGCCATATTTCCTACATTTCTCAAAAACTTTCCTTAAATGAATCAAATGTTCTTCATAAATTTTGGAGAAAACAGTAATGTCATCAAGGTATATGATTATAAAATAGCCTATGTCCTCTGAGAAGGCTATATCCATGGCCCTTTGGAAGGTGGCCCCTACATTCATCAAACCAAATGGCATTTTGACATACATGAATGTACTCGAAGGTGTAGTAAAGGCAGTTTTATGTTGGCCACTTGGAAGTACTAAAACCTGATTATAACCTGAGAACCAATCCAACAGTGAAATTCTTTTAGACTCAACCACCCTTTGAAGTATATGATCCATTTTTGGCAAGGGGTAATTTTCCTTTAGGGAGGCTCTATTTAGATTTTTGAAGTCAATGCAGAACCTGATTTCCCAAGTCTTTCTTCCTAACAGATACTAAGTTGGAAACCCATTCTAAATACCTAAGGGGAACCATGATCCCAACATCATACATTTTCCTAATCTCTTTCTCAACCAAAGGCAATAAAACAGGGTTTATCCTTTTTAGTTTTTGTTTTAAAGGTTTCTAATTTTCTTTTAGAGGAATTTTGTGTTGAATGATGTTGGTATCATATGATTTCAGATCCTCATATCCCCATGCAAACACATCTCTAAATTCTTTAAAAAGTTCTATGTATTGCTGCTTGATATGAGCTGGAAGAGTGTTGGAAAGCTTGATCATTTTGGGTTCTGTTAGGCTGCCTATGTTATGTTCTTGTATATGTGTTTCTATAGGCTCCATTATCGGTTCTTTGGCTACATCATTAAATTCAAACAACTGTTCTAATGATGCAAGGCCCCTTGGTATAGTATCAGCTTTGCATTGTAAAACCTCAAGGTCCTTTTGGTCTGGATTGTCAGATAGTTCTACCTCAAAAATATTTTCAAATTGATTTATACTAGCAGAAAAGGACAACTCTATTTCAGGGATGTGTTCTTTATTAAAACAACTTTCCTCGTGGCTTGAAGTTGATGTTGGTATGGCAAAGTCATTTTTTGATTGTAGAAAATCATCTATGTGTTTGTCTCCTTCAAACACTCGCCAATAGTCTTCATTTTCAGGTATTGCAAGCCTGTTTTTTACCTTCACATTGAGTTTTTCATTTATCTGTGGTATTTGGCAATTACTAGCAGCAAACGCAAGTTCATTTGCTAGATGATTTTGAGCTCTTGGAATGAAAATGAGTTCAGATTTTTTAGAGGTTTTTAGGAGATCAAGGGCAGCATTTCTATATTCTTTGAGTTTTGGGTTTTTGGTTGAATACTCCCCTTTAATATGTCTGATGATTAGCTCGGAATATCCTTGTACTGATATTTTCTTAGCTCCTAAATCTTTTTGTAAGTGTAGGCCAATAAGGAGGGCTTCATATTTAGCAATGTTATTTGTACATGGAAAATCTAGTTTATAGGAAAATATTTTGTTTCTGTTCTGTATCCATACATGAGCCCCTGAACTTAATTTTCTACAAGAGCCATCAAAGTTTATTTTCCAAGCTATTTCAATCTCATTTTCATTTTCTTTCTACTGTTCAAGGCTGCTAAAGTTTGAACTGTTCTATTCTTGAGTTGATGGCAGATTTGATTGTTCTGGTGGACTGAATTCTTTCTTGTTTTCCTTTTATTTTTGATTGATTTCATCTTCATTATACAAGATAAAGGAATCCAAGTTTGAATGAATAGAATAAACAAGAGTATTGTTGGGTTTATCTATATTTCTCACCATGTATTTCATACGAGACTCCATGTATAGTCTTCTAGTTTGATTAAACACTGGGATGGTGGGATAAGACATGTCCATTTGAAGGCTCCCCTGTAGTTTGGCTCCCCATGATCTAGATAGAAGCATGCCATACTTTGGGGGAATTTCAGCAACTACTATGTCCATAACTAGACCTTTAGCAGGAATCTGTGCCAAATTGACACATAAATATTTGATTAGGCCCAAGCATTTGACCCTGCTTGAATCAAAGGAATACAGGTCTTTATATGGTTTAGTAATTTCCAAGCCTAGGCTTTCCATTACTACTTTGGGCATAAGATTGTGAGAAGCACCTGAGTCCAGCATGGCATTGTGCAAGATTTTTTTATGTATATTCAAGCTGACATAGAAGGGAGGGACAACCCCTTCTTGGTATTTTCCTTCAAATTCAGGACCAAATAATAATTTTGGTTTATCATCTGTCAAGTTTAAAGTATCAGTGTCACTGCCTATATTCAAAGCTTTCAAAAATTGATTTTTATATACATCCTGGGTTACTAATTCAGCCAAGGGTATGGTGATTTTGATTTTGGATATTTCTCTCTCAAGGCTGAAAGGAACTATTTTTCTTGACATATTTACATCTGTTTTTCATTTACAACTCTTTCAGCAATTCTAATTTGCTGAACTTTATTTGGACTGTTATTTGGGACAGATTTGTTAGGGCCACTAGAAGAAGTACTAGGGCAGATTTGTTCAACACTTTGCTGACTGTTTTTGTCTTTATTTAGATCATTTTTCTTGGCCATAGTGTTGGTGTTACTGGCTGTCTTCTTAGGTTGATTTTCTGAAGTTTTTCTAACAGCAATACTAGTGTTCTTATCATTGGAAATTTTCGGGCTCCCTTTGCTTCTAAGATCATATTGTTTGTGTACCTCCATGATTGCATTTTCAAACCCCAATTTGTAATATTCAGAATCTTCATGATCATTTTCAATTTGTTCTGAGGAGAATAATCCTTGTTCTTCTTCAGTAAGAAAAACCTTTGTCTCACTGTTAGATCCTATCAAGTTTACATGATTTTCTTCCAACCTTTCAACTTCCCTTTCTTCCTCTTGATTTACATAATTCTGTTGGAAGGGAGGCCAAATTTGTTGGTCATTATATTTTTTCCTATCTTGATTAGGGTCTCTTCTGAAAATTGGGTTTCTATTTCTATTTTGGGGGTTGTTTTGGTTTTCTCTAGGAGGCACTCTATCATTCGGATTTATCTTTTCAAGCATTCTTTCCATCACCCTCACTAAGTTATAAATTTTGGTATCTGATGATGAGGTTGATGCTATTGTATCATCCCAGTACGTAACTCTGTTTTTGGATTTCAACCTAGCTCTTTTTTCAATTAGATTTTCCTCTACACTTATGGCTCCCCTATGCATGTATTCTAAAGTCAAGGGGTCTCTTTCTCTTAGCTGGTAGGCCATTTCAGGATCAAAGCCCTCTGGGAATTTAGCCAAGGCTAAGCCTAATGGAGGTTTCATGTCTGGGGGAAATGCATTGTACACACTATTGAATCTAGTGCAATAATCTTGGACACTTTCCCCAGTATTTCTCTTCAGGTTATTATAATCTGAAAGTATTTGGAGAGGGTTCTTTTTAATTTCCCATTTGTTTGTGAATGTTTGGTATAAAGAAGGGAGATCATTAATGCTGTGTGGAGCTAAGCCTTTAAACCATTTCTTGGCTTCTCCTCCTCAACTTTGAGCAAAAATTCTCATTTTAATGGTCTCTTATTCTATTTCCATATAATCAAAGGCATCATTCATCTTACCTACGTGTTGTTGAGCAGTAGTAGGTTAATTTCCAGTGAAATGGGGAATTTTGGATTGATATTCATTGGGTAAAGGAACCAAAGGTTGTGGTAACACTAGAGAGGCATACCATGCTGCCATGATAGGAAATAATGGGGGATTTACAAGAGGTGGATTAACAAGAGGGACAGTGGGCTGAAATGGAGTGTTTTGAATAGTAGATGTGTGACAGGAGTAGAAGAAACACTTGGTCCAACAAACTAGTGATGATCAGATCTGTTATGGAAGGAGCTGAAATGATGGAGAAGCTGAGAATCGGGTGGAGTAGAAGGTAAGGCTTCTCTACTAAAGCTCTATTGCAAATCTGTAGTTTCAAAATCAGCTTGGTTTAAATCACTTGGAGACTTATTTCTAAATAGGTTCTTGGTGTGAGGTAAGTCAAAGTGAGGATATTTCAAGACTTTGAGATTTTCAGGGATGGATCTTGTTCTTGGGATGGTCTTATCAGTATTTGGTTTTCCAGATCTAGAAGTTTGCCACAAAATCCTTTCTGGATCATCAACTATGGTAGGAGGATTAGGATCTGGATGGGATCTAGTACTGACCCTATGTGAAGCGAGATTTCAGTTTCCAAAATTTAGAGAGGCTGAGGTTTTTAGGATTGTTTTACTCTCACAGTGATTTCTATAATAGGGGACTAGGTTTCTAAACTTTCTCAGGGCTGGTTAACGTAGTCCTAAGAAAATATGGAGATCTAGAGAAGTAACAGGCCTACTGGGGCAAGTGGAGTCACCAGGTGGAAATTTTTAGCTTTTCTGAAGGTAAAATGTTTTATGGTCCACCACCAATGATTTATTTTAAAACCAATCTGAAATGTTTTGGGTTTTTCTGAGTTTTTATAATGGTTCTATGGTTTGTAAGAGTGTGATATACCTGATTTCATCACTTAGATAAGGTGGTGAAACAAACAGAGTCTACTCTATGGCTTATCAAGATAAATTTCTGAGGAAATTAAAGGACTTAATGAGTCTATAAGGGCTTGCTGGGCAACTATGAACTTAGAGGTCCCACTGTGATCACCAGTATCTTTGGGTCCTATGATTTGGCAGATTGGCATACCAAATGACAAGACAACATCAAAACCAATCTTTAGAGCTCTAGGACCTAGCCTTCCTAGTCTCAGAGAGGGATCTCTCAATTGTTTGAAAAGATATGACTTGTTTTCTTTTAAAGTGTTGATTTTAGGCTAGTTATGAAGCATGGGTTTGTTTAATTATTTGTTTGGACATGATGATATAGGCAACATAGATAGAAAAGGGAAATATCTAAGTCATTGGGAAATGGAGTGAAGTGGAAGTTTGTAACAAGTTTGTAAATGAATTAGGGGTATCAAAGGGAAAATATAACTTTGCCAGTGGATCTACAAAGTCTTTCAGGTGAAATGAAATGGACATCAAGGATTTTAGAATGAAAAGTAGAACTAAGGGAAATTAAGAATCCTTAGTTATATGTACTTCTCAACAAAGGGACTTAAAACATCATTTGAACATGAAGAGGCATTACATAGACAGGGCTAACCATAAATTCTAGAAATTACACTTCAGCAAATAACAATTTCAAGAAAAAATTTTCAAATGAAATCTAAGAGTCGAGGAACGCTCGATTTCATCCAAATATTTCACCTTCAAGGAATTTAGAAAACATAAAAGATTCACAAATAACTTTATCATTAAAGAGGGAATGCCTAAACATCTTTGATTACAATTATAAAGACCTCAAAAACAATTATCTCAGGAAGAACAAAGGGTATGATCAAAATAGACCTCTTTGGCAGACTGTAAACAATGGTACTTTAAAGGGAGACTTCAGAAACAATTTTCAAGTGGCAGCAAGTAAGTAGGGAAAACCATAAATCATTCTTGAGACCAACTGTATGAACTACTTCTGAAATAAACAAGCATAAGGGTTCAAGTGAGCAATTAAGAATTCTCTAGAATGCCTCAGCAGAGGAAAACATAAAACAGTGGAGATTAAACAAGTCTAAGGTGCTTCTAGGAGACATTTCTTAGCCTAAACTTTTTACTCTACCATAGTAATAAATGTTGAAACATAATGGAAAACAGGAAAAACATTAATGGATTATAATACATCACCAACAACCATGCTCAAGGATCCAATGAAAGAGCTTTCTCCATCAACAAATAGGTCAAAAACATCCACAGGTTCCAAAACATCAATTTTCTTTCAACTTCAGCAGAACTATGTATTACTTCAAAGAGTCATCAAATTCCAACAAAATAATGAGTTCAAATGCAGTATTTATGCTACAAATGAGGAGGTGGAGCTGATCTAGGGTTCAAGTGTTATTAATTACAGAGTAAATGCATTTTTTGCCTTGAAAACCATGCAAGGCATAATGCAGAAATAGGTGCAACTAATTCTCTATTTTAATAACTCTGTATTAACTTTTGAGAGGCAGATGGGAGGAAAGATTGACTTTTAAGGCTCTATCCTATCTTTACAATAACTATCTAGACAGTTCTTAAAATATTTCTAGCTGGGTAATAACTTTTGATTGTCTTTATGGATAGAAATTAGGCCCAATGTGTCAGTTAGATATTTATGAATAAATAATTTCTTCCTTTTGATGTATTCGAGGCTTTTAGCCTATCTTTCCTTTATTTTATCATTAAACTGTATTTAAGGCCTTTTAGCCATTGATCTGCTTTTGATTAATATGCTTTTATCCTAGATGTTTTATCTTTCGACCTTTAGCCTTTAATAATTGATCTTAAATGGGCTAATCTTTGTTTTGACACACTTAATCTATGATTAAGCCCTTTAGTCTTCTATCTCCATCGTCTTCTTTACTAATCTTATGTTTCTGTTTTGCTATGTGCAGGAGTTTCCTTTTGGTGCACTGGAGGGTTCCTGTGATCGAATTGATGACCATGAATCATCAATTAAACCCTTTTCAATCAAATACCCTATCCATTTTTTTGTTTCAGGCCCTCAGATCGTCATCCTGAGGCCTCAATCACTATCTTGAATATGGGATGGCCCTTCAGGCACGAGGTGCCATTAAACCTGCAAAAATAAACAAAACATTAATAAAAACCCGCGTTTGTGGATTTAGTGCATTTCAGAGGCTTGAGATGGGTGTTGGATCAGTTGCAGAAGGGGGAAATGCATAGAGGGTAAGGTTCCACAAGCAGAACCAGGAGGAACAATGGTTTGATTTGAATTAAGGCACGAAAAGGTGAAGGCAGTTTTGTGGGAAAACCGGCGGTTTTCGTGTGCGATTTGGGTGGTAAGTGGTAAAGGCCAAAATGGATGCAATAACACAAAATGGTCACCACGTGTCCAGGCCAATACCGCTTGTTTTTCATGGATAAGGGCCATTAACCATTTCTGGAAAATTGCACGTGAAAATGATTAAGGACCATTGGATCTCGGGGATCCAGATAAATAGTGCGGGCTTGATCCAATCCAAAGAGTTGATTAATCATGGGGAAAGGTGGAGGAAAGGTGGCGGATGGAGATTGGATTCATGGTGGAGTAGTGGGAGGTGGGCCATAATGCTGGCATTAGCTTTCCTGTCGGGTAACGAAATTTTTATAGGCGGGGTTGATGGTAAAGGGCAGAGCGATGATCGTCGGATGAAGACGATCAATGGCCAGATCTTACTACGGGGGTGAATGATCAAAGGAGTTTGGGAAATAAGGATGGAGAGGGGGAAAACATGATCATCATTGGATCGGCGGCGATCAACGGCTAAGATCTTGCCAGGAGAAACATAGTTTGGAGGAGTGAAAATGACGAAATAAGGAGGATACACGGGGCTAGATGAGGCGAGGGAGGGGTTTTATGAAGAAAGGAAAAGACCAGGGGCTAAAGTGAAGGGGTTGTGACTTAGCCAATGGTCGCAGGATGAGGTTATATGAAGTAGTGGCTGAGGGCTTAAGCTGAAAGGGGCTTAAAGCTTTCTTTTAATAAAAGGTTGGAAAATATGCCTAAAAAGTTAGTTTTTGAGCCTTTTTGAGGTTCCGATAGGATAAAAAGGGTGAATTTAAACCATATGAAAGGGGTTTTTCATGATTTAAATGGATTTTTCAAGGGTAATGAAGGGTAAATGAAGAGTATGAAGCCATTTTTGAAGAGTAAAATCACTGTTAAAATGAGTGAAAAATGGGTGAAATGGAGGGGAGAATTATGAGATGATGAACATAACTTTTTATCACAGCTCCTTTGTATCAGCAGGATAATCTTGGAGGTTTTGGGCGAAGATTTTCAATGGATTGGTATACTTAGGATAAAGAACATAGTGGGCTTTCAAGAACTCACAAATTTTTCTTAAAATTCGTTTCTTGAAAGCTTAAGAACCTTTTTAGCCTTTATGAGATATAACAAAATTTATAGATGGCTAACAAACTCTATCTCACATTTTTAACAAGAGGGCATGGAGATCCCTTTTCCAAGAGGATCCAATTCTTGGGAGGTTGCCTATTCATATTGAGGAGGAAGAAAAGGTTGAGGGCAACGGCGTTTTCATGTCTAGAGTATATCTAGTACCTCATGCAGAGGTAGAGGGAGCACATGCTCCAACTAGAGGGATTCTTTTATCATTGCAAGGAATTCCCCAGGATCTCATATGTGGAGATCAAGGCACAAATCATGATCTACATGTGCCATTTATGATAGGGTTTGAAACTATGGAGATAAAAGGAGGAGATAGGTAGGATGACTAGCACCATGTGATGAGGAGCACACACACCTATCTATTTCAGGAGGTTTATGCATCTAAGAGGGAAACTGGATTGTGCAATGAGGGCAGGGGCAAGTCTGTCCATTCATATATACAGTCTACTCTTGATGTTGATGTCTCATTGCATGGAGACATTTCACCAAAGAGACCACCCGATCAACAGATGATGAGGGATGCTTTACATTTGGAGGCACCACTCATTTATTCTAGAGGGGTGAAGACCTTGGGAGAACTTGGTATAGCACTGATAGTCTTGGGTAGACTCAAAGAGAGAAGAGGCATCCTCTCAACATCACCAGTACCCACTCTAATTTTAGATTCTGCGATGTGACAAGAGCGACATGGGAAGGATAGAAACCTTCCAACTTACATATTTGGCATGGGAGATGTCAAAGAATAGGATGGTCATATGACAGATGTTATTCATGATAGTTCATCAGCGTTGTCAATGTGGAGGATAGATCCATATTGGAATTCCCAGCTATTGGTGGAATATTCCAAGGATCTTTTCACTTGTATGATATTGGATGAC
Organism: Pinus albicaulis; assembly: GCA_034641835.2. NCBI lineage: Eukaryota > Viridiplantae > Streptophyta > Pinopsida > Pinales > Pinaceae > Pinus > Pinus albicaulis. The sequence goes on along the minus strand of MU968382.1, from coordinate 9,566,027 downwards.
CAGCTGCATGAGGAGGGATATTCAGTTAGAGATGGGGTCATCTACTATCATGGTAGGATCTTCTTATCTAGAGCCTCCAAGCTCAAGGAGAAGTTGCTACAAACAACTCATGAGGATTTCCTTTTCAACCACACTTATTCTATGAGAGCATATCACACCATCATGGAGGGGTATTTTTGGGAAGGCTTTGAGGAGGAGATATATCAGCATGTGAGGAGATGCATGGATCATGTAGAGATGGAGGAGATACATGACTCTTTGGAAGAGTTAACACAACCACCTCTTTTCTCATTGAGGATGAGAGGAGACTCATCTATGAGCCACTCCATTTGCATGAGCAAGACATATAGTAAGGGTATTGTTTGTTTGCATAATGACTTGTATAATGTATATATGTGTCCCTTAACCATATATGTGTAGGACTTTTCTCAAAGGAGGATCATTCTTCCTTCTATACTTCATGGTCTACTTGAGGCCATGAGTAGTTTTGATGGCCATTCCCTAGGAGGACTTGGGGAAGAGATTTTTCATGTATAACATACTTACCTTGCACCATACATCATTCACTTTCTCCAAACACATGAGGAGAATGGGGCAGCAAGCAAGTGGTTGAGAAACCACACTTTTTGTCATTCTCTATTGCAGTTGAGGGTCAAACTACATTGGTTTCATTTGAGGGACCATTTTCCTTCTCCCTTGCTTCATATGGCAGCTAGTATGATTCTCATTATAGTTCCCTATGTTGTTGTTGTTCTTATATTTGTTGGGAGCATGATTGGGAGAGAGACACATTCGTTGGATGTGTCCTTGGGGAAGGATATTTCCCACATTTTTTGCATTACATGTTCTAATGGGAGCATGAGAGGTGATATAGCCACCACATCCAAACACTTGTTTCTTGATGAGGTGGGCCATGAGATTGATGGGAGCACTTGGGCTATGATTCTCATGAATCATTGGGAGAAACTTTACTATGAGTTGCCATGTCATGTTGTGCAACAGCAGTTAGGAAAATTGTGTTGTGACCACTTGGGAAACTGTTGGTACCCTTCAGCTCTACATGAAACCTTTAGTATTCCCCTCACTTATATGCGATATGATGATGATTTCCTATTCATCATATATGGGATGGTTTGGGCCAGCATAACTCATAACGTTGGAGGGAAGATCTTTGGAGATCCAGTTTCCTTCTTGCCACATTGAGGTAACCCTTTTGCAGCCCAAGAGCAGTAGATACTCTACACTTATCATAAGTGGAGAGGAGAACAATGTGGGGTAGGCTATTACGTCTACGATGATCAAATTTTCAGCCCACCTACATTGCATGAGCTCAAGGTGGAAGAAAATTTTTAGGAGTTTCCATGTTGGGAGGTGACTCAATTTGTACGGATGTTTGCTTACGAATGGAGGATCCAAATGGGAATCATGTTTCCCCCTACATTTCAGACTCCATTCCTCAAGGGGACCTCTGGACAACGCCTTATTGCCTTCTTGAGTACTCTACTTGTTCATGATGATAACTATTTAGCTAACTTGCATGCTTGGGAGGGGCAATATGGAGATTTATTGATGAGAAAACATCTCATTCCTTGGAGTTGCTTATCATATGTGGATGCTACAGTAGGATGAGGGAAGACTTCTCATTTCTGTCCTTGCAGTTGCTTGAGGACAAGCAACATTTGGGAGGGGAGGACTGCAATATTCTAAAATTAGCATGCAGGTAATTGGAATATTGATTTTTTCTTTTATCACCTTGGAGTTGAATAAATGGGTAAGGAAGCCCATGCATATTAAAAATATGAATAAAATCCCTCGTAGTGTGAAAAGGGATCATCATAGGAGCTGGATTTCACACCCTCATGTGTGAAAAGGGACATTTTCATGTGGATAAGGTCAAGTTTGACCAAGTCAACAGTGCTGGGATAAGAAGTGGAGATCATCTTGTGAGACAGTGCAGAGATAGTGGGAGGAAGATTCCTTGGTGGAGGAAACCCTAATGAGTGGGACCCAAGGTAAGAGGGCTTCCATTTGTATAAAAGGAGGGCAAGGTAACCATAGCAAGACATCTATGTTATTGATTTGATTTGTGTATGGTCTGTTTAGAATTTGCATTCCTTTGTTGTTTAGAAGGGTTGATGTGCTGCTTAGCACTAGGTGTTCCCGAGTAGGAATCCCATATCCTTTGTTGAGAGGCCTCTTGAAGGAGCTTGTACTTAATTTCTCCACATCCAATCTTGAGGCCAAGCATCCTCCTTCAACTACAACGTTATTTCTGCAGCAGTATAATGTTGTGTTGCAGGGTGTTAGAGCGGAGGTCCACAACACCACTTTTGGAGCTCATATTTCAAAGGAGGAAGCTTTATTTCCATTAGGATATCAATGAGGAAGCCCTTGGAGAATATTTTAGATCTTGGCACTTGGCCAACACAGTTTCTATCTCCTACAACGCAGTCCCTCTCCTTGACTGCATTATTTTCAGTGAGCATTTGCAGTGAGGGTTTGCAAGTTGTTTGGAGGGAGAGATCTTCAATGTTAGGATCAGCCTTTCACTTGGAAGATCCATTGGAGAAGGCCTATTCATCTTGTGCATCATCTTCAGCCATCTCCATCTAGTTCTTGAGTTGCAGCTGCTACTCAGTTCTAGGAATACAACTCTGAAATTTTTTCACTTTTGCATATTTCATCCAATCCTTCCAAGATTGTCTTGAAATTGTGTTTGGGAGCTTAGATCTTCACTCCCAATGTTGTATGAGCCATAAATTTGCAGATTTATGTTATTTCACATCTCCATGTAGCAGTGTACCATCTATGACTGTGATGTACATGTTCATGAGCATTCTGCAATATAGCATCATTTCACTTTGGGCATATGTATTGATGGGAGGCTTGTTTGCCTTGATTATTTGAGTTGTATTGCACTTATTTGCTGCTAATTTACATAATAAAATGGCTCTATGGTTTCCATACACTTTGGTATGATGTTATTCACTTTTATTTCCATTATTGTGTTTACATATTGCTGCATCCCCATTTTGGGATATCACATGCCCTTACAAGAACATCAGGCACTACTAAAATGATTCAAAGACCTTTGAAGATGAAACCTTTGCCCAACTTAGGGAAGAAAGGGAAAATTTGAAAAAGGCACAGGATCAATTGGAACATGCTAAGAAACAAACCATTGATGTTTGTTCTCTTTAATCAGATGTGTTGAATTGCAGGGCACCAACCCCTAATTATGCCTTATTCTTAGTAGAAAGATATCTGTTGCTGAAAATAAAAATTTTCAGAGCAAGGAAACCAACTACCTTCAAAACCATTGAAGAGTTTGTCTAATTTTGTAATGGTCAGGATGAACGAACCCAACACCTTTTGTGCAAATTGTAGTTTCACAATTTCTTTCTAGAAGAGGATAGAGATAGTAACCCCAGTCCCTTCATGGGGGACATTTAGTTCCAAGCTTTTCTGTCCTTTGCCAAAAATCAGAATAGATGGGCTAAAGCCTATAATATCTTTCAGAAAAGAGAACATGGCTTAGATCTATGGGTCAAAGGGGAACCTACCAAACCCCTATATTTGTTTACTCAACATAAGAAGTTTATGCAACAAAAAGGGGTGATAGACAAATTGGAACCAATTCACAAGGATATTGTGCACAATGGATGGGCATACTTCCAGGATATTTGGGAAGAAGCTTTATCAGCAGCCAAATAGAGATGTCAAGCCTCTACAAATAATGTTAAGAACATAGAACCATTTGGGTATAGGAATTTTAAAGCAGCTGCTTATTGTTTTCTTCTGTACAATAATCTAATTTTGAATATGGGTCCTACATGGTTAGGGTGTAGATACATATGTCCCATCATATGGTGCCCTGCTGAAGACTATCATCATGATTATGAGTTACCAGAGGGGCACACAAAATTAGAATTTATAAAGGTAAAACATAAACTTGGTTTTAGAATTTACAAGGAAGAAGTATATCCTACAAATTCTTTAACCCAAATACACCTCAATCATCTATTTGCACAAGGAAATGCAAAAAGGTAAGTAGGGGAGTATGTTGGGCTAAGGAAAAGGTACATTTTCCCCCTATCTTTAGCATGATTTGTCATTTAAATTTATATTTTTTCCTTCATATTAGCAATAAATTAAAGGAGGATGATGCAAAAGTAGGATATAATGAATTATTGATAAAAGGTGTGTTTAATAGTAGAAAAACTGATTTTTTTTTGTCTTTATTGATAGGGAATCGAAACAACCAAATTTATGACTAGAATGACCAAATAATAGCAGAAAATAAAAGCAAATAGAATTGTGTCGGTTCCTGCAAATTAGTGGAAGATGTAGAAGAATGCCTATTCTTGAAGTATTCAGTTGATATCTATGAAGCCTCAGGATCTCCTGATCCTGAGGATTCGTTACTCTATTTTATTTCTCCTTTAAGTTATAAAAGGATGTAGGTGACAGAGAAAAAGAGGTTATTCATGTATTATAATTTTCTTGTAATAAACCTATTTGGATAGAATCGTCAAATTCATGCTAATGTATTGCTCCATTGATTAATGAATAAATTGGCATTTTCAGTATAAATAGCTTTTGAGTATTTCTTGGCATAAGACTTCTAGAGGCTTCGTGCCTAGTCCCCGGGAGTTCTCTTGCTATTCTGTGTTATATGTTTATTTACAAGTCTTGCATTTTTAGTTATCCTTTGTGTTTTATAGCATTATCATTCAATTTTTTAATCACAGGTGTGATGTGTTACAATTCCCTTTTCAATAGATTTAATTTATCATTAATGATCTTTTATCATGAAGTGACGCTTTTACATTCATTAGACTAGTTTCAGCGTATTTGTTGTTCAATTTTGCATACAGTTATTCCTTATGTCTTTCCATCATAAGTGTGAATGTTTGGTTTGTTGTTTAATTATGAATGATGCTATTAGTTGAGTTATAGAGAATTACATTGAAAAATTTTAGATAATTGATTAATGTTCAATTCATTAGGATTGATGTTCAATTCATTTGGATTGTTGTTCAATTCATTAGGGTAGTTGTTCAATTCATTAAAGCATGTTTTTCAATTGCAATATATTCCTTATTTCAGTATTGAGTGGTTATTTCTGTATAAGCTTAGAACAAGAGAGTATCTCTTTGATTGGTTTGAAGTATTTCATAGTTTACTTTTGAGTTGATTTGATTGAACTTCAAGAATTAGGTAATATTTCTTACAACAATCTAGAGTAGTTAACCTCTGATGTCACTTGCATATATTTTTATTACACTCGTGAAATAACAAGACTTGCCCTGGGTTGATGATTAATGTGAATCATTTAGGTTACCTTTAAAAATCACCTTTTTGCCCCAACACCCACCTATGTCCCTGCCTCGATAACTACCGCATGTCTTTGGAAGTGGTCTGCCAATTCGAGGCCAAGCGCAATAAGTCCACCTCTCCCTTATTTGTGATTTTTGCTTCGGCAAAACCAGAGGTCATGCTTGCTCCCATTGAAATTCCCCCTACTGATGTCGAGATAACGGAGCCTTCGGCCACCATTTTCTACTTGTCATCATTTATGAGATCCATGGTGGAAGGCCCCTATGGGACTTCCCCTTATGTTTTGCTTGGCCTTCCTTCAATGATCACCCCGGGCTTAACATCAGTGGATTCCTTATCTAATTTTTATTTTGTCACCCCTCGTGACAATGCACATGTGAACCTTTCTTCTCATGATGATGAGTCAGACAGCTTCTTCGCGTCAGGTGGGTTTTCTTCCACCAGTCACCCCATCTTATATTACGATGAAGACATTATGGAAGAAATCACCACCCTTGACTTTATCTATCCCCCTTTACATTGAAACCATACATTTGAATCACATACACCTTGCGGTCATTACATTGATACACAATGTTTTGATAAGGGGTCACCCATATTTGAGAGTCGAGGAGAAGCAATTCTCCACAACCCTCATAGTGAATTTGGTCGTGTCGACTCTAGTACCATCATTCTTCCCTATTTAGAAGAACCTCTAGAGTCCCATATCACTTCAGATCACTCTAGGGATGATCCCCCTCATCATTCCTTCCTCTTACACCAGCAACCCAGTCCCCTAGACATTGTTGTTGACCAGCCTATTCGTTTTCTGGGTGAGCACCAGTTCATTATCTCCAAATCTACTCTTTGGGATAGTGACACCAAGTATGTGAACCCAGAAATAGAGTCCATTTGCTTCATATATGTAGTACCAAAAGAGATTGGTAATACTACATTCCCTTTATCTAACTGCATCTATCCATTCTTCCCACAGAAGATAACCATAACATAAACAAATGGCGAACCACATCATTAAAATGTGTTTATATTCCCCTTTTCTAAATACATTTAGCATGATCATAACATGCTTGGGGGCACCCATGCTCCTCAACCATAAAATTCCCAGCTCTCAGCCGAAAGCAACACTGAAACCCCTTTTCTCCTACAAGTTGCACTTTTCAGGCCATTTCCTGGGACAGGTCACAGTATTCTACCTAGTACCTGCTACTTAGGTTGCAAAACAAACCCCAAAAAGTGTGACTTAGCATGTTCTTGAGCTCTGGGTGCTTGATATGAAATTTTGATCCACTAAATTGAAAGAGTATGGTTATACCTCTTACCTGCAACTAACAGATCTAGATTCCAACGTTCGGTTTGTCCGCTATGATCGCCGCAAAATTTAGGGCCTTTTCTCCCCTCTACATTCACCACAGCTACACTTGAAAATGAATCAAATTGGAGATAAAATTCCTTATTAAAAGAGAAACCCCAAATTTTTATTTTTCTAACTGTGACCAAAACGTAGCTCGGTTTGACAAACCATCAAAATCGTTCGAAATCTCTCACCAAGATCTCAAATGGGTTTCCTTTATTTTTTTGTGATTTGATACTTCATCCAGACACATTTTTTCCAAGAAGGGTCACTTCACCACTCCTCAAAATCAAATTTCTTCACTTGCAACAGTTGTACTTCGGGCACCACTTTTCCTTCATACTTGTTCATGCTTGTGTCGATTTTCGTCTTTAGTAACCATCTTGTACTCATGTTTTATGGTCCCCACCGGGTTTGTTTTGTGTGGCAACATCATTGAATCGCTCCTGTTAGATCATCCGATTTGAGTCATCATCATATCCATGGAGTCTGTCTTGAGTCCCTTTATATCTCGCTATAGTCCTCCATCCTTCATTTCTTTGTTCCTCTCTCGTGTTGCACATTTTGGCCTTGATTCATACTATCCCTTATCCCCTCCGGTGTCGAGTCAGTAGCTGCCAAGTCATCCATACCCTTTATGCTCTAAGAAGGGAAGTCATCTGCCCACTACTCAGTACCCCCCATTCCACCATCATCCATGGTGTTAGTCTATTAGTTGCTCTACTATTATCTCTTGTGCCTTAGTTGAGGATCCCTTATTTCCTCACCTATGGTGGACCTCCTTCTATCGAAATCAACTTATTCATTCCAAAAGACAGGTCTAGAGGGTGGTGTGCATTGGTTCTAGCTTCCAATCTTGTTTGGTGCCTCAAATCAAGCAAAGGGACTCTTTATTTCCCTTTGACTTGATTTTTTCTCAGCTCTAGCTCCTTATGTCATGATAGAGATCCGTATACTCGATGGTTCAGTGATGCAACATATTATACCAGTGATTCACGGGTGTGTGTGAGATGTTTTAGAACTCATGAGGGAGTGGCCCTTTAGGTAGTCCCCCACATATCTAGATGACTTATCTACTACAGCCTTGGATGCAACTCTATACATTTGATGGTTCTGGCCTCAGCCACTTGCAGCGCCTCTTTAGTTTTCATGTATCATTCAGAATTTTAGAGTCGTTTCCTGTTTTACAGGGCCTCTTTGGTTGTACTTATATCTCATGTACTTAGATATTATTGTATAAGTCCTGGCTATTGTTCCATGCACAGTATGTATGTGGGATCCATTATTATGTTTTTATCTAGCTCATGTTTATGCTAGCATATAGTATATAGTTTAGTACCTTGTTTACTGGATGCATTATTCTTTGTACTTTGTTATCTCAGCGGGCATAGGTATGCCTCCCCTGCGTCATGTAGAATAGGTACTGTTGGGGTTCCCATGTTTTGGCAAGGATGGTAATACCAAAAGATGAGACAACATAGAACCACTTTCAGACCTAGGGATCTAGCCCTCCTAGGCCCAGAGAGGGATCTCTCTATGATTGTCAAAGGTATATGACTTTGAAGCTCAGTGTTAGAATGTTAGGCTAGTTATAGGCACAGGTTTGTTTGTTTGATTGTTTGTTTGGTTGCTGGTTATCAGGAAAGAAGGTCCAATGTGAGATCAGTATGAGTAAAGAGGGATAAGGCAGAGGTGAAATATTTCGGTAAATACTCAGCACCATTGGGCAATGGGGTCAGGAAAGGATTTTCTTACTACTCAATAGGCAGGCTTTCGTTTGGGCTAGTCATTTGAAACATAGGATCTTCAAGATGATTATGTGATAGGGAAAGAAGGAGAGGAGGAGATAACATAGATTTCAGAGCACGAGGTTATAGGTCAGCAGGTCATACAAGGATCCTAGTGGACATGGCTAAACTCTAATCCCCAACGTTCCCAAATCTTCCAACTAACTGTATAACAAGAAACATCTAAGGAGTAAGTCCATTTAATTCATACATCAGAGAGCAGGCAATAACATCCACTACACTGGTTAAACCAACTGAAAACACTTCTCAGATAAAACATTCAGAAGATAAACATAAATAGCAAGGAGACCAGGAACACAGGGTACCTAACAAGGGTAAATCCTATATCAAACTTTTGATGCAAGCCAGTTGAAGTGCCATGAAATGAATGTAAACACAGAGATAGGAAAACATCACCGCTGCTTCAGATCAGGATCCAAAGAAATGTGCTTGTCATTTAAGTAGCAATACCAATCAAGTACAAAATTTCCAATAGCTGAATACTCAGTCTGAAAACATATCCATCAACCTATATTACAATCTTTACACAGAGACTGAGTCTCAAAGCAACTGCTTGCAGTTCTCTAATAACTGATCAACAACCCTTACAATATTTTCTCATGAACTTTATAGCTGAAGAGAAGAAGGAGAGGTAGGTGGGGAACTAAATGTTGTATTAAACACTTTGAAAGGGAAGAGAGCCGAAGCCCATTTTGCTTTAAATCCTAAGCATTCAATTCCTGTCATCTTGGATGAAATAGTGGTCTTCTTCAGGTCTCTGTTTCTTCTGGATATGACTTTGACATATTTCGGCTAGAGTACTCTGTTGTACTTCTGGTGAATAAACAAAGGGCCAATGAACTACTGAGCAGTCTGCTACATAAACGTTCAGATATTCTCGAACTGTTGTTAGGGCGGAAATTCCTTCAGGGACACTGTGCATAATAAAAGCTGTATGGGCGCCCCGTACTTGATGAAAAAAAAACATTCTGCTGGTGAATAAACCCTGATGTTACCCTTTACTGTGCTCTGGATCTTTGGGTCGATCCTCGAGGTCTTCAAACTAGTGCTTTGCCTCTTAAACCACGGATTTAAGGCTTAAGATTTTCATTGGCGAGCCTTAATTCCTTTGCCTTGCACTGAAACACCTTGTTGCTCCATCTCTGCCTCTGTTCGTGCAGTTCGGGCTTTAATGGCGCTGGAAGGCTTGCAGAGTTGGAGATTTTTCCTTTGATGAAGAAAATCTCTGTTGTTGTCGAAAACTAGCTATTCATTAATTCTTGCGTACAGAACTCTTTGCTGCTACATTAAACACTGTATGATCATGGTGGCTCTTCATGACTGTCAACCCTGCAAAAACATGAAACTTGTTATGCAAACCATGGAGGGGTGGTGGGTGATGTGTATGACAGAAATGGCCGTGCAGATGACGAAATGGAGGAAAAATTGTAGAAGAATGGTGAAATATGCTCGGGTGGGTGGTTGGCGGTCTGCGGAGTGAATTTGAACGAAAACCTTAAACAACACGAAAATGAACCAAAAATATGTAACGGAACGAGCGCATGTACGGTGAGACACGTGGAGGTGACGTGGCAGGACCAGGTGACAACGGAATAGTCAACAGTGGAGGAATAAATTTGGACCGTCCGATCTTGGTGGAGATCAATGGTGAGCAACACGTCGGAGGGTAAAGGAACGTGGGCCAGGGGTACGGCGGCCGAGGTTTAAACCCCGTGCAGCTTTGTTGATTGACGACCGTCAAATGAGGCTCCCAAGATCTAACGACTGACGTTAATATCGCTGCGCGCCCTGTACCGAACGATAAAGCACGATGGGATAGCGGTTTTGGAGTCGTATAGGGGCCACGCGTCGGGAGGCGTATGGAATCGCTGGCCGATGAGGGAATACCACCAACCACCCGAAAGCGGTGCGATAGAAACCACCGGGTTTTGAAGTAGTGCGCGGCGGGGTCCACTGAGCGGATAGGCTCCGAACCGTCGATCTGATGGGCAAATGAACGACGATGGCGCGATCTAGGAAATGAACGGGGGAAACACGGCGGGCTTCGGGATTAGCGATCACCATCCGATCAAATAAGATCAACGGTCGATATTGCACCCAATACACTTTGGAGATAGGTGCTTTCAGTGCTGGCGGGTGGTTCCGACGTCGAGTTACTTGGAGAAAAAAGGTGTGGGGGCTTATGTCGAAGAGGGCTAGGCCTGATATGTGGAATATATCAATTTTATCCATTTTTAATGCATTTTAAAGCCCAAGGAGGGTAACGATAGGGAAATGGAGGGGAATCTGAGGAAACAAAGGGTGATGGTGAAATCTAAAGGGAAATTTGGGAAGATTCAAGAGGTTAGTGGTGGAAATAAAGGGAAGAAAGGGAACTTCGACCAAGGGAAAATGAGGATAAATGATGGTATTTTGTAGGGGTATGAGGGGTAATATAGGCTCCTTGAGATGGGAATCAGCAGAGGGAATTGGTATTAGGCGAAGCATGGGGAGACTTCAAGGATGATGAGTTTTCGGGAAAATGCATTCCTCGAAGGCTCCAAAATAATCTAGCCCCTTGCTTGCTTGTCAAGAATTTCATAGGGGGGGGCTAACAGTGGCTCCACATGGGGATGGCTTCTTCTTGAAGGAGTCAAGAATTCAGAGGATAAATCTTTGGTGTAGGCCAGGTGCCTACTGCTTTACACATCCTTTTCTCTCTTTGATTTTCAGCTGCCACAACATGATAGAAACATCAGTAGGAAAACTTTACCCAACAATCTACCTACCCATACTACAATCCTAACATTTTTCTTCTTCTAGGGTGCATTTGAGCTAGCAGATCCTTTACATATTTTATTTTGCAATAGAAAATAAACCTATTCCAAATGTGCCCTTATTGCTCCATGAGACCAGATTATACTGTTGGTCTCATATGTTTCTCTACCTAACCTAATATCTGCTGGGATTAAACTGTCCGCCAGATTTCTTCTCTACATTCTACAACAGAAATTTAAAAATAGTCAAGCCAGGATTAGACTGTCTAACTTGCTGTGGATCCAAGGCATAAAAACAGTTGCCCATGGACAGAAACTTGCAGAAAATTGAAAGAAAAACTGTGAAGGCTTGAGATCTGAAACTTGAAACATCCTTCTTTCCCTTTGTGACTCAAGGTTTGAGCATGTTAGAGTCACTTGTTTTTTCATCTCAGCTCCAGTTTTGGGCAGGTTAGAGCTGATTCTTCTTTCTTCTTTGCTGATCCAGATTTTGAGCATGTTAGGACCAACCTCTTTACTTGCTTTGGCTCAAGTTTTGAGTTTATTAGAGCCACTCTTTTGCATATCAGAGGTCCATGTTTTAAGCATGTCTGAACCTCTCCCTTTTTCTTCTATTTTTTGAAACATTTTCCTTTTTCTAGAAAATAAAACTGCAATGGTATGTACAATGGGACTAGAGACTGGAAACTGTAGATTAGCAGAAGTAATGTTTGAGCATCCTGCCATTGACAGGACCCCCAAACAGTTCAGTGCCATCCAATTCTTGTAATAAGAAAGCATTGGGACCCACAGAGGCCTGGATGAGGTATGGACCTTGCCACAAACTGTCAAATTTTTTGTGCTTTCCTTTATCCTCTCTTCTCAAATCCCACTTCAAAACCTTGTCTCCAACTTCGAAATCAGCAGCTTTGGTTCTTTTGTCAAACAATTTATTTATATTCTCCTGAACTTTCACTGCTCTGTTGTAGACCTCTTCCCTTGTTTGCTGGAGATGGATTGTCTGATTTATTCTCCTCATCATGATGTCTTCTTCTGTTTGGATCTCCTAGACCATCTTGATCACCAGTATCCCAAAGCTGGTGGGGAATACTGCTTCTTTTCCATAGACAAGCTGAAAAGGAGACATGCCAATGGACTTCTTGGTTGTAAGCCTGTCAGCCAAAAAAGCATGTACTAGCTTTTTATGCCATGATTTTTTGTTCTCTTCTAACAGCTTCTTGATGATGATCACCAGGCTCTTGTTTGATGATTCAGCTAATCCATTACCTTGAGGGTAAAAGGCAGTTGAATGACCAAGTGCTATTTGGTACCTGTGACAAAAATCAACCATATTTTTGGATCTGAAAGCAGTAGCATTATCAGTGATTATTTTCCTTGGGTAGCCAAACCAAGAGAGGATGTGACTTTCTAGGAAACTAATGATGACCGAATCTGTGGCATTCCTAGTGGGCATGGCCTCTATCCACTTAGTGAAATAATCTGTGGCTATTAGGATCCATTTGTGTTTCGCAGAAGAAGAAGGGTGAATTTCCCCTATGAAGTCTAGGCCCCATTGCAGAAAGGGACCTTCAACAGTGATGGGTTGTAGGGGTAAAGGGAGGAGTTTTCTCTTGCCCTCAAATATTTGACATTTTTGGCAGGAAACTATCATTTTACGAATATCATTGAAGAGCGTGGGCCAATAGTACCCAGCCCTGAGTATTTTGTTTGCAGTGGCTTTCCAACTCAGGTGGCCTCCACATTCTCCAGTGTGGAATTCTTGTTTAACCCTCTCTGCCTTGTTTTCAGGCAAACATTTAAGCAATATGCCATTAGGATTCTTCCAGTATAAGTTTTCATTCAAGATGCAGTAATTTATGGCTTTTACCTTTAAGAATCTGGCCTTGGTCTTTGATAACCCGGGAGGGGCATTGAGGTGTGTAAGCACATACAGAATGTTGGAATACCAAGGAGAGCTCTAAAAATTTTCCTTAATAGTGAGATCAGGTAATTCTTGCTGCTCATCCAGGGTATTAATCATGTTAATGTCTAGGGCTTGTAGGTTTGATTCAGCCATTAGTTTAGCTAAGCCTTGACCTTTAATCAGTTTGGTGGGTTTTATCTCAAGGTCATACTCTAGGATCACTGCTATCCATTTTCCCCTTTTCCCATCTGGGTCTTGGGACAATATATCTTTGACTATGATGTTGGGCACATAAGCTACAGTGTGGGAATGCAATATGTATGTTGTGTAACCAACTCCAAAAAGAGAAGAAAAGAGATATCAACGCCTTAGAAATAAGCCACTTCGAGGGGGCAACCTCCAATACATTACATGAATGAACAATTCTTGGATGATACAATTTACAAAACCTCCTTTCTATATATAGGAGTCCATGGGGCCATAGTGTAATCCTAGTGGGCCACAATGTAATCCTAGCCGACCTAACAATAATAATTTAAGGGCACAATAATAACAATATGGGGGTTACAGGGGTACAATAATAACAATAAGGGGGGATACACTAACATAATAAGGGGCTATCCTATTAATATAGGGACTTAACATGCCCCTCTCCTTCAAACAAGTGTTGTCCTCAACGCTTGATTATTTCTTGATGCTTCTGTATAAAATTCTCATCCTCCCATGTGAAATATTTTACAGGAAAGTTCTTCCACTTGCTGAGATACTCTAAAATTGATCGTACTTGTCGATTTCTTGTTTCTATGACTGCTTCATAACTTCTTTCGATGTGATGTTGATCTTCCTGTTGTTTCATTAGATTCTGCACCAAAGTTTGGTTATCCTTTGAGAGTTGGAGAACTTGTTGTTGATGCTCTATGTGATCTTCCATTAATTTATCATTCATATTTGCTATTATTTGATCCTTAAAACCATCCAACTTAGCCTCCATTTCTGATTTTAAACCATCTATTTCATCTTCAATTTCTCTTCGTAAGATTGAAACTTGTTGCACTTGGTACCGTAATTTTGATATCTCATACTGCAACTCTTCCTCTTCATGCGTCATAGTATAGCTTTTTGAGGGATTAATGGGTATGGAATTATTTTTTGGAGACATTATATAACCCAATTCTGATAAATATTCTTCAATATGCCCTTGGAATCACTTCAAACTGCTTTTTCAAACAAACGTTATGCAATTTTAAAAAAACAAATACACACTTTTTTATTGCTTTTGAGGAGCTCGATATTGGAATTGGATTATCTCTGTGATTTCGACTTTTCAATATCTGAAATTCATCCCTGTAGTAGCCCTCTGAAGCTTCTTTCAAATTCCACAGGTCTGATCTAATTTGGATTCTCCAAGACAAATTTGTGTCCAATCTCCCACAATGACCTAATTTTGGACTGGTTCAGTAGAGCAAACTTGTACGGCTTGCCACGTGTAACTGTTTCATCCTTTGTCTCTGAAATTGATAGCCAAGAAACTACAGTCCATTTACTTGTGACCAATTTTTACGGCACTCAAATCCACTGCCCAGAGAGAGAGTTATTGAACTTTTCCCACGATCACCTCTTTGAGATGAAATTCAGGAGCCTGAAAAAGCACTACCTTCCACAGATCATATCTCCAAAAATATTTCGAACCAAGCGCTGAAATTTTTTGACGAATTTCCTCAGGATTTCAGCTTCGCACCATATGAATTTCAGATTCTGAACCTTCGTAGAAATTTTTTTATAGCGCAAATGCCACGATGACCTGTTTAGGAGCCTGAAAAAATACCTAACTTCCACAGATCATATCTCCGAAAATATTGCGAACCAAGCTCTGAAATTTTTAGACAAACTTCCTCAAGATTTCAGCTTCGCACCCTAAAAATTTCAGCTTCTGAAGCTTCGTAGAAAAAAAAGTTATAGCGAAAATGCCACGATGACCTGTTTGGAGCAGCGAAACCCTAGAATCCCAAAGCTCTGATACCAAATGTTGTGTAACCAGCTCCAAAAATAGAAGAAGAGAGATATGAACGCCTTAGAAATAAGCCACTTCGAGGGGGCAACCTCCAATACATTACATAAATGAACAATTCTTGGATGATACAATTTACAAAACCTCCTTTCTATATATAGGAGTCCATGGGGCCATAATGTAATCCTAGTGGGCCACAATGTAATCCTAGCCGACCTAACAATAATAATTTAAGGGCACAATAATAAAAATATGGGGGTTACAGGGGTACAATAATAACAATAAGGGGGGCTACACTAACATAATAAGGGGCTATCCTATTAATATAGGGACTTAACAATGTACACCCTAAAGTCTTTCAAGGCCTTAATCAGAGCATAGGCCTGTTTCTCCATGATGTTGTATTTCAAGGGTGCATCTCTGAGTGCTTTGCTAAAGAAGGCAATTGGCTGTTCCATTCCCTCTATGTTTTTCTGCAGCAAGACTGCAGCGACTGTATGCTCTGAGGCGAATGAAAAGATCAGGAAATATTTGGAGAAATCTGGGCTGATTAGGACGGGGGCTTGGGTGAGTGCAAGTTTCACTGATTCGAAAGATTGTTTAGCTCCTACAGTCCATTTAACTCTTGCACCTTTCTTCAGCATGTTTTTTATGTTCCTAAGGTGTTCAGCTAGATTTGGAATAAACCTCGTAAGGAAATTAATCTTTCCAATGAAAGACTGTAATTCCTTGATGTTTCTGGGGTGTGTGATCTGTAGTATTCCCTCAACTCGTTGTGGGTCTATCCTGATTCCCTTCTCGGATATGATGTGGCCAAGGAGCTTACCCTCCTGTAGCCCAAAGACAATCTTTTTAGGGTTCAGAGACAGACCAAACCTTCTACATTTTTCAAATACTTTTCTCAGATGTTGCAGGTGTTCTTCTTCAGTATTGGAAAATACTATTATGTCATCCAAGAAGATGACAATGAAGTACCCTATCTCATCTGAAAATGCTATGTCCATTGCTCTTTGGAAGGTGGCTCCAGCGTTCATCAATCCAAAAGGCATATTCACATACATGAAGGTACCCCATGGAGTGGTAAACGCTGTTTTGAGTTGGTCTTCTAGGATTACTAAGATTTGGTTATACCCAGAGAAACCATCTAGCAGGGAAATCCTCTTAGAACCTACTACCTTCTGAAGAATATGTTCCATTTTAGGCAAAGGGTAATTGTCTTTGAGTGAGGCTCTATTGAGGTTCCTGAAGTCTATACAAAATCTAATTTCTCTTGTTTTCTTCCTCACAGCCACTAAGTTTGAAATCCAATCAGAGAACCTCACAGGCACAATTATACCTGCTTCATACATCTTCTTGATCTCTTTTTCTACAGTCGGAAATTGTTTAGGATTGATTCAGCGAAGTTTCTACCTAAAGGGCTTCTGATTTTCTTTCAAGGGTATCTTATGTTGAATGACGTTTGTGTCATAGGCCTTTAAGTCTTCATAGCTCCATGCAAACACATCAATGAATTCCTTACAAAGGTCAATGTATCTCTTCTTCATGTCTGCAGATAGGGACTTAGCCAGTTTAATCATTTTGGGCTTATCTTCAGTGCCTAAGTTGCATTCTTCCACATCAGAGTCTGCATGTTCTATAGTGGGATTTTTTGCCACATCATCAAAGTCAAAGAGGTCCTCTAAGGGTGCTAGGCCTCTGGGTATATTCTTGTCTTTGGCCTGCAACACCTCCATTTCTTCACTATCTGCATTTTCACACTTGCGGTCTGGGTTCCTAGTCTGTACATCTAAAGAGTTTATTTCCATGTTACAGGGTGTTTCTACCTCATCCGAGGACTCATCACTTAGGCAGTTATGGTCAGAATTAGAGTCTGAATCAGAAAATTCAAACTCATTTCTGCCTCTCAAAAAATCTTCGACCTATTTATCTCCTTCAAAAACCTGCTAATATTTTTCGTTGTCTGGCACAGCAGGTCTAAATTTGGTTTGAATGATGATCTGTTGGTCACTGGGGGTTTTGGGGTATGAACTGGCTAGGCAAGCTAATCCATTTGCAATGATGTTTTGACTCCTAAGAACAAACACTAATTGGTACTCAACAAACGTTTTCAGAAGGTCCATGGTGTCATTCCTATATGCCCTCAGCCTAGGATCTTTCATTGTGTATTCTCCGTTTACTTGTTTAATAACCAACTCTAAGTCTCCCCTTACGGTTATCCTACAGGCTCCCTTTTTCTTCAACAGATTCAGACCTAGGATTAGAGCCTCGTATTTGGCGACATTATTTGTACATTTGAAGTGCAGGCTGCAAGCGTGGCTCTCAACGTGGTCATGTTCTGTATTGTGTAACCATACCCCTACCCCCGCAGTCCTTTTTGTACAAGACCCGTCAAAGCTCATTTCCCATAAGGGGTTATTATCATGACTATCATCGTTTTCTCCATTGCAGCTGGGTTCTCCATTGTGTTGTGCTATAGGTCCTGTACTAAGCTGTGGGTCTCTTTTTTCTTCGTGAAACATGTGAGATTCAGGGATCTGGTCGGATGGTTGTTCACGCTCTGTTTCTTGTTCACTCGGGGTTAGGTCTCCGCCGCATATCCTACAGGTTTCATTGCGGTTTTCTTCTTCATTGTCCTCTAAATCCAGAGCAGCCATTATGTTAAAATCAACGGCTTCTGCCTCTCTGTTTGTATCTCTGTTTTGGGAATCTGACCCTTTTGAAGATTCATCATTACAAAAGATGAAGGAGTCAAGGTCGGTATGTACAGAATAGGCAGGTGAATTTTCTGGTTTTTCAGGGCTAGTGACTAGGAATTTCATCTGAGTCTCCCTATACAGTTTTCTAAGTTGGCCAAAGATTGGGATTGTGGCGTATGAGCCATCCATTTTCATTGTACCCTGCAGCTTGGCTCCCCATGATCTCGATAGTAGCATGCCATACTTAGGTGGCACATCTGCCACCACAACATCCATGACCATACACTTAGCTGGGATTTGAGTCAAGCTCACACACAAGTCTTTGATTAGGCCCAGGCATTTTACTCTGCTAGAGTCGAAAGAGTATAAATCTTTGTAGGGTCTGGTTATCTCTAGACCTAGTCTTTCCATAACCACCTTAGGCATTAGGTTGTGGGATGCTCCAGAATCATGCATTGCATTATGTAGGATCTTGTCATGAATGTTGAGACTGATATAGAAAGGTGGAACTACCCCTTCCTGAAACTTCCCCTCTATCTTGGGACCAAACAGGAGGGAAAGTTGATCATCATTCAAATTTAAAGAGTCACCGTTTTTGCCTAAGTTCAAAGCTCTCAAAATCTGGCCTTTATATACATCCTGAGTGGCTAGCTCAGAAAGTGGGATAGATATTTTAATCCTTGCAATCTCACTTTCCAAATTGAAAGTGGACTGACTCTTTGGAATGATCATCTCCGTTTTATTTGCCACTGCCTTAGTGGCTGAATCAGAGGGCTGATTTTCATTATGTACAGTGTTTGCGACAGTTTTATTAGGAGCACTAACTGCAGTGCTAGTGCTGCTAGCTGGTTTACCTTGTGCATTAGTGTTTTGGTTGTCTTTTTCTTTAATCTTTCCAGAACTTTCAGCTGATGGTTTGCTACTTTCAGTAGTTGCTTTAGAATATTTCTCAGGTCTCTTCTTGGTAGTAGTCTAAGAAGCTTTGGGTTTAGCAGTTTCTTGAATATTTTTTCTTCTAATTTTGTACTGCTCTCTGACCTGCATCATGGCATTTTCAAACCCTAATCTGTAATATTCAGATTCCAACCATTCCTCCTCCCAACCAGAGGGTGAAGGTTGGTATTCCTCTGAGTAACAGTTATGGATTGAATCCTCCATTTCAAACATGTTCATTGTGTTTCCCTCAGACTCCGCAATGATTCCCTCATCCTCGTCAAGAAAGTTTTGGAATGGGGGAATAACTTGTTGATCTTATTCTTTTTGTCTGTTGGGAGGGTTATTGTTTCTTCTGAAGTTTTGGTTCTGGTTTTGGTTTTTGTTCTGGTTGCTGACTGTGACAACCATTTTTTCCATCATCTGTTGTAACCTTTCCACATTTTTAGACAGCTTATCATAATTCTAGTCAGATGTGGAAGCTACGTTGTCATCTCTATACGTTACCCTTCTCTCAGACTTCAGTCTTTCTCTTTTCTCAATTAGGTTGGCTTCTATATTCACTGCTCCCTTCTGCATGTCCTCTAGTGTGTTGTATTCCTTATCTCTAAGCTCATAGGCCATGTCAGCATCAAAACCCTCAGGGTATTTTGGTAGGGCCATGCCTTGTGGAGGTTTCATATGTGGAGGGAGAGCATTATAAATGTTGTTGAATCTTGTTGTGTAATCGTGGACACTCTCTCCCGCGTTTCTTTAAGGGTCATGTATTCTGCTAGTAGTTGGCGAGGATTTGCCCTAGTTTCCCATTTGTTTATGAAAGTCTGATATAAGCCCGGGAGATCGTTGTTGCTACCTGGAGGTAGGCCTTTAAACCATTTCTTCACATCACCCCCTAAGCTTTGGGAAAATATTCTCATTTTGACTGTATCATCATCAATTTCCATGTAGTCAAAAGAATCTTCCATTTTATCTACATGTTGCTGGGCTGTGATGGATTCCTTTGCAGCGAAGTGTGGGATCTTGGACTGATAATCATTTGGTAAGGGTACTAGAGGTTGGGGTAAAACCAGAGGTGCATACTAGGCTTCCATAATGATATTTTGATGATCTAGGGGGGCTTGGGCAGCGGGTATATAGATGACGGGGATGTTATGACCAGTAGAAGACTGATGTGCAGACCTAGGGTGACTGAGCCCCAAGTTTTGTATGAAATGAAAATCAGGAGGTGTAGATGGAGGGGTATGTCTAGTCCTAAGGTGTCTACCACCTTGCTATGGTGAATCAGGAAGCTCAGGGTTTGGCTTGTCTAAGCTACTGAATGACCTAGTTCTAGATAAGCTGTTAGGTAGGTCTAGGTCAAGGTGAAAGTTTGATAGAGCTGTAAGATCTTCTGGTGCAGAATTAGCTTTATGGATGTGTTTGGAAATAGTTTATCTTTTAGTTGAATGAGTTCCCTTGAGGATGCTCTCAGGATTGTCAACTATTTTAGGTGGGTTTGGGTCAGGGTAAGCTCTTGTATGAATGGTTCTAGAAGCCAGAATGTTGTTTCTGACCAAGCAGCTTAACCCTACTCGTGATTTCTACTGTGGTTGATGTTGTTGTGAAGTTTGGTCTCCCAGTGGAGTCTAATGTGAACCAATATAATCAGCAGGCCTACTGATCACCAGTGGAGTCTTTGAAACGTTTATGGAGAATTGGAGTCGCTAGGTGGAAGGTTTAAGATGTTTTGGGAGGGTATACTGTCCACCACAGTGCTCTTGGGATGTCCTTCTTCAAGGATATCTTCAAAACACAACAAACTCTAACCAGAGATTGACTGGGAGGGCATTAACCAGATATGTCACCTCTGAAAGAGTGTGAAATCCGGAGGCTACCTGGCCCTTTCCAGGCTCTGTCTAAGAGTATGGGAAAACACAAAAAATGGTGTAGAGGTCGATGTGAGAAATAGAAGTGTTTAACTGCCAACCTAACCAGAGATTGTAGGTCTTTGAATGCTTAAGGATGTTTAAGGTGTAATGCACTTAGCCTCCCCAGCGGAGTCGCCATTATGTTGGGGTTCCCATGTTTTGGCAAGGTTGGTAATACCAAAAGATGAGACAACATAGAACCACTTTCAGACCTAGGGATCTAGCCCTCCTAGGCCCAGAGAGAGATCTCTCTATGATTGTCAAAGGTATATGACTTTGAAGCTCAGTGTCAGAATGTTAGGCTAGTTATAGGCACAGGTTTGTTTGTTTGATTGTTTTTTTGGTTGCTGGTTATCAGGAAAGAAGATCCAATGTAAGATTAGTATGAGTAAAGAGGGATAAGGGAGAGGTGAAATATTCTGGTAAATACTCAGCACCATTGGGCAATGGAGTCAGGAAAGGATTTTCTTGCTACTCAATAGGCAGGCTTTCGTTTGGGCTAGTCATCTGAAACATAGGATCTTCAAGATGATTATGTGATAGGGAAAGAAGGAGAGGATGAGATAACACAGATTTCAGAGCACGAGGTTATAGGTCAGCAAGTCGTACAAGGATCCTAGTGGACAGGGCTAAACTCTAATCCCCAGCGTTCCCAAATCTTCCAACTAACTCTATAACAAGAAACATCTAAGGAGTAAGTCTATTTAATTCATACATCAGAGAGCAGGCAATAACATCCACTACACTGGTTAAACCAACTGAAAACACTTCTCAGATAAAACATTCAGAAGATAAACATAAATGGCAAGGAGAGCAGGAACATAGGGTACCTAACAAGGGTAAATCCTATATCAAACTTTTGATGCAAGCCAGTTGAAGCGCAATGAAATGAATGTAAACACAGAGATAGGAAAACATCACCGCTGCTTCAGATCAGGATCCAAAGAAATGTGCTTGTCATTTAAGTAGCAATACCAATCAAGTACAAAATTTCCAATAGCTGAATACTCAGTCTGAAAACATATCCATCAACCTATCTTACAATCTTTACATAGAGACTGAGTCTCAAAGCAACTGCTTGCAATTCTCTGATAACTGATCAAAAACCCTTACAATATCTTCTCATGAACTTTATAGCTGAAGAGAAGCAGGAGAGGTAGGTGGGGAACTAAATACTGTATTAAACACTTTGAAAGGGAAGAGAGCCGAAGCCCGTTTTGGTTTAAATCCTAAGCATTCAATTCCTGTCATCTTGGATGAAATAGTGGTCTTCTTCAGGTCTCTGTTTCTTCTGGATATGACTTTGACATATTTCGGCTACAGTACTCTGTTGTACTTCTGATGAATAAACAAAGGGCCAATGAACTACTGAGCAGTCTGCTACATAAACGTTCAGATATTCTCGAACTGTTGTTAGGGCGGAAATTACTTCAGGGACACGGTGCATAGTAAAAGTTGTATGGGCGCCCCGTACTTGATGAAAAAAAAAACATTCTGCTGGTGAATAAACCATGATGTTACCCTTTACTGTGCTCCGGATCTTTGGGTCGATCCTCGAGGTCTTCAAACTGGTGCTTTGCCTCTTAAACCACTGATTTAAGGCTTAAGATTTTCATTGGCGATCCTTAATTCCTTTGCCTTGCACTGAAACACCCTGTTGCTCCATCTCTGCCTCTGTTCGCACAGTTCGGGCTTTAATGGCACTGGAAGGCTTTCAGAGTTGGAGATATGTCCTTGATGAAGAAAATCTCTGCTGCTGTCGAAAACCGACTATTCATTAATTCTTGCGTACATAACTCGTTGCCGCTACATTAAACACTGTATGATCATGGCGGCTCTTCGCGACTGTCAACCCTGCAAAAACACGAAACTTGTTATGAAAACCATGGAGGGGTGGTGGGTGATGTGTATGACAGAAATGGCCGTGTAGATGACGAAATGGAGGAAAAATTGCGGAGGAATGGTGAAAGACGCTCGGGTGGGTGGTTGGCAGTCTGCGGAGTGAATTTGAACGAAAACCTTAAACAACACAAAAATGAAACAACAATATGTAATGGAACGGGCACATGTATGGTGAGACACGTGGAGGTGACGTGGCAGGACCGGGTGACAACAGAATAGTCAACAGCGGAGGAATGAATCTGGACCGTCCGATCTCGGTGGAGATCGACGGTGAGCAACACGACAGAGGGCAAAGGAACGTGGGCCAGGGGTACGACGACCGTGGTTTAAACCCCACGCGGCTTTGTTGATTGAAGACCATCGGATGAGGCTCCCAAGATCTAACGGCTGATGTGAATATCGCTGCGCGCCCTGTACCAAACGATAACGCGCGATGGGATAGTGGTTTTGGAGTCGTACAGGGGCCACGCGTCGGGAGGCGTATGGAATCGCTGACCGATGAGGGAATACTGCCAACCACCCGAAAGCGGTGCGATAGAAACCGTCGGGTTTTTAAGTAGTGCGCGGCGGGGTCCACTGAGCGGATAGGCTCCGAACCGTCGATCTGATGGGCAAATGAATGGCGATGGCGCGATCTGGGAAATGAACGGGGGAAACAAGGCAGGCTTCGGGATTAGCGATAACCTTCCGATCAAATAAGATCAATGGTCGATGTTGCACCTGATACACTTTGGAGATAGGCGCTTTCAGTGCTGGCGGTTGGTTCCGGCACCGGGTTACTTGGAGGAAAAAGGTGCGGGGGCTTATGCCGAAGAGGGCTAGGCCTGATATGCGGAATATATCAATTTTATCCATTTTTAATGCATTTTAAAGCCCAAGGAGGGTAACGATAGGGAAATGGAGGGGAATCTGAGGAAACAAAGGGTGATGGTAAAATCTAAAGGGAAATTTGGGAAGATTCAAGAGGTTAGTGGTGGAAATAAAGGGAAGAAAGGGAACTTCGACCAAGGGAAAACGGGGATAAATGATGGTATTTTGCAAGGGTATGAGGGGTAATATAGGCTCCTTGAGATGGGAATCAGCAGAGGGAATTTGTATTAGGCGAAGCATGGGAAGACTTCAAGGATGATGAGTTTTCAGGAAAATGAATTCCTCGAAGGCTCCAAAACAATATAGCCCCCTGCTTGCTTGTCAAGAATTTCATAGGGGGGGGCTAATAGGTACTCACTCATAAAAGAGACTTGTCGCACCTGTAAGTCTCGCCTCCTCAGGGTCTTGTCCTCTCGTGCTTTATTCTCCCTTATATTTCTCTCTCTTTGACTCCCCCTTCAGTGTCTAGTGATTTAGTTCTTACAACGTACTTCGGTCATACGATTAGCTCCTAGCGCTCACACACTAGGGGGCAATCTGTTACACCAATTTTTGGTCATCTAACCTGTTACTCTTAAATGGAACAAAGTACACCATGTAAGACCAATTTTACCCTAGTAAAATTTCTTTCACTATGAAAAATAACATAGTAATCCAGAATTTATTAAGTTGTTTATGGCCTAAACGGGAAACCCCGTGAGGAAATATTGAATAAATCCCTATTTTTTTTGTTTTCCTCAAGGGATAATTAATTAAACCACAATTTAATTATTATTCCTGGTCATATTTAACCCAAAACAGGAAAATTAATTAGATTAATCATTATTTATCTTATTATTTTCTAGGAATAATTATTTAAAACATCATTTAAATAATATTCCTTCTTAAATTTGACTAAATCATTTATAAATAATTGAATAAATCATTATTTATTTAATTATTACTCAACCATATTCTTAAAATAATAAATAAATCATTTATTTATTTATTATTTACAGATAAAGGGATTTGACCAAATTCAAATTCTTTTTCCCTCCAACAAAAATAAATAAATATTTCATAAAATTTGGATCTAGATTTGGTTAATAATATTTTAATTATGCACCAATATCTAGACCAACTCAATATTTTGTTATAAATAGAAGGGTTTTTCCATTCATTCACTACCTTTTGTTGCCTAAAGATCGCTTTAGATCTATACTTTTGGTCTGACTTTGATCCTCCATCATTGTCATATTCTTCTACCTTTTTACTTGTGAGTTCCCTTTGAGTTCCAATTTTGTCTGATTTTTCTACACCATCAAGAGAGAAAGATCTTAGATCTAAAGCTCTAAGGACATACAAGAACCCATCCCATTGATGGGGACTGGTAACATCTTTCTATGTTCCCTTCCCAAGTGTCATAAATACAAAGATTCTTTAAAAATATTATTGTCTTGTTCATTGGATGCATGGAGAAACTCTTTCTTTTATTTGTTGTTTAATGTCTTTAACTGCATAGATCTGGATTTCCGTAGCATTTATTCTAATAAATAACTACATATCTAAGGAAATTAATAACCATCATTGGTGTTAGGGCTGTTTGTTATGCACAACTAAAGTGAGATTTTTTGGTACGCTTGCGATTAGAATTCACACTAACATACATCATGCTCTAACTTCCTTCAAGCATTAGATTACTGTGTATCTGTGTTTGTTTCCTTTTCATAAAAAAATCTATATGCCTCAGCTTCCATAAGAAGAACCACGTCAATGAGTTTCTTAACATTGAATCCATAAGCCCAATGGTAGTGATTTCTATACATATTTCACCTGCATAAAAACATACTTAAAACAATTTTTTCAGAGTTATCCATCTTTGAGTTTCATTTAAATAATGTCATCAATATCTTTGAGAGAGCCCTCTCACACTGAAAAGGATAATTTTCAGCTAGAATTTGGTTTGAAAGAGTTACTCTAGCTTGTCTAGTGGAGCATCCCATCTATACCAACTTAGTGATAACACATTATATTTATAATTATAAATTCTACACAATATGTCAAATTTGAATAAAAATGAATCAGGGTATTCATATGTCATACCATTGAAGTGAGGTAACGATTACAACATAATGTTCTCCATAGTGACATTCCTGGTAATGTCAAGGATTGGAAATCCAAATGTTTTTGGTTCATTCTTTTCTAGATTGTTAACTCCTCCTTCTCCTTCCATTATTCCTTCCCAAAATTTAAAGTTTTTAGGAAAATGAGATGTATCTCCTTCAAAAAATGATGGTTCAACCACTGAATTATCTGCAATATTCCAAGGTAATGCCTCCACTGCACTCTGAATTTCCTTTGCCACTGTCTCAGTTTTTGCTCCAAGCTTCTTTTCTGATTACTGTTTTCCTACTGCCACCAGAATTTTCTCCTATAGAGTTTTCCTTGCATAGCGATTAGCAGAATTAGTTGGGTTAACAATTTTAGGACCAAAAATATTTTCTACGATTTTTTATTAAAAAAACCTACCTTTCCTATCTCTAATTATTTTCAAATAAAAAACAAAACATCAAACTTTAACCACTTACCAAAAGAAAGGACAACTTAAATTTGGATCGACCCCACCAAAGTGGATGCACATATTCTTACCTCTCCTCTTACCGTCTTCTCTCTGCCCTTAGGTCATCCTCAATATCACTCACAAACCATAATATATTTCTTTTTATAGATTCCTGACAACGATGCCAAAATTGTTGGGGCAATTATATGAATAATATATAGATATCCCCATAATACTTAATTATCAACCAGGGAGTCGTAATCATTAGAGCTGATGCACTATACGTGCCAACAATAGATAAGATCCTATGTATTCTGAGCATAGTCTATATAGAGAGTACTCTAAAACTAACACTTCATTCTATGAATTCCAATATAACTTCATCACACAATCAAAAGAGAAGAATCTCAAAAATAAATGAAAAAATTGTAAGCTTAATGTTCTTGCTCAACTAACTAGTTTATCCATTTACAAGCTCATGAAATTGAAAGATGGATTTTAACTCTGTTTCTTGTAGCTATTAATCTCAATCGTTATACTAAAATCAATTTATTACATTCAAACATTAACTAAGGTAAGCAGAACTAGTACAAGAAATGTATGATGAGAGTATTCACAATCGACACATGTAGATGAATGGTGAGATCTCTGATCTTGGTCTTCCTGCTCTTTAACATAAAAATTAATAATTAAATGTGTAACTTTAAGAAATACAATTTTCATTCATAAAAACTAAGGAATTGACACTCATAAAATAACACTAAAACTATATCAAACACTGAAACATTGTCACACTTAATAATAACTTGAAAGAGAACTTGCCTTGATGGCTTCGATGGGCCCTTGCTGAGCTACCAAGGAAAGATTAAAAAATTATAGAAATAAGAGATTGATTAACGCATTGATCTCATCATTTTTTATTCATTTCATTATTTCAAAGAGAAATATTACAAAATTTAATGATTCGACAACATAACAGTACTATCTAAAATATTAATGCTAATTTTATCTATCTCTATTCAACTTGTTTCTCACTCTCGCTAGCTGGTTATCATCTACAGACCCTCTCTTAGAGAGAAGTGGTCATTACAACCAAAGTTACATGAGATAACATCAAATATTTATAGTTGAAATTTAATGGGAATATTAGGCTTCATACTCATGACACAAATTGCATGAGGAAGAAGAAAATATAATTTTTTTATGTAAAGGAGATGTCTTCAAAAAATCTCTTGGTTCCATAAAATAATGTACGTTCAATTACTAATTTTGGAGATGAAGTATGGTACCAGAATAAGAAAATAGAATGTTGGTACCAGAACGAAACAACAAAATATAGGTACTGGAATAGAATAGTAGAATATGGGTACATGAATAGAAAAAAAGAACAGTTAGTACCAGAATCGAACAGAGGAACACTAGCACCAGAAAAAAAACAATATAACACAGGCATAAGAATTAAACGGTAGAACATATGGCATCATAATCGAACAATATGATGAGCGTAATAGCCAAGAGCTTGGGCCATTGGTCAAGTGCCATTTGGGTGCACGCGTGTGGTGAGTATGGTCGCTGAGAACATGGATCTTGGTCAAGTAATTGATGGGTGCACAGGTGTTTTACGAAGACCTGAGCACCAGATTACTCAAGAGGCCAGAAAAATAAGAAAATATGTACTAGATCGCTGAACTGTACGAGTGCCGGAATACTGAATTGCCCGAGCGCCAAAATGCTGAATGAGTATCTGCTGAGTAGAGTGGAAATCCAAAGATCTATGTGAGCCAACCCGAGGAATTAGAGAGTAAAATATTAAATAACGTTATTTTTACTATAAGAAAACATAGAAATTTCATTTTGAAATATAGATTATATCATATAGACATTATAAAGCTAAAAGGGAAAATATTTGAAGAAAATAGGAAAATACTAGATAGATTCAAGGAAAAATAGGTAAAAAATGGAGGTCAATTAGGGAATTATAAGTATAAAAAAGGAAACAGGGAAAATTTTAAGGATTGAAGGCTATCTCAAAGTTTAGAAACCTTCGAAAATATTACTATTCGCTAATATGAAAAGTGTAAAACATTTGGTGATATTTTTATATAAATATTTAAATTTTGAATGATTTTATTTTAGTCAATATAATATTTTGGCAATTTTTAAGGTAAAATAATGGTGTACTATAAAAAAACAGTGAATCATTTTAGAAAAAAATGGAAATTGGCGAATCCTTTTTTTGGAAAAAACATGGAAAATTAGCCCACATATGAATATTATCCCCTAAAATTTTCCATGAAAGGAAAAACAACATCGACTAAGATCACAAACTTAGAATACTTGATGACTCAAACAACATAGACCATCTGAGACATACAAACAAAGCATTCTCTTTCGTGTGACAACTTCATGACAAATTATGACAAGTGTGACACCAAAGATACACTTTATGATGGTCGTGATGACACTTGTGCGACAATGCTCAGGAATTTGGAAATGAGTGCGACAGATACCTACAATGTTAGAACAACACATTTACATAAAGATGATCTCTTGAAATTACTGGGACAAGATCATGTAATCGCTGCGGTAGCCAACATGCCAAAAGGTGACACTTTTCCTATCTTGCGAAAGGATCAAAACCCTTTAAGAAAGCAACGAAATGAACTCAAAATTTTACGACAACCGTAAAAAATGCCAAGAAAAGATCCAAAATTTGGGTATAGGCCAAAATTTTAGAGGGGTTTGTAGCAGCTACAACACTTGGTGACACACTAGTAGGATTCCAACTTCTCTGTTTCAGTGAAATTATTTTTTGTAGGGCCTCGTTTTTTCGGGGAGTATTGATTCATAGTGTAGATTTATTTGGTTTCCCCACTTACCACATGAATAGGACAAGTCCCCATCATGCCTCTTTGGTTTGACTCAGAAAATATTTAGCTTGATCACAAAGTTTCAAACAGGGGTAGGGTGATGAAGCTCATGAGTTTAAAATTTTTAGAGGATAAGTTTTCATCTCTGGTGTTGCTTCATTTCCAACAGACCTAAACAGTACCCCAATGGAGTCACTTTAGGAACACAAACATTGCTCCACTGTAAACGAGCCTAAACAATACCTTGACGAAGTTGCTTTCTTTACCTCTTTGTGTTGGAAACCTTTCACTTCTTTCACCTTTATTTTTTACTTTAAAAGAGGAATATGCATTGGAACTTATTTATTTTTGGAGGAAGAGAGATCCAAAATTATTGAGAGAAAGAGAGGTTGTTTCTTTAAGGAAGTATGTAGGTTCCTCTGATTTAGTTTTTCTCATTTATATTTCCCCTCCTCCCCTTTTAATTATTGGATAAGTATGAAAACACGAAGACAAAACAACCGAGTATGGGCACAAGGTTTCCCTGGTAAACACGAGTTCATGGTTATCCAAAGAATATCCTTACAGATGGATTGTATTTTTCATGGTAATTTCATCGGATAAAAGACATAACCAATACAAGGAAGGAATACCAAAGGCTAACCAAATGTTGAAGTGTCACAAGGATCCTTAGACTTCAGCCACACAGATAATCCTAGAAACCAAAATGATGAAAACACTGTATTCACAAGACAAATGAAAACCTAAAACAAAGCAAACAAGAAGAATGAAAACAAGAAAACTGACAAAGATAGAATATGTACATAGTGTAGGGCACATCCCCAGATTTTTATTGGAAATAATGTTTTAGATCTTGGCCATTGAAAATGAGAGAGTCAATCTCCACGTCAAGTGATTGAAAACGATAGGTATGTTCGTAAAGCTCCTTGTGCATAGTGAATGGTCCAATCCGTAGGGATTGAAACTTAGTTTTTTTTTCTTTATTTTCAAGGGCTTTACCTAATTTCAAGACAAAGTCACCCACACTAAATCTTTCCTTCATTTTAGAATTATTACCGAACCACTTCTTGATATAGTTTTGATAGAGTGAGAGTTTTCCTTTGACTTTCAATATTTCTTCTTGAAACTTATGAAGCATGTCCATCCTATGCCGTACTAACAAACATGGCTCCCTGTGGGACCCTTGGGAAGATTGGAGAGAAGGAAACTAGATGTTGGGAGGGAGTATGGCTTCTTTTACATGTACCAGGAAGTAAGGGGAGGCATTCAGGGAAGGCTTAGGTGTGACTCGGTCAGTGCATAAGGAATTTACTAAAGCAGAGTGCCAGTTCCTTTGCTCAGAGAGTATGGTTTCCTTGATGATGGGGATCAAGTTCTCAGTGAGACCATTTCTCTAAGGGTAGTAGTAAGTGGAATGCTTCAATACTATTCCATTTTTTAATGAAAAACCATAAATCACTAATGATGATAAATATATTTCACTGTTGAAAACAAGTAATGTAGGAATGTTAGACCTGTAAATGATGTTTTGTTGCAGATCAGTGATGAATTTCCAATCATTCACTTGTTTGAGTGGAACTTATTTTTTCCATCGCGAAAAAAAATCTGTGGTGGTGAGAATGTAGTGATGATTCTTTGACGAATGTGGGGAAATTTCACCAATAAAATCTAATCCCCATAGTTGGGATGACTCTTCCATTATGATGGGTTGTAGTGGGGAGGGTGACTTCTGCTTTATGTCAGCAAATCTTTGACAGACTCTATGTTAACAAACATAAGCATGAGCATCTTTAAATAAAGTGTGCCAATATATGCTGACTCACATGACCTTATGATTTTTGTCTGCAAATTGTCTTCCGACTGGTCTTTCATGGGGATCGCATCACACCTTCTATGAATTTCATGCATCCAGGCATCTGAATAATGCCCTGTTATGATATTCGCTTAAAATTAATGCTTGCATTAAATGATAAGATAGAGATTTTAGCCTGAGCACCATTTTCTGTTGTGTGAAAAAAAACGAGGGGATGGTTCCATGCTCAAGATCTTGGCGCACCTACGCATACCAAGAGTTCATACTGATAATGAGGAGGGTAAGTTTTAGTGCATTAGGCCCCATGGTTAGAACCCAGTTGTATCTTGAATACTATAAAAGTGAATAAAACATCTTAGATCCTGATACTATTTGTAAAACATGTTCCCTGGATAACACGTGGTAGTTGTGCTTGCCCGAGGTGTAATTAAAATTTATACAAAGACGAACTTCCCTAGACCTTTTTCTAACCGGGTGAGTGTCCTACCTAGTATATGATCCATAAATCAAACTGTTTTGGATATTCCTTTTGAAATTACGTCACAACAGGTTTGATATTATTATATTAAAAACCTGTTATTCTACATTAGTATAGTTTTATTAAACTTTAAGATTTGTAGATTTAACTTTAAATAGTGCATGCATGCGAATATAAACTATGAAGATAAGTAGAGAATGAAAAAATAATATCACACACACATAAGACTCTAGATATTCTCTCTGGGAAACCCGTTCGAGAGAAAACCCATCTAGAAGGTGAGGTTGCTTCACTCTCTTTCTCTATCGGGAAATATGGATGCAGGTACAAAGAATTAATGCCTATGGACCATGGGCTGCTACAGTTCACAAATCATATCTATGTGATCTAACTCCTATCTCTCATGGCTATCTTTGCTAAGCTATGGAACATAATTCTCTTGAAAGAATGGAATGCCTCTTCCTCCTGGTGGCATGGTTATAACACAACCCGATAGCCTACTAGTGGTTAATTTTGACTACATCAACTCTTAAGTACAATTACAAAACAAAATAGTCTAGAGTAATTTACATCAAATACAAGTGGATAGCCCTTTTTCCATTAATAATGGGGGCTGACGTTGCATCCTATCGAACTATAGGTATGAAAACATGAAGGTCAACTTCCGAGTAGCATAAATTTTGCATACAGACTCTATTTGACGTGCTTCTTACGCTGTTAGAAAGATATCTGAGTGTAGAATAGAATGTAAAGCTGAAACACAAAAGAAACAAATTTTTACCACCAAAAAATGTCATTTTATACCTCCAAGTTCTCCTAAAAGGTTTCAAACCCCTCTTTGCCAAATTGGGTCCCGCTGATAAAAATGGTCTCATGAGATGATTCTTCCACTTTTTCCACTCCAAATGCATTGAGATGGATGAAAAACTATATAATGATCCAATTCGGATCATGCCTCTCCATTTTTGGAGGCTTTGGTCCCAAAAATATTTTACTGAATGAGGTGAGGAAAATTTTCCTCCACCTTCTCTCTAGCACACCATTTGGCTTTGCCTGGAAATTGTCCCTTCAACCCAATATGCCAAAGGTCATGTTGCCCATGTCTTGTGTCTTGTAGTTCTGGACCTCTTCTTCAAAATTGTATCTCCTGTCAAATCTTCCTAAGCTTCTGGTTCCTCTTCCTGATCTAGCATCGAAGGATGATAGAGTTTCAAATTCTATACATTCAAAACTGAATAAATGCACATATATGGTGGTAATTTGATTTGAAAATAATTATTATCCACCTTTTATAGTATCTCAAAGGGACCATATCTAAGAGCATTGATTTTCTTACCAGACCCTTGGATCATCTCCTTATTCAACTATAGCCATATTCTATCTCCCACCTTGAATGTTTTCTCTGTTTGTGCTAATCATGCCTTGTATTATACTTCTCCTGCAACTTCTGTAGTATTTCCTGTGCATGTAGATGGATTTTAATAGTCTTCTCTATAAAAAAATTAGCCCTTAAAGCATCTTCTGTAAGATCTTCCTTCACTCCTCCTTGCTGCCCATATGCAATACCAAAAGGTGAAGGTGGAAAATATCTTAAACAAGTCTCAAATGGAGACTTTCATGCAAACATGTGGACTGCTATGTTATAAGAATGTTGTATATATACCAGATTTTCATCCCAAGTCTTTGTATGCTTCTGGTTGTAACCCCTCAAAAGCTGCACCAAATTCCTGTTGATTACTTATGTCTGCCCATTTTTCTACGGATGGAACGTTGTATATCTCTTCAACTAAGTCTCCAAATTCTCCACAATGTAGTCTAGAATGCACTGAGAAATATTGTATCCCCATATGAAATGATGCTCCTTGGTATCCCAAAGTGCACCTAGACCTGTCCAAAGAACACGTTTTCTTCTTCTTATCTGTTGAAGGTATTTTTTATAGGGAATTAGAACACACATATTGTTCAACCTATCAAATACCACAAAGAGGTAGTCATGTCCCTTCTTGGTTATCGGTAGACCTCCCACAAAGTCCATGTAAATTATTTCCCAAGGATGAGTAGGTACAAGTAAGGGATGGTATAGACCCTATTTCCTATTTCTAGGCTTGCTGGTACAAAAAAGCATGCGTCCTCTTATGAACCTAGATACTTGATCTTGCATCTTGGTTCAATACACATACATCTACAAGTTATCCATGATCTTCCCTCCACCAAAGTTCCCTACAACCTTGGAGTGTGAACCTATCTAAGCATATGCATTCACTCACCTTTAGGAACACATAGCTTATCCAGCCTGTAGAGTAACCCATCCTAGAGATAGTAGTCACTAATGTTGTCACCATCGTGCACATGAATTTGACTCTGCAACTGCTGATACACCTCCTTGAAGTCCTCATCCTCTGAATATGCCTCTCTATATGCATCATGGGTGGATGGATCCATGTGCATAAGAGTCCTTAAAGCTATAATATTTGATTTTTTTGGCCTCGACAACATGTTTGAAAACTTGTTTTTTCTTTCCTTCTTATCCCCGATCACTGAATGAAATTTCTGTAGCAACCCCATCCACTTGTAGTGTTTGGTTTGATGTAGTTTACTCTAGGCCTAAAAGCACCATAACAATTGGTGATATACATGGATTACTATCTCCTTTTTCATCAGATAATGCTTCCAATTCTTCACAAATTGCACCATGGCATATAGCTCCTTATTGTAGGTAGGGTAGTTAAGAAATATCCCATGAAAAAAATCAAAATGGTAACATACAAGCCTTCCTCCATGCATCAAGAAAAATCCCATAGCATACCCAATCACATCTATCTCCACTTCGAAAGGTCGTTGCATGTTTGGTAGTGAAAGAACTAGTTCTTGACTGATCTTATTCTTTAAATACTCGAAAGCCCTTTTCTGACCTTTTCCCCACTGAAAATTATTTCCACTTATTGTTATGGCGTGGAGTGGTGCTACTACTACTGAAAAAGAGGTGATGAATTTCCTCAGGTACTGTGCTACCCTAATGCAAGCCCCGACCTCAAAAATATTAGTAGGCACCAAACATTTCATTATGACCTCCATCTTGTAAGGATATATATTCAACTCTCCTCCATTGATCACATACCCCAGATACACCAAAGACTTATATGTAAACTTGCACTTCTTGATATTTTCTAGGAGTTGGTTGCCTCTTAAATGTTTCCAACACCTCCATAAAATGTGACATATGCTCCTCCCAAGCAACACTATATACTAATATATCATCCAAATAGACAATAACAAATGAATCTATAAAAGGGTGTATTACATGATTCATTAATCTCATAAATGTAGTTGGTGCATTACATATGCCAAATGGAATAACTAACCACTCATACAAACCTTGCCTGGTTTTGAAGGCGGTCTTCCATGTATCTTCTTCTTTGACTTGAACCTGGTGATATCTAGACTTCTTGTCCAACTTGGTGAAATACTTTGCTTGCTACAATTGATCTAGAAGATCATTAATCTTGGGCAGGGGGTATCTGTTCTTGACTGTGATTTTATTCAATGCCCTGTATTCTATACACATCTGCCAAGTCTCATCCTTCTTTGGCACAATGATGATGGGTGACCCACATGGTGATGTACTCGTTTGAATGAAACCCTGTTCCAACAGCTGTTGCAACTATTTCTTCACCTCAATTGCTTCTCTAATAGAATATATGTACAACCCAATATTTGGCAATGGGGGAGTCTGGAAAAAGCTAGATCTCATTATCCATTTCTCTCTTAGGTGGTAACCATTTACGATCTTAGAATACATCCTTGCATTCCTCTAACAACTCCTTGTTACACATCATTTTGTCACCACAACATTTGATTATTCATATGGGTCTATCACTACCTATATCATGTTACCTTAGAGGTAAAAAACACCAATGTTCCTAAATCAAATATTGGAATTGGAGAAAAGCTCTGAAAAAACATTAAAATTCTACCTGCGCAGTTTTTCTAGGCTTTCCATGCGCATGCGATGTTGTTTGTCCATAAACTACGGAAACTCCCGTACTTTTTTCCACTATTACTTGCGCACCCCTACGAAAAGAAAATAAAAGAAAAAGTAAATTATAGAAGCCTAGTTGACCGAATATTCTCCTAATTGGAAGCTTCTAGAGTCACGATCAGTTTGAGCTTTATCCCTCCAATCATGGAGCTTATCCCTTGGTCCATGGAACTCAAATCCCTTCATGAGAGGAATCCATCCCCCTCTTCATGGAACTGAAACTACCTCCATTTCCCTATAAATTGAGCTCAAGTTTCAGGTTGAAGGGTAAATGTACACACACGGTAGATTGTGGACTGTAGATGCTGAAGGGAGTTCATAAGACTGCATACTTTCTACACTGTTGAGTTATTGTTGACATGAGAATGATCAAACCCTTGTGTATACAACTCCATGTTGGTATTCAGAGAGGAAGGCTTATCAGAGTGAAGGAGAAACGATTTTTCAGGACCCAGGAGAAATCTGTACGACATCAAGGCATCAGGTTCTAAGATTACTCTTTTTATTCAAGTTAATACATATGGATCTATTTTTCTCATTGAATTGTTTATATGCTCATTAGAATAACATCAATACTTAGAATCCTTGATCACTAAGTTCTATTAGTATTTCCTGATTACTATATGTTGCAGATGATTTGATCCTTTGTCTTGTCTTCGATTACAGGTTCTACTTATTGGAGAAACCACTTTGGAGTGACGGGATAAAAGGCTACATCAAACGTTTGGATTTCAAGGCAGGGGCATGTCCTCTCTACTTTCTTATAATAATTTTTAAATGCAATTAATCTAAAGGAAAAGGTCTCCAAATGGATGTTTTTTTCTAGTTACTCGTTGAAGTACTAGGGATATTGCTCTTGACCGCAAGAGGGATTAATCCACAAAACAAAATGGCAACCATACTGGGGACTATAACTCAGTTTTCTTTATTTATTTTCAGTTTGAATTTTAAATTTTTCTGATTTTGACTTCTCTAAGTCTGGTTGGGTAGATAACTTTCAAGAATCCCTAAAAAAAAAAGCTTATTATTTATTTTTTTTCCAAGTTTTTCCCTCACTTGCGCAGTTTTCAACAGAAAATAGTGGGGCAACCTGCATAGATTTTAGTTCAATCTAGTGCGCATGCGCTTTGTTTTCCTCTATAAACTGCGCACCCCTGGAAATTTTTCAAAAAAAATTAAATTTCTCTTTTTTAGAGCCAGATTACCTGATTCTTTATGTTTTCCCTGATTTATCTTAGTTGTCAAATCTTGTGTGAGAATTTCTATTCAGCAAATTTTTTGTTTTTGCGATTTATCATCCTATTTGCATTTTATAAGTGATATTTTGCCCTAGTTTATTGCTGCTCCATACAAAAGATACCTTCCTTTGCCTCAGCTTACTGGTATGATGATATTGTCTTTTTGAGCCATTAGGAACATTGCAAACTTTACTTTTATGAAAATTGATTCCTTTTTCATTTGCAAATCTAGAAGAGCTTTTAGCTTACTGAAGCCTGATATAGCACCGACGCCTTTTTGATGTTTTCAATTTTGTTGAGATAAGTATAATTTTTTCTTATTCTTATCACAAAATAGGAGAAATCATCCTCAAACATTCTAGATAGACTTCAAAATTAGATTTTTATTTGATTTTGAAATTTATGATTTTTGAGTTTTTATAGATTTTTTTCC
The DNA here is from genome assembly GCA_034641835.2 of Pinus albicaulis. Lineage (NCBI taxonomy): Eukaryota > Viridiplantae > Streptophyta > Pinopsida > Pinales > Pinaceae > Pinus > Pinus albicaulis. Next base: position 9,529,143 of record MU968382.1, on the reverse strand, counting down.
TTTGGAAATGGATTGTTTATTGAATTGTAGTTTTTTATTTGATTGTTCAAATAATTTTATTTCAAAAGAGTATTGATCATTCTTGCAAATTGAGTTCTTCATGAAATCGTCTTCCTTTCAAAATAATTTTGTTTATGAAAGAAATAATTTGTCTTTTGAAAATTGATAAATCTCTCAAAATTTCCCTTAAATAAGGTTCATTAAAAAGAAAGAGTTGCACTTCTCATTTAGATGCATTTATAGTATTTTTGAGTCAGGTCAAAAAAATCATTAAAGTTTCAACTCCATACCCTTTGTCTTAAGCAACAACCAAATTAATACAACGTGTTAATAAAATCAATCTAGATATTTTACATTTTCTTGGGCTCAGTCCAACAACATAACTTAGGCTAGTGTTTTGGAATATGTTGTAATAAAAATTCTAAAATATTTTAAACAAACAAGTAGAATCTTGCAGTAGGAAAATCCAATTGTTGCATTTGTGCTCTGGGAATCTCTTCTTAAAAGAGTCAAGCATGAGATCATGTCGGACCCAGTGAGGTATTAATACCTATCTCATTGGGAAAGATAGAAGATGTGCACATAATAAAAATGGTAAACCTAAAATTAACCATTGTCGAGGAGCCTGGGGTCACTTGTTTGAAAACCTTGGATTTACCATATCGAGAAGCCTTCAAGGGGATTGAGCTTGATACTCTACCCTTGTGTGTATATCGGAGCGTAGACTGTTCCCCCAGGTATATTTGTTTCCGTTGGTGACCTTAGTGACGATAATCTTCAAGATTTTTCTCAAGATGATGGTGGAGGGAAGGTCCCACTATACCTGGAACAGACATCGGCTAGACTCACTTAGACTTTCTAGAGGGTACTCTTCACTTCGAGATGGAGTAAGTGGAGGGACTTGCACCAGACTGTTTCATTAAGCAAGTTGTCAAGGTAACTGTTCCAACTACCATGTTTTCCACATTAGAATTCTATGGCGTTGGATTTCATCACCAACTAATGTTTTTTTTAGTGTGGAAACATACTGTTTTTGTGTGGATTGTCTCTTAGATTTTGTAGGTGTGTGTTTAATTTTATTTTTTCCTTAGCGACCTTAGGTCTATTTTGTTGAAATATTTTTTTTTGATTTCATGTGTTAAACGTTAACCATGGCTAAATTACTAAGACACTCTTGTAGAATGCAGAGGAAACCCCCTGAGTACACACCAAGTCAATTAGAAAAGCTTAAATCTGAAAGAGGTCAACCATAAGGAACCAGATCTACTGAACAAGAGGATACATCAATAATTATACATCTCGATTATGAGGTAAACCAACCTCAAACAGAAGAACAACTAGAAATTTCAGAATTAATCATAGTTGAGTTTGCAACCAGTGAATTTTTAGATAGTAAACTTATTGAACCCGAGATATATGAACCTGAAACTGAATCTACTTCATCTGAGTGAACTTCGAAGTTCATAGCCTGAACCCCTGGTCATCCTCATTCACCTTGAGTGAAGTTTCGCATCACTGAGAACCTTCCTCCTGGCTTGATTAGTATAGAAGATATTACTGACACAGAAGAAGAGGTTGTACTTACTTCACGTCAAGAATATTTAGATCTAAGGCATATTGAATCAATTTACCATTATATCCCTTTTAAATCAGATCCTTGGTATTCTCAGTTAACCAACTTTCTACATAATTCTGGTATCAATTATTCACCACCTCATATTCCTTTTTACTCCATACCCAGAGGTAGTTACGAACCTTCATCAAACATGTCTCGTGAGTCATCCATGTTTTCTTCATCGCCTGAAACTTTTTTGTATGGTGGTCCATTAGTTCCTATAGAATACCAATTCCTTTCTGGTACTTTCTCAGGATCATCTCTCTCTTTTGAAAAATGTTTACAATCAACTGGTCCCAATGAATCAGATACTGAAAATTTGACAATGGAACAAGTCTACATGATGTCTGGAAATATTCCTTTACCTGACCCTCAAGGTAGCAATTTATCACCTGGGGGGTAATATCCTCCTCAAGGACAACCTTTTCAAGGGCAATACTCTGTACCAGGGCCACAACCACTTCAAGGCCAGTACTCTATCCCAAGGCCACAACCTCTTTAAGGGTAGTACCCTATGCCATGGAAATAGCCTACTCAAGGACATTCACCTCCTCTGAGGCAACAATTTTATCAAGAGCAACAATTATTTTAAGGAATTTAACCTTTTAGTGGAAATTATCCAGCAAATTATAAAACTTACATTCCAATTCCTCAACCTAGTTATGGCCAACCTTATGCACCACAACCTTTGATGGGAGCTCCTTATCCCAGAGTAAACATAGTGTGGAATCTGTCGTTGAACCAACAGAATTTGCAACCTACTGTGCAAGTACTTATAATCAGCTTGGTCAAACAACTGGTTATACCCAAATCCAGCAACCTGTCCAACCTACGCTTCAAGTTATACCACAGGTATCTATACCTAGTAGTATTCAGCAACCTGGTCTGAGTACACCTAGAACTCCTATCCAATATATTGTATCAAATTATTTTCAACAACCTAGTACACCTATCCTTGGAGTTTCCCAAGTCCCTATTGCTACAACCCCTCAAACGATGACATCAACTATATCACAACCAATCCCTCAAGTCACTGTTCATCAACCTGGACCTACGGTTCAGTCTATTGTTCAAACCTCTACAAGACAACCTGGTACAGCTATAATTCCAACAAGCCAACCTTATACAAGTCAGTTTGTTAATCAATCGTATCAAGGGCAGTTTCAATATGGACCCGTAGGACAAAATCAAGTCTACCAAAGTCAATCGTACCCTGTTTATACATAAGATAGTAGCTCAACCTCAGTTTGGTATGACTAACCCTGGTTACCCCAGAGTTTTTCTAATTCCAACTACACAGGCTATTCTAGGCTACCCTGGATATCCTCCTCCTGGTACTGGCATCATTCCTCAAGGTTATCAGTTTGCTCAAAAAGACCCTAACCATCAGTTACCATTCATTGCAACTTTGGAATTGCCAGATTCATCGTGCCTCACAAACAACCTAATTTATTATCTTATGTTCTGGTCGCCAATGCCGAATAATTTTCCCAATGATATCCCTAAGTTTGAAGGTAAATCAGGAGAAATCCCCTCAAATCATGTCATCACTTACCACCTTTGGTGCACATCCAAATCTTTAATAGATGATTCTATTCGATTGAGACTATTTCAAAGAAAATTGATAGGCTTAGCTACAAAGTGGTATATTGAACTACCACGTGGCTCATTCAACAATTTCAACGCATTAGCAGCAAATTTCTTAACACACTTTCGGTTGCCAGTCCGTTATGACAATGGAAAAAAAACTCTTAACTTCATTAAAACAAAGTACGTCTACATGCATTTCAGATCATATACATGAATGGAAACGTAGATGAAATTTAGTGAAAGTTTTCATTCCGGATCAAACCTTGGAAAAATGGTTTATCAAATCATTACTTCCAACCATAACTGAAGATGTAGCTAAGGGAGGTGTTGTTACAGAAGAACAGGTAATAGCTCAAGCACAGTACTTAGACCTTGTATATACAAAGTCTAGTTCTTTATATGAAACAATTCCTGACTTGCCACGTCCAGTTCAAATAGCTGCAACTCCTTCTGGTTCTCATTCCGCTGACGGCGTAGTTGGTATAATTAGCACTAACAAGAGTAAGAGGAAGTCATCCAAGCCTACTTCTCCCATCATAAATTTACCAGATTCACTTAAAGGATATTCTTCCCTTCAAACTTCTGTCGAAATTCATGTTGTAGATTCTTCCATAGCTAAAGCTAAAATTGGAAATAAGAAGAAAGGAAAGAATAAAAACAAAAAAAACACATCTCCTAAAGAGAAAACGGAAAATAACGAACCAGCTGATGAAAAATGGAAACCTTGTTATCCTTGTCTTATTTGTGACGAGGATCACTATAATAAATATGTCCACATCGTTCTGAGGTCTCCAAGTTTTTTAAAGGTTCACCCACACTCGTTGTATTGAAGGATCCTTTTCCCACTCAATATAGTAAAATGATAGGATCTTCTTCAAATCCATCGGTAGATATTTTAATGATGTCTCAGGTCATGGTTGCGATACGATCTCAAGACTATGGAACTAAAAATCCTGTAACTGGTAAAGAGATAGAAAAATCTAGTCAAACACTAGCCATACCTCCTTCAATTTCCAAACCACCTCAAATCGAGAAACATAATCCTGATTTAGTGATTAAACCGCCTTCTAAAGGTGTACTTCGAAAGTCAGCTTTCAATCCACATGTGAGAGCTACTCAGAATTACAACATTGTTGAAGATTTGGCGATATCCCCTTTAGCAATGTTGGCCTTAGAAGTGCTACAATCATGTCCAACACAAAGTAAATTACTATTATCATATATCAGAGCTATTGATCCTCAGGATTATAACATCATGGTCTTTGATCTCAAAAATTTTACACTAAGACTCCCTCATCATATGGCTTTTCAGATTCCAGTATTAGTCAAATCTAGATAAGTTTTTTGTACTGTAATTGATGAGGGGGCATATACGTGTATAGTTTCATTAAACTGATGGAAAAATCTTGGTTCTCCAACACTCAACCAATCACCGACTATCCTTAAAGCCTTTGATGGAAGAGGATTTCATCCATACGGAATACTCCAGGATCTACCTATAGAAGTAGAAGGAAAAAATATTAATCTAGAAGTGGAAGTTGTTGATACCCCTCATGATTACAACCTTATTTTGGGTCATAGTTGGTCTTATGCCATGATTGTTGTCATTTCATCAGTCTTTTGGGTAATCACATTTCCTCATAAAGGAAATATTGTGAAAATTGATTAGTTTCCGTACTTTTCATCAAACCTTGCTTCTACAGACAACATCCGGCATGTCGGAAAAATAGTTGTCCCATACGAAGATGTTGGTGTAGGACTAGTGAAGGATTATGCTCTCATGGGAAATTTCTCTATACCTCCACCCAATGTACCGCGAACAATTGCCAACATCAATATGATCTCATCAAGAACTATACCATTTGATGACATGTGGGTAGTGCCTTCAGAACCAGAATTGGACTCTTTCAATGGTGAGATGCCTTTGAGTCATTTTGAAAAGGCATATGTAGCATTACATTCATATTCTGACACACTTTCAACTACTCCTGATCAAATGAATGTGATCAATGAAGAATCGTCTTCTCTATCAAGCTCAACCTTGACATCATTTTCAGATTCCTTTCAACATGTATTTAACACTAATGAAAGTATTCGAGAAATTTTGTCATTAGAAGAATAACCCTGGGATGATCTACATCATATATCTTCATTTTTACTTAACCTTGATAAGTTTGAAAACGATTTTTCATCTATTTTTACGATTAATTATGTCAAGGAACCACAGAGTCCCACATTGATTACACATTTAGATTCTAAGATAAATTTGGGAAATATTTCTACAACAGTTCCTATCGACATATCAGTTAAACCTAGAATTATTGAAAACATTCATATAGGTGCTTCTTGTACGATGGAAGAGATTAACACTTACAAAGCCTTATTTCAAGAATTACGAGACATTTTTTCCTGGTCTTACAAAGAGATGCCAGGAATCGATCCTAATATTGTAATTCATGAAATTAAGACATACCCAGATGCCAAGCCTATTAGACAAATATTACGTCCAATACATCCGAGGAGAGTTGCAGCTATTAAAGCTGAAGTTGAGAAGCTATTACCCGCAGAATTTATTTATCCAATCCCATTGAGAGATTGGGTATCTAACATAGTTCCTGTTACGAATAAACAAGGGAATATAAGAGTATGCGTCGATTATAGGGACATTAATAAAGCATGTCCAAAAGACAATTATCCTACATCCTATATCGACCAAATTATTGATGATTGTGCCGGAAGTGAAATATTTTCATTTATGGATGGTTTTTATAGTTAAAATCAAATCAACATACTCCCTTCCGATCAACCAAAAACATTTATATGTCCTTGGGAGACATTTGCTTATTGAAAATTACCTTTTGGACTAAAAAATGTTGGTGCAAATTTTCAAAGAGCTATGTCTTATGCTTTTCATGTTATCAAACATATTTTATAGCCTTATCTGGATGATTTACCTACTCATTCTTTATGCAGAAAAGATCATCCTACACACTTACGAGCTATTTTTAGGAGATGTAGGAATTGCAAAATTCGTTTGAATCCGCACAAATGTATTTTTTTCTATAGAATCGGGATGATTAATTGGATTCATCATTTTGAAAGATGGCATTCATGTCGACCCTTTGAAGGTTGAGGCTATCATCAATTTACCTCCTCCTTCCACTCTTCGCCAACTCCAAAGTTTGCAAGGGAAATAATTTTTTTTATGTAGATTTATCTCGAACTATGCTGAGTTAAAAAAAGGTTTTACCCAATTGTTGAAACAAAGTGTTCCTTTAATTTGGGATGATATTGATGATAAATATTTTTATGCACTAAAAGACGCATTGACCCATGCACCGCTATTGCATCCACCCAATTACCACCAGGATTACTTTTTATACTTATATTCCTTTGATTCCACCATTGGAATGGTCTTGGTTAAAGAGGATGAATCTCACAATGAACATGTGATATATTATCCAAGTCGGACTCTCTTACACAAACACCAGTTTTGATCAGCCCTGACTTCACCAAATATTTCTTCATTTTCTCCTTTGCATTAGAACACACAATTGTTGTTTTCTTACTACATAAAAACATAATGAGACAAGAGCAGCCCATATCTTTCTTCAACCAAGAATTAAGAGATGCATCTATGAAATATAACATCATGGAAAAGTAGACTTTTGCCTTAATCAAAGCACTAAAATATTTTAGAGTCTACATTCTGCATTCACACATCATTGCATTTGTACCTCACACAATGGTTAAAGACATACTTACACAAGATCCTGATGGAAAAAGAGGTATGTGGATTGTTGTCATATTGGAATATGATCTGGAAATCAAGCCCACCAAGCTAATCAAAGGACAAGGATTGGCTAAACTAATGGCTAAAACGAATTTTCAAGCACTGGACATCAATATGATTGATGCATTGGGTGAACAAGAGGAGTTGGTGACTCCACCTATTGAGGAAGCATTTCTGAACTCACCTTGGTATGCTGATATATTATATGTTCTTTTTAATTTAAATGTTCCTCCTGGTTTATCCAAAACAAAGGCTAGATTCTTGAAACTAAAGGTTGTAAATTTTTTCATCCTGGATAAATTTTTATATTGGAAAAATTCTAGTGGTGTATTTCTTAAATGTTTGGCTAAGAATATGCAAATAGGATTATGCATGAGTTTCATGAAGGAGAATTTGGAGGCGACCTCTATTGGAAGACCACTGTTAATAAGATCCTTAGGGCTGGTTTCTATTGGCCTACCCTTTTCCAAGATATCCAAAAAATGGTAATTTGTTGCCATAAATGCCAAATCTTTGAGGAAAAAAGAAAGTTGATGCCTCTGCCATTACAACCAATCTCTGTTGAAGCTCGTTTTCAACAGTGGGGTCTATATTTCATTGGAGAAATCCATCCTACCTCCTCTACCCAACATAAATGGATCCTTACTACAACTGACTATTTCACTAAGTGGGTAGAGACCATCCCTTCTAGAATTGCCACAAACTTAGTAATTATCAAATTTATTGAAAACAATATTCTATCTAGATTTGGTTGTCCTAGGAAAATCATTACTGATAATGCTGTTGCCTTTAGATCCAATAAAATGGTGGATTTTTTCCACATATATCACATTAATTTCAGAAATTCTACAACTTATTTCCCTCGAGGTAATGGGTTGGATGAATCCTCAAATAAAAGTTTGGTGAACATCATTAAAAAGTTGTTGGAGGAAAACAAGAAATCATGGCATAGAAAATTAGTACATGCACTATGGGCAGACAGGCTAACAAATAAGAAATCAATTGATATGTCTCCCTATCAACTAGTCTATGGAACAGATGCATTCTTCCCAAAAACCTTGGGAGTGCAAATAATGAAGCTCATTCAAGAGGTGCACTCTAAAGAAAATGACCTACAAAGGAGAATAAACCAAAATATTCAGTTGCAACAAACCAGAGAAGGAGTATACAACAAAACACAACTGGTACAGGAGAATATGAAGAAAATATTTGACAAGAGGATGAAGGAAAATGATTTTAACATTGGAGACAAAGTGCTGAAGTGGGATTCCAGAAGAGAGGACAAAGGAAAGCATGGAAAAATTGACAATCTATGGAAAGGTCCATACACCATTCATTCTCGATGGAAAGATAACTTGCCTTGATGGCTTCGATGGGCCCTTACTGAGCTACCAAGGAAAGATTAAAAACTCATATAACTAAGAGATTTATTAACGCATTGACCTCATCATTTATTGTTCATTTCATTACTTCAAAGAGAAATATTACAAAACTTAATGTTTCGACAACATAACAGTACTGTATAAAATATTAATGCTAATTTTCTCTGTCTCTATTCAACTTGTTTCTCACTCTCGCTAGTTGGTTATCATCTACAGACCCTCTCTTATAGAGAAGTGGTCATTACAACCAAATTTACATGAGATAACATAAAATATTTATAGTTTAAATTTAATGGTAATATTAGGCTTCATTCTCATGACAAAAATTACATGAGGAAGAATAAAATATAAATTTTCTATGTAAAGGAGATGTCTTCAACAACTCTCTTGGTTCCATCGAAGAATGCACGTTAAATTACTAATTTTGGAGATGAAGTCTGGTACCAGAATAAGAAAATAGAATGTTGGTACCAGAACAAAACAAAAAAATATAGGTACTAGAATAGAATAGTAGAATATGGGTACATGAATAGAACAAAGCAACAATTAGTACCAGAATTGAACAGAGGAATACTAGCACCAGAAAAAAACAATATAACATGGTTATCAGAATTAAACGGTAGAACATATCGTATCAGAATCGAACAATATTATGAGCATAATAGCCAAACACCAGTGCTGATCAAAGCTTATTGAATAGGTACTTCAAAGCTGAGTGATCCGTGAACATCTTGACATGCCCTCCTAGCAGATAATGCTAGTATTTCTGCAAGGCATACACCATGGCCAACCTCTCGTGCTCAGTAGTGGAGTAGTTACTCTCCGCACTAGAGAGTTTTCTACTAGAAAATGCAACCGAGTGGTCAATGTCCCCCTCCCCGGGCAGCGTAAGGACAGCTCCCAGGGCAATCCCAGAAGCATCTACATGGACATGGAAAACATTCACCCACTCAGGAAATATGAGGATAGGTACAGAGACCATCTTTTCCTTGAGTAGCTCAAAACTCTTCTGACACTCTGCATCCCAAAAAAATGAAACTTCCTTATTTAGAAACTTCTCCATGGCTCCCCTGATCAATGCGTACCCTTGAATAATCTTCCTATAGTAGCTCGTGTGCTGAAGGATGGAGCGCAGATGTTTCTCAGTTGTAGGGACTACTAAGTTGATGATAATTGATACCTTGGCGGGGTTAATGATTAGTCCCTACTGACAGACTATGTGGCCTAACAAGATCCCAAAAGGTACGTAGAATATGTACTTATTAATATTTAGGGAAATCTGGTGCTTTCTACAGGCATCCAACATCATGCGCAGGTTCGAGATGTGCTTCTTTACTAGTCCAAATACTTTCCAACCATCAAAATATACCTCCAAGAACTTGTGAAGGAACTCCTTTAATATTGCAACCAGTACCCGCAAAAAGATGGCAGGGCCATTTTTTTAGCCCAAACGGCATGACGGTGTACTGGAAGGATCCCCATTCGGTGGCGAACATAGTTTTGTTGTGATATTCTAGTGCGATCCTGATCTGATAGTAGCCTAAAAACCTGTCAGTGAACGAGTATGCTTCCTGCCCTCCCACACTATCAAGGATTTCATCAGAGAATGGTGTAGGGAAGGGATCATGTACACATGCATCATTTAGCTTGTGCAAGTCGACGCAGATTCTTTTTTCTACTTTAGTCTTTTTCTCTTAGACCACCATAGGGCTTACCCAATCTAACTGTTCTACTGGTTCAACGATACCTGCAGCTAGAATTTTGTCAATTTCTTCCCTGACTTTTTGCTTATACTTGGGGTTAAAGCAGTAATTTCGTTGCTTGATAGGGCATGCATCCAGTTTTAAAGTGATGCGCATGACCCCCAGGTCCCCTGTAATACCCTTAAGTTCTAAGAATTTCATGTGAAACAGGTTCTGGTATTCCATGAGAAGTTCCACGACTTTTCCAATAGTATCATCATCCCAGTATTCCCTAATATTAGCTAGCTTAGGTTGTTCTTCTTTTCCAATGTTGACTTCCCTTAGCTTAAGAGGCTTGGTCACATTGACAGTTTGCAGTGGGGGTCCAACAATTGCTCATTCACCCTCTGATTTCGGGATAGTGATATTTTGTGGGTCTTCGTCACATTCCTCCATTAATAGATTGTGGCAGTTAGAAATATCCTGCATCTACGTATCCTAAGCTGGTGCCCCATACTCCACATGAGGGCGTGATTCATCAAATACTAGGGAATATATGTCCTGCAGGGCTTCTTCTAATGCCTCAGTTCCGCCTATCAACCCGAACATCCCCTCAAAATATTCCTTCATGGTCTCCTAGTGGCGGGCACACTGATGTAGCTCTACATAAAAAAATACCATGTAGTGGGGATTGCTCCCGAGGCATGAATGAACAGGTGGACCCATTCATCCCCGGTCCTTTCACACCACACCTCCATCCATGTAGCCAAGTGCTTGCGTGGGTCCCCTTGGCCAAGGAAAGTCTCCATGCGTAGGTGAACCAGAGGTTGAAACCATAGGATCATCATCTTGCGATGTTCCTCCCAATCCTGAAACATCCCCTTATGAGCTTCCCACCACCGCGCAGGGGTTGCATAGATGGCTAGGTTAAGTGCCCAAATTCTTTGCTCCCTTGGGACTTATACTTCGAATGCTCTAAGAAAATCCCTAATACTACTAGAATCATCAAAGTAATGCAACTCTCTTACCTTTGAGGATATACCCCCAAAAAGATGGCAGGGGCATTTTTTTAGCCCAAACGGCATGACGGTGTACTGGAAGGATCCCCATTCGGTGGCGAACATAGTTTTGTTGTGATCTTCCAGTGCGATCCTGATCTGATAGTAGCCTAAAAACCTGTCAGTGAACGAGTATGCTTCCTGCCCTCCCACACTATCAAGGATTTCATCAGAGAATGGTGTAGGGAAGGGATAATGTACACAGGCATCATTTAGCTTGTGCAAGTCGACGCAGATTCTTTTTTCTCCTTTAGTCTTTTTCTCTTAGACCACCATAGGGCTTACCCAATCTAACTGTTCTACTGGTTCGACGATACCTGCGGCTAGAATTTTGTCAATTTCTTCCCTGAATTTCTGCTTATACTTGGGGTTAAAGCAGTAAGTTCGTTGCTTGATAGGGCATGCATCCAGTTTTAAAGTGATGTGCATGACCCCCAGGTCCCCTGTAATACCCTTAAGTTCTAAGAATTTCATGTGAAACAGGTTCTGGTATTCCATGAGAAGTTCCACGACTTTTCCAATAGTATCATCATCCCAGTATTCCCTAATATTAGCTAGCTTAGGTTGTTCTTCTTTTCCAATGTTGACTTCCCTTAGCTTAAGAGGCTTGGTCACATTGACGGTTTGCAGTGGGGGTCCAACAATTGCTCATTCACCCTCTGATTTCAGGATAGTGATATTTTGTGGGTCTTCGTCACATTCCTCCATTAATAGATTGTGGCAGTTAGAAATATCCTGCATCTACGTATCCCAAGCTGGTGCCCCATACTCCACATGAGGGCGTGATTCATCAAATACTAGGGAATATATGTCCTGCAGGGCTTCTTCTAATGCCTCAGTTCTGCCTATCAACCCGAACATCCCCTCAAAATATTCCTTCATGGTCTCCTAGTGGCGGGCACACTGATGTAGCTCTACATAAAAAAATACCATGTAGTGGGGATTTCTCCCGAGGCATGAATGAACAGGTGGACCCATTCATCCCCGGTCCTTTCACACCACACCTCCATCCATGTAGCCAAGTGCTTGCGTGGGTCCCCTTGGCCAAGGAAAGTCTCCATGCGTAGGTGAACCAGAGGTTGAAACCATAGGATCATCATCTTGCGATGTTCCTCCCAATCCTGAAACATCCCCTTATGAGCTTCCCACCACCGCGCAGGGGTTGCATAGATGGCTAGGTTAAGTGCCCAAATTCTTTGCTCCCTTGGGACTTATACTTCGAATGCTCTAAGAAAATCCCTAATACTACTAGAATCATCAAAGTAATGCAACTCTCTTACCTTTGAGGAGATACACCGGAAGCTCTTCGTGATCCTAAGACATCGTAGCGTAGATATGTCATGTAATCGATTCTTCCAATTTATGATCTCCTCATCGGAGTTAGATAGGAATTCACTATATTTCTCCTAGCAAAGCATGCCATCATCCATAGGATTAATCTAATCCTCGTCCTGGGTGGTTATTTTATAGATATGATCCACGTCTTCTTCGCGCATGGGTTCCGTATACAATTCTCCTTTATTTGGGTCTAGAGGGACTATTACTCTCGTACCTTCATTCTTAAAAACCATGCTCCTTTTCTTCAAGTTGATGATGCCTCCCATGTCTATAGCCCAATCTAGTCCCAGGAGCGCAGGATAAGGGTATGCATCTTCTACAATTTTAATTACCTCAAAATCCACATATACCTTAACCCCTGTGATATCTACCATAATCTTTGATAGTCTCCCCAACTGTATGATATTATGTTGGTTAGCCATGTGTAGTTGTCTAGTAGACCATTCCAGCTTAATTTCTCCCATCCTATACCATGTCTGTTTGGGCAGGACATTCACATCGGATCCCGGATCCAGGATGACCTGATCCATTTCATAATCGCCAATTTGCAAAGTTAGCCGCATTTCTCGACCAGTACATTTCTTATGCTTGTAAAGCTTGTGAACATCTTTAACTTCTGTTGGAGGGTCAGTTTTTTTTGCGCAACTCTCTATCAGCGCTTAAATATTTTCTACTACCTTCTTGTTGCGTAGCAACTTCATACATGCCTGTAGGAATGGTTTAACTTTGTCATCCGCTTTTAGGTTTGTTGGAGCCTTAGAAGTAGATGCCTCATCCTTGGTATCATCCTTAGTAAAGTCTTTGTGAGCTTCTATGAAGGTTTCTTTCTCCTTCTGTAGGTCCAAGCTTTCCTTTTTGATAACAACTTTTCGGATAAAGGGTTTAGTTGTCTCTCTTTCCTCAGCTCCTCTAGTAGCCATGTCACTGCACGTTATGACATTAATACTTGGTCCCTTATCATGTGGTTTTAAATTAACCCTTTTCACATTCTATGCTAGCGTTTGATGTTTTTCATGCATTTTTACAATCGGTACTGGATAATCTCGATCAAATGATCCAATTGTCTACAATATCTGCAAGATTGTCGTGCAGGGCTCGGACTATCCCTTGCGAAGTGCCCTACTTCTTCACAATTATAACAGATCAATTGCCCTCTTCCCCGACCTACGCTTCCACCTCTTCCCCCCCCCAACCCGACCTCTACCGAGGGAGCCTCCTCATCCCGAGGGAGATAGTGGTGAAGAAGGGTTAGCCTATACCCTGTACAGGTTTCCTCAGTCTATCAGTAAGTCATATGTCTAGCAGTTGTGTTTGTCATGTCCCACAGATGAGAAGAATTGACACCATTGTTTCTTCAACTCTGGAACATAGGTACCAAGATGGGGGCAGTGGTTGGTATCATGTAGTCCTGCAACCTCTTTAGGGTGCAATGGGTTGGGCCCCCCAACCTGCATGTAGTCCACCAGCAGAGGGCATTGATCCTTGGTGTGGCTTGACACCCTCCATCTTATGCACCATGCGCTGGGCTAGATTCTTTTCCTCGTTATTTCCACAAATTATGGATTTCGAGGTGCATTGCGTCCAGCTGTCCCCAGATCTGTTGTACCTGAAACTAGGCATCATCTCTTGGCACAGCTTCTGGCTTCATAGAAATCTCCAAGGCTTTCTCTTGTGTCTCAATCGCTTGCTGACCCATAGGTTCGCATAGGTGAGGTAATAACATGGTGATGAACCATTCCTTATGTTGTCTATCCTCATAATTAAATTCCCCATCTATGATAACCTTCTTTAGCTGTTGATCAACCTCCAATACCAACTCAATGGGTCCTTGTCTAAAGTATTTCAAGTCAACCACCAGTTGAGCGTAGGACTTAGGCTTCCAAAACTGTTGTTTTAAACCATTCTTAATCTCTTGTATTGATGGATCAACATGCTGGCCTACGCACCCCATGAACTAATCCAGGACCCTTCCTTAAAAGGTGAGGGATAATTGTGCCCTTTTTACACCATCACTAGCAACATTCTGTTCAGTCCATACTGATTCCGCTACGAACCAAAATTGGTCCATGTCTTCGTATCCTACACCCTTGAAGGTGGGAAGCTTCATGTGTGTGGCCATATCTTCTTCTGGTAGTGGTGGAGTTGTAGGGGAGTTCTTGTCCTTATGTTTACTCGACAATGGTGTAGCCCGAGGACTAGTTCCTGCGTGCATAACCGGCTCTCTTAATGGGTTGTAAATGGATCTATCCCCTTCTCGGTTGACTCGGTAATACTTACCACTTCGTGTTGTTCTCTCACTCTGATTAGAGGTCATTCCTTCAGTGTGGCTGCAAAAAATTCCCTTTTCGAAAAATAATATTTTAATTAGTAGCAGCAATGTTCATAAGAACTTACCTCGGAATCCTTTGAAGAACCGCTGCTCCACCTCAGAGTAGGATACAAACTGATCGACTACGAATTTTGTTACAAATCCTTCTAGCACACTATCCACCCAATGATCTACAGTTCAGGTGATTGTGTTGTCATCCTTCTCCAACTATTGAATCAATTCCGGAGTCCACTGCATAACCTAATCATCTTTCCAACACATCTAGAATTCTACTAGACTTGTTAGCCACTCGTGGTGCTCGTGCGAAAGTCAAAAAAAAAAATTCATATACTTTTGTGAAAATTTATTTGTTCTTCCACTTCTCAGCTGTCAGCTTGGTGTTGTGATTCTATTTTACAGAAAATTCTTGAAATTTTTTTTCGAACCAGTCTTCGAGCTCCAATTTCTCAGATCTCCAACAGCCTCCTGGAATTACCCAATATCTCTCTCAAAATTCTCACGGTCCCAGAAACAGAACCATTTGTTGGCTTGAGGGGTCCGAACCCAGGTTTAGATTTAGGGTTTTCCAACTAACACCTATACTACTGGCCCTTTCGGCAATGACCTACTTTCACAGGTCAAAGTCTCACCTGAAGTAGTATGGGTGGGTGTTGGAACCAGTTTTCCACACCTTGGGAGAGAGTGGGTAATTAAGGCAGATCTTGTTGAGTTCTATCGGGTTCACACAGAAAAAAGCTTATTACCAAACCCTTAATCGTATAACAATATGTAAACATAAACGAAGCTACTATTATTAAGAAGATATCAGCAACACCTTCACATCCACGTGCGCATCAGAAATTATCACCATAGAATAACACAATTGAAGCTTATTCATATATCACATACAAAATCGCAACTTATTCAAATAACGCAGAGGTACTTCAGTAGTCAATACAACTAGTTTAGATAACATAAAGATACTTCAACAGATTCCGTGTTCGTTAATGTCCAAAATCCCAGTTACAAACCCAAGTCATAGCCCACGCACATAGCCAGTGGGGTCCGCACACAACAGGACTGAGGATATCTGTGCACACAGCCGGGAGGAGTCCTTACCCAAAACTACCCAAAACAGATCTCAATAGTTCGTACGTAGCATCAATCTTACTTCTAGACTCAAACTATATATCTATTTATATCATCATAGCCTGCGCTATCCTGTGGTCTGCAAACTCTGGATTGCGGACTCTAGGTCTACCCTTTGACCCATTAAAATACATTGGGGGCTTTGAACCACCCCAAAGCCCCCACGGAAGACTAATTACTACAAAAATATATCAAAAACGCAACATTGGAACATATCAAAACAGAGCTAGGGGACCTTGTCCCAACATTAACCAAGGCAACACATTTTATTACAGTAGAGTCCACTTTTGGGACAACACAAGTGGCCAATGTGTTTATGAAGGAAATCTTTAACCTTCATGGAATACCAAAGATGATTATCTCTGATAGGGATGCAAATTTTACCTCTGCATTCTGGAAGACGCTATTTGGAGGAATGGGAAAAAAGCTAAACTTTACCACAACTTATCATCCTTAGACAGATGGGCAGAGGACATGCTACACAATGAATGTAATGGAGAAATTCACCAAGTGGGAGGACTTTCTACATTTGGCAGAATTTTCTTACCACAACAATTACTAGACCTCTATTAAAATGAGTCTATTTGAAGCTTTCTATGGCAAGAAATTCCATACTCCACTTAGATGGATTCAACCAGAGGACAAATGGGTACTTGGACCTAAAGCGCTAGATGACATGGAATGGAAAGTAAAACAAATTCAACAAAACATCAAAGAAGCTCAATATTTCCAGAAGGGTTATGTAGATAAGAAAATAATTCATAGGGAATTAAATATTGGGGACCATGTGTACTTAAGGATTAAACCTCGCGAGATTTCCTTGCACACCTGCAATTATACTAAGTTAGAACCTCGATACTGCAGGCCCTTTGAGGTTTTGGAACAAGTGGGCCCACTAGCTTACAAATTGGCTCTAACTAGTCATATTAAAGTTCATAATGTTTTTCATGTATCAATGTTGAAGAAATATGTTCATGATCCTTCTCACGTGGTTGACTGGAGTTTGATACAGATGGAAGCAGAAGAGGAATTTCTTCTAGAACCACTTTGTATATTTGAATGGGAAGAGATTGTGCTCCAGAATTGAAAAGTAGCTCGGGTGAAAGTGTAGTGGAAGCACTTTACACATGAAGAAGCTACCTGGGAGCGGGAAGATCAAGATGGAGGAGGGCGACAACATTCCAAAATATCTAACAAAGTTTGTCCAATGTTGGGATGAACTGGGGAGCATTGGAATAACAGTCGATGATGATGATTTGGTGAGCTTGGATATCCTATGACTTCTCAAGATTTGGCACAGTTATCAAGACTCTGTCAATGGAAGGGAAAAAATTCCAGATTGGGAACGAATGTGGTAGGATTTGGTGTAGGAGGAGTTCAGACAGAACACCAGAGATGGATCTTCATATAAGAATGAAGATGAAGAGGATTTTTATTTGGATTCCAAGGCAAGGAAGGGGAAGGGGCAAAAATTCCATTCTAAATCCGAGTCCAAGAATGGAAAGAAGCAGGACATGTCCAAGGTGAAGTGTTTTCACTGTCATGAGCATGGGAATTTTGCTACTAACTATCCACAAAAGAAGAAGAACAAGAAGGCTGGAGGATCTGTAGCTAGTAAGGTGCTTGCCTCTCAATTTGAGCTTGACTTCTCATTGAACACATGCATGGTGTCCAGTGCATTGGGAGCTGTGTTGTATTTGGATAGTGGCACTTCCTTTCACATGATGAGAGACAAGGAAATTTTCAGTGACTTGGAGGAGAAGGATCTCCATATTCATATTGAAATGGTCAATGATGGGCAGTAAAGTGTTACTGAGATTGATACCATTACCTTTCAGAGGTAGTCAGGTAAACCCTTTCAATTAAAATATGTAATTCATGTACCAGGTTTGAAGAAAAATTTAGTCTCAGTCGCAATGTTGGAGGATAGAGGCTTTGATGTTGTTTTTAGTGAAGGAAAAGATTTCCTGCGACATAAAACAATAGGAATAGCCAAGAGGATAGAGATTAGAGTTACGAATCTCTACAAGATGGAGGTATATGGCTGCGCAAAAATGACGGGCAAGGTAGATCAAGTGGTGAGCTGGGATGAAGGTGAATTATGGCACAGGAAATGGGGCCATGTTCACCATGGATCCTTGAAAGTCATGCAGCAGATTTCTATTGGTCATCCAAGGGGTACACTTGCATAATCAGACACATGCAAGGGATGTACTATGGGAAAATATGTAAATGCCACTTTTCATGAGAAGGAAAACCGAGATTCGGGGATCCTGGGGAGCGTTCACACAAATTTGTGTGGTCGTTTCTCTGTTGCTTCAACATTAAAACATAAGTACTATGTAATATTTTTTGACGAATATTCTCGTAAGTGCTAGATATTCTTCATGCAGAAGAAAGATAAGACATTCTCTAATTTCTTGGAGTTTAAGGCACTGGTGGAGAAAGAGTTGGGGAAGCAAGTGAAGGCTCTTAGGAGCTGTTATCACTCTAGTAATTTCTTAAGTTGTGGGATTTGAGTTTTGAGTCTAAGAAAACTAGAGGTAACCACAAACCTACTTCAAATCCTAGGATCTATCCTTCCTAGAATTCAGAGAGGGCTCTCTCTTTAAGATTTATCTTTGTTTTTTGATTTATGTTTTTAGGCTAGTTATGATAGAACAATTGGTTTTGTTTTTTAAATGTTTTGGTGGGAAAAAATCACTTAGAAGTAAACTAGAGAGAAATCTACATGTCCATTTGGCTATGAAGTCTAAATCTAAATAGCAGTACTAGAAGTCAAGGCCAAAAGGGTACAAATGTATTCAGGGAAAGATAGATAACCCTCAGAGATTTGGGAAAAGTGTTTTTGGTGAAATGGTATGATCAGGATAAAAAGCTATGAAAAATCCTTTGATCCAAAAATGGAAGAAGGAGGCAGGGGTTAAACGGGAGTAGGAGCAATTAAGAATTCCTAACACCAGAAATCAACAGAAAAAATTCAAATGGTAACTAGTTAAAAATAGGGAGTAAAGGACTAGCCTGTAGTAATATTCCTAGTTACTCATTAAGATTGAACAAACATATATAATGGAATACATGAAACTCAAGAAAGAAAACAATGACAATAAGAAAGTACTTTACTTATCAGTTTATCACAGGGATCCTGAATTATGATGCTAGTTTAGCTTTGTCCAGTATGCTACTTCAAAATCAACACATAATAGCCTCCAATGTTTCAACAAAAAATCTATATTAAAGTCTAGCAATTTTATTCCACACTCAATACTTCAAATGTAGAAGTATTTATATAAAATTTAGTTACAAATATCCTAGAAGACATCTAGGAATATCTTTGGGAAATAGAAAATATCTTTACAAAATAAGAGGGGTAGCTGCTTAAAAAATTAGCAAGTTGTCCACTTATCCAAAATAAATAGAACTACTTTATCTAATCATGGAGCTTTGAGTGATTTGTTGTCCTGCTTTGCTGGTTGCTAGAAAATATCTTTAGTTGAGTTTCCTTGGCTAATACTCTTTCATATGATACTCTTTAATGCTACCCTTTAACTTTAGATACACATTGACTGATATTTCCACTATTTTACTACTGTAAAAATATTTCTTCTGGCAGTATAAAATCAGCAGGCTTTCCTTTTGTTTATTGTTTCTTCTTTACTGTTTTCAAGGTAATTTCTTCATTGTTTTACCTCTACTTTTCACATTAAATTTGTAAATGCCTGCCACTATTCTCCACTGGTAATTTTTACATTCTTTAGCTTTCTAAAATTCTCATATGCTTCCATGTATTTAGCAAAATTGGGCTTAAACACAAAAAGATGTTTGATCTCATGTTGAATAAAGAACAAATCTTCAAAGTGTTGGAGGAGGACTTTACCTGTAGGAGTGCCTTGTGGCAATGGTTTACTTACTTGCTCTTTGGAAAATTCTCTGATTTTGTTATCATAAACTTTCTGGGGCATTAATTTCTCATTAAAGACATGAATATCTGGCAAACCCTTCTTTCTCAAGTTTGTATACTTCACCATAAACTTTGTTATGGCAATATTCATTGCTTCACACTTCTCTTCTAGGTAGTTCATCAAATTTTTCTTTGTTACTACCTTTTTAATCTGCAAAATGGTCTTTGTTCTATCCAGTATCTACTTCCAACTCTGCTCTTTTCTTGCTGTTTAGAAAAGTGATGAGTTTTAAAGCCTGAGTTGTCTTATCAGTTAACTCACCCTCATATATAATATGAATTGAAGGCCATTGAGTGTGAATGGCCTCAATTATGTTTTTCCATAAATGATTCTTGACAAATGAAATTTGTCAATGAATTTTAGCTCTTTCTGCAATCCCTTAATTTTCTCTCCAAGTCTAATTGCCTTCTGCTCATGGGTTTTAGCATTTATTTGAGCTAACTTACTTGTGGATTCAGGATTTTCAATCATTTTCTTTAGGCTATTGATTTCATTATTTTTCAAGGACATTTCCTCCATAGCCTTCATAATGTGACCTGCTCCATCTGCTTGTTGGACCTGTGTTGTAGAAGATTTTATGTTTGAAGTAGTTGTTGAACTCATTGGCACTACAGTTTCCAGTAGTTCCTTTGGTGCTAGCTTTTCTCCTAAGGTGTATGCCACTGCTGTGGTAATCACTGGTATTATTGAAGGAATAATAGGAGTCTCAGTCTCTTTCACAGTTTTTTTCTCTTGGAAAAGTTGGTCCATTTGAGATTCCACTTATTTGATTTGAGCAGTTAGTTTGAGGATGAGATTCATCATCTCTTCTTTTTCACTTTACTCTTGAAGGATCTCTTTAGTCTGTGGGTGCTTACTTTGAGGAAGCTTAAGTTGTTTCCTCAAAGCTGCAATATCTTCATTCTTTTTCTTAATCAACAATTCAGCTACTTTCACATTTGAGGGATCATATCCCACCTGTAGAATAAAATCCTCTAAGGATTTAATCCTTAGGTCTTTAGCATAAAAAGAGCCTTTGTCCAGCTTCATTTTATCCTTCATGTTAATAATGTTATTCTACAACTTAGTAACACTCATAGCCTTTGTCACCATAGTTGAATATAACATTTCAAAGTTGTGTTTGTGGAATTCAATTTGGTCTAGCTCATGCACATTTTCAGTATCTACTTCAAACTCAACCTTTTTATCGTCTGCTACTGTCTTTGGTGTTGAAGTAGTTGGCTGCAGAAATGACATCATCATTTTATTTTTGGAATAGTCAAAGGATGTCAATAGCCTATTCTGATTCCCTGGTTTTTGCTTGAGGAATTGAGAATATATCTCTGATTTAATTTCCTCATTTTTCTACTTTATCTGTTTATATTTTACTTTTATATCTAAGTATTTTTCCTCAGCTGTCTGTGAGGAAGAAGTATCCGTATTTTTTTTCTCAATCATTTGGGTATCATCTTTACTTGTTGTTTGATCTTTTCCAATATTTACAAGAGTCTCATTGATTATCATTGTGGCTTCATCATTGTTTACCTCAGGCTCATTTGTATCCTCAACATCAATTACCTTTTCTTTCCCTATGGAACTGAATTTGAGCCTTCTATTGTAAATCAACTTGAATTTTGTTTATGTGGTTGATTCAGCTGTATATGTCCCTTCTTCTCTTCTTCTTTTAGCTAAAGTTTCTAGTGGCTTTACAACCTCTAGGGCTTGTGTTGTAACCACTTGTCCTGCTGCCTCTGCATTGATGATTGTATCTATCAATGTGTTTTCCACCCATTCCTCTTGATTGGAAAATTTCTCAAATTCTGGTTTGGGCTCATGAATGAAGGGTGTAAGTTTACCCTTAAATTACTAAGGGTCCCTTGTGGATCATAGTTCCATGGAAAACTCTGTTTAATTTGAATTCTACTAGTCTCTTTGAAATCTCTTTTTCTGCTTCCCTGTTATTTATGATGAAAGGACCAAACTGATTCTTCAACTTGAATTGAGTCTTTTTCCTTGTAGCTAAGAAGTTGATAGAGTCAGAATTTAAAATCTTTCTTAAATATTCCAATGCAAAAACTCTCATTTTCATGTATTTTGGAAACTTATAAGGTAATAAGTTGAATCCAAAAATTCTTATTTCTTTATGTTTTTCATAAAGAAACCAATCTCCCATTTTGCTATGTTCTGATAGTTGTAATATCCTCTTCATTTCTTCATTGATCATGGGCTGCTCTGCTTTGTACAAAATATTCATTTCTATATGGAGGAAAAGATCTGAGAAGTCTGTATAAGTGAATTCACTGTTTTCTTTCCTTAGCAAGGAATTCCAGAAGACAATAGATAAAGGCTTACTCTCCAAGTCCATCTTTTGTAAAGAAATTGGAAAATTGTCAGCTTGGAAGAATAAAAACAAATGAAACAAGTAGGAAGAGTATATGAAAACCCCTTCAATGGGTAGTTTCGTAAGCTGGTGATGAATATTGTCTGCTATAAAACTGGCATAATAAAAAATGAGTGCAGGGGGTTGACCTGGAGATAAAGTGGATAGAAAGCCAAGAATGGATTCATCAGTGAATCCATCTGTGAAATATCCCAGCATAAAAGATAACATGGAAATAATATGCCTTGACCCTTCAAGAAATTTGGCAGTTGAATAAGGAGGGTTCAACTTAGGGATGTCAATATGGGAATGTATAAAGTCCTAAAATATCATAAACCTCTTTGGGAAATTCAGGCTTAAGTACAATTGGGTTAAATATTCAATAGAAAGGGGGACTAAACGAGGATCAGATTGTAATTGCAGCATTTTATTTATGGATTCTGCTGTGATTTTAAAAAGGACCTCTCTGTCTGCATTAACAATAGCCCTCTGTCTGGTTCATAATGCTTTTGACACAGTCTAACAAGATATTTTCCAGGATGAGTCAAAGTAATTACATATTGGGGCAAATGAGTCTCCCAGATAGGCATTTCATCTTTGTCTAAATATTTATCATAGCACCAATTATGGATTTCCAAAAGGTTAAATTCTACCATAGGGTCAACAATTTTGTAGTCCTTATCAGTTAATGGAATGATTTCTTCAGCGGCTACAGGTGGCTGGAGAGGATTTACTGACACATTGGATTTAGCAATGAGGGCTGGAGTAGTTGTAACATCTTTAGGTGTTACAGGTTTAAGGGGTTTGGATCCTCCATGTTTGGTTGGTTTAGAACCTCCAGCTTTAACTGTGATTTGTTTTTTAGTCATTTTGTACTAACTTCTTCAAGCTTAAACTATTTGCAGGAGAGAATTTTCTTTATCAGGGGATATGAAACTAGGATAAGACAGAAAACGAGGGTTTTCTGAATGATTTGGACTGTAAAAAGGCATTTTTAAGACACTTTATTTTTTAAACCCTTTTACTATTTCTAGAATTGATCTTTAGAGGTCGTAAGCCAAGGAAATTGGCTTCAATAGATACTTTTACGAACACAACAATTTTTGGGAAAAATTGGCCAGGGTTTGGCCTGTTTTAGGGAGTTTTTGGGAAATCTCCTGATGAATTTTTCTAATCGAAAGCCTATTTTAGCTATGGATGGTTTAAATTTTGAATTTTCAGGTTCTATATGTCAAAAAATACCTTGAACGCAGGTATTTGACTGTTGGAAGGGTTTTCAGACGTTTTGAGGTCGAATTTGAGCTCTGGTCCGGCTTGTTGGAACAGAAAATGGCTTTTCTGGTCTTCAAACAGGGGATCTACGGTTGAATTTGGCTCTTATCAGGGTATAAACTTGAAAAGTGGGTTAAAAGGTTTTTTACACAGTCGGGCAGGGTTTTTATCAGTCAAAATGCAAGAATACATATAAAAAATGATATATCAAAGGTTTTATTTTTAATATATGAATCATCTTTAATGCATTCAATGTAGGTCAAATCTGCTGGCGGGAGTAGTTTGGATTTTTCAAAATTCAAAACCATCAGCGGTTTTTGCATTGGATCTTGGTGGTAAGCATTTTTTTCTAAAACGAACGGGATCAAATGAAATTGCACTATGTCACAGAAGGCGGAAATTGGAAAACTACCCATTTCACGTCCTTTTAAGCTTTGAGTGATTGTTTGGTTTATGAATGCGATATATATCCTACATCGTTGGATCATTAGAAAGAAAACAAATGGTCGGATTTCGTGGGAAGTTGCAGTTAAAAGGATGGTGGGACCGGGGTAAATGATATGCGCTGGGGGATAAAAACCTTGGGTTAATTTTATATAAAACGTGGGGTTTTATATAACGGGAAAAGGGAAAAGATTTCAAGTTTATGCGGGGAGGGATGGTGAGTGTATTTACAAAGGCGTGGTGGGGTTTTAATGTTTATTTAAAATAATACTTGGCTTATTTTATTTAAAAATAGGATTAATAATATGTGAGGAGGAATGATTTTGTTTGCGCAAGGTGGAGTTTAGCATAGGCTAAAAATGCTGATGAGTGAGGTAAAACTCATTGGTGTGATTATTGTATTATATAGCCTTAAAACTTGTGAATGGTTTAACACTATAGGGGGTAGGGTATTTAATTAATGTTAGTTTTAGACCAAAGGGCACTTTATTTGGGTTTTATTTTAACATGTGGATAATATCTTTGGTCAAAAATCTTTTTAATAGTGGGGTTTTTGGGAATATTTAGATATAGGGAATTATATAGATAGGATAAGGTATTTTTAGGGAATTAATAGCATAAGTTAGAAGTTAATATGACAAAGGGATAATGAATACACAAAAATACACTAAATGACCAAGTAAATGGAATTAATAAAAGCATAGCTTAATATTTTATCATTTCACCAATTTACTCAGGATAAAGTGTTTTTTGAGGGATTTTGTATTTTTATGAATGAAGAAAGTTATTTAAATGGATTTTAAGTTTCATTAAGTAATAAGGATTCTTTACTTATGAAGATGACTTAAATGTATGAATGAGGGATAAAATAATGGTAAAGGGGATTTTATCATAAGAATTCAACATTTTCCACTATCCAGTCACTGAGCCTTGGGTCTGGTCCCAACAGAAGTCAGAGAAATTCTCTGAGCCTCTTTGAATAGCAGTATAGAATACTGAATACCTACAAGAAGAGGGAAATTAGTGATTTTTTCCCGGTGAAGAATATTTACATGCTTTTCCCCATTTCTTTCTACCTACCCAACATTACTCTAACATTTTTTCTTCCTTTTAGCAGGTGCATTTAAGCTTGCTACCTTGAAACATTTTATTCTTTTGAAAGTAAAAACCATCTATTTCTACCTTATTTCATCCGAGGGCTCAGATTAAACTAATGAGCTCCTCATTATTCTCTACCTATCTACTAATTTGTCAGGATTAAACTGTCTGACAAAACTTTATTTTCTATCTAAAACATGGAAATTTTAAACATGAAAAGTCAAGTTTAGACAGTTTAACTCATCATGGATTATGGAATTTATTCACACTCTGCCATAATCATTTGCAAAAAGTAAAAGGTAGTGGCATTTGAACTTGCAAACTTTCATGTTTTATTTCATCTTTTTTCTTTTGGGGTCTATGTATTTTTTTAAGTCTTTTGATCTTTCTTTTAGGAATTTTTACCCTCTTTTTTATTTTTTGATTTTTTGATTTTTTTAAAATATGGGAAAAATACTTGCATAAAGAAAGGTATGTACATATTTTACAATACTATAAAGGTATTTCAAAAGTATGGATCCTATATTTATAGGACTGCGGGAGCAATAATGGTGGAGAATACATCTCTAAGCAATTCAAGCACTACGACCGATGAATTCGAAAGACATTACAATTTAAAATGACGTGGTGAGGGCGAAAAATATGCCTCAGCTTTCTTTGGTGAGAGTAAAAAGGCCTTTGTGCAAAACTATTCGACGTCTGCCAAGGACGGTGTCACCAAAAGTATGGGGTATTGCGGTGACATTCAGGTCGTCACCATGTTATTTATAATGACGGATAGTTATCATCACCATTTCATATGGCGTGGTGACGGAAAATAACCTCTGTCAACAATAACAAGGCGGAAACGTCACCTGCAGGATCGTCGTAAGGGGGTGTCATTCATTTTTGATAAAGTCTATGAATTATTAACAATACTGTCATGAACGGATGACGGCGCGGGCTTCTGAGAAGAGGCGATAGGGCTGAATCTCTGCAGTTCCTGATCACGGCTCAGCAAGCCTGCCAACCATTCCGGAATGCGACAGACAGATCCCTCAGCGCCAATCTTAACTGATTCGACACATGCATAACTCAGGGGGGGGGTTCGACCCCCCCTAACTCCACGCCCTTCATATTAGGCAGCATACCCTCGGACACCTTCAATACTCCATCCAGCTCCAGATCTGTGGAACAAAGCAACGATTCAACGCCCAAAGGATCTGCATCCGAAGGGCAAACTCCAGGACAACGCCGCGAGCAAACTCAGTCCACATGCAAGCCCATATAAAAAAAAATACCCAAACTAATCATTGATGACCCTTGGATCGAGGAATACAGGGACCATATGAGCAAGCAGGCCCTGATCTGTAGATTCATGGGGGTTCGACTTCACGAAAAGGCCCTATGCTGGTGGATCAACCAAAAATGGAAACCTAAAGGGGACTACGATCTTCAGTTGGGATCAAGAGGCTTTTTCACAGTAATTTTCGCTCACAAGGATGACAGAGACCGCATCTTCGAAGGCGGCCCGTACTTCTACAACTCTGCAGGATTATACATAACGTATTGGAGGCCAAACTTTGCACCAGAGCAGGAGGATTTCAAGAAAGTTTCAGTATGGATCCTCCTGCACTCTCTACCTATGGATTACTGGAACAAATGCATCTTGGAGGCCATTGGAAACCAGTTGGGAGTCTTCATGAAAGCCTCAGATCTCACTATACAAGGTAAGTACACAACCTATGCTAGAATCTGTGTTTACATGGACATCTCAGGGCCCCTCCCAGATCATATGGAACTGATCCATAAAGAAGTGCAATGGAAGCAAACCATAGACTATGAAAATATCCCTTTCAGATGCCGCACATGCAGACATCATGGCCATCTAAGTCACAGCTACACTACAAATAAACCACAGCCTCAGGCCCAACAGGAACAAGAGGCTACTCCAACGTCTGGCTTCACCACAGTCTCAAGAAAGAGAAGAGGCAAGAAAGGAAAAAAGCCCCCAAAACCCCACACCAATACCAACCCTACCAATAAAGCCTCCACACAGCAAAACAGCTTTGAAGTTCTCAGCAATCTTGATTCACCGGAGCACCCTAAAGTCTCACAGGCCCCCACTTCACAGGATCCATCATTATCCAATCAACCCATGATGACGATCAATGCTCCAAGCACAACCTCTATTTATTTTCAAGCCCAGGCACTACAATAAAACCGGAATCTCGCTTCCAACCAGACTACTACCAGCCACACCTCAATGCAAACCCCTCAATGCACAGAACCGCAAACAGATCAGCCCTCCACTACCACCTCAAGCAATCCTCTGGAGGAGATTTTGGGAGATCTCGATCTCCAAAAGGTCAATGAGCAATGGTCCAAACTAGGCATTGATGCCGTTCCCCAGGAACACTTGGAGAAGGTAGAAATGGCATACTTACGGTACAAGAATACAACAATAAAGCATCATAGCTAAAAATGATGGAAATAACAGCAAAAACGAGCATTCAAGCCAACCTGGATACAGATCAATACAAACCACAGATGGAAAACAGGAAAAATGAACAAATCCTTGAACCAGTAGAAATATAAAGACTAGGCGGGCATTAATAAATGAAGGAAAAGTCAGGGCCTTGGTCCTATCTACTCCAAAAAAATCTCAATGAAAATCACAACCTGGAACATCAGGGGGCTTAATGGCACCAGCAAAAGAAGGATCCTGAAAAACTGCATATTCTCGTAGCACCCAGACATTTTCCTTCTGCAAGAATCCAAATGCTCTCCCAAGGGCATAGAAACGCTCAAAAAACTCGTTTCCAACAGTCATCAATGTATGAGCATAGATGCCATTGGGCAATCAGGGGGGTTATTAACATTCTGGAACAAAAACAAATTCTTTTTTCATAATGCTCTCTCCACCAAGAACTCATTATCGGTCATCCTCAACATGCCAGATTCAAGCCTGTCGATATGCATCACCAACGTGTATGGGCCTCAAAGACTCTAGGAAAAGCTAAAGATGTTGAAGGACCTAGAAGAAGTTAGACAACACCATGGGGCAACTCACTGGATTGCAGGCAGAGACTAAAATATGATCACCACTCTAGCGGAGAAAAAGGGAGGCCTACGAAAACTAGATAAGGAATCGGAGGCATTTAACACCTTTATTGATGAATCCAGACTTACCGACATCCCTACAGTCAATGGTTTGCATACCTGGAATAATAAGCAAGGAGGAAACAGGCAGATAGCATGAAGGCTCGATCGGTTCCTCTTATCAGAATCCATTCTACTGCAAAAAATCGACATGGAGGCCAACATTCTGCCTATAGGAGGCTCGGATCAGCACACTGTCAAGATCTCGGCCTTCGCCTTATTGCTGAATTCAGACTTACTGACATCCCTACAGTCAATGGTTTGCATACCTGGAATAATAAGCAAGGAGGAAACAGGCAGATAGCATTAAGGCTCGATCGGTTCCTCTTATCGGAATCCATTCTGCTGCAAAACATCAACATGGAGGCCAACCTTCTGCCTATAGTAGGCTCGGATCACTGGCCTGTGCAGATCCACTTCACCAATCTAGAAAAGCCCCACAACAGACCTTTCAGATTCGAGGCCTTTTGGACAGAACACCCAACTTTCATGGAAAACATAAAAAGCTGGTGGACTCAAACCACCATAAGAAGCGACAACATCATGTATATCTTCCAGCAAAAGCTCAAAACCATCAAATCCAACCTCAAACGATGGAACAAAGACACCTTTGGAGACATCTTTCAAGCCAAAAAAGAACTTGAGGAAAAAATGGCGCTACTACAGCAAACAATGATCACAGAAGGGCATGATGAGGAAAGGAAAGCCCAAGAAACAAATCTACAAAGACAATGGGAAGAATGAATTAAGCAGGAAGAGATGCTGTGGAGACCGAAATCGAGGGTGCAATGGCTAAAGCAAGGAGAACGCAACACCAGTTTCTTCCATAAGTCCACTATCCAGCACAGAGCCTGCAATCGAATACTCTCTCTCAAAAAAGCTGATGACGATAAGGTGTTCTCCAGGGAGCACATTGGGGATGAACTCAACTCTTATTTCACCTCTCTTCTCAGCGAACCAAGCCTAAACAGAACCCAAGCCATCAATGCAATCACTGATGCCATTCCCAGCCTCGTTACTCAGGAGCAAAACTCCCTCCTTCTAAAGGATTTTACCGAGCAGGAGATTGAAGAGACCATCTTCACCATGGCCACAAACAAGGCTCCCGGACTGGACGGATTTACAATTGAATTTTTTAAAGCCTGCTGGTCCATCATCAAAGAAGACCTCCTCATCCTGGTAAGGAACTTTAACAGAACCAAAAAAGTGCTACCAGCCATCAATGCCACTTTCCTCACCTTAATTCCCAAATCTGGCCAGGCTGACTCCCCGGACAAGTATCGCCCCATCGCCCTTTGCAATGTCCTCTATAAAATCCTTTCCAAATTGATGGCTAACAGAATCAAACCCGTCCTCCCTTCAATTATCTCTCAGGAGCAAACCGGCTACGTCGAAGGCAGGCAGATCACGGACAGCATCATCCTCACCCAGGAAGTGCTGCACTCTCTCAAAACAAACAAGACTCCAGGCATGCTTATCCAGCTTGACCTGTCAAAGGCCTTTGACAGAATCAGCTGGCAATACATGAGAGCAATCCTCCAGGCTTTCAGATTCAGTCAGCAATGGATAAATTGGACAATGGAACTGGTCTCAGGCGCTTTCTTCTCCATTCTGCTGAACGGAGGACCCCTTCAACCCTTCACACCATCCAGAGGTATACGGCAAGGAGATCCCTTGTCTCCTTTTCTCTTCATCATAATGGCAGAAGGGCTGGGCAGATCTTTAACCAAGGCAAGAAGGCAGAATCAACTCAAAGGCATCAAACCGGCACAACAAGGACCCACAGTAACGCATCAGCAATTTGTAGACGATACAATGATCATGGGCACCCCCACAGTGCAGGAAGCTCGAACCATCAGCCAAGTGTTAAAGACTTTCTCGGAAGCTGAACTTGTAATCTTGCCAAATCAAAAAAAAAAGGACTACTGGCATCCATTCCACATTGCAAAGAAATATCTTGGTAAATTAACGAGATCCAAAGAACCTCCCTTCCGACCAAATATGCGGGCATGCCACTTTCGGAATATGCTCCAAATCATATTGGGGAAGCCATAATAAATGAAAGCTCGACCCAGCGGTTGGACATACGGGCCTTAAACATGGCCCGGCAGTGATCTGATTGAAGCAATTCTGAAACCATGCCAGCATACATGTTCTCAGCACTAGCAGCACCTAAGGCGGTGTACAAATCCATCAGAAGCATTCAGCGATCCTTCCTCTGGAATGGAGCCTCGAAGCAGTCC
This sequence comes from Pinus albicaulis, assembly GCA_034641835.2. Taxonomy (NCBI): domain Eukaryota; kingdom Viridiplantae; phylum Streptophyta; class Pinopsida; order Pinales; family Pinaceae; genus Pinus; species Pinus albicaulis. The sequence continues at coordinate 9,498,709 of MU968382.1, read as the reverse complement.
AAATGGGCCCTCATCAAATGGACAGACATCTGCAAACCAAAAATGGAGGGAGGTTTGGGCCTAAGAGATCCAGAAATATTAAGCAAGGCCGTTGCAGCAAAAATCTGGTGGAGATGGGTAGAAAATCCTAGCTCCCTATGGGGAACCTGGTGGAAAGCGAAATATACAACTCAAGTCAGGGACAAAGACCTCATGCGGCTGACCGGCACCAGGCAAGGATCCCCCATCTGGAACAAGGCCTGGGAGAACAGACATATCGTACAGAAGCACAGCTTCTAGGAAGTGCACCAAGGAAAAACTGCCCTCTTTTGGGAAGATGCTTGGCAGCAGCTTCCAACCTTGGAACACCCAGACTGGAATATTCTTAAAAGAGCTATGCAGGAGGCCGGCAAGGTTATGGTAGCAGACTACTGGCAACCTGCAAGCGAGGCCACCACCTGGAAAAAGTGGCTATCCAGAGAACAATGGCAAGCTCAAGCAGGCCTGATGAACGTAGACCAGCTTTTACAAGACCTGGACAAAAGAAGAATCCTTAATTCCAACAAAGAGGACATCCTGAGATGGGGGAGAAACCCCAAAGGAATGTTCAACCTCAAAGAAGCATATCAGATCTTGGCGGCCTCTCTGGATCCGCAACCAGACCACAGTTGGCAAACCCTTTGGAGCAGAGGATCATGGCCAAAAATCACACTTTTCTCCTGGCTGGTCATGCACAACAAAGCACTCACATGGGACAATCTTCAAAAACGAGGCTTCATAGGTCCTTCACGATGCATACTCTGTGAGGATGGCCCAGAAACTCTCAATCACATACTCAATGCCTGTCCAATGGCCTGCTCTCTGTGGGATGACATGGCTATGATCTTCAGACAATCTGACAGAAACAGAGACTCCATTCAACTCTCACTCAGCCAGTGGAGAACATCCATGTCCTCCAATCCCTTGGTCAATAGTGCCTGGAACTTAATACCGGGAGCAATAGCCTGGATCCTTTGGAAAGAACGAAACGCACGAGTCTTCAAACACTCTGCACTGGCAGTAAGCATGCTAATAGGAAAAGTGAGACAGCTCATCAAAGAAACGGTCAATGCCATGGGCACTTTGCAGAAAGAGGGCAAAACTTCACCGAATGATGACAGAATCATTCAAATCCTAAATCTTCAAACCCAGATCAACCCTGCTGGTAAAAACTGCGTCTCCAAAGGAACAACGCAGGACAATTGGACTCTACCCCCTTCAAACACGTTCAAACTCAATTTCGACGGGGCTTCAAGAAAGAACCCGGGAATAGATGGCTATGGGGGCGCAGTAAGGGATCACACAGGCACAATTCATCTCGTCTATCATGGCAACATCGGAGTGAACACCAACAACGCTGCAGAACTAATCGCTCTCATTGAGGGTCTCACTCTAGCAAGCCGATACAGATTTCTACCACTGATAGTGGAAGGCGACTCGGAGATCATAATCAAGATGATAAAGAAACTCTAGATGGGAACGCAGGTACATAAAGTAACCCCCAGATGGAGACTATCGGCAACACTGCAGGATCTCCAAAATCATCTCTGCAACTTGCAAGGGATCACATTCCAAGTAGTTCGCAGAAAGGCAAATAAGATAGCTGATGTCTTAGCAAATGCAGGGATCAATTCCCAGATGGTAGGATTCCACAGCCTCTGGCACGATCTAGCAGAAGGAGAGCTCAAAGAAAACTACAAAAAGATCCAGCAAATAGATCTGCACACTTAGGCCTCGGCAGCAAGGCACACTATGGTTTCAAACACAGGAAGGAATGTCAAACCACGGTAGAAGCGCCACTGAAAAGAGAAGATCTGCGCCAACAGGCTTTTGCAATCAAGATTGGAGACACATCCCTGCACACCCAAAAGACGCATCAACAAACTGAATGCTCATACACTTCAAGCATGACATTCTCAGGAACTTCAAAAAGTGTTAAATTGCTCACCTCGCTCTAATTTTTCCCACCTTCGCAAATTCATCGCCCACCACTATGTGGATCACCTCACGAGCTCCTTCTTAAACTCTCCTTAGACAAATAAGATCAGATATGCAAGCAGCACTTTCCCTCAAAGGCCAGCAATGTCGCAGTGTGTCGCTCGACCTAAACCCCATTGTATTTTTATTCACAATCATTAATATAACTCGTTTAATTTTACAAAAAAAAAGTCTGTCATGAATATTGATTATAATGACGAATAGTGATCGTCACCATTTCATATGAACAACAACAAAAAAAATTTGATGGACCTTTCATGGCCGTCACTATTTTGCATATATATGGCAACGTTCATTGACCGTCACCATTTCATATTTGGTGAGGGTCAAAAAATGTCATGATAAGCTCATTGGTGACATCAAGGTCTGTCACGAATAATGACTATAATGACAAACAATGACCCTCACCATTTCATATCAATAATAATGATTTATGGTGACGGACCTTTCATGGTCGTCACTATTGATGCGTATATATGGTGGCGTTCATTGACCGTCACCATTTCATATTTTTGTGAGGGTCGAAAAATGTCACCATAAGCTTATTGGTGATAGTCAAAAGAGCATCCGTCACCAAAAACTGATGGTTGACATTCCCTATTAATATCAGGGCAGGATGGAATCAAACCACCAACCTCCTTCTTGTAAAGAAGGTGCTCTTCCATTGAGCTAGGACCCTTTAAATAATTAGACTTTAAACTACCAATTTCCCCTAAAGGTGCAAAGATACACCAAAGGAATAGAAGATCTATGAAGATTAAATGTTGCTAGAAATAACATGTTCAATATACATAATAAAAAGACAATAAGGATAAATATAGATGTTTAGTTCATTACTACGTACCATCCTCAAACGGATGGGCATATTTAACATGTAAATAAAGTGTTAGAAGATATTTTGTGGATGTTTGTTATGCAACAACCTGGTAGCTGGGAATAATATTTACATTTGGTTGAATTTGCATATAATAATAGTTATCACGAATTGTTGAAGATGAGCCCATTTATAGTATTATATAGAAGGAAACATAACAAACCTATTAAAATAAATATCCCTGAAGATAAGTTAATTCTAATTCTATATATGTTAATGGAAATGGAAAATACTGTCAAGAAGATCCAAAAAAATTTGAAAGCCCCTCAAGATCGGAAAAAATCTTATGTTGACATAAAGAGAACCTAATGAGAATTTAAGGTTGGAGATCATGTTTATGTATGGATAAAACCAAAAAAAAGTACCTTAATATGGGGTAGTTGTGGAAAACGTTCCCCCCATTTTTGTGGTCCTTTCCAAATATTGGAAAGAGTTGGACCAATGACATATCATTTGGCATTGCCCAATCATATAAGAGTCCATAATGTATTTCACATTTCACTGTTGAAACAATATGTGTATGACCCCAGACATGTTATTCATTGGAAATATATGTAGGTAATATCTTAAGGAAATAGTAAATATCTATATATAATGGTTATATGTCCATGCTCATCTGACCAATAATTTTTTTTTTTACAGGTCGTGGTGGATGGAGAGTTCCTAGTATAACCCGAGCGCATTCTCGAGTGGAGAGAAACAATATTAAAGAGGTGAGCCATCACCCAGGTTAAGGTGTAGTGGAAGCACTTTAGCCCTGAGGAGGCCACTTGGGACGATCATAAGTTTATGCGAGAGGCCTATCCTGATTAGTTTAAGAATTAAGAAAACACCGTGTATGGTGTTATTCTCCAAGGGGAGAAGATGTAGCACCCTCCAATCATAGTGGATTTGTAAGTAAAATGTGGTAAAACTTTGTTATGATTTAACACTCATAACTTATAGCTAAGTGAATCCTAACATAATTTTTAATGAGTATTAAAATAATCATGTGGTTATTTGTTTTATTTAATTATTAATAGTTTAATTGAAGTAAATGAATCTTGGAATCCACTGGTGAAAACCATGAAGAAAGGAATATTTTTCCTGATAGTTAGGGGAAAAACAATTACTCTTCGGTCTGGAAGCATCAATGGGATATTTGGAAAGGGAAATTTTCATAACAGAGGATTACTAAAAGAGGGTAGAGGACTACCTAAGGTGATCTAGAGTTGGACCTTGAACCAATGGAGAAACCTATTGAAACCTTTGTTTTAGGTTGAACCATTGGAGAGGTTCCGGTAACTAAGAGATCAACCTAGTTTGTGGATTGTTAATGGGAATGTTATCTTCAAAAGTTCTAGGGGGGGTAAATAGGATGTGATTGCCTCATCTCAAGGTTAGGAGGCTTGGTTTTCTTATGGGTTCCCTAAGACCGACTTTAGATAGTTTTTTCTAGGTATATTTCCTAGCAAGATATTAGTAACAGGATGACAAATGTGTTTCTTTTACATTTGCATGAGCACTAAAGTTAATATGTATTTATGAAGTTGTAAAAAGTACTATTTTAACTGTATTAGTGTTTAAATGAATGAATGGATGTACTTGTAGAGTAGAAATTGTATGTCTATGATATCTAAGAAAAAATCAACATAACCTAGATATACTAGAACAATGCTAGAGCTTACATATATACAAAACAAGAAAGCACTGTACAGTAATATGAAAAAGAGAAACTGTTCATTTGTATTTCAGAATAACCAGGTTTCTTGAACTAACATTATTTTGAAATAAAGAAAACTATAAATTGTTCCTTGCGTCGTGAGACAGTCGACATGCTAAAGCTAAAGATTTTTCAGAGGAATAAAATAATTTTGTTCCATATAGAAATAAACCACAGGCTCATGCCAGTTACCCATTTTATGTGAAATATATATACAAGAACAATATTGACCGCAGTAAAATATAAATAGGAACATAATGCTCATATTATTAGTTCAACATTGTAAAACCAAAAAATGCCCAAAGCAATAGTAAAACTTAGAAACTAGACGTAGAAACTATGAAGGGTCTGAAATAGGGAGGGGTTTCATTTCCCTTTCTATGACATGGGAATATATCTATCTATATATCTATCTATCTATATATATATATATATAGATATATATATATATATATAAGCCAACTAGGTTAGTTTCCATGCTAGACCAAGAAAATTTTCAGCCAGGTAAATAGTCATAGTTGGAAGCTATTCATGAATTTTAAACAAATATATGGAAACAAAGTATAACATGAAACAAAATATTAATCCATGAAGCTTCATGTATTCATACTAAAATAAGAATGTAACCTTAAAAAAATATATAGGAATTTCCAGTTTAGAAACCTCAATGGTAAATAAATTATCCCAGGCCGAAAAAAGTAAATGCACAACAACAGTATTTGCTTGAAGTTCAAAGACATAGACTTAATTTATAAGCCGAACATGACAAAATTTATACAGTCCATCTGTAAAACCCCTCATTGACAACTTTTATGCTGTGAAAATAAGACCAAGGTCTAGGTGGACTTATGGAACAATTTATGTTATGGACAAATTTATTTTTAAATTAGTCATTATTTATGAATGAGATGTTAATGTGTAAAGACAGAGTAATTGAGATCAGGAAATTCTTATCCATGAGGATGGAATATAATTTGAAGATTTCCCAAAATTCTCCAGAAAATCCTTGGATAAAAATAAATAAATAATTTAATTAGATGGGAGAAAAATATCTAATAAAAATCCCCAGTAAAGCGGCAAGTTACTGGGAAGAGGTAAGAAAAACCGTGGTGAGGAAAAGTAAGTTTTAAAGTAATATTTTATGAAAAAAGAAGAAGAAATCCTAGGTATATAGAACAAAGGAATTTTATAACAAATGAGTCATTCAATTAAAATATAAGACAGAGTAAACCTATCACAGTTGGGTTTAGGAATACCTAATATTCCAACAAAAAATAGAATGAAATTGTATATAGGCCTAAACCCATAATGTGGAATAAGGGTAGGAAATGAAATCATAACAAAAACATGGTATTACTTCTAATTATAAAAACCGAGAACAGTAGATGTAAACCAGATATGAAATTTCAAGGAGGCTTACCTCTGCTTCGATGAATGAGCTCTATAGGATGGTGAGGATGTGTTGCTACTACGAAGAAAATAGGGGACAATAGATCCATGTCCTTAAGTAGAGGGCAGAGGAGGCCTTTGCAAAATGTACACAAAACCCATATCAGTAAAACAAAAAAAATGAGAAACCCTGAATAATTTTAGAGGTAAGGATAAACCATATTTACCTGAAGAAGTTGAGTAACCAGTCAACATCATTATGTATCCACCCTGCAAAATTAACTACATAATATTAGCATACCAATAGTAAAATCGATACAGTATGAAAATGAAATAACGAAAACACATCAACCCATAACTGAAATGGCTGGAGAGATAACTTGAAGTGGTAACCTGTTAAACCCCAAATCGACACAAAAACCATGGAGGAAGTTACGCACTAGAACACTGAGAAATTATTCTTGTAGGTCAGCCCTGGAGGCAGAGATCGAGAGAGCCATACAGCCACAAAAAAGAACAACGAAATGATGAAATGAGGCAGAAGAAACTAGGGTAAGCCCCTTAGGGTTTCCATTATGCATCTAAGCCATCGATCTATTTTCTCTTATTCCCCAGTGTACAAGTGGAGCCCCGAAAGGTGCATAAGGGCCATGTGAGTCCATGTGACATTGCCACATGACAGCCCAAGCATTGAACATGTCACTAGGTGGAGTAGGGTTAATAAATTCAAAATGACTATGGGGCAGAGCATATAACCCATCGTATTTACATTGTCAAAAAATAAGCATATGCATTGAGAGGGGTAGGGTGCCTAAGTATGTAAGTGTGTATATTATATAAAGGCAACTATATCAATACATGGGTTGAATCATGTGCAATCATACCATAGGTTAGAGGATATAGGAATTAATGTGGTAGGGTGTGAATGAGAGGGTATGGTAATGTTAGAGATAGGTTAATAGATATGAGGGATATCTTAACATTAATAATTATGACTAAGGATTTATTTGTGAATAAGTCAATGTGGAAATAACAAATATGTTACTAGGATAAGGTGTTTAAGAGAAATGTCATGGTCAATCACTGATATATATATATATATATATATATATATATATATATATATATATATTACAACTGGTATCAGAGCCCAAGTTAAAACATTAAGCTTATGGGTCCCAACACATGAAAAATTTGTTGTCAGAAATTTTAAATTATGATTAGCGAATTATGAATCAATTACATATTATGTTTTGTGAATTCTAATTGTTTTTTGTGCATCAAATTAAAGTGTATAAATAATTGTAGCAGTTGTCCTGTCTGACAGACAAGAGTTGTATGTGGAACTGGGGGATGGGGATGCCCCACTAGATCTTAATGCTCATATGCTAGAAATTATAGAAAATTTGCAACAGGAAATGGTTCAGCTAAGAAGTAGCAATGAATTTTCACTCCAAACCAGCAACTAGCAACATAGGTTGATAAGAGAATTAACCTATAGATCCAGTCATCAAGAGGGAGAACAAGGAAAGAAAATTAAAGAAACAAAACCCAACTCAAAGAGGTCTGAGAGTGGTAAAGAGTCATGTAATCAGGCTTGAAATCCAAAAATAATATGGAGTTGCAGGGCGGATTCTGCAAGATCAAGGCTCCAACCTTCGATGGGGAGAATGAAGAGGATGTGAAAGCCTTTCTTCCAAATATGGTAAAATACTTTCAAGTATATGAATACGGAAGTAATCTGAAAGCAAGGTTGGAAGTTTACCAATTACAAGGTAAAGCCACACTTTGGTGGGAAGAGACCAAAATCATACACTTGTTGGATGAAAATACGATTTCATGGGAGGAATTTCGGGAGAATTTAAATCCACCATTGATAAATTTGTGACGAAGTTCACTAATTTAATTCACTGTGTACCATACATAAGATAAGAAAAAGCTATAGTATAGTGATTTCTAAATTGTCTACCCACTATTTACAAAGAAAGAATTGAGTTTGATAATCCAAAGACTATGGATGAAGCTATTTGGAAAGCACGACTATGTTACCAGTGGTTTGAAGGCAAGAATGATCAGTTGAAAATTTGCAGAATAAGGAAAAAGGGAAGGCTAAAGCAAGTTCAAAAATACCCACAGCTTATCTGAAGAATTTTGGAAGAAACCACCAATGAAAAAAGTTCAATAAAGGTGGAGAAAATCAGGCAACTCATTCTCACACAGGTTCCAAGCCCACGGAAGGGAACAACAAGTGAGAAACCATGGTAAAAACCAAGGAACTTTTGAAATGCTGGGGATGTGGTGAGCATCACATGTTTCGAGACTTCCCACAAAACACTCGTGCAATTCATAATATTCAAGATGTGTGGGAAGCAACCACAGTGAATGATGTTTCTCGAAACATTCCCCAAATCAGTGCAGCATTAGAAGATCGACAAGTTGGGCATCAATCAACTATGATTGAAATTGAAAGTATCATTTGCAACCAAGTTGTGTTTATTTTAATTGATCCCAGATCTAGTTTAAGTTATATTAGTCCACATATAGTGGAAAAATTTAAATTGAAGACAAAAAAATTAGAACACTCTTGGCTGGTGCAGTTGGCTATATGAACCAAATAGAAGGTCACCCATAAATTTCACAAGTATCATGTAAACTTAAATGGGTAATTCATAGGTTTAAATCTAAATATCCTTCCCTTAGGATCTTATGACCTCCTAGTTGGTATGGATTGGCTGGAACAAGGGAAACCAGTATTAAATTCTTTGGAAAAAATAGTAAATTGTACTAATGCTCTAGGAAAGTCAGTGCTAATAAGAGGGAAACCAAAACTTGTGTCTGTTAGGAGAATTTATTCTTTACAAATGAAGCAGACAATAAGGAAAGGTTGTCAAGTGTATGCTATCCAAATTGAGTATTTGGAACAACAAGCAGAAAATGAAACGGTAGAAAATTTACCAATGATTAATGATTTCCAGGATGTATTTCCTGAAGAAATTCCTCAACTTCCCCCTCGGAGAGACATTCATTTCTATATTAAGTTAGCATTGGGGTGCACCCCAGTTTCTCGAGCCCCATATAGAATGAGCACCTTGGACTGTTAGAGATGAAACTTTAGTTGCAGGTTTTATTAAACAAGGGATATATTTAACCAAGTTTGTCTCCTTGGGGACCACCTTTTTTATTTGTTAAGAAGAAGGATGGAACGCTCAAGATGTGAATATATTATAAATAGTTAAAAAAGTTAACCATCATGAATGAGCAACCCCTCCCACAAATATATGATCTATTTGATCACATAAGTTGGGCAACTGCATTCTAAAAAATTAACCTAAAACATGTTATCACCAGCTTCGCATCAAAGAAGAATACATACACCAAAAAACTTTATGAACTCGGTATGGACATTATGAGTTCATAGTTCTTCCCTTTGGACTCAAAAACCCCCCTACTACTTTCATGTGTCTTATGAATAGTGTTCTACATAAACATCTGGATAATTTTGTGCTAGTCTTCATAGATGATATTCTGGTGTACTCTAAGAACAAAGAATAACACCAGAAACATCTTAGAATAGTGCTGCAAACACTTGAAGAACACCAATTATATGTGAAGCTCAAGAAATGTGAGTTTTACAAACCCAAGATTCAATATCTGGGACACATTACTTTCAAGGAAGGGTTGGCGGTAGATCCATAAAAGGTACAAGAAATTTTGAATTGGCATGTACCCACAGGTATACCAGAAATACATTCATTTATGGGTATTCTAGATATTACCGCATATTTGTAGAAAGATTTTATACATTGGCTTAACCTATCACCTATTTGCAGAAAAAAAGTTTGAAGTTTGAATGGACAACCAAGTTCCAAGGGAGCTTTGAGCAGCATAAACAAAAGTTTATTATTGCACCTATCTTAAAAAATTTCAATCCAACAAAAGAGTTTGTTGTATGCATTGATGCTTGTATAGAAGGATTGGGAGGAGTATTACTACAAGATAATGCATTGATAGCCTATGAGTCCAAAAAACTGAAAAAACATGAGAAAAATTAGGTAGTTTATGATTTGGAATTAGCTATTTTCATACATGCATTAAAAATGTGGTGACATTACCTGTTGGGTAAGAAATTTGTGTTGATGGCTCATCATATTAGTCTGAAATATTTCTTTAGTCAGCCAGATTTGGATGCAAGGCAAGCAAGATGGTTAGCTCTCCTTAGCGAATTTGATATGGATATCAAACAAATTAAAGGAAATGAAAACCAAATTGTTGATGCATTAAGTAGAAATTTACATAAAGGTTTGTCTTACATAGGTAGAAGTGTGAAATTTGAGGTGGAGGAATAGATCCAAGAAGTGTTTTCACAAGATTCCCAATATTTGAAATTGTAGGAAAAATTACAGCAAGCTAAAATTTCAGGATATACAATGAATCTAAAAGGATTAATAATTTATAAGAAGAGGTTGTATATTCCAAATGTACCTATCTTGGAACAGATGATTTTAGATAAATACCATAATAGACCTTATTCAGGCCATCCATGCTACCAAAAGATGCTGATAGCCTTGCTGAAGAATATGTTTTGGCCAGGAACGAAGAAAGACATAGCTGATTACTTGGCAAGATGTTTGGAGTGCCAATAGGTTAAGGTAGAGCATCAACATCCTACAAGTTTACTGAACCCTCTTTCAATTGCAGAATGGAAGTGGGAAGTGGTGTCCATAGATTTTATCACTGGACTGCCACATACCAAATACCAATATGACTCCATTATGGTGGTGGTGGACACATTAACTGTTGGCTTGAGGGGTCCTGACCCAGGTTTGGATTTAAGGTTTGCTAACAAACCCCTATACTACTGGCCCTTTCGGAAATGACCTACTTTCACAGGCCAAAGTCTCACCCAAAGTAGTATGGGTGGGTGTTGGAACCAGGTTTCCGCACCCTGGGAGAGAGTGGGTAATTAAGGTAGATCTTGTTGAGTTCTATCAGGTTCGTACAGAAACAAGCTTATTACCAAGCCCTTAATCGTATAATAGCATCTAAACATAAATGAAGCTAATATTATTAAGCAAATATCAGCAACACCTTTGCATCCATGTGCGCATCAGAAATTATCATCACAGAATAACACAATCATAGCTTATTCAAATAACGCAAAGGTACTTTAGTAGTCAATACAACCAGTTCAGATAACATAAAGATACTTCAACGGATTCCATGTTCATTAATGTCCAAAATCCCAGTTACAAACCCAAGTCATAGCCCGCGCATAAAGCAAGCGGGGTCTGCACACAGAAGGACTAAGGATCTTCGTGCACACAGTCGACATGAGTCCTTACCCAAAACTACCCAAAACAGATCTCAATAGTTCATACAGAGCATCAATATTCCTTCTAGACTCAAAATATCTATCTATTTATATCATCATAGCATGCACTATCCTGTGGTCCACAAACTGTGGTTTACGGACTCTAGTTCTACCCTTTGACCCATTACAATACATTGGGGTCTTTGACTCACCCAAAAGCCCCTGCACAAGACTAATTACTAGAAAAATATATAAAAAATGTAGCATTGAAACATATCAAAATGTATCTAGGGGACCTTGTCCCAACAGGCCCCCAACACAATCTTATGACTCGTCCTGAGTCACAATGGCCGTGGGGTTTGCATCTTGGCCTGGAGCTCCTTAATGGCATTGAACAGAGGTGGAAAAACTCCTTCTCTCTACGCGGAAATGTTCTACACAATGTCCACCAACTTCTGCGAAGTTGGGCCTTGAGTGGTAGTGGTGACACTCTCCAGGGTCTAATTCAGCTGTTTGACTGCAACATCCAATTCATGAGATATCTTGAGGGCTTCATCGGCCCATGGATTGAGGTGGTCACTCATAACCTTCTTCTTGTAGAGAAGCCCTTCCAAGTCATCTCTGAGAACATGGGTGGCTCGAAGACATGTTAGGCGTTGACCTGGGATCAGAGTCTCAAAGTCATATTCTTGAAATAATAGTAACCATCGGCAAATATTCCCCCCCAACACAGGCTTATTGACTAGGTACTTCAAAGCTGAGTGATCTGTGAACATCTTCAAGTGCCCTCCCAGTAGATAATGTCAATATTTCTGCAGGACATACACCATGGCTAGCCCCTCGTGCTCAGTATAGGAGTAGTTACGCTCCGCACTAGAGAATTTTCTACTAGCAACGCAACCGAGTGGTCAATGTCCCTCTCCCCGGGCTGCGTAAGGACAAATCCCAGGGCGATCCTAGAAGCATCTACATGGACATGGAAAACCTTTGCCCAATCAAGAAATATGAGGATAGGTGCAGAGACCATATTTTCCTTGAGTATATCAAAACTCTTATGACACTCTGCATCCCAAAAAAATGAAACGCCCTTCTTTAGCAACCTCTCCATGGGTGCTGTGATCAACGCGTACCCTTGAATAATCTTCCTATAGTAGCCTATGTTCCCAAGTATGGAGCAAAGTTGTTTCTCAGTTGTAGGGACTGCTAAGTTGATGATAACTACTACCTTGGTTGGGTCAACCATCAATCCCTACTGACAGAATATGTGGCCTAACAAGATCCCAAAAGGTACGTAGAATATGCACTTCTTAATATTTAGGGAAATTTGGTTCTTTCTACAGGCATCCAACATCATGCGCAGGTTCGAGACGTGCTTCTTTACCAATCCAAATACTGTCCAATCATCAAAATATACCTCCAAGAACTTATGAATGAACTCCTTGAATACTGCGACCACTACCCGTGAAAAGATGGCAGGGGCATTTTTGAGCCCAAACAGCATGACAGTGTACTGGAAGGATCCCCATTCGGTGGCAAACATAGTTTTGCTGTGATATTTCAATGCGATCCTAAGCTGATGGTAGCTCCTCCAAAACTCGTCAGTGAACGAGTATACTTCCTGCCCTCCCACACTATCGAGGATTTCATCAGAGAATGGCATAGGGAAGGGATCATGTACACAGGCATCATTGAGCTTGCACAGGTCGATGCAGATTCTTATTTCTCCTTTAGTATTTTTCTCCTGGACCACCATAGGGCTTACCCAATCTAAATGTTCTATTGGTTCGATGATACCGGTAGCTAGCATTTTGTCAATTTCTTCCATGAATTTCTGCTTATACTTGGGGTTCAAGCGGTAGTTTGTTGCTTCACAGGGCGTGTATCCGGTTTTAATGTGATGCGCACGACCCCCAAGTCCCCTATAATACCCTTTAGTTATGAGAATTTCGTAGGAAACAGGTCCTGGTAATCCGTGAGAAGTTTTGCAACTTTTCCAATAGTATGATCATCCCAGTAGTCCCCAATATTAGCTAGCTTAGGTTTTTCTTATGTTCCAATATTGACTTCCCTTAGCTTAAGAGGCTTCGTCACATTGATGATTTACAGTGGGGGTCCAGCAACTACTCGTTCACCCTCCGATTCTAGGATAGTGATATTTTTCAGGTATTTTTCACATTTCGCCATTGATAGATTGTGGAAGTTAGCAATATCCTGCATATCCCAATTTGATGCCCCATACTCCACACGAGGGTGTGATTCATCAAATACTAGAGCAGCTATGTCCTACAACGCTTCTTCTAATGCCTCAATTCCACCTATCAACCCGAACATCCCCTCAAAATCGTCCTTCATGGTCTCCCAATTGCGGGCACGTTGATGTAGCTCTACATCCAAATACCATGTAGTGGGGATTTCTCCCGAGGCATGAATGAATAGGTGGACCCATTCGTCCCTGATCCTTTTGCAACACACCTCCATCCATGCAGCCAAGTGCTTGCACGAGTCCCCTTGGCCAAGGAAAGTCTCCACGTGTAGGTGAAATGGAGGTTGAAACCATAGGATCATCATCTTGTGACATTCATCCCAATCCTAAAACATCCCCTTATGAGTTTCCCACCACTGCGAAGGGGTCACACACATGGCTAGGTTAAGTGCCCACATTCTTCACTCCCTTGGGACTTTTTCTTTGAATGCTCTAAGAAAATCCATAATACTACTAGAATCATCAAAGTAAGGAAGCTCTCTTACCTTTGAGGAGATACACTGGAAGCTCTTCGTGATCCTAAGACACCGTAGCGCAGATATGTCATGTAACCGATTCTGCCAATTTTTTATCTCCCCGTCGGAGTCAGAGAGGCATTCAATATCTTTCTCCCAGAAAAGAATGCCATCAGCCGTAGGATTAATCCAATCCTCATCCCAGACGGTTAGTTTATAGATATGATCCATGTCGTCTTCTTCGCGCACGGGTTCGGTATACCGTTCTCCTTCCGCTGGGTCTAGAGGGACTATTACTCTCGTACCCTCATTCTCAAAAACCATGCTCATTTTCTTCAATTTGATAATTCCTCCCATGTATATAGCCCAATCCAGTTCTAGGAGCGTAGGATAAGGGTCCAAATCTTCTACAATTTGAATTACCTCAAAATCCGCATATACCTTAACCCCTACGATATCTACCATAATCTTTGATATTCTCCCCAACAGTATGATCATATGTTGGTTATCCATGAGCAACTATATAGTAGACCATTTTAGCTTAGGTTCTCCCATCCTCTGCCACGTCTATTTGGGTAGGAAATTCACATCGGATCCCAGATCCAGGATGACCTGATCCATTTCATAATCGCCAATCTGTGCAATTAGCCGCATTTCCCGACTAGTGCGTTTCTTATTCTTGTAAAGTTTTTGAACATCTTTAACTTCTGTTGGAGGGTCAATTTTTTCTACATAGCTGTCTATCAATGCTTGAAGATTTTCTATGGCCTTCTGGTTGTGTAGCAACTTCATACATGCCTATAGGAATGGTTTAACTTTGTCTTCCACTTTTAGCTTTGTTGGAGCCTTGGAAGTACATTCCTCATCCTTGATAAAGTCTTTGCGAGCTTCTATGAAGGTTTATTTCTCTTTCTATAGGTCCAAGCTTTCCTTTTTGATAGTGGCTTTTTAGATAAGGGGTTCAACTGTAGCTCTTTCCTCAGCTCCTCCAGTAGCCATGTCGTTGCGCATTATGACATTGATATTGGGTCCCTCATCACGTGGTTATGCCTTAACCCTTTACACATTCTGCGTTGATGTCTGATGTTTTTCTTGCATTTTTGCAATCATTACTGGAAAATATTCGATCACATGATCCAATTGTCTACAATATCTACAAGATTTTCATGCAGGGTTCAGACAGTCCCTTGCGAAGTGCCCTACTTCTCCTGAATTATAACAGATCAATTGCCCTCTTCCCTGACCTGCGCTTCCACCTCTTCCCCTCCCGACCTCTGGTGGGGGAGCCTCCTCGTCTCGAGGGAGATAATGGTGAAGAAGGGTCAGCCTGTACCTTGTACAGGTTTCCTCGATCTATCATTAAGTCATATGTCTGGAAGTTGTGTTTGTCATGTCCCACAGATGAGCAGAATCGACACCATTGTTGCTTCAACTTTGGAACATAGGCACCAAGACGGGGGTAGTGGTTGGTATCATGTATTCTAGCTACGCAACAATCAGTGCACCATAACATGGGACTGCTTGGTCTAGTAGCCTCTTAAGGGCGCAATGGGTTGGGCCCCCCAGCCTACATGTAATCCACCAGCAGAGGGCACTGATCCTTGGTGTGGCCTGACACCCTACACCTTATGCACCATACGTCTGGGCTAACTTCTTTTCCTTGCTCTTTCCACAAATTCTAGATTTCGAGGTGCATTTCCTCTAGCTATCCCTGGATCTGTTGTACCCCAAACTGGGGATCATCTCTTGGCGCAACTTCTAGCTTCATAGAAATCTCCAAGGCTTTCTCTTTCGTCTCAATCGCTTGCTGACCCATAGGTCTGCGCAGGTGAGGTAATAACATGGCGATGAACCATTCCTTGTGTTTTACTCTCACTTTGATCAGAGGTCATTCCTTCAGTGTGGCTACAAAAAATGCCCTTTTCGAATAGCAATATTTTAATTAATAGTGGAAATATTCACAAGAACTTACCTCGGAATCCTTTGAAGAACCTCCGCTCCACCTCAGAGTAGGATACAAACTGATCGACTGTGAATTCTGTTACAAATCCTTCTAGCACACTATCCACCCAATGATCTACAGTTCAGGTGATTGTGTTGTCAGCCTTCTCCAACTGTTGAATCAATTCTGGAGTCCACTACATAACCTGATCGTCTTTCCAACATGTCTGGAATTCTACGAGCCTTGCTAGCCACTCGTGGATCTCGTGCGCAAAATTCACAAAGAAAATTTCATATACTTCCGTGAAAATTTATTTGTTCTTCCACTTCTCAACTATTAGCTTGGTGTTGTGATTCTCTTTTACATAAAATTCCTGAATCTGTTTTTCGAACTAGTCTTCGAGCTCCAATTTCTCAAGTCTCCAACAGCCTTGTGGAATTACTCGATCTCTCTCAAAATTATCCCAGTTGTAATATTATCCCAAAATAGTGAAAATCAACAATATTGGGGATATCTTATAATATCCCAAGATTGGAGATCCAGCAATACTTGCATAGAAAACAAATTTTCAAAAATATAAGCATCAAAAGAAAAATGCAGCCCATGAATCCATTAGATCTAACATTATATCAACCACATCTAAAAGTAAATCAGAAACAAATGTCTTTTGCCTAGTTAAACAGGCCTCCCATGCTCAAAACAACTGAAAAATGATGAAACCCCAATACTGCAACATACATAAATTACTGCATAAAGAGACAACACACTTATTTGAGGGTTATACTCAGAAAATGGAGAGATAAATCCAATCTTCTATTATATTAATCAATGAGGCATAAAAACAGAGATCTAGTCTCTTTTTACAGAGATCCAAGATGACCCGGAAAGGGTTTCTTGACAGAAATGATATACAAGAAATAATTGCTGTAGATCTATGGCTGAATCACGCTGTATAGCTGAAGCTATGCATAAAAATGGCTGACCATGCAAAGAAATTGCTGTAGAATCTCCTACTAGCTTTTCGGGAAAAAGGCTGATCCTCCTCCTGGGAAACTAGCTCTCAAAACCAGCGATTAAACCCCTCCACTGCAACATCTTAAGAAATAACGCAATTTCTGGAAGGGATTGTGTTGTTTCTGAAGGTAATTTCTTGGCCTCATACTAGATAGTGGAAAATGTAGCACAAAATACTCTCCTCATATTTCTTAAACAAGATATCCAAGCAAGAGTGGGGAATTCCAACATGAGAAAATCCTTGCATTAAACAGTGCAACAACTTAGCTAAATAGCCAAAGTATGCAAATAAGTCTAAATAGACCACATACAATACAATATTCAATCATGTCCCATATGGTAGCCATATCCTCCATTATATAGTTGATGAGCTTCCTCACCAAGGGTCCCACCCCATTATGAGGTTGCTTCCATGCACAGGCTCCTCCGCAAAAACTACGCTATCTCTATTAGTATTGTTCATCTATTTACAACATTATTTTATTTAGTCAATCTTGACTAGATCTGCATGCCTTGTCTCCTTTCACACTCAAGATGTCTTCATTTTGACTAGGTAGATTGATCTTCATTCACATTGAGTTGTCTTTGTTTAGGATCCACTCCTCATATAAAAATGTTGTTGACTTGGTCAAAATTGACTTTGTCCACACATTTAAGACCCTGTTCACACATGTGGATTCTTGATCTGGTTATTAAATGATCCCTTTTCACATTATGAGGGATTTTATTTCTACTTGAGCAATCTTATGAGCCTCCTTGCCCATTCATTCATCTAACCAGATTTTAAGAGAAAAAATAATATTCCTATTAGCTGTATGCTAATTTAGGAATATTACAGTATTCCCCTCCCAAATTTTTCTTGTCCTCAAGCAACTACAAGGGTGCTGCAAAATCTCCCCTCCTCCTCTTGTGGCCTCCTCTTTCAATAGACTCCACCATTGCTTCCGATTTTCTACAATAATTATGTCTCCCAATGGTTCTTCCCAAGTGTGCAAGTTGGCCTTTGGTGGATAAATCAAATGGCTCTCATCATGAAAGAAAGGAAGGTCTATATGGAAACATTGTTGTTGATCAATGGCCTCCCCAAGATATAATTGATGACAATCATGGGGAATTTCATCATCAATGAAGGACTCCCTCCTCCATGCTATCATCATGTTGGGGTTCCCATGTTTTGGCCAGATTGGAAAGACCAAAAGATGAGACAACATCAGAACCAATTTCAGACCTCGGGATCTAGCCCTGCTGGGTCCAAAGAGGGATCTCTCTATATGAGCAAAGGTTTATGTCTATGAGGCTCAAATGTTATGATTTTAGGCTAGTTATAAGGCTCAGGGTTTGTTTATTTGATTGTTTGTTTTGGTTGCTGGTTATCAGGAAAGAAGGGTTCAATGTGAGACCAGGATGAGCAAAGAGGGATAAGGCAGAGGTGAAATGTTCCAAGAAATATTCAAAACAATTGGGCAATGGAGTCAGGAAAGTATTTTCTTACTACTCAATAGGCAAGCTTTCAATTGGGCTAGTCATCTGAAACATAGGATCTTCAAGATGATTATGTGATGTGGAAAGTAGGAGGGGAGGAGATAACACAAATTTAGAGCACAACGTTACAGACTAGCTGGTCGCACAAGGATCCTAGTGGACAGGGCTAACTCTAATCCCCAGTGTTCCCAAATATTCCAACTGAATCTATAAAAAGAAACATCTAAGAATTGAATTCATTTAAATCATACATCAGAGAGTAGGCAAAAACATCCACTACACTGGTTAAACTAACTGAAATCATTTCTTAGATAATACATTCAAGAGAGAAACATAAATGGCAAGGAGAGCAGAAACATAGGGTACCAAACAAGGGTAAATCCTATGCCAATATTATGATGCAAGCCAGTAGAAACGAAATGAAATGAATGTAAACACAAAGATAGGAAAACATCACTGCTACTCCAGATAAGGATCTAAAGAAATGTGTCTGTCATATTAAATAGCAACACCAATCAAGTACAACATTTCCAATAGCTGAATACTCAGTCTGAAAACATTTCCTTCAACCTATCTTACAATTTTTACACAGAGACTATGTCTCAAAAGAAACTACTTGCAGTTCTCTGATAACTGATCAACAACCATTACAATGAGTTCTTCATGAATTTATAGCTCCGGAGGATAAGAGGAGTTAGGTGGAGAACTAAATGTAGTATTAAACTTCTGAAAGAAAGAGGGCCGAGGCCCATTCCGTATAAATCCTGTGCATTAATCTCTGATGTTCTTTGGGTGAACGAATGATCTATTTCAGACTATAGATAGCTCTAATATGATTCTGGAGTACTCTGACTGCAGTACTGTGTGGTGCTATTGGTGAATAAAAAAAAGATAAAGAAATGATAAAGAAATATGCCATACTGATGAAGTAAATGCTCTGATAGTACTGGGGTTGTTTCAGGGTAGGAAATATTTCTAGAACACAACATAGATTTAACACTGCATGGGCGCTCTGTCCTTTATGGAGGAAAAACATTTTGCTGCTATATAAACCCCTGATATGCATTGATTTCTGTGTGCTGTACCTTTGCATGATCTATGGGATCGTTGATCTGGTGCTTTGCCTCTAAACTGTTGTATTAAAGCTCAAAAACCTCAATTCTTAATGCTGGAATCCTTGATCATAAGCTGGTCTTTCTCCATGGCTTCATAAATGTCTCGATCTACAAAATCTGGGCTTTAATGGCACCGGATAGATTTCTTGCGAAGATTAAACTGTCCTTGGGTAATATTCATGACGCCGTAACCATTTCCGGGCATTTCCATTGTAGTACTAGCTTCCAGATTTAATTCTACCCGCGCAGCACGCCATTGAAGTAGTACATATTGAACCATGGCGTTTCTTTGCCTCTGATAGCCCTGCAAAAACATGAAATTTGTTAAGAAACCAATGGCTGGGAGTGGATGATGTGGATGATAGTGGGACTGCAGAGAAATGGCGGAAAATTTCCGTGGAATGGTGGAGAACAGAGATGGCGCAGGTTGGTGGAATGCGGAGGAGATTTAAATGAAAACCTTAATAAACCCGACCTATGAACAGATATATGAAATAGGAGGGTGGATGTATGACGAGACACGTGGAGGTGATGTGGCGGGACTGGGTGGTGACGGAAGAGTCAACAGCGGGAAGACGATTCTGGACCGTCGGATCTGAGAGGAGATCGACGGTGGGAAACATGGCGGAGGGTAGTGGAACGGTGGGCTAGGGGTACGGTGATCATGGATTAAAACCTGTGCAACTTCGTCGAGCGATGACCGTTGGATGGGCAAAGGTATATATGACGGCTTGTATGAATATCGCTGCGTGTCCCATGCCGAACGTTAACGCGCAATGGGAGGGCGGTTTTACCGTCGTACAGGAGACAGGTGTCGAGCACTGTATGGAATCGCTGGGTAATGGAAAAATACGGCCCGACCCCCATTAGTGGTGCGATGAAAACCAAGCTGTTTTATGGTATGGCACGCGGCGGGGACCACAGTGGCGAATACCTTCCGAACCGTTGATCTGGCGGTGAATGGATGGCGATGGCGCGATCAGTGGTTTGAACGGGTGAATCATGAGCGCCGTGGGTTTAAACAGTCGCCGTTCGATCTATATGGATCAATGGTGGAGAAAGTGCCCGATAAACATATGGGACCAGTGCCTTCGGGGCTAGCGCTCGGTCACAGCACTGGGTTCTATCGGGGGAAAAGGTGCGGGGGCTAGCGGAGAAGGGGCTGAGGCCTATTATATGGTCCAAAAGTTGGTTTTTAACCCTTTTAATGCATTTTGAGGCTTGAGGAGGGTAACGATGGAGAGACAGAGGGGAATTTTGAGGAAACCAAGGGCAACGGTGGGACTTTATGGAGATTTTGGATGAATTTAGGAGGTTGATGGGGATATTAGGGGGATCAAAAGGGAATTTATAAGAAGGGGAAAAGAAGGATAGAATGGGGGAACAATGCAGGGATACAAGGGGCGAAATAAAACCTTTTGGAGCATAATTCTTTATCAGCAAGGCTTGTTGACTTAAATAATCAGAGGGAAACAGTTACAAGTCAGGGAACTACAAAGGGCTGCAAGGATGATGTGTTTTCAAGGGAAATGCATTCCTTGCTTGCTTACAGAAAAAAATATCCCCTTGCTTGCTCGTCAAGAAATTTATAAGGGGTTAACAGTGGCTCCACATGGGGATGGCTTCTTCTTGAAGGAGTCAAGAATTCAGAGAGTAGATCTTTGGTGTAGGCCAGTGGCCTGCTGCTTGGCACATCCTTTTATTTCTTTGATCGGCTGCCACAATAGGAAAACATTACATCAGCAGAAAAATTTCTCCAACAAACTACCTACCCATACTACAGTTCTAGCATTTTTTCTTTTTCTAGGGTGCATTTGAGCTAGCAGACCCTTTATAAGATTTATTTTTCAAACAGAAATTAAACCTATTCTAAATCTACACCTATCACTGTTGGTCTCATATGTTTCTCTATCTAATCTAATATCTGCTGGGATTAAACAGTCCAGCAGATTTATTCCCTATATTCTACGACAGAAATTGAAAAACAGTCAAGCCAGGATTAGACTATCTAACTTTGATGCAGGAGCATTAGACCCGAAACACTTTTGTACATAAATAAACATTAGAGGGGGGTATCATGTTTATTTTCCCATGTAAATATCCGTAGTTGAGTTATTTTAGTTAATCAGAAAGGAAAATATTGTAACTGCCCGAATGATTGATGGGCACCCGAGGAGATAGTCAGTTTTGGAAGTTAATCTAATTAGAACTGTAGGAATTTGAAGAGTCTGTGAGTCATCAAGGAATTGAATCGATTCCTTGTAGTTGTATAAAATAAACCTCTGTGACAAAGTCGGGGGAGCTGCACAGGAAGGGCTACACAGGCCTGCACCTATATTTGCAGATAGCTGCATAGGAAAGGAAGAAGGCCATTAGATTGAAGATCTGGCCAGTCAGTAATTGTATGCCAATTCGTTGTGTAAATAAGAAATGTTCAGTATGTTTGTGCCTTGTGGAATTAATTCATGTGTGAATGTGTATCCGCTTTGTTTGAATAATTCCTGCATGAATGTATGTATACATCCTGATGAAGAGTCAGTGATTCTGTGTAATTGAAGTTTGAATCCCACAGCCAAAGATATGAGTGGAGTGATAGAACTCTGTATAATTTATAGTAGGAATTTCGGTGTGAAAGACGGAGCGAATCCCTGTGTATGATCGAATTTTGGTGATGCTCTGCACCTGCGCATGCACGAGAGCTCGTTGACTCTGAAATTAATGTATTCCGTCCCTGTGTGATTGCATAAGCCCGAATGCGGGTTGAGAGTCATGTTGAGATCCACCGAAGTTGACAGTGGCGTGGTATTGTAACTTTGCATGAGGACCGGAGGGACGAGCACCGTGTAATATGGGACGAAGTTGAAATGTGAAGAAATATAGCGAGGAAGAGCGAAAGACGGTGAAAATAAAGGAACGGAAACCTGAGGACAGAGATCTATATGATGGAACCTGGAGCGTAGGGGGAATTGGAACCCTGACCAAGGAACAGTAACGGCGGTTTAGAACTGAAGGGTGGTTTCCTTCGCACCACCATTATACGGAAGGCGGTATTGGAGAATTCGCACCGATTCCACAAATTGATT
This sequence comes from Pinus albicaulis, assembly GCA_034641835.2. Lineage (NCBI taxonomy): Eukaryota > Viridiplantae > Streptophyta > Pinopsida > Pinales > Pinaceae > Pinus > Pinus albicaulis. Next base: position 9,476,063 of record MU968382.1, on the reverse strand, counting down.
GACGCGTGTCCCGACCGACATTTCAAAACCGCTCGTTAAAGTGCGCCATCGCGCGTTATACATCGACTAAAGACGCTGAGCGAAATTAATACAAGCCGTCGATCTGGAGGCTCAATATTGAACGACAATCGCGTGTTGAACTTGCCCAAGGTTTAACAGAAGAGCTCGGAGGTTAAGCCAGGTACGGTGCATTCGGTTGATTGGTCTTTGGATTGTATTGTGGGGCCCGGCAGAGTCATATATAATGAATTGGTTTATTAATGATTATTCGACGTGTTATAATCTTAGTATAAGGTTCGATGGAATATGTTAAAAGAGCCTGATCAAGGTTAATTGTATATATATAGTTGGCGGTCAATTGCATATATCTATTATATATGTTGAGATATTATGGTGTGCGATGTAGGTGTCAAATGAGTTGAGCGCGTTGGTGCCGTTTTGTCCAAAGGACTTGTTGTGTTGGGAGATATAAGGTTGTAAAGGTGTTCATTAATCAAATTCTAGGAATTGATTAATTAATTGAACAGAGGATTAAGAAGACCTCATTGAATAAAAAGATGGAAATTGGAAGTGGAGAGATTGTCAAGATGGCGCACAGCTTTGGGAAATGAAATTTTGGATACATTACACACACAGACAATTAAGGAAGTATTTGGACACTGGGAATGTGGGTGAAGCGGGGTTACCCCTGCACCATAGTGGTATCAGAGCTATAATTTAATTAGCTCGTTGAAAAGTTTGTTTTGAAAATGCACATGTACTGAACGGGAAAAATATAGTTGATGTTTGAATCTGTTTGATAGAGGAAACTACAGATATGATTTGACATATAGTGAAGGTCTCCAGATGAGAAGAATCTGGATTTGAAGACAGAAGATTGCAGCAGGTAGATGCAGTGCAGGTGAAAAGAAAAGGAAAGAAGCAATATCAGTCAGGGATCTTGAGAGGTAAGAGAATGAGCCTGGTATTCAGCTAGAGGCTGGATAAGGAGGAAATTTGTAGTGTTCTCGAGAGAAGATGAGCCTTATTTGAACTTTGGTTGGAAGGTATTTTTTGCAGAAGTTAGAGTGCAGACAATTGAGTACATCTCAGCAGAAGTAGATCACAAGCTTTGAGAGCAGTGATAGAAGAATCTAGCAAGGGATTCTGAGTACAGAAAGTGTGTGGCAGAACCTGGAAGATTCCCAACAGAGGTTGGATGAGTAGAGAGAAGAGGTGTTCTTGAGAGAAGTTGCAGAGTGAAGCCTAGAAGTTTCCTGCAAAGGAGGGGACCAGTACTTGCCAAAGGCCGGAGCTCAAGAGAGAAGCTTGGTGAGGTAAGTCGCAGCAAGAGAGCTTGTTGTTGTAGAGGCTTAGTGCAGCTTGTGAGTGAAGAAATCCTAGAGAAGAGAATGGCTACTGAGGGCCATAGCAGAGACTGCAGAGATTGCAGAGGTTCTGAGAGAAACCATAGCAGAAGAGTGTGTGAAGATGCCAAAGCAAATGGCATAAGGAAGAAGAAATCCACAGATGAAGAATTGCAGAGAGAAATAGCTGAGATCAGGGAAGAGATTAATGAACTGAAGAGAAGGATAGAAGAAAGCCAGAGAATTGGTTGGCTCATGAAGAAGAAGATAAAGTGGCAAAGGCTACTAAGGAAGAAGGAGCAGATGATGAATTCTCGAAAGAAAAAGGAAATACTCAGGGCAATTGAGTATTTGGAGAAGGACTTTGAGACTGAAGCTTCAAGTGGGACCAAGGGGTCTAAGAGCCTTACATCTGACATATTTTGTGTGTTTTCAGGAATAGCAGGTGAACAGACTGCTGATGTTGTCACTGAGGAAGAAAATGGAGCAGCTACATGTTTTGGGGATGTCCATGTACAGTTGGAGAAATATTCTTCTTTCCAACATATTGGAAGCAGAAGAGATGTAGTTTGTGATATTGGCCAGAAGCTGGAGGTTGAACAGCTTGAGGACTCTGAAGAAGGAACCATTGAAGAATCTCTGGGAAAGATAGACTACTTGGAACAGTAGAAAGATTTGGTGACCAAATCACCAATTGAGACCATGAGGTCTAATGTTTTTACAACTGACAAGTTGTGTGTGAATGCAGGTGTTACTGAAGGCAGTTCACATGGTGAGAATGTGACAGATGAAGTTGACTGTTGCCAAGCAAGATATGATGAGTATCTTTCAGATGGAGAACAGATGGAACTACTGCAGCAGAAGGAATTCATTAATTCCTTATTTGGTAGAAGAGATTGTTTCTATGGAGTTGATGATGATGAACTTGTCATTAATGCTGATAATGACAGACTGCTTTTGTTAAATGGCCATAATGGGCAGGTAGCTAGAGTCCTTGCAGAGATGGGAAATCGAGATTTTATTCTGATGAAGGTTGAGGAGATAGTGACAGCAGAAGATAGAGAAGATTGTGGTGAGATGCCAAGATTGTGGCATGAGCAGAGGATAGAACCACAGAGAGAAGGTGTTCAGATGGTAAGGACAGAGATGGTTGAAGATGAGAAAGTTCCTTCTTGTGAACCAGAGCAGAAAGACATCCTTGAAGAGGATGGTGCAGAAGAGAGACTGGCTGATAGTCTCAAGAAATGTTTGAAGATTTGGAATCAGTATTCTGATGTGCTGATGGAAGAGAAAAGAAAGTTGGGACAGCATACTGAGGTTCTGACAGAAGAAGGAAAGGCTTTGATGCCTTGTGAATTTTTTTTTAACAAATGTTTGAGGAGTGCAGATCCTGTTGATGCTGAAGGAGAATTGACAGCATGGGGCAGTCAATTGAAAGAGAAGGAGAATTCTGTGGAAGACTTTAAACCATGGAATGGGGAAATTGAGTTGTTAGAGAGTATGTTGAAACAGCAGGATTCCTTATAAGAGAGAAGACCTCAATTTCAGAATTGGGGGCTGCAAAATGAGAAGACACAATGGGATGGAGATAGAAAATAATTGTTGATTGAATCATCAGTAGGGACCATTGGGTCTTGGGGGTTTGGAACTAAGGAAGTGGATGTGTTGACAGGCAAGGCAGAAGACAACCCATCACTTGGAATTGTCTTAGAAGAAGAAGAGCTATTGCAGAATGAGGATGAGCAGCTGAATGAAGATGAGATAGCCATGTCTCATGTGCAGGAAAGGATTGTTGCTGTTGATAGCAAGGATGAATTGGCTTGTTCGAATAGCTAAGAGAAGATTGAAGAGAAGACTGTATGGCATACTATTAGGGCTGTTACAACAGTGGAGAACCAGAGTTTCACTCTAACAGAAGATGAAGATACAGTGGCTAGAGAACTTGATTTGATTGCTGGAATCAATCAAGAAGAAGGAAGGAAATTGCTGAAGATTTCCAGAACAGAAGAAGAAGATGCTGAACTTGAGTTGCAGCATGGAGAAGATTTGTTTGGCCAAAGGAGATGGCAAGAATGTTTGGTGAAGATATTCAGAAAAGGAGGTGAAATGCCAGAGCAGCAGCTTGGAGTGTTGCTGGAGAGAGTGCTGAAGCAACAAGCTGAAGTGTTGCCAGCAGAGGAGCATAAGTTTTACTGTTGCAGAGAGGACATGGATGATTGGGTGGCAGTAAGCATAGGAGCTTGGGCAGCAGTAAGAACTGAAGAGATGAGAATGCATCAAACAGAAGCAAGCATCCTGCAGTCAAAGGAAATATTAGACAAAGAGATTGAATTTGTAAGGAGACTGATGCAGAAGATGCCTCAGAGGAGAATAGTAGCAAAGAAGCAAGGAATTAGCAGCAGCAAGAAAGAGACAGTCATTGGCTATGAAGGCATATCAAGTGGAAAGCTACAGCACAAGGTATGGCAGCCAGGAGGAAGGCGAAAGAATAATTCTGCAACAAATAACCAGTTGCAGAACAGAGTATGGGATCCAGGCAGATAAAGATAAATCACATGATCAGGAGATCATGAATCATTTGGACCTGGGGAGTCTGATGCAGGAGCATTAGACCCGAAACACTTTTGTACATAAATAAACATTAGAGGGGGGTCTCATGTTTATTTTCCCCATGTAAATATCCGTAGTTGAGTTATTTTAGTTTATTAGAAAGGAAAATATTGTAACTTCCCGAATGATTGATGGGCACCCGAGGAGATAGTCAGTTTTGGAAGTTAATCTTATTAGAACTATAGGAAGTTGAAGAGTCTGTGAGTCATCAAGGAATTGAATCGATTCCTTGTAGTTGTATAAAATAAACCTCTGTGACAAAGTCGGGGGAGCTGCACAGGAAGGGCTACACAGGCCTGCACCTGTACTTGCAGAGAGCTGCATAGGAAAGGAAGAAGGCCATCAGATTGAAGATCTGGCTAGTTAGTAATTGTATGCCAATTCATTGTGTAAATAAGAAATGTTTAGTATGTTTGTGCCTTGTGGAATTAATTCATGTGTGAATATGTATCTGCTTTGTTTGAATAAGTCCTGCGTGAATGTATGTATAAATCCTGATGAAGAGTCACTGATTCTGTGTAATTGAAGTTCAAATCCCACAGCCAAAGATATGAGTGGAGTGATAGAACTCTGTATAATTTACAGTAGGAATTCTGGTGTGAAAGACGGAGCGAATCCTTGTGTATGATCGAATTCTGGTGATGCTCTGCACCTACGCATGCACGAGATCTCGTTGACTCTGAAATTAATGTATTCCATCCCTGTGTGATTGCATAACCCCGAATCCGGGTTGAGAGTCATGTTGAGATCCACCGAAGTTGACAGTGGCGTGGTATTGTAACTCTGCGTGAGGACTGGAGGGACGAGCACTGTGTAATATGGGATGAAGTCGAAATCTGAAGAAATACAATGAGGAAGAGCGAAAGACGGTGAATAGAAAGGAACAAAAACCTGAGGACAGAGAACTATACGACGGAACCTGGAGTGTAGGGGGAATTGGAACCCTGACCAAGGAATAGTAACGGTGGTTTAGAACTAAAGGGTGGTTTCCTTCGCACCACCATTATACGGAAGGCGGTATTGGAGAATTCACACCGATTCCACAAATTGATCGATGCGTGTCCCGACCGACATTTCAAAACCGCTCGTTAAAGTGCGCCATCACGCGTTATACATCGACTAAAGACGCCGAGCGAAATTAATACAAGCCGTCGATCTGGAGGCTTGATATCGAACGACAATCGCGTGTTGAACTTTCCCAAGGTTTAACAGAAGAGCCCGGAGGTTAAGCCAGGTACGGTGCATTCGGTTGATTGGTCTTTGGATTGTATTGTGGGGCCCGGCGGAGTCATATATAATGAATTGGTTTATTAATGATTATTCGATGTGTTATAATCTTAGTATAAGGTCTGATGGAATATGTTAAAAGAGCCTGATCAAGGTTAATTGTATATATATAGTCGGCGGTCAATTGCATATATCTATTATATATGTTGAGATATTATGGTGTGCAATGTAGGTGTCATATGAGTTGAGCGCGTTGATGCCGTTTTGTCCAAAGGACTTGTTGCGTTGGGAGATATAAGGTTGTAAAGGTGTTCATTAATCAAATTCTAGGAATTTGATGAATGAATTGAACAGAGGATTAAGAAGACCTCATTGAATAAAAAGATGGAAATTGGAAGTGCAGAGATTGTCAGGATGGCGCACAACTTTGGGAAATGAAATTTTGGATACATTACACACACAGACAATTGAGGAAGTATTTGGACACTGGGAATGTGGGTGAAGCGGGGTTACCCCTGCACCAGACTTGCTGTGGATCCAAGGCATAAAGGCAGTTGCACATGGACGAAATTTGTAGAAACTGAAAACAAAACTATGAAGGCTTGGGATCTGAAACTTGAAACATCCTTATTTCCCTTTGTGACTCAAGTTTTGAGCATGTTAGAGTCACTTCTTGTCTTCATTTTAGCTCTGGTTTTGGGCATGTTAGAGCTGATTCTTTTTTCTTCTTTGCTGGTCCAGATTTTGGGCATGTTAGGACCAGCTGCTTTACTTTCTTTGGCTCAGGTTTTGAGCTTATCAGAGCCAATATTTTGCACATCAGAGGTTCATGTTTTAAGCATGTCTAAACCTCTCACTATCCTCTATTTTTTTGAAGCATTTTTCTCTTTTCTTGAAAATAAAAACTGCAATGGTATGTACAATGGAACTGGAAACTGGAAATTGTGAATTAGCAGAAGTATTGTTTGAGCATCCTGCCATTGATAGGACCCCCAAACAGCTCAGTGCCATCTAATTCTTGTGAGAAGAAAGCATTTGGACCCACAGTGGCCTAGATGAGGTATGGACCTTGCCATAAACTGTCAAACTTGCTGTGCTTTCCTTTATCCTCTCTTCTCGAATCCCACTTCAGAACCTTATCTCCAACTTTGAAATCAGCAGATTTGGTTCTTTTGTCAAACAATTTCTTTATATTCTCATAAAATTTCACTGCTCTGTTGTAGACCTCTTCCATTGTTTGCTGAAGATGGATTGTTTGGTTTATTCTCCTCACCATACTATCTTCTTCTGTTTGGATCTCCTGCACCAGCTTGATCACTAGTATCCCAAGGCTGGTAGGGAATACTGCTTCTGTTCCATAGACCAGCTGAAATGGTGACATGCCAATGGATTTCTTTGTTGTAAGCCTGTCAGCCCACAAAGCATGCACTAACTTGTTATGCCATGATTTTTTGTTCTCTTCCAATAGCTTCTTGATGATGATCACCAGGCTCTTTTTTGATGATTCATCTAATCCATTACCTTGAGGGTAATAGGAAGTTGAATGACCAAGTGCTATTTGATACCTGTTGTTGTACCCAACCAGATCTTCATCTAATTATTCAAATGGGCCGAAATTCCATATTCAAATACTACATTAAGGCCTGGCCCCTTTTGCCGCAAGCTCAAACCACTTCCCCGCCGTGCATCATTATGAAGCTTCATTATAAAGTTTTATGTATATAAAACCTCGTTTATGAATCGCAATCGCAATGTCCATTCCAATCGAGAGTTGAGTTACAACTGTTCCGATTAATCCATCGCAAACATTTGCGATGCGATTGATCGGGTCATCACACCTCTCTAATTACCCCACCGCCCCGATCGATCACGTCACACTTCCTCCCCGTTGCGATTGCAATCACCTCCATGCCCCGATCTCCGATCGCGATTGACCTGCTGGGCCCCACCATATGATACTTTCGCCCGTCCATATAAAAGGCCTTTTCCTTGGTAAATCAGAAAGTCATTGGAATTTCAGTTTTAAAAGGGGATTCGCCCCCAATCGCATCAGAAGTTATCTGTGTGTCATTCCTCCCCTCTCCCCCTTATGATTCCCGATTGCGATTAGATCCCCGGGTCCCACTCCATGATATCCACGTCATCCCTTCCGCTAATCCTCTCGTACGCCCGCGTGTCACCTACATCCACCCCAGTCATTTGTGTTCTCCGTTGACACATATTATCACAAATTCATATTATATACCTCTTCCTTCTTTATCTAGTTCCATTCCATTGTAAATCCTACCGCTGCCTTTCGTGTCTCCACCATTCTCTTGTGTTTTCCACTGTTCCCCATTGTCCACCATTTCTGCGTGTCTTCACCTTCACACGCATGTAAATCATCACGCCATTATCTCAGTGCCTGTTTTCCTTAAAATGTTTATGGATTTTTGCAGGTTGTAGCAACAGGGAGCCTCCATTAATTTCCGTTCCCATTAACGGAGACCGAATGCATTTCAAAGGATCATTCAGCAGGTGTAGAATAATGGAGAAAAAACCTGGGGAGATGTACTGATAAGACCATCATTTATGGAAGCTAAATGAACATTTATTGAAACCCCAGGGCAATTCAAAAGGGGCGGGTGCTAGTAGCTGAAAACATAAATGAGGTTACAAAGAATATCAACAGAAGATCAAGGAGTTCAGTGTCCGGCACCGAAAAATATAAATTCCAACTCCAGGCTCAAGGGGATGAGAGTACCATGCACGAACACAAGCAACCTCAAGGCTTTATTGCAGCAGATTTTCCCCTCCAGCTAAGTACAGTCATTTATATGGTAGTCATTACTGGTATGGGCGCGAATGTTTTCCGCCATTTTGTCCAAATTAAGTCATTAAGTGCGCTCCACCTACCTCCTTCTCGAGAATTCTCTTTCTTTTCTATAAAAGCCCAGAAATAAGACATTAGAAGGGTTCCAAATTTCTATCAGCAAACTGTGCAGTGAGAAGGCTTTTGTATACATTTTGTAATATTTCTGTATGAAGGTTCAGAGCCTGTAGGGTCTCAGTGAGGAGGAGTGATAACTGTAATGAGGATTCTGGTCTTTGGTATCTCACAGTATGTAATTTCTCTTATGTGTTAATACAATATCTCATTTCATGCTATTTATCTTCTTGTATCATGTTCTAGAATGCAAGTGGCTCACTAGTTTTCAGTAAGGATTCATCCTTGTTGGTGCCCTTTCTGGAATTAGTCAAGCGCTTTAAATAGGCCTAGTCATGATATACTGTTCCATGTTCATCTCTTCCATATTTTCTGCTATATTAGTTACTTGAGGAGGGTGCTTTTAAAACGCCATTTTCATATAAGGATTCATAGATTAATATGCCCTTATGTGGTTCTGTTGTGTATCTGGGTATCAGTCTCATGTTAACTAATATCTTCTTTATGTTTCCTCACTGCACTCACTTCCTGATATTTGATTTCTGTGATATATTATTTGAACCGGCCCTCTTTACAGTAAGCTGTCTCTTAACTGTCTGATGCCTTTGTATTAGAGTTTTACATGATGTTCCTGCATTATTCTTATCTTTGTATCAGCTTCTGAGAGAGATTGGTCCCATTTAAATTATCTTCCTTGTTCAACAAGAGATAGTAAGAGAGCTCTTTGGACTGACAACCCAAGCTATATAATGAGCTCCTTGCTATATTAAGATGTCCTAGGCACTGGTCTATGGCAACTCTAGACTGTCTCTAGGGGGGTGACAAAATCATCCACAACATCTTTCTGGTGCCGTTGCCGGGGATCGAATTCAAGAATATCAGTTTCCCTGGGTCTCGACAAATTGTTTTCACTCTCTAATCAGGTGAGCACAGAGAGTTGAAGAGTTGCGTATCTCTCACCTTGGCGACTCCACTGCTTTCATTTGATAAATTTATTGGTAGTCCTGGCTCCTTGTAAGCCGCATTTGAGGTTAGATACATCTCAATCAAAGACACCTTACGTGTCTGACCCAGAGAAGATCATTCATAAAAGAGTTTGGAAGGAGAGGAAGTCGGTTCATGCTGAAAACCCTGAATATTCCGTTGAAGATTAACCGCCCTCTTCTTCTCAAGAAGTTAGAACAGAAAATCTTGAGTTTTACTCGGAAACTCCACATAGAGGAAGTACCTGGATTGAAGAAGATTCTCATCCTACTTTCGAGGCTGAGGAAATTAAAGAAGTTACAGAAGTAGCTCCTGTTAACCGTGAACTATTCCCATCTACACCTCAGGCTTCTGTGCAATATATTCCCATTGTCATTCATACTCCACTTCCTCCTACTCCTCTCCCTTCATTTGTTTCTTAGACTGTTGCTCAACCCCCACCTCCCCCAATGGCTAATGTTCCATCTTTCCTATTAAATAAATATGCTCCACTGGCCTTACCTCAAGTGCTGAATGATATGCCACAGGATTATTTGAAGATTCTGCCAAGATTTAATGGTGAAAATGAAATTGATGCTCTGAAACACCTTGAGACTTTCTGCTCTTTTGCAGAAAACTTAAATGTTGAACATTTGGACGTGGTCTTAAGATTATTTGTACAATCTCTGGAGGGTGAAGCCAGAAAATGGTTCAAGACATTGGGGAACCGTTCAATAACCACCTGGGATATTATGGAGAATACTTTTCTCAGAAAATGGGGAGAAAAGAAAGATCATGGTCAATGTCTTACTGAGTTTAATACTTTGAAGAAGAAGCATAATGAAGGAGTGGAAAAATTTAATAAAAGACTTAACAAGTTATATTTGAGCCTGCCTCCTGAAATGAAGCCCCATGAAACAGCTGCTAAGATAGTTTTTATAGCAGCCTTTGATTTTGATTTCGGCTTCTCGTTGAGGGAAAGAAAACCTGCTACGTTAGACGATGCATAGTCAGATGCTCTGGAGTTGGAAGAAAATTTTGCCTCTACTGGAAAATTAAAGGGAAAAGCTGAACAAGATACTAGGAGGAGAGGCAAAGAAGAAGTTTCCTCCTCTAATCAGGAAAAGGATTCAGACAAGATGGATGAAATAAGAAAAATGATAAAGAAGATGGTCAAGCTTGAACTGGAAGCTAAAAATGCAGCTCCCAAGAATTTCTATAATGCTCCAAACAGAGGATACAATCCCTAGTACAGAAGACCCCCATTGCAGATATTGCCAAGAGAAGCAAAGGAGCAACAAGATCAGGTACCACATCCTTTGTACCTGGAAGGACCAGCAGATGACTCCACTGGAGATGCAGCTTATGGATTAGAAGACTCAAATCTAGCTTTTTCAAATAATGATGATATGGAATGCCCATTGCAAGATGAAGAAGAAGAAGCAGAGATTGACCATTATTGTAAGCAATTTGCTGATTTCATGCAAGCACAATTCAATGTAAAGTATGATCTCAGATCTTCAAGAAAGAGGACCCGAAGTCAAGACCAAGAAGAAGAGCCACCTCAGAAAGAAGCATCTGCTCAGAAGGAATCAGCAACAAAGAAGAACATAGAAAAAGGTAAGAATCCTCTAAATGCTCCTTTGCAGCCCAATGACCAGATTCCTTCTTCTTCAAAAATAGTCATTCCTCCAAATGCTGAGCCTGTGTCAAAAGAAATTAAATCCTTAGCTGAAAATAAAGAGTCAAAAGAAGTAGTGATAGAGAAGCCCCCATCTGCTTTCAATCTACAAAAAGAACTTGAGAAAATTAAGATTCCAGTTCCCCTGACCGAACTGCTAAAACAGCCTGTATATCAGTCTCAAGTTACTTCTTTCATACCTCCTCCTGAAACACCGATTGTGCCCGATAGTTTAAACCTTCAAGAAGAAAGACCCATGGTAGTCTTTGGTCCACATGTAGAAGAGATAGATCCTTCTACTCCTCCTTTTTATGTGTCTCTAGTCATCCATGACCTACTGTTACACAATTGTATGTTAGATTCTGGGGCTTCCCATAATCTTATGCCTTTGTCTGTCATGGAACAACTAGGACTGAAAATTACAAGACCATACAAATACCTATATTCATTTGATTCTAAAAGATTTAAATGCTTGGGAATGATTAAAGATTTAGTGGTCAATTTGGCCCAAATTCCAGCAAAGAGTGTGGTCATGGACATTCTGGCTGCTGATATCCCAGCTCGCTTTGGCATGCTGCTGTCAAGGTCCTGTGGTACGAAAATTGGTGGGTCAATCAAGTTGGACATAACATATGCTACTGTCCCAGTCTTTGGAGGTCAGGAGAGAAGGTTATACAGGGAGACTAGATTTGTTAAAATGGTAACTAAGGTTGACTGCTCAGCGAATTCTCCAGTCTATAACAAAGAAGGAGAATTCTCATGTTTAATGTTAGAAGAAAATCAAAATTATGCTCATGATCCCCTTTTTGGTCAAATCCAAGCTGAGCAACCTAAAGAAGATCAGGAGTCAGAAATTTGGACTTTGCATTTTGATGGGGAAAATTCAAAAGAAGGCAATGGAGCTGGGGTATTATTAATCTCTCCTGCAGGAAAATGGGTACCATTGTCCTTTAAATTAGAGTATGAGGCTACCAATAATGTAGCTGAATATGATGCACTTTTGTTGGGACTGCAAACAGCTAGAAACATGGGCATCTGAAGCTTAAAAGTCATGGGAGACTCTAAGCTAGTGGTAAGACAGATTAGAAATCAATGCCAAACCAAGCATCCCCGACTGAGAGCATATAGAAACGAAGTATGGGACATGATAGAAAATTTCTTCTCAGCATTTAACATACAGTTCATACCTCGGGAGCAAAACAGGATAGCAGATTCCCTTGCTGTAGCTGCCAGTACATTCCGTCCTCCTCAAAACCCGCTTCTAAGATATGAAGTGGAGGTACGTTACAGGCCATCTATCCCAGATAATATCAAGCACTGGCAGGTATTCGAAGATGATGAACAGATGAAGAGATTCATGGAGACAGTGGGAGAATTTTCCAATATGGAGATTGATGACAACGAAGAAGAGGAAGTTGAAAGTATTGTAGAAAACAGATGGGAAGAGAAGATAGCAGGTAATAAAGTGCTGCAGCTGAAAGGAAATGTTATACCTAGAGGTCTGGTGCCTCTAGAAAGATTATTTAACAACGATGATATTCCATTGCAGCCAAACAAAGCGACAGAAGAAGATCAAGTGGGAGACTTGAATCTGGGTACTTATGCTGATCCCAAAATTGTAAAATTATCTAAAAGAATCCCAAAAGAATACAAAGAAAAATATTTGAAGTTGTTTCAATCTTACAAAGATGTATTTGCTTGGTCCTATCAGGACCTAAAAAAATTTGATATTAATATAATGCAGCATAAAATCCCTTTGAGGGAAGATGCGAAGCCATATAAGCAGAAGCTCAGACAGATAAATCCTCTGCTGCTTCCCTCCATTGAAAAAGAAATCAAGAAGTTACTGAAGGCCAAAATAATTGTGCCATTGAGATACTCAGAATGGATAGCAAATCTTGTTCCTGTTCGAAAGAAAAATGGAGAAATAAGGCTGTGTGTGGATTTCAGAAATTTAAATAAAGCATCTCTAAAGGACAATTATCCACTGCCCAAGATGGACCACATCCTGCAGAAAGTAGTGGGAGCATCCAGAATGTCAATGATGGAAGGTTTTTCTGGCTACATTCAGGTGGCCGTACTTCCAGAAGATCAGAAGAAAACCGCATTCACTACACCATGGGGAACATTTATGTATGCCAGGATGCCATTTGGGTTGATTAATGCAGGAGCTACTTTTCAGACGGCAATGGACATAGCCTTTTTTGGGGAGCGGGACAAGTTTCTGGTGGTATATCTTGATGATATCACAGTGTTTTCAAAGAACGATGATGAGCATATTGAGAATTTAAGAAAAACTTTTGAAAAGTGCAGGAGGTATGGCTTATCCCTTAATCCTCAAAAATCTTTGTTTGCATTAGACGAGGGAAAACTCTTAGGGCACATTGTAACTAAAGAGGGTGTGAAAATAGACCCTAAGAGAGTGGAAGTAATAAATAGTATTCCTTTACCCAGGAATAAGAAGGAAGTACAGGTTTTTTTAGGTCGAATCAATTTTTTGAGAAGGGTCATTCCTAACTATGCCGAGATAGTTAGGCATATAACTGATATGTTGAAAAAGGATAATGAAGTAAAATGGTCCCAGGAGTCTAGGGATGCATTCATAAGGATAAAACAGGCGTTCACTGAAGCTCCTGTGCTAGCTGGACCAGATTACAAAAAGCCATTTATGATATTTTCATTTGCTTCGCCTCATACCATTGCTGGAGTATTATTGTAGAAAAATGAAGAGGGGTATGAGCAGCCTATAGCTTTCTTCAGTCAAGTCCTTTATGATGCTGAATTGAAATATAATATATTGGAGAAGCAGGCATATGCCCTGTTAGAATATATGTTTTGCAATCTCACATTACTGCCTATGTCCCCACAGCAGCTGTCAAAGACATTCTTGTTTAGGGAGATATCGAAGGCAAAAGAGGAAGATGGATTGCAAAAATACAAGAATATGATTTGGACATAAGGCCTACCAAATTGATTAAAGGACAGGGACTTGCCAAGATGTTGTCTGAATCGAATCATCAAGCTTTGGGCATTAATTTATCTGTGATAGCAAATGAAGAATTCGAGAAAGAAGAAGAACAGCAAGGGCTAGAAATGGCCACTCAAAAGATACATATGAAATATCTAACTAGTCCTTGGTATAAAGAAATAGTTGAATACCTTTTAACACTTAGTTGTCCTCCAAGTTGTGATAAGATAAAATACAGAGCTGTAAGGATGAAATCCCAGAAATATATAATTGCCAATGGACAGCTCTATTGGAGGGACCCTCTAGGTATATTACTGTTATGCCTCACAGAAAATGAAGTGCAGAATGTAATGACAGAATTTCACGAAGGAATTTGTGGAGGACATTACAGTTGGAGGGCTACAACTCATAAAATCTTGAGGGCTAGTTTTTACTGGCCAAAACTGTACTCAGATGCTTTTTCTTGCGTCAGAGCATGTGACAAGTGCCAAAGATTTGCAGAAAGACAGAAATTAGCAGCTTTGCCCTTGATTCCTATTCATGTGAATGAACCATTTCAGAAATGGGGATTAGACTTTATAGGAGAAATACATCCCCCATCAAGTGGCCAATATAAATGGATACTAACAGCCACAGATTATTTCACGAAATGGGTGGAAGCCATACCTACCAGAAATGCTACAGATGCCGTAATAATGAGGTTTATGGAGGAAAATATCATATCTAGGTTTGGCTGTCCTGCTAGAATTGTAACTGACAACGCGCAGGCTTTCAAGTCTGCCAGGTTTGTAAATTTCTGCCAAAGGTATAACATTACATTGACTCACTCCACAGCTTACTATCCACTGGGGAATGGCTTAGCAGAGTCTTCTAATAAAACCCTGGTGAGGGCCCTGAAGAAAACAATAAGTGAGAATCATAAAAACTGGGACTCTCAATTAAAATTTGCTCTGTGGGCGAATAGGATAACCAGTAAGAGAGCAACAGGGAAATCCCCCTATGAATTGGTATATGGGTGAGAAGTTGTGTTTCCTGTGCAATTGGCATTACCAGTAGCACGTTTCATGCAGGAAAGTCAGGAAGAACCAGATGATATGATCAGAAGAATAAGTCAATTAGTGGAATTAGAGGAGACACGAGACCAGGTAAATCAGAGACTGGAAGAATATCAGGAAAAAATGAAGAATATTTTTTATCGCCACGCAAAAGATAGAAAATTTCAAATTGGAGACCTGGTTCTCAGGTGGGATGTTCGAAGAGCAGAAAAGGGCAAGCATGCTAAATTTGATCCGCTATGGTTCGGTCCTTTCAAAATTGTAAAGCAGGGAAGGAACAATACTTTTGTGCTGGAAAATTTACAGGGCGATGTGTTGGATGCCCCTGTAAATGGACAATTTCTCAAGCCCTATTTTCAGAGTTGATCCAGGCAGAGCAAGTTGGATTGTAATATATTGTATATATTTTTTTTTTCACTTCAGTTTTGGTTTGATGAGCGCGCTGATGGAAGATCATTGGTCTGCAGGTTCTCGACGCATTCAAGCATGAACACGTCGTCCCCAGGTGGAGCCAAATGTTGTACCCAACCAGATCTTCAGCTAATTATTCAAATGGGCCGAAATGCCATATTCAAATACTACATTAAGGCCTGGCCCCTTTTGCCGCAAGCTCAAACCACTTCCCCACCGTGCATCGTTATGAAGCTTCATTATAAAGTTTTATGTATATAAAACATCGTTTATGAATCGCAATCACAATGTCCGTTCCAATCGAGAGTTGAGTTACAACTGTTCCGATTAATCCATCGCAAACATTTGCGATGCGATTGATCGGGTCATCACACCTCTCTGATTACCCCACCGCCCCGATCGATCCCGTCACACTTCCTCCCCGTTGCGATTGCAATCACCTCCATGCCCCGATCTCCGATCACGATTGACCTACTGGGCCCCACCATATGATACTTCCGCCTGTCCGTATAAAAGGCCTTTTCCTTGGTAAATCAGAAAGTCATTGGAATTTCAGTTTTAAAAGGGGATTCGCCCCCAATCGCATCGAAAGTTATCTGTGTGTCATTCCTCCCCTCTCCCCCTTATGATTCCCGATTGCGATTAGATCCCCGGGTCCCACTCCATGATATCCACGTCATCCCTTCCGCTAATCCTCTCGTACGCCCGCGTGTCACCTGCATCCACCCCAGTCATTTGTGTTCTCCGTTGACACATATTATCACAAATTCATATTATATACCTCTTCCTCGTTTATCTAGTGCCATTCCATTGTAAATCCTACTGCTGCCTTTCGTGTCTCCACCATTCTCTTGTGTTTTCCACTGTTCCCCATTGTCCACCATTTCTGCGTGTCTTCACCTTCACACGCATGTAAATCATCATGCCATTATCTCAGTGCCTGTTTTCCTTAAAATGTTTATGGATTTTTGCAGGTTGTAGCAACAGGGGGCCTCCATTAATTTTCGTTCCCATTAACGGAGACCGAATGCATTTCAAAGGATCATTCAGCAGGTGCAGAATAATGGAGAAAAAACCTGGGGAGATGTACTCATAAGACCATCATTTATGGAAGCTAAATGAACATTTATTGAAACCCCAGGGCAATTCAAAAGGGGCGGGTGCTGGTAGCTGAAAACATAAATGAGGTTACAAAGAATATCAACAGAAGATCAAGGAGTTCAGTGTCCGACACCGAAAAATATAAATTCCGACTCCAGGCTCAAGGGGCCGAGAGTATCATGCACGAACACAAGCAACCTCAAGGCTTTATTGCAGCAGATTTTCCCCTCCAGCCAAGTACAGTCATTTATATGGTAGTCATTACTGGTATGGGCGCGAATGTTTTCTGCCATTTTGTCCAAATTAAGTCATTATGTGCGCTCCACCTACCTCCTTCTCGAGAATTCTCTTTCTTTTCTATAAAAGCCTAGAAATAAGACATTAGAAGGGTTCCAGATTTCTATCAGCAAATTGTGTAGTGAGAAGGCTTTTGTATACATTTTGTAATATTTATGTATGAAGGTTCAAAGCCCGTAGGGTCTCATTGAGGAGGAGTGATAACTGTAATGAGGATTCTGGTCTTTGGTATCTCACAGTATGTAATTTCTCTTATGTGTTAATACAATATCTCATTTCATGCTATTTATCTTCTTGTATCGTATTCTAGAATGCGAGTGGCTCACTAGTTTGCAGTAAGGATTCATCCTAGTTGATGCCCTTTCTGGGATTAGTCAAGCGCTTTAAATAGGCCTAGTCATGATATAGTGTTCCATGTTCATCTCTTCCATATTTTCTGCTATATCAGTTGTTCTAGGAGGGTGCTTTTAAAATGCTAGGATTGTGTATGGATTCTTGAATCGGCAAGCCCATACATGGTTTTGTTGTATATCTGGGTATCATTCTAATGTCAACTGGTATTCTCTTGTTATTCCTCTCACTGCATCCACTTTCTGATATTTGATTTCTGTGATATATTATTTGAACTGGCCCTCCTTACAGTAAGTTGTCTCTTAACTGTCTGATGCCTTTGTATTGGAGTTTTACATGATGTTCCGACATTATTCTTATCTTTGTATTAGCTTCTGAGAGAGATTGGTCCCATTTAAATTATCTTCCTTGTTTAACAAGAGATAGTAAGCGATCTTTTTGGACTGACAACCCAAGATATATAAGGAGCTCCTTGCTATATTAAGATGTCCTAGGCACTGGTCTATAGCAACTCTAGACTGTCTCTAGGGGTGACAAAATTGTCCACAACACCTGTGACAAAAATCAACCATCTTCTTGGATCCAAAAGTAGTAGCATTATCAATGATTATTTTCCTTGGGTAGCCAAACCCAGAGAGGATGTGACCTTCTAGGAAACTAATGATGACTGAATCTGTGGCATTCCTAGTGGGTATGGCCTCTATCCACTTAGTGAAATAATCTGTGGCTGTTAGGATCCATTTTTTCTGCGCAGAAGAAGCAGGGTGAATCTCCCCTATGAAATCTAGGCCCCATTGTAGAAAGGAACCTTCAACAGTGATGGGTTGTAGGGGTAAAGGGAGGAGTTTTCTTTTGCCCTCAAAGCTCTAGCATTTGTGGCAGGCAACTATCATTTTATGGAAATCATTGAAGAGTGTGGGCCAATAGTAGCCAGCTCTGAGTATTTTTTTTGCAGTGGCTTTCCAACTCAGGTGGCCTCCACATTCTCCAGCATGGAATTCTTGTTTAACCCTCTCTTCCTCATTCTCAGGCAAACATTTAAGCAATAGGCCATTAGGATTCTTCCAGTATAAGTTTTCATTCACAATGCAGTAATTTCTGGTTTTTAGCTTTAAGAATCTGGCCTTGGTCTTTGATAATTTGGGAGGAGCGTTGAGGTGTGTAAGCACATACAGAATGTCGAAATACCAAGGAGAGCTTTGAAATTTTTCCTCAATAGTGAGATCAGGCAATTCTTGTTGCTCATCCAAGGTATTTATCATGTTAATGTCTAGGGCTCGTAGGTTTGATTCAACCATTAATTTAGCTAAGCCCTGACCTTTAATAAGTTTGGTGGGTTTTATCTCAAGGTCATACTCTAAGATCACAGCTATCCATTTTCCCCTTTTCCCATCTGGGTCTTGGGATAGTATATCTTTGACTATGATGTTGGGCACATAAGATACGGTGTGAGAATGAAATATATACACCATGAAGTCTTTCAAGGCCTTAATCAGAGCATAGCCCTATTTCTCCATTATGTTGTATTTCAAGGGTGCATCTCTGAGTCCTTTGCTAAAGAAGGAAATTGGTTGTTCCATTCCCTCTGTGTTTTTCTGCAGCAAGACTACAGCCACTGTGTGCTTAGAGGCAAATGAAAATATCAGGAAATATTTGGAGAAATCTGGGCTGATTAGGACGGGAGCTTGGGTATGTGCAAGTTTCATTGATTCGAAGGATTGTTTAGCTCCAATAGTCCATTTGACTCCTACACCTTTCTTCAGCATGTTCGTCATGTTCCTAAGGTGTTCAGCCAGATTTGGAATAAACCTCCTAAGGAAGTTAATCTTCCCAATGAAGGACTGTAATTCCTTGATGTTTCTTGGGTGTGTGATCTGTAGTATTCCCTCAACTCTCTGTGGGTCTATCCTAATCCCCATTTCAGATATAATGTGGCCAAGAAGTTTTCCTTCTTGTAGCCCAAAGACAGTCTTTTTGGGATTTAGTGACAGACCAAACCTTCTACATTTTTCAAACACTTTTCTCAGATGTTTCAGATGTTCTTCTTCAGTCTTGGAAAAGACTGTTATGTCATCCAAGTAGATAACAATGAAGTGCCCTATCTCATCTGAAAATGCTATGTCCATCGCCCTTTGGAAGGTGGCTCCAGCGTTCATCAATCCAAAAGGCATATTCACATACATGAAGGTACCCCATGGAGTGGTAAAAGTTGCTTTGAGTTGGTCTTCTAGGATCACTAAGACTTGGTTATAACCTGAAAAACCATCCAGCAGGGAGATCCTTTTAGAGCCCACTACCTTCTGAAGGATATGTTCCATTTTAGGAAAAGGGTAATTGTCCTTGAGTGAGGCTTTATTAAGATTCCTGAAGTCTATGCACAATCTGATTTCTCCTGTTTTCTTCCTCACAGCCACTAAATTTGATACCCAATCAGATAACCTCACTGGCACAAATATACCTGCTTCATACATTTTCTTAATCTCCTTTTCTACTGCAGGCAGTTGTTTAGGATTGATTCTGTGAAGTTTTTGCCTAAAGGGCTTTTGATTTTCTTTCAGGGATATCTTATGTTGTATGATATTTGTGTCATAGGCCTTTAAGTCCTCATAGCTCCATGAAAACACATCAATGAATTACTTGAAAAGGTAAATGTATTTGTTCTTCATGTCTGTAGGTAAAGACTTAGCCAGTTTAATCATTTTGGGCTTATCTTCAGTGCCTGTGTTGCCTTCTTCCACATCAGAGTCTGCATGTTCTATAGTGGGCTTTTTTGCCACGTCATCAAAGTCAAAGAGGTCCTCTAAGGGTGCCAGGCCTCTGGGTATATTCTTATCTTTGGCCTGCAACACCTCTATCTCTTCACTATCTGCATTTTCAAATTTTCTGTCCAGATTTCCAGTCTGTTCATCTAAAGAGTTTATTTCTATATTACAGGGTGTTTCTTCCTCATCTGAGGATTCTTCACTTAGGCAGCTACTGTCAGATTTAGAGTCTAAATCAGTAAACTCAAACTCGTTTCGGCCTACCAGGAAATCCTCAATCTTCTTATCACCTTCAAAAACCTGCCAATATTTTTCGTTGTCTGGCACAGTAGGTCTGAATTTGGTCTGAATTTTGATCTGTTGGTCACTAGGAGTCTTAGGGTAGGAACTGGCCAGGTAGGCTAATCCGTTTTCAATGAAATTTTGACCCTTAGGAATGAACACTAATTTGTATTCAACAAATGTTTTCAGCAAATCCATAGTGTCATTCCTATATGCTCTCAGTCTGGGATGTTTCGCTGTGTATTCACCATTCGCATGTTTATTAATCAGCTCAGAGTCTCCACGCACATTTATCCTACGGGCTCCTAATTTTCTCAACAGGTTCAAACCTAGGATAAGGGCTTCGTATTCTGCAACATTATTCGTACATTTGAAATGCAGATTACAGGCATGGCTCTCCCTGTAATCATTTTCTATATTGTGTAACCATACCCCTGCTCCAGAAGTTCTCTTGGTGCATGACCCATCAAAGTTCATCACCCACAGGGGTTCACTCTTGGTTTCGTTATCACTCTTTTCCCTATGGCTGGGTTCACCATTAGATTGCTCTATGGGGTCTGTACTGGGTTGTGGATCGCTTTGTTCCTCGTGAAATGTATGAGTTTTAGGGATCTGGCTAGATGGTTGTTTACGCTCGGTTTCTTGTTCACTCGGAGTTAGGTATCCACCGCATATCCTACAGGTTTCATTGCGGTTTTCTTCTTCATTATCCTCTAGATCTAGAGCAGCCATTATGTTAAAGTCAATAGCTTTTGCCTCTCCGTTTGTATCTCTGTTTTGGGACTCTGACCCTTCTAAAGATTCATCATTACAAAAGATGAAGGAGTCAAGGTCTGTATGTACAGAATAAACAGGTGAATTTTCTGGTTTTTCGGGGCTACTGACTAGGAATTTCATCTGTGCCTCCCTATACAGTTTTCTAAGTTGGCCAAAGATTGGGATTGTGGCATATGAGCTGTCCATCTGCATTGTACCCTATAGCTTGGCTCCCTATGATCTTGATAATAACATGCCATACTTGGGTGGCACATCTGCCACCACAACATCCATGACCATACATTTAGCTTGGATTTGAGTTAAGCTCACACATAAGTCCTTGATCAGGCCTAGGCATTTTACTCTGCTAGAATCGAAAGAGTATAAATCTTTGTAGGGATGAGTTATCTCTAGGCCTAACCTTTCCATAACTACCTTAGGCATTAGGTTGTGAGATGCTCTAGAATCATGCATTGCATTATGCAGGATCTTGTCATGAATGTTGAGACTGATATAGAAAGGTGGAACTACCCCTTCCTGAAACTTCCCCTCTATCTTAGGTCCAAATAGGAGGGCAGGTTGATCATCATTCAGATGTACAGTGTCCCCACTCTCGCTTAGGTTCAAAGCTCTCAAAATCTGGCCTTTATATACATCCTGAGTGGCCAGCTCAGAAAGTGGGACAGATATTTTAATTCTTGCAATCTCACTTTCCAAGTTGAAAGTGGACTGACTCTTTGGGATACTCATCTCTGTTCTATTTTCCACTGCCTTAGTGGCTAAATCAGTGGGCTGATTTTAGTTATGTACAGTGTTCATGACAGTTTTATCAGGAGCACTAACTGTAGTGCTAGTGCTACTAGTTGGTTGGTTTTGTTTATCACTTTTTTGGTTTTCCTTTTCTTTGTTTCTCCCAGAACTTTCAGCTGATGGTTTGCTACTTTCAGTAGTTGCTTTAGAATATTTCTCAAGTCTCTTTTTGATGGTGGCCTCAAAAGCTTTTGGTTTGGCAGTTTCCTGGCTCTTTTTACTCCTGAGTTCATATTGTTCTCTGACCTACATCATGGCATTCTCGAACCCTAACCTGTAATCTTCAGATTCCAACCGCTCCTCCTCCCAACCAGAGGGTGAAGGTTGGTCTTCTTCTGAATAGAAGTTATGGATTGACTCTTCTATTTCAAACATGTTTATTGTGTTTCCCTCAGACTCTTCTATGATTCCCTCATCTTCATCAAGAAAATTCTCTTGGAATGGGGGAATAACTTGCTAGTCTAATTCTCTTTGTCTGTTGGGAGTGTTATTGTTCCTTCTAAAGTTCTGGTTCTGGTTTTGGTTTCTATTTTGGTTATTGACTGTGTCAACCATTTTTTCCATCATTTGTTGTAGCCTTTCCACGTTTTTTGACAACTTATCATAATTTTGGTCAGATGTGGAAGCTACATTGTCATCTCTGTATGTTACCCTTCTCTCAGATTTCAGTCTTGCTCTTTTTTCTATCAGATTTGCCTCTATGTTCACTGCTCCTTTCTGCATGTCCTCCAATGTGTTGTATTCCTTATCCCTAAGCTCATAGGCCATGTCAGCATCAAAGCCTTTAGGGTATTTTTCTAGGGCCATGCCTTGTGGAGGTTTCATATGTGGAGGGAGAGCATTATAAATGTTGTTGAACCTTGTTGTGTAATCGTGAACACTCTCTCCTACGTTTCTTTTAAGGTTCATGTATTCTGCTAGGAGTTGGCGAGAATTTGCCCTAGTTTCCCATTTGTTTATGAAGGTCTGATAAAGAGCTGGAAGGTCATTTATGCTACCTGGAGGTAGGCCCTTAAACCATTTCTTTACATGACCCCCTAAACTCTGGGCAAAGATTCTCATTTTGACTGTATCATCATCTATTTCCATGTAGTCAAAAGAATCCTCCATCTTATCTACATGTTGTTGGGATGTGATGGACTCTTTTGCAGTGAAGTGTGGGATCTTTGGTTGATAATCATTGGGTAAGGGTACCAGAGGCTAAGGTAAAATCAGAGGTGCATACCAGGTTGCCATGACGATGTTATGATGAGGTAAAGGGTTAACTTGGGTAGCTGGTATATGGATGATAGGAATATTATGACCAGCAGAAGACTGATGAGAAGACCTAGGCTGACTGAGCCCCAAGTTTTGTATGAAATGTATATCAGGAGGTGTTGATGGAGGGGTCTTTCTGTTCCCAAGGTGTCTACCACTTTAGTGTGGTGAATCAGGAAGCTCAGGGCCTAGCTAATCTAGATCACTGAATGACCTAGTTCTAGGTAATCTGTTAGGTTGGTCTAGGTCAAGGTGAAAGTGTGATAGAGCTGTAAGATCTTCTGGTGCAGAATTAGCTCTATGGAAGTGGCTGGAAATAGTTGCTCTTTTAGGTATAGGAGCTCCCTTGAGGATACTCTCGGGGTTATCAAATATTTCAGGTGGGTTTGGGTTAGGGTAAGCTCTTGTATGAATGGTTCTAGAAGCCAGAATGTTGTTTTCTAACCAATCAGCTTAACCCTACTTGTTACTTCTACTATGGTTGATGTTGTTATGGAGGCTGGTCTCCCAGTGGAGTCTATTGTGAACCAATATAATCAGCAGGCCTATTGATCACCAGTGGAGTCTTTGAAATTTTTATGGAATATTGGAGTCGCTAGGTGGAGGGTTTAGGATGTTTTTTGGAGGGTACACTGTCCACCACAGTGCTCTTGAGATGTCCCTTTTCAGGGATATCTCCAAAACACAGCAAACTCTAACCAGAGATTGACTGGGAGGGCATTTACCAGATATATCACCTCTGAAAGAGTGTGAGATCTAGAGGCTACCTGGCCCTTTCCAGACTCTCTCCAAGAGTATGGGAGAAACACAACAAATGGTATAGAGGTTAATGTGCGAGTAGGAGTGTTTAACTACCAACCTAACCAGAGACTGTAGGTTTTGAATGCCTAAAAATATTTAAGGTGTAATGCACTTTGTTGCCCAGCGGAGTCGCCATTATGTTGGGGTTCCCATGTTTTGGCCAGATTGGCAAGACCAAAAGATGAGACAACATCAGAACCACTTTCATACCTCAAGATCTAGCCCTACTGGGTCCAAAGAGGGATATCTCTATATGAGAAAAGGTTTATGTCTATGAGGTTCAAATGTTATGATTTTAGGCTAGTTATAAGGCTCAGGGTTTGTTTGTTTGATTTTTTTTTTGGTTGCTGGTTATCAGGAAATAAGGGTTCAATGTGAGACCAGGATGAGCAAAGAGGGATAAGGCAGAGGTGAAATGTTCTAGGAAATATTCAAAACCATTGGGCAATGGAGTCAGGAAAGGATTTGCTTACTAATCAATAGGCAAGCTTTCAATTGGGCTAGTCATCTGAAACATAGGATCTTCAAGATGATTATGTGATGTGGAAAGTAGGAGGGGAGGAGATAACATGGATTTAGAGCACAACGTTACAGACTAGCTAGTCGCACAAGGATCCTAGTGGACAGGGCTAACTCTAATCCCCAGTGTTCCCAAATCTTCCAACTGAATCTATAATAAGAAACATCTAAGAATTGAATTCATTTAACTCATACATCACAGAGCAGGCAAAAACATCCACTACACTGGTTAAACTAAATAAAATCATTTCTTAGATAATACATTCAGAAGAGAAACATAAATGGCAAGGAGAGTAGAAACATAGGGTACCTAACAAGGGTAAATCATATGCCAATATTTTGATGCAAGCCAGTAGAAACGAAATGAAATGAATGTAAACACAAAGATAGGAAAACATCACCGCTGCTCCAGATCAGGATCCAAAGAAATGTGTCTGTCATATTAAATAGCAACACCAATCAAGTACAACATTGCCAATAGCTGAATACTCAGTCTGAAAACATTTCCTTCAACCTATCTTACAATCTTTACACAGAGACTATGTCTCAAAAGAAACTACTTGCAGTTCTCTGATAACTGATCAACAACCATTACAATGAGTTCTTCATGAATTTATAGCTTCGGAGGAGCAGAGGAGGTAGGTGGAGAACTAAATGCAGTATTAAACTTCTGAAAGAAAGAGGGCCGACGCCCATTCTGTATAAATCTTGTGCATTAATATCTGATGTTCTTTGGGTGAACGAATGATCTACTTCAGAATACAGATAGCTCTAATATGATTCTAGAGTACTCTGACTGCAGTACTGTGTGGTGTTGTTGGTGAATAAACAAAAGATAAAGAAATGATAAATAAATCTGCCATACTGATGAAGTAAATGCTCTGATAGTACTGGGGTTGTTTCAGGGTAGGAAATCTTTCCAGAACACAGCATAGATTTAACACTGCACGGGTGCTCTATCCATTATGGAGGAAAAACATTATGCTGCTGTATAAACCCCTGATCTGCATTGATTTCTGTGTGTTGTACCTTTGCATGATCTATGGGATCGTTGATCTAGTGCTTTGCCTCTAAAATGTTGTATTAAAGCTCAAAACCCTCAATTATGAATGTTGGAATCCTTGATCATAAGCTGGTCTTTCTCCACGGATTCATAAATGTCTCGATCTACAAAATTTGGGCTTTAATGACGCCGGATAGATTTCTTACAAAGATTAAACTGTCCTTGGGTAATATTTATGATGCCGCAACCATATCCGGGTGTTTCCATTGTAGCACCAGCTTCCAGATTTAATTCTGCCTGCGCAGCACGCCATTGAAGTAGTACATATTGAACCATGGCGTTTCTTTGCCTCTGATAGCCCTGCAAAAACACAAAATTTGTTAAGAAAACAATGGCTGGGAGTGGATGATGTGGATGATAGTGGGACTGCAAAGAAATGGCGGAAAATTTCCGTGGAATGGTGGAGAACAGAGATGGCACAGGTTGGCGGAATGCGAAGGAGATTTAAATGAAAACCTTAATAAACCCGACCTATGAACAGATATATGAAACAGGAGGGCGGATGTACAGGGAGACACATGGAGGTGATGTGGTGGGACCGGGTGGCGACGGAAGAGTCAACAGCGGGAAGACGATTCTGGACTGTCGGATCTGAGAGGAGATCGACGGTGGGAAACACGAAGGAGGGCAGTGGAATGGTGGGCCAGGGGTACGGTGATCGTGGATTAAAACCCGTGCAACTCCGTCGAGCAATGACCGTTGGATGGGCAAAGGCATATCTGATGGCTTGTATGAATATCGCTACGCGTCCCATGCCGAACGTTAATGTGCGATGGGAGGGCGGTTTTACCTTCGTACAGGAGACAGGTGTCGAGCGCTGTATGGAATCGCTGGGCAATGGAAAAATACCGCCCGACCCCCATTAGCGGTGCGATGAAAACCGGGTTGTTTTATGGTATGGCGCGCGTCAGGGACCACAGTGGCAGATACCTTCCGAACCATTGATCTGGTGGTGAATGGACGGCGATGGCGCGATCAGTGGTTTGAACTGGTGAATCACGAGCGCCACGGGTTTAAACGGTCGCCGTTCGATCTATATGGATCAGCGGTGGAGAAAGTGCCCGATAAACATATGGGACCAGCGCCTTCGAGGCTAGCGCTCGGTCACAGCACTGGGTTCTGTGGGGGGAAAAGGTGTGGGGGTAGCGGAGAAGGGGCTGAGGCCTATTATATGGTCCGAAAGTGGGTTTTTAATCCTTTTAATTCATTTTGAGGCTTGAGGAGGGTAACGATGGAGAGACAGAGGGGAATTTTGAGGAAACCAAGGGCAAGGGTGGGACTTTATGGAGATTTTGGATGAATTTAGGAGGTTGATGGGGATATTAGGGGGATCAAAAGGGGATTTAGAAGAAGGGGAAAAGAAGGATAGAATGGGGGAACAATGCAGGGATACAAGGGGTGAAATAAAACCTTTTGGAGCATAATTCTTTATCAGCAAGGCTTATTGACTTAAATCATCAAAGGGAAATAGTTACAAGGCAGGTAACTACAAAGGGCTGCAAGGATGATGTGTTTTCAAGGGAAATGCATTCCTTGCTGGCTTACAGAACAAACTAGCCCCTTGCTTGCTCGTCAAGAAATTTATAAGGGGCTAACACATCCAAATGAAATGAATCACCTCCCAGCTTGGTAACTCATAGTAAAGCTCCTCCCAATTGCTCATGAGAGGTATGTCCCAAGTGCTCCAATCAATCATATGGTCCACCTCATAAAGAAACAAGTGATCTACTATAGTGACCATATATTTTCTCATTCTCCCTTTAGAAAATGTAGTGCAAAAAATGTAGGAAATTTCTTTCCCCAAGGACACATCCAACAAATGTGTCTCTCCTCCAACCATGTTCCCAATAAAGACAAGAAAATCTTCAGCATATGGGATCATAATTAAGGTCATGCTAGCTTCCATATGCAATAAATGAGAAGGACAATGGTCCCTCATGTGCAACCAGTGTATTTTTACTCCTAACTGCCATAGGATATGATATGACAAGTGTTTTCCCCAACACTTTTTTGCTGCCCCATCCTTATTCTATGCTTGGAGAAGGTGTATGATGGTTGGTGTTAATGAATCACACCATGAAGAGTACATCATCTCTCTAAGATCTCCGAAGGAATGACCAACATCACCATTGTTCATGGCCCAAAGTGGCTCATGAAGCCCATAAGAACAAGTGCCCCCTCTTGGAGCCAAGACCTACACACGAGTGTTAAGAAAATCCAAGTATATAATAAATATATCATGAGGTAATGATAAGGTGGTAATGATAACTCTTCCCAAGAGCTATGTTCCTCCTCAACCAACAAATGATTCATGCACTTCATCATATGAGAGTGCACCTCCTCTTTGAATTTTTCCCACATAAATCCATCTAAGATAGTATGATATGCTCTAATGAAACCAATGGGTTTTGAAAGCAAGATCTCATAGGCTGCATTAAGTAGTTTCTCCTTGAGCTTGGAGTCTCTAGCCAAATAGATCTGATCTTGGGAATAAATGACTCCCTCAACTACTTTATACCTCCCATTCATCTCTTTCCCATCAAGAACCTTACATGTGAAAAGGTCCTTGGAGTATTCCATCAAGAGTTGGGAATCCCAATAAGGATCTAGGCTCCCCAATAGTGATAGTGCTATAGAAATCTGAAATGCAACCCCTGTCATAGCATGGCTCTCCTCTTTGACATGCTTGATGTCAAAGTCACATGTTGGAGTACTATCAGCTTCCTTTTGCTGCCTCCTTTGTAGCTGATCTTGCTCAAGATAAGATTGAAGTAGATGGAAGTCAACCTCCCCTTGGAAAGTCCTTGTCTTCCAAAACTTCCTCAATTGGCCCATGCATTCAAGAGTGTTGATATCCTCTTGTCATGTTTAGAAATATCCTTTGTGAATGAAAATATCATTGGTTGTCCCAAGGATATGGAGTTTCCATATGACATCATGTCTATGCCATCATAGATTTCTGAATTTCACTTTTTCAGCACAAATATCTGACTAGGAGATAACAATGTCCAATTCAGAAAATTGCTTATCTCTTCTTTGAATCCATGAAATATTCTCTGCACTGTGCTACTTTCTCCCAAAGCTCCCTCCTTAGCCAAGTATGTAAATGTTGCCCATAATTGAGAGAACACTTTAGTTTTCCTCCCATCAAGAGGTCTCCCCAGTGGAATGCCTCCATGTAAAGAGACATCAAGGCATAGAGCAGAATGTGTATGTGTGTGGACAGATTTGTCCTTACCTTTCTTGCATAGATCTTCTTGCCTTCTTTGTATATCAACCTTCTGAAATAAAGAGGGGTGTATTCTCCTCATCATGTGGTGATTGCCCTCCTCTTTTGATTCTTCTATCTTCAAGATCTCACCATTTAATAATGATGGCACATGCTGCACGTGGATTGTGCCATAATCTCCATATGTGAGATTATTTGGAACTCCTTGCAAGAGTGCAAAATTTTTTCTCCTTGGAGCAAGTGCTCCATCTTCCTCTTCATGAGGTTCTAGATGTGCTCTTATCATGACTATGTTATCATCTTCAACCTTTTCTTTCTCCTCTTCAATAGTTTTCTGAAATGGAGCTAAGTTTATGGACACTTCCAACACATTCAAAAGTTTTGTTTGATTTGTTTTGATAAACTCCATAGAAGGTGTTTCATAAGATTTTTCATCAAAGATTTGCACTACTCTTCTAATGAACTTTGCATAAGTAGATTTATTTGAATTCCTTAAGGAAAAAGATTCAAACAACCACCAAGCATAAGCCTTACCCTTAAGATGCAGCGCTACTACTTTGATGGCTTCTTTGTCTGAAACTTAATGTTGTTGCACAAAGGTGTCTAGCTCCTTCACCCAAGCCCTAGCTGGACATTTAGGTGATCCATCAAAAGTAGATAAGAAGAATCTACCCACACCATGCTACATGCTCCTTATTTATTCCTCTATCTTGCAAAACCCTTGGAAGTTCAAGTGATCTTTAAAACCCTTAGATTGAGCTTCATACTCTTGCAAATAATCACTAAGAGTCTCTTTCTTTGGCACATCTCCTTTCTTCTTTTTCTTCTTCTTCATGAAAAAGTGGCTGTTAGAGCATTGTAAATCTGATGGTGTGGCTAAATTCTTACACCCATAAGATGAGTAATTAGAGCTTTCCTCATGTATAGATCTTGCAGATCTTGTTGAGGGACTTCTATTTCTTTCCCTCCTCATCTCTTTGATGTCTTTGCTTCTACCCTAGAGAGTTTGAAAGAGAAGTTTTGAGAACCTCTTTCCTCCAAACAATAAGGGTTTTCTTTGATCTCTCTTCAAATATTCTCCTCCCCATGAGAAGAATCCATGATGGATAAATAACATAGGATGAGCCAAGATTAAGGCTTTGATACCACTAAGGCCCAACCACTACACCAAAGCCTGAACTGTTAGTGAGGGCGACATCCCAGGGTGTTAAGGGTAGGGTCTTAAGGCCCACTAGAGCATCTGAGGGCGGGGACCCTTGCGTAGTACCCCTCATTACATAGACCTTAGAAACATTACTGCAGGCCCTACCTACACACGGGACATTACATCCCACTGCTCTCCACGAGTCTCAACCTTGAGACCTCAGCTTAGCCTAAGAAAGAGGTGGGATTCCCGACCAGGAACACCTTGTGCTAAACAACACTTGCAATCTATGCTAAACAGCCTGAGAAAGAAATGGAATGTCACATGAAAATTCTAGATCTGAAAAGATCTTTACATCAAGAATAATCAGCATTCCCTCATCCTTTCCTTCATCTTCTTTATATAACATTTGAGCCTTCCCAAGCCTTGGCCCTCATCTAGACTGTGCAGTGTATGTGGAAAAATAACTCCATTGTGGATCTGCATGTGTGACTAAATGCTCACACCCATCATATCAATAACTAGGGCTTACTTCTCCTTCAAACCCTCTTATAAATTTTCTACACTCCTCCCCTTTCATCTCCTTGAGATCTTCTTTGATAATTTTCATAGTTTGGAAAAGAAGATGGGATATCCTCTCTTCCTTAATTTCTCCAAATAATGGAGTCTTGCCTTTGTTTCTTCTGTACAACTTCTATTTTCTGTGAGAAGAAGCTTCTCCTTCTAGTGACATAATGTCTTGGATGCACAAGTTGAGCCAAGATTATGCTCTGATACAACTGTATTATGGATTATTGATTTTATGGTTTGGTTAGACTTTGTGCATTATCTTGATGTTTAGCAGAGCTGATGTGCTACTTTGAGGGAGCTTGCTCTTCATTTCTCCACATTCAGGCTTCAGGCCAAGCATCCCCCTTCATCTACAATGCAATTTATGTTTAGAGTTGTGTTGTGTTGCAGGGTGTTGCAGTGGAGATTCCTCAACACCACTTCCTGAGCTTATTTTTCAAAGGAGGAAGCTTTCTTTCCTTTAGGAGATTGTTGAGAAGCCCCTGGAGCATATTTTAGATCTTGGCACTTGGCCAACCCATTTTCTTGCACCTACAGTGCAGTATCCCTTAATGACTGCATTGTTTTCAGTGAGTATTTGGAGTGAGGGTTTGCAGTGATTGTTGGAGGGTGAGATCTTCAGTGTTAGGATCAAACTTTCACATGGAAGATCCATTGGAAGAGCTCTATTTATCTGATGTAGAATCTTCAGACATCTCCATCCAATACTTGAGTTGCAGCTGCTACTGCAAACTCTAGCATTTTGCAGTTTTTCATATTTCAGCCAATCCTTCCAGGATTGACTAGAAATTGTGCTTGGGAGCTTAGATCTTCTCTCCCAATGTTGTATGAGCCATCTATTTGCAGTTTTGTGTTATTTCACATCTCCATGTAGTAGTGTACCATCTATGACTGCATTGTACATGTTCATGAACATTCTGCAATATAGCAGTATCTCTCTTTTGGCATATGTATTCATGGGAGGCTCATTTGCCTTGATTATTTGAGTTATGCACACTTCTATTGTACTCATTTGCTGCTGATATGTATAATAAACTGGCTCCATGGTTTCTGATTTATTTTTTTTCAAAAATATAAGCATCAATAGAAAAATGCAGCCCATGAACCCATCAGATCTGACATTATATCAGCCACATCTGAAATAAAATCATAAACAAACCACCCATGCTCAAAACAGCTTAAAAATGATGAAACCCCAAGAATTCAACATAAGGAAATTAATACATAAAGAGACAGGGCAGTTATTTGAGGTTTATACTCATAAAATGGAGAGACAAATTATATCTTCTATTAGATTACTCAATGAGGCATAAAAACAGAGATCTAGTTTCTTTTTACATAGATCCAAGATGACCTGGCAAGGGTTTCTTGACAGAAATGATATACAAGAAATAGCTACTATAGATCTATGGCTGAATCATGTTGTATAGCTGAATCTCTTCATAAAAATGGTTGTAGACTGTCCTACTAGCTTTCCGGGAAAAAGGATGATCCTCCTCTTGGGAAACTAGCTCTCAAAACCAGGGATTAAACCCCTCCACTGCAACACCTTAAGAAATAACGTAGTTTCAAGAAGGGACTAAATTTTTGCTAAAGTTAACTGCTTGGCCTAACACTACATAGTGGTAAATGCAGCACAAAATACTCTCCTCATATTTCTTAAACAAGATCTCCAAGTAAGAGTGGGGAATTCCCGCATGAGAAAACCCTTGCACTAAACAGTGCAGCAACTTAGCTAAAAAACCAAAGTATGCAAAGAATTCCAAACAGACCACATACAATATAATCTTCAATCATGTCCCATATGGTAGCCATCTCCCCCATTATCTAGTTGATGAGCTTCCTCACCAAGGGTCCCACCCCATTATGAGGTTGCTTCCATGCAAAGGCAAAGGCTCCTCCACAAAAATTACGTTGTCTCCATTAGTCTTGCTCATCTATTTACACTGTTGTTCGATTTAGTCAATATTGACTAGATCTTCATGCCTTGTCTCCTTTCACACTCAAGGTGTCTTCATTTTGACTAGCTAGATTGATCTTCATTCAAATTGAGTTGTCTTTATTTAGGATCCACTCCTCATATAAAAATGTTGTTGACTTGGTCAAACTTGACTTTGTCCACACATTTAAGACCCTGTTCACACATGTGGATGCTTGATCTGGTTATTACATGATCCATTTTCACATTATGAGGTATTTTATTTATACTTGAGCAATGTTACGAGCCTCCTTGCCCATTTATTCATCTAACTAGATTTTAAGAGAAAAATTAATATTCCTGTTAGTTGTATGCTAATTTAGGAATATTACACTAGTCTTGGCAACAGAACCATTTGTTGGCTTGAGGGGTCCTGACCCAAGTTTAGATTTAAGGTTTGGCAACAAACACCTATACTAGTGGCCCTTTCAGCATTGACCTATTTTCGCAGGTCAAAGTCTCACCCGAAGTAGTATGGGTCGGTGCTGGAACCAGGTTTCCACACCTTGGGAGAGAGTGGGTAATTAAGGCATATCTTGTTGAGTTCTATCGGGTTTGCACAAAAAAAGCTTATTACTAAGCCCTTAATCATATAATAGCATGTAAACATAAACAAAGCTACTATTATTAAGGAGATATCAGCAACACCTTCACACCCACGTGCGCATCAGAAATTATCATCATAGAATAACACAATCAAAGCTTATTCATATGTCACAGACACAATCGCAGCTTATTCAAATAACGTTGAGGTACTTCAGTAGCCAATACAACCAGTTTAGATAACATAAAGATACTTCAATAGATTTCGTGTTCATTAACGTCCAAAATCCCAGTTACAAACCCAAGTCATAGCCCGCGCACACAGCCAGGAGGGTCCGCACACAGCAGGACTGAGGATCTCCGCGCACACATACAGCAGGAGTCCTTACCCAAAACTACCCAAAACAAATCTCAATAGTTCGTACGTAGCATCAATCTTACTTCTAGACTCAAACTATCTATCTATTTATATCATCATAGCCTGCGCTATCCTATGGTCCGAAAATCCTGGTTTGCAGAATCTAGGTCTACCCTTTGACCCATTACAATACATTGGGGGCTGTGACTTGCCCCAAAGCCCTTGCGCAAGACTAATTACCACAAAAATATATAAAAAACGCAGCATTGGAACATATCAAAATATAGCTAGGAGACCATGTCCCATCATTAACCAAGGCAACACATTTTATTACAGTAGAGTCCACCTTTGGGACAACACAAGTAGCCAATGTGTTTATGAAGGAAATCTTTAACCTTCATGGAATTCCAAAGATCATTATCTATGATAGGGATGAAAATTTTACCTCTGCATTCTGGAAGACATGGTTTGGAGGAATGGGAACAAAGCTAAACTTCAACACAACTTATCATCCTTAGACAGATGGGTAGAGGACATGCTTCACATGTATGTAATGGAGAAATCTAGCAAGTGGGAGGATTTTATGCATTTGGCATATTTTTCTTACCACAAAAATTACTAGACCTCTATTAAAATGAGTCTGTTTGAAGCTTTCTATGGCAAGAAATTCCATACTCCACTTAGATGGAGTCAACCAGAGGACAAATGGGTACTTGGACCTGAAGCGCTAGATGGCATGGACTCGATAGTAAAACAAATTCAACAGAACATCAAAGAAGCTCAATATTTCTAGAAAGTTTATGCAGATAAGAAAATAATTCACAAGGAATTGAAGATTGGGGACCATGTGTACTTGAGGATCAAACCTTGCAATATTACCATGCACACCTAAAATTATACTAAGTTAGAACCTCGATACTGTGAGCACTTTGAAGTTTCAGAACAAGTGGGCTCACTAGCTTAAAAATTGGCTCTAACTAGTCATATTAAAGTTCATAATGTTTTTCATGTATCATTTTTGAAGAAATATGTTCATGATCCTTCTCACGTGGTTGACTGGACTTTGATACAAGTGTAAAAAAAAGGGGATTTTCTTCCAGAACCAATTCGTATATTTAAAAGAGAAGAGATCTTACTCCAGAATAGAACAGTAGATCGGGTGAAAGTGTAGTGGAAGCACTTTACACCTGAAGAAGCTACCTGGGAGCGGGAAGAAAGTATGAAGGAAGCGTATCCAACGATGTTCAAAGAATAAATAGAGTAATCTGCAACACCGAGGATGGTGTTTTTGTTTTAGCGAGAGACTATGTAATACCCATGATTTACAACTTTTATGTCGTGAAAATATTTCCAAGGTCTAGGTGGACCTATGGAAAAATTTATCTTATGGACAGATTTATATTTAAATTAATAATTATTTATGAAAGAGATGTTATGTGTAAAGACAGAGTAATTGAGATTAGGAAATTCTTATTCATGAAGACGGAATATAATTTCAAACTTTCCCAAAATTCTCCAGAAAATTCTAGAATAAAAAATGTAAATAAATAACTTAATTAGCCGGGAGAAAAATATCTAATAAAAATCCCCAGTAAAGCAGCAAGTTACTCGGAAGAGGTAAGAAAAAATGTGTTGAGGAAAAGCACATTTTAAAGTAATATTTTGTGGAAAAAACAAAAGAAATCCTAGGCTATGGGAAAAAACAACTCATAATAAGAGGACATCGTTTTGGAAACCTGATGAGGGAAATGTTGAGATTCAACAAGAAAATTTCAGCACCCATGCCTAGTGCATTAAGCACCTACACTAGGGTGGGTCCCACAATGCTATTTCTGGGTGCATGTCTATTTTAGTTATACCTTAATTAAGATGGGAAATAAAATGTAATCTATTCTCAATGATGACTTGAAATAGTTAACTCAGAGTGATAAACTCAATTAGCTAGAAGATTTTGAGTTAGAGGTATTTGGTGAGGCATGCAGAGTAATTCTAGTTCTAACAGAGTTCAAAGTGCAATTGTGCATTAGTTAATGCATGTTGTAATAAGTTTAACTCAGTTAAGTGAGTTAAAATCAATTGTGTTAGTTGTACTGAAGATACACTAGTGAGAGATCAAGTGAATTAAATATTAATTAATTCACAATCAGTGATCTCACATGCAATTGAGGATTTACTATTATTAGTTGCATGCATGTCAGATACAGTGGAGACCCAATTGAGTTCGAGGTGAAAGGGAAGTTGACTATCAGTTGTATGATTATTAGGTTGCAAACATGCAACCAAACACCCATTGAAGTGCCCATGATACTTGCACTGTCAAGGAAGGCCAAAATTCCTATATTTTAAGGATTGAATTCATCAGGGATTGGGCAAGCAAGGCAGGTTGTCTAGAGGCTGAGAATTGGCTATGTGTTGGTTAGTTTTGTTCATGATAGTGTGAGACAATTAGTAGAGTACTAGAGGGCTCTTATGGGAAGATTTTTGTATGTAATTGTTTCATGATCCATGTTGAATATACAATAGAATATAGTGGGGTTTTTAGCTGTAAGCTTTCCCTTGGAAATTATTTGTGTTGTGTGTGATTTGATTCTTCTTTACTTCATGTGATTAGCGATTTTCTTTTTAATTCCACAAAAGATTTGTAGAAGAGATTCAATATTTAAATTTAGCACATTGTTAGATCGGGTGATCCAGGTGGATATCGGTGGCCACCCACCTTTTCCATTTGGACCCACAACATCAATTCTTTCAGTTTTTCATCTTCAGCACAACTTACTATATTTAGTAGGTTTTCTGGTCCTGCACTCCCAGAGCCGTTTTGGGGACTTAATGATCCAGGTGGATATTGGTGGCCACCCACTAAGTCCATTTGAACCCCCACCATCAGTTATTTTAGTTTTTATGTTTCAGCACAACTTACTATTTATAGCAGCTTTTCGGGTCCTGAACTTCCGAAGTCGTTTTGAGGCCCTAAACGATGTTTTTTGGGAAAATGGGGAGACCAATGTTGCTCACTCAAAAGTTTTAGTCCTCAGATAGATCTTTCTAATGAGCTATTGAGCACGTCAAATGGATATTAGATGCAAAAGTTACGTCCCATGGAAGTTGAAACACCAATTTACCCAAACGGGACCCACAGTTTTGGCGTTTCACCTCCTAGGGTTAGGTTTTTGGACGTTTCAGATTTTACATTGTTTCTCAACAATAAATAGGCGGATCAGTGGTATCAAAGGGGGTCTTCTCTTTCTCTATTTTTCTTTTAATTTCCCCAACGTGGCCAGGGTATAAGGATTTCAACCACACAACCCCGACGACGCCCCATGGCGGAAGGAAAGAAAGACGAGGGAGCAGGAGATCCTATAAAAAACTTGCTCGAGGAGGCCCTCGAGAAACAGAGGAATGCAATGATGGATAAATTTTCCCAGATGCTTCAACGACTGCCCACCGGCGGCACATCTACATCCAGCACATCCGCCAGTAGGTCTGCGACACCCTGGACAAATCCAACACCAAGTTTAGCAGAATTTGCCCCCCCCCCTCCCCCCTCATGGAGGAACTTAATGCAATGGAGACCCATTTCTTCCTAAGGAGGGAGGAATGATCCAGGTGGATATTGGTGGCCACCCACCTTTTCCATTTGGACTCGTGGCATCAATTCTTTTAGTTTTTTAGCTTCGGCACAACTTACTATTTTTAGCAGGTTTTATGGTCCTGCGCTCTCGGAGCCGTTTTGGGGACATAATAATCTAGGTGGATATTGGTGGCCACCCACTGAGTCCATTCAAACCCCCACCATCAGTTATTTCAGTTTCTAAGTTTCAGCACAACATACTATATATAGTAGTTTTTTGGGTCCTGAACTTCTGAAGCCGTTTTGAGGCCCTAAACGACATTTTTTGGCAAAACGGGGAGCAACATGGGTCGTAGATGTTGCTCACTCAAAAGTTGTAGTCCTCGGATAGATATTTCTAATGAGCTATTCAGTGCATCAAACAGATATCAGATGCAAAAGTTACGTCCCCAATTTACCCAAAAGGGACCCACAGTTTCGGCGCTTCATCTCCTAGGGT
Source organism: Pinus albicaulis (assembly GCA_034641835.2). Taxonomy (NCBI): domain Eukaryota; kingdom Viridiplantae; phylum Streptophyta; class Pinopsida; order Pinales; family Pinaceae; genus Pinus; species Pinus albicaulis. Next base: position 9,438,985 of record MU968382.1, on the reverse strand, counting down.
TAGGGTTTTAGACATTTCAGATTTTACATTGTTTCTCAACAATAAATAGGTGGATCAGTGGTATCATAGGGGGTCTGCTCTTTCTCTATTTTTCTTTTCATTTCCCCAACGTGGCCAGGGTATAAGGAGTTCAACCATGCAACCCCGATGATGCTCCATGGCAGAAGGAAAGAAAGACGAGGGAGCAGGAGATCCTATCAAAATCTTGCTCGAGGAGGCCCTCGAGAAACAGAGGAACGCAATGATGGATAAATTTTACCAGATCCTTCAACGGCTGCCCACCGGTGACACATCTACATGCAGCATGTCCGCCAATAGGTCCGCGACACCTTGGACAAATCCAACACCAAGTGTAGCGAAATTTGCCCGCGCCCCCCCCCCCCCCCATGGAGGAACTTAACACAATGGAGACCATTGATTCCTAAGGAGGGAGGAATGATCTAGGTGGATATCGGTGGCCATCCACCTTTTCCAAGTGGACCCGCAGCATCAATTCTTTTAGTTTTCAGCTTCGGCACAACTTACTATTTTTAGCAGGTTTTCTGGTCCTGCACTCCCGGAGCCGTTTTGGGGACTTAATAATCCATGTGGATATTGGTGGCCACCCACTGATTCCATTTGAACCCCCACCATCATATATTTCAATTTCTAAGTTTCAGCACAACTTACTATTTATAGCAGTTTTTCGGGTCCTGAACTTCCAAAGCCGTTTTGAGGCCCTAAACGACGTTGTTTGAAAAAATGGGGAGAAACATGGATCGCTCTCTCAAAATTTGTAGTCCTCGGATAGATATTTCTAACGAGCTATTGAGCACGTCAAACGGAGATCGGATGCAAAATTTACGTCCCTGGGAAGTTGAAACACCAATTTACCCAAACGGGCCCACAATTTTGGCGCTTCATCTCCTAGGGTTAGGTTTTTGGACGTTTCGGATTTTACATTGTTTCTCAACAATAAATAGGTGGATCAGTGGTGTCACAGGGGGTTTTCTCTTTCTCTTCTTTTCTTTTCATTTCCCCAACGTGGCCAATGTATAAGGAGTTCAACCACGAAACCTTGACGACGCTCCATGGCAGAAGGAAAGAAAGACGAGGGAGCAGGAGATCCTATCAAAATATTGCTCGAGGAGGCCCTCGAGAAACAGAGGAATGCGATGATGGATGAATTTTCCCAGATCCTTCAATGGCTGCCCACCGGCGGCACATCTACATCCACCACGTCCACCAACAGGTCCGCAACACCGTGGACAAATCCAACACCAAGTTTAGCAAAATTTGCCCCCCCCACCCCCATGGAGGAACTTAACGCAATGGAAACCCATTTCTTCGTAAGGAGGGAGGAATGATCCATGTGGATATCGGTGGCCACCCACCTTTTCCATTTGGACCCGCAGCATCAATTCTTTCAGTTTTTCAGCTTCGACCCAACTTACTATTTTTAGCAGGTTTTCTGGTTCTGCACTCCCGGAGCCGTTTTGGGGACTTAATAATCAAGGTGGATATTGGTGGCCACCCACTGATTCCATTCGAACCCCCACCATCAGTTATTTCAGTTTCTAAGTTTCAACACAACTTACTATTTATAGCAGTTTTTGGGGTCCTGAACTTCCGAAGCCATTTCGAGGCCCTAAAGGACGCTTTTTGGGAAAACGGTGAGTAACATGGGTCGTAGATGTTGCTCACTCAAAAGTTTTAGTCCTCGGATATATCTTTCTAACGAGCTATTGAGCGCATCAAATGGAGATCAGATGCAAAACTTACGTCCCTGGGAAGTTGAAACACCAATTTACCCAAACGGAACCCACAGTTTTGGTGCTTCATCTCCTAGGGTTAGGTTTTTAGAAGTTTCGGATTTTACATTGTTTCTCAACAATAAATAGGCGGATCAATGGTATTAGAGGGGGTCTGATCTTTCTCTGTTTTTCTTTTCATTTCCATAACGTGGCCAGGGTATAATGAGTTCAACCATGCAACCCCGACGATGCTCCATGGCGGAAGGAAAGAAAGACGAGGGAGCAAGAGATCCTATCAAAATCTTGCTCAAAGAGGTCCTCAAGAAACAGAGGAACGTGATGATGGATAAATTTTCCCAAATCCTTCAACGACTGCCCACTGGCGGCACATCTACATGCAGCATGTCCGCCAATAGGTCCGCGACACCCTAGACAAATCCAACACCAAGTTTAGCAGAATTTGTGCCCCCCCCCCCCATGGAGGAACTTAACGCAATGGAGACCATTGCTTCCTAAGGAGGGAGGAATGATCCAGGTGGATATCGGTGGCCACCCAGCTTTTCCATTTGGACCCGCAGCATCAATTCTTTCAGTTTTTCAGCTTCGGCACAACTTACTATTTTTAACAGGTTTTCTGGTCCTGCACTCCCAGAGCCGTTTTGGGGACTTTCTAAGTTTCAGCACAACTTACTATTTATAGCAGTTTTTTCAGGTCCTGAACTTCCAAAGCCGTTTTGAGGCCCTAAACGATGCTTTTTGGGAAAACGGGGAGAAGCATGGGTCGTCCACTCAAAAGTTGTAGTCCTTGGATAGATCTTTCTAACGAGCTATTGAGCGCATCAAACGGAGATCAGATGCAAAATTTACGTCCCCGGGAAGTTGAAACATCAATTTACCCAAATGGGACCCACAATTTTGGTGCTTCATCTCCTAGCGTTAGGTTTTTGGAAGTTTTGGATTTTATATTGTTTCTCAACAATAAATAGGTGGATCAGTGGTATCATAGGGGGTCTTCTCTTTCTCTGTTTTTCTTTTCATTTCCCCAACGTGGCCAGGGTATAAGGAGTTCAAAAACGCAACCTTGATGACGCTCCATGGCAGAAGGAAAAAAAGACGAGGGAGTAGGAGATCCTATCAAAATCTTGCTCGAGGAGGCCCTCGAGAAATAGAGGAATGCGATGATGGATAAATTTTCCCAGATACTTCCGCCAACAGGTACGCGACACCCTGGACAAATCCAACACCAAGTTTAGCAGAATTTCCCCCCCCCCCATGGAGGAACTTAACACAATGGAGACCCATTGCTTCCTAAGGAGGGAGGAATGATCTAGGTGGATATTGGTGGCCACCCACCTTTTCCATTTGGACCCACAACATCAATTATTTCAGTTTTTTAGCTTCGACACTACTTACTATATTTAGCATTTTTTCTGGTCCTACACTCTCGGAGCAATTTTGGGGACTTAATAATCCAGGTGGATATTGGTGGCCACCCATTGAGTCCATTTGAACCCCCACCATTAGTTATTTCAGTTTCTAAGTTTCAGCACAACTTACTATTTATAACAGTTTTTCCGGTCCTGAACTTCTGAAGCCGTTTTGAGGCCCTAAACAACTCTTTTTGGGAAAATGGGGCGCAACATGGGTTGTAGATGTTGCTCACTTAAAATTTGTATTCCTCGGATAGATACTTCTAACGAGCTATTGAGCGCGTCAAATGAAGATCAGATGCAAAAGTTATGTCCCTAGGAAGTTGAAACACCAATTTACCCAAACGGAACCCACAATTTTGGCGCTTCATCTCCTAGGGTTAGGTTTTTAGACGTTTCGGATTTTACATTATTTCTCAACAATAAATAGGCATATCAGTGGTATCAGAGGGGGTCTGCTCTTTCTCTATTTTTCTTTTCATTTCCCCAACGTGGCCAAGGTATACGGAGTTCAACCACGCAACCCTGACGACGCTCCATGGCGGAAGCAAAGAAAGATGGGGGAGCAGGAGATCCTATCAAAATCTTGCTCAAGGAGGCCCTCGAGAAATAGAGGAACGCGATGATGGATAAATTTTCCCAAATCCTTCAACGGCTGCCCAATGGCGACACATCTACATGCAGCACGTCCGCCAATAGGTCCGCAACACCCTGGACAAATCCAACACCAAGTTTAGTAGAATTTCCTCCCCCCCCCCAATGGAGGAACTTAACGCAAAGGAGACCATTGCTTCCTAAGGAGGGAGGAATGATCCAGATGGATATCAGTGGCCACCCACCTTTTCCATTTGGACCCACAACATCAATTCTTTCAGTTTTTCAGCTTCGGCACAACTTACTATTTTTAGTAGGTTTTCTGGTCCTGCACTCCCACAGCCGTTTTGGGGACTTAATAATCCATGTGGATATTGGTGGCCACCCACTGAGTCCATTTGAACCCCCACCATCAGTTATTTCAGTTTCTAATTTTCAGCACAACTTACTATTTATAGCAGTTTTTTGGGTCCTGAACTTCCAAAGCCGTTTTGAGGCCCTAAACGACGCTTTTTGGGAGAACGGGGAGCAACATGGGTCGTAGACCGATGTCGCTCACTCAAAAGTTGTATTGCTCAGATAGATATTTCTAACGAGCTATTGAGTGTGTCAAACGGAGATCAGATGCAAAAGTTACGTCCCCGCGAAGTTGAAACACCAATTTACCCAAACGGGACCCACAATTTTGGCGCTTCATCTCCTAGGGTTAGGTTTTCGGACGTTTCGGATTTTACATTGTTTCTCAACAATAAATAGGTGGATCAATGGTATCAGAGGGGGTCTGCTCTTTCTTTGTTTTTCTTTTCATTTCCCCAATGTGGCATGGGTATAAGGAGTTCAACCACGCAACCTTGACAACGCTCCATGGCAGAAGGAAAGAAAGACGAGGGAGCAAGAGATCCTATCAAAAATTTTCTCAAGGAGGCCCTCGAGAAACAGAGGAATGCGATGATGGATAAATTTTCCCAGATCCTTCAATGGCTGCCCACCAGCGGCACATCTATATCCAGCACATCCGCCAACAGGTCCGCGACACCCTAGACAAATCCAACACCAAGTTTAGCAGAATCCCCCCCCCCCCCCATGGAGGAAATTAATACAATGGAGACCCATTGCTTCCTAAGGAGGGAGGAATGATCCAGGTGGATATCGGTGGCCACCCACCTTTTCCATTTGGACCTGCAACATCAATTCTTTCAGTTTTCCAACTTCGACACAACTTACTATTTTTAGCAGTTTTTCGGGTCCTGAACTTCTGAAGTCGTTTTGAGGCCCTAAACGACGCTTTTTGGGAAAATTGGGAGAAACATGGGTCGTAGATGTTGCTCACTCAAAATTTTTAGTCCTCAGATAGATCTTTCTAATGAGCTATTGAGCACGTCAAACGGAGATCAGATGCAAAAGTTACGTCCCCGGGAAGTTGAAACACCAATTTACACAAACGGGACCCATAGTTTTGGCACCTCATCTCCTAGGGTTAGGTTTTTAGAAGTTTCGGATTTTACATTGTTTCTCAACAATAAATAGGCATATCAGGGGTATCATAGGGGGTTTGCTCTTTCTTTGTTTTTATTTTCATTTCCCCAACATGTCCAGGGTATAAGGAGTTCAACCACGCAATCCCGACGACGCTCCATGGCAAAAGGAAAGAAAGACGAGGGATCAGGAGATCCTATCAAAATCTTGCTCGAGGAGGCCCTCGATAAATATAGGAATGCGATGATGGATAAATTTTTCCAGATCCTTCAACGGCTGCCCACCGGCGGCACATCTACATGCAGCACGTCCGCCAATACGTCTGCGACACCCTGGACAAATCCAACACCAACTTTGGGAGAATTTGCCCGCCGCCCCCCCCCCCCATGGAGGAACTTAACGCAATGGAGACCATTACTTCCTAAGGACGGAGGAATGATCCAGATGGATATCAGTGGCCACCCACCTTTTCCATTTGGACCCGCAGCATTAATTCTTTCATTTTTTCAGCTTCGGCACAACTTAATATTTTTAGCAGGTTTTCTGGTCCTGCACTCCCACAGCCGTTTTGGGGACTTAATAATCCATGTGGATATTGGTGGCCACCCACTGAGTCCATTTGAACCCCCACCATGAGTAATTTCAGCTTCTAAGTTTCACCACAACTTACTATTTATAGCAGTTTTTCAGGTACTGAACTTCCAAAGCTGTTTTGAGGCCCTAAACGACGCTTTTTGGGAAAACGGGGAGCAACATGGGTCGCTCACTCAAAATTTTTAGTCCTCATATAGATATTTCTAACGAGCTATTGAGCACATCAAACGGAGATCAGATGCAAAAGTTACATCCCCGGGAATTTGAAACACCAATTTACACTTAACGAGACCCACAATTTTGGCGCTTCATCTCCTAGGGTTAGGTTTTAGGACGTTTCGGATTTTACATTTTTTCTCAACAATAAATAGGTGGATCAGTGGTATCAGAGGGGGTTTGTTCTTTCTCTTTTTTTCTTTTCATTTCCCCAACGTGACCAAGGTATAAGGAGTTCAACCATGCAACCTTGACGACGCTCCATGGCGGAAGGAAAGAAAGATGAGGGAGCAGGAGATCCTATCAAAATGTTGCTCAAGGAGGCCCTAGAGAAACAGAGGAACACGATGATGGATAAATTTTCCCAGATCCTTCAACGACTGCCCACCGGTGGCACATCTACATCTAGCACGTTCGCCAACAGGTCCACGACACCCTGGACAAATCCAACGCCAAGTTTAGCAGAATTTGCCCCCCCCCCCCCATGGAGGAACTTAACGCAATGGAGACCCATTGCTTCCTAAGGAGGGAGGAAGGATCCAAATGGATATCGGTGGCCACCCACCTTTTCCATTTGGACCCGTAGCATCAATTCTTTCAGTTTTTCAGCTTCGACAGAACTTACTATTTTTAGCAGGTTTTCTGGTCCTACACTCCCGGAGCCGTTTTGGGGACTTAATAATCCAGGTGGATATTGGTGGCCACCCACTGAGTCCATTCGAACCCCCACCATCAGTTATTTCAGTTTCTAAGTTTCAGCACAAGTTAGTATTTATAGTATTTTTTCTGGTCCTGAACTTTCAAAGCCGTTTTGAGGCCCTAAACGACGCTTTTTGGGAAAATGGGGAGCAACATGGGTCATAGATGTTGCTCACTCAAAATTTGAAGTCCTCGGATAGATATTTCTAACGAGCTATTGAGCATGTCAAACAGAGATCAGATGCAAAATTTACGTCCCCGAGAAGTTGAAACACCAATTTACCCAAACGGGACCCACAATTTTGGCGCTTCATCTCCTAGAGTTAGGTTTTTGGACGTTTCAAATTTTACATTGTTTCTCAACAATAAATAGGTGGATCAGTGGTATCAGAGGGGGTCTTCTCTTTCTCTATTTTTCTTTTCATTTCCCCAAAGTGGCCAGGGTATAAGGAATTCAACCACGGAACGTTGACGACGCTCCATGGCAGAAGGAAAGAAAGACGAGGGAGCAGGATATCCTATCAAAATCTTGCTCAAGGAGGCCCTCGAGAAACAGAGGAACGCGATGATGGATAAATTTTCCCAGATCCTTCAACAGCTGCCCAGTGGCAGCACATCTACATCCAGCACGTCCGCCAACAGGTCCGCGACACCCTAGACAAATCCAACACCAAGTTTAGAAAAATCCCCCCCCCCCCCATGGAGGAACTTAACGCAATGGAGACCCATTGCTTCCTAAGGAGGGAGGAATGATCTAGGTGGATATCGGTGGCCACCACCTTCTCCATTTGGACCCGCAGCATCAATTCTTTTAGTTTTTTAACTTCGACACAACTTACTATTTTTAGCAGGTTTTCTGGTCCTCAACTCCCGGAGCCGTTTTGGGGACTTAATAATCCAGGTGGATATTCGTGGCCACCCACTGAGTCCATTTGAACCCCCACCATCAGTTATTTCAGTTTCTAAGTTTCAGCACAACTTACTATTTATTGCAGTTTTTCGGGTCCTGAACTTCTGAAGCCGTTTTGAGGCCCTAAACGACGCTTTTTGGGAAAATAGGGAGCAACATGGGTTGTAGACGTTGCTTACTCAAAAGTTTTAGTCCTCGGATAGATCTTTCTAACGAGCTATTGAGCACGTCAAACCAAGATCAGTTGCAAAAGTTATTTCCCCAGGAAGTTGAAACACCAATTTACCCAAACGGGACCCACAGTTTTGGCGCTTCATCTCCTAGGGTTAGGTTTTTAGACATTTCAGATTTTACATTGTTTCTCAACAATAAATAGGTGGATCAGTGGTATCAGAGGGGGTCTGATCTTTCTCTATTTTTCTTTTCATTTCCCCAACGTGGCCAGGGTATAAGGAGTTCAACCATGCAACCTCGACGATGCTCCATGGCGGAAGAAAAGAAAGACGAGGGAGCAGGAGATCCTTTCAAAATCTTGCTCGAGGAGGCCCTCGATAAACAGAAGAATGCGATGATGGATAAATTTTCCCAGATCCTTCAATGGGTGCCCATCGGCAGCACATCTACATGCAACACGTCCGCCAATACGTCTGCGACACCGTGGAAAAATCCAACACCAAGTTTAGCAGAATTTGCCGCCCCCCCCCCCCATGGAGGAACTTAATGCAATGGAGACCATTGCTTCCTATGGAGGGAGGAATGATCCAGGTGGATATCGGTGGCCACCCAACTTTTCGATTTGGACTCGCAACATCAATTCTTTCATTTTTTTAGCTTCGGCACAACTTACTATTTTTAGCAGGTTTTCTGGTCCTGCACTCCCGGAGCCATTTTGGGGACTTAATAATCCATGTGGACATTGGTGGCCACCCACTGAGTCCATTTGAACCCCCACCATCAGTTATTTCAGTTTCTAAGTTTCAACACAACTTACTATTTATAGAAATTTTTCGGGTCCTGAACTTCCAAAGTTGTTTTGAGGCCCTAAACGACGTTTTTTGGGAAAACGGGGAGCAACATGGGTCGCTCACTCAAAAGTTGTAGTCCTAGGATAGATATTTCTAACGATTTATTGAGCGCATCAAACGGAGACCAGATGCAAAATTTACGTCCCCGAGAAGTTGGAACACCAATTTACCGAAACCAGACCCACAATTTTGGCACTTCATCTCCTAGGGTTAGGTTTTTGGATGTTTCGGATTTTACATTGTTTCTCAACAATAAATAGGCAGATCAGTGGTATCAGAGGGGGTCTTCTCTTTCTCTGTTCTTCTTTTCATTTCCCCAACGTGGCCAGGGTATAAGGTGTTCAACCACGCAACCTTGACAATGCTCCATGGTGGAAGGAAAGAAAGACAAGGGAGCAGGAGATCCTATCAAAATCTTGCTCGAGGAGGCCCTCGAGAAATAGAGGAACGTGATGATGGATAAATTTTCCTAGATCCTTCAACGGCTGCCCAACGGTGGCACATCTACATCTAGCACATCCGCCAATAGGTCCACGACACCCTGGACAAATCCAACACCAAGTTTAGCAGAATTTTCCCCCCCTCCCCCCCATGGAGGAACTTAACGCAATGGAGACCCATTGCTTTCTAAGGAGGGAGGAATGATCCAAGTGGATATCGGTGGCCACCCACCTTTTCCATTTGGACTCGCAGCATTAATTCTTTCAGTTTTTCAGCTTTGGCACAACTTACTATTTTTAGCAGGTTTTCTGGTCCTGCACTCCCGGAGTCGTTTTAGGGAATTAAAAATCCAGCTAGATATTGGTGGCCACCCACTGAGTCCATTCGAACCCCCACCATCAGTTATTTCAGTTTCTAAGTTTCAGCACAACTTACTATTTATAGTACTTTTTCGGGTCCTGAACTTTTGAAGACGTTTTGAGGCCCTAAATGACGCTTTTTGGGAAATTGGAGAGCAACATGAGTCGTAGATGTTGCTCACTCAAAAATTTTAGTCCTCAAATAGATCTTTCTAACGAGCTATTGAGCACATCAAACGGAGATCAGATGCAAAAATTACATCCCCGGGAAGTTGAAACACCAATTTACCCAAACGGGACCCACAGTTTTGGCGCTTCATCTCCTAGGGTTAGGTTTTTAGACGTTTTGGATTTTACATTGTTTCTCAACAATAAATAGGAAAATCAATGATATCAGAGGGGGTCTTCTCTTTCTCTGTTTTTCTTTTCATTTCCCCAATGTGGCCAGGGTATAAGGAGTTCAACCATGCAACCCCAACGATGCTCCATTGCGGAAGGAAAGAAAGATGAGGGAGCAGGAGGTCCTATCAAAATCTTGCTCGAGGAAGCCCTCAAGAAACAGAGGAACACGATGATGGATAAATTTTCCCAGATCCTTCAATGGCTGCCCACTGGCAGCACATCTACATGCAGCATGTCCACCAATAGTTCTGCGACACCCTGGACAAATCCAACACCAAGTTTAGCAGAATTTGGCCCTCCCCCCCCATGGACGAACTTAACGCAATGGAGACCATCGCTTCCTAAGGAGGGAGGAATGATCTAGGTGGATATCGGTGGCCACCCTCCTTTTCCATTTGGACCCGCAGCATCAATTCTTTCAGTTTTTCAGCTTCAGCACAACTTACTATTTTTAGCAGGTTTTCTAGTCCTGCACTCCTGGAGCCGTTTTGGGGACTTAATAATCCATGTGGATATTGGTGGCCACCCACTGATTCCATTTGAACCCCCACCATTAGTTATTTCAGTTTCCAAGTTTCAGCACAACTTACTATTTATAGCAGTTTTTCGGGTCTTGAACTTCCAAAACCGTTTTGAGGCCCTAAACGACGCTTTTTCGGAAAACGGGGAGAAAAATGGGTTGTAGATTGATGTTGCTCACTCAAAATTTGTATTCCTCGGATAGATATTTTTAATGAGCTATTGAGCATGTCAAACGGAGATCATATGCAAAAGTTACGTCCCCGGGAAGTTGAAACACCAATTTACCCAAATGGGACCCACAATTTTGGTGCTTCATCTCCTAGGGTTAGGTTTTTGGACGTTTCGGATTTTACATTGTTTCTCAACAATAAATAGGTGGATGAGTGGTATCAGAGGGGGTCTGCTCTTTCTCTGTTTTTCTTTTCATTTCCCCAACGTGGCCAGGGTATAAGGGGTTCAAGCACGCAACCCCGACGACGCTCCATGGCGGAAGGAAAGAAAGACGAGGGAGCATGAGATCCTATCAAAAGCTTTCTTGAGGAGGCACTCGAGAAATAGAGGAACGCGATGATATATAAATTTTCCCAGATCCTTCAATGGCTTCCCACCGGCGGCACATCTACATCCAGCACGTCCGCCAACAGGTCCACGACACCCTGGACAATTCCAACACCAAGTTTAGCAGAATTTGCCCCCCCCCCCCTCCCCACCCCATGGAGGAAATTAACGCAATGCTTCCTATGGAGGGAGGAATGATCCAGGTGGATATCGGTGGCCACCCACCTTTTCCATTTGGACCCGCAGCATCAATTTTTTGAGTTTTTCAGCTTCGGAACAACTTACTATTTTTGGCAGGTTTTCTGGTCCTGCACTCCCGCGACCGTTTTGGGGACTTAATAATCCATGTGGATATTGGTGGCCACCCACTGAGTCCATTTGAACCCCCACCATCAGTTATTTCAGTTTCTAAGTTTCAGCACAACTTACTATTTATAGCAATTTTTCGGGTCCTGAACTTCCAAAGTCGTTTTGAGGCCCTAAACGACGCTTTTAGGGAAAATGAGGAGAAACATTGTTCATAGATAGATGTTGCTCACTCAAATGTTGTATTCCTCAGATAGATATTTCTAATGAGCTATTTAACGCATCAAACGGAGATCAGATGCAAAATCTACGTCCCCAGGAAGTTGAAACACAGATTTACCCAAACGGGACCCACAATTTTGGTGCTTCATCTCCTAGGTTTAGGTTTTTGGACGTTTCAGATTTTACATTGTTTCTCAATAATAAATAGGTGTATCAGTGGTGTCATAGAGGGTCTGCTCTTTCTCTGTTTTTCTTTTCATTTTCCCAACGTGGCCAGGGTATAAGGAGTTCAACCACGCAACCTTGACGACGCTCCATGGCGGAAGGAAAGAAAGACGAGGGAGCAGGAGATCCTATCAAAATATTGCTCGAGGAGGCACTCGAGAAACAAAGGAACACGATGATGGATAAGTGCTTTCGGATCCCTTGGTAGCTGCGCCCATGGCCACTCCTACATCCGGCCCGTACGCGACGGTCGCGACACGCGCGGACCGTCCAGCGCCAAGTTTAGCGGTGCCCCCCCCCATGGAGGAACTTAATGCAATGGAGATCCATTGCTTCCTAAGGAGGGATTAATGATCCAAATGGATATCGGTGGCCACCCACCTTTTCCATTTGCACCTGTAGCATCAATTCTTTCATTTTTTCAGCTTCGACAGAACTTACTATTTTTAGCAGGTTTTCTGGTCTTACACTCCCGGAGCCGTTTTGGGGACTTAATAATCCAGGTGGATATTGGTGGCCACCCACTGAGTCCATTCGAACCCCCACCATCAGTTATTTCAATTTCTAAGTTTCAGCACAAGTTACTATTTATAGTAGTTTTTCTGGTCCTAAACTTTCGAAGCCGTTTTGAGGCCCTAAACGACGCTTTTTGGGAAAATGGGGAGCAACATGGGTCATAGATGTTGCTCACTCAAAATTTGTAGTCCTCAGATAGATATTTCTAACAAGATATTGAGCATGTCAAACAGAGATCAGATGCAAAATTTACGTCCCCGGGAAGTTGAAACACCAATTTACCCAAACGGGACCCACAGTTTTGGCGCTTCTTCTCCTAGGGTTAGGTTTTTAGAGGTTTCAGATTTTACATTGTTTCTCAACAATAAATAGGTGGATTAATGGTATCAGAGGGGGCCTACTCTTTATCTATTTTTCTTTTCATTTCCCCGACGTGGCCAGGGTATAAGGAGTTCAACCACACAACCCCGACGACGCTCCATGGCAGAACGAAAGAAAGACGAGGGAGCAGGAGATCCTATGAAAATACTTCTCGAGGAAGCCCTTGATAAACAGAGGAACGTGATGATGGATAAATTTTCCCAGATCCTTCAATGGCTACCCACCAGCAGCACATCTACATGCAGCACGTCCGTAAATACGTCCGCGACACCCTGGACAAATCCAACACCAAGTTTAGTAGAATTTGCCCCCCCGCATGGAGGAACTTAACACAATGGAGACCATTGCTTCCTAAGGAGGGAGGAATGATCCAGGTGGATATCGATGGCCACCCACCTTTTCCATTTGGACCCGCAGCATCAATTATTTCAGTTTTTCAGCTTCGGCACAACTTACTATTTTTAGCAGGTTTTTTGGTCCTACACTCCCGGAGCCGTTTTGGGGACTTAATAATCCATGTGGATATTGGTGGCCACCCACTGAGTCCATTTGAACCCCCACCATTAGTTATTTCTGTTTCTATGTTTCAGCATAACTTACTATTTATAGCAGTTTTTTGAGTCCTGAACTTCCAAAGCTGTTTTGAGGCCCTAAACGATGATTTTTGGGAAAACGGGGAGCAGCATGGGTCGCTCACTAAAAATTTGTAGTCCTCGGATAGATATTTCTAACGAGCTATTGAGCGCATCAAACAGAGATCAGATGCAAAAGTTACATCCTCGAGAAGTTGAAACACCAATTTACCCAAACGGGACCCACAATTTTGGCGCTTCATCTCTTAGGGTTAGGTTTTTGGATGTTTCGGATTTTACATTGTTTCTAAACAATAAATAGGCGGATCAGTGGTATTAGAGGGGGTCTGCTCTTTCTCTATTTTTCTTTTCATTTCCCCAATGTGGCCAGGGTATAAGGAGTTCAACCATGCAACTTTGACGACACTCCATGGCAGAAGGAAAGAAAGACGAGGGAGCAGGAGATCCTATCAAAATCTTGCTCGAGGAGGCCCTCGAGAAACAGAGGAACGCGATGATGGATAAATTTTTCCAGATCCTTCAACGGCTGCCCACCGGTGGCACATCTACATCCAGCACGTCCGCCAACATGTCTGCGACACCCTGGACAAATTCAACACCAAGTTTAGCAGCATTCCCCCTCCCCTGCATGGAGGAACTTAACGCAATGGAGACCCATTGCTTCCTAAGGAAAGAAAATGATCCAGGTGGATATTGGTGGCCACCCACCTTTTCCATTTGGACCTGCAGCATCAATTCTTTCAGTTTTTCGACTTCGGCACAACTTACTATTTTTAGCAGGTTTTCTGGTCCTGCACTCCCAGAGCTGTTTTGGGGACTTAATAATCCAGGTGGATATTGGTGGCCACCCACTGAATCCATTCGAACCCCCACCATTAGTTATTTCAGTTTCTAAGTTTCAGCACAACTTACTATTTATAGCAGTTTTTCGGGTCCTGAACTTCCGAAGCCGTTTTGAGGCCCTAAACGACACTTTTTGGGAAAATGGGGAGCAACATGGGTCATAGATGTTGCTCACTCAAAATTCATAGTCCTTAGATAGATCTTTCTAATGAGCTATTGGGCGCGTCAAACGGAGATTAGTTGCAAAAGTTACGTCCCCGGGAAGTTGAAACACCAATTTACCCAAACAGGACTCACAGTTTTGGCGCTTCATCTCCTAGGTTTAGGTTTTTAGATGTTTCAGATTTTACATTGTTTCTCAACCATAAATAGGTAGATCGGTGGTATCAGAGGGGGTTTGGTCTTTCTCTATTTTTCTTTTCATTTCCCCAACGTGGCCAGGGTGTAAGGAGTTCAACCACGCAACCCTGACGACACTCCATGGCGGAAGGAAAGAAAGACGAGAGATCAGGAGATCCTATAAAAATCTTGCTCGAGCAGGCCCTCGATAAATAGAGGAACGCGATGATGGATAATTTTTCCCAGATCTTTCAACGGCTGCCCACCGACGGCACATCTACATGTAGCACGTCCGCCAATACGTCTACGACACCCTGGACAAATCCAACACCAAGTTTAGGAGAATTTACCTGCCCCGCCCCCCCCCCCCCCCCATGGAGGAACTTAACGCAATGGAGACCATTGCTTCCTATGGAGGGAGGAATGATCCAGGTGGATATCGGTGGCCACCCACCTTTCCATTTGGACCCGCAGCATTAATTCTTTCAGTTTTTCAGCTTCGGCACAACTTACTATTTTTAGCAGGTTTTCTGGTCCTGCACTCCCGGAGCCGTTTTGGGGACTTAATAATCCATGTGGATATTGGTGGCCACCCACTGAGTCCATTTGAACCCCCACCATTAGTTATTTCAGTTTCTAAGTTTCAGCACAACTTACTATTTATAGCAGTTTTTCGGGTCCTGAACTTCCAAAGCTGTTTTGAGGCCCTAAACGACGCTTTTTGGGAAAACGGGGAGCAACATAGGTCACTCACTCAAAAGTTGTAGTCCTCATATAGATCTTTCTAATGAGCTATTGAGCGCATCAAACAGAGATCATATGCAAAAGTTACGTCCCCGGGAAGTTGAAACACCAATTTACCCAAACGGGACCCACAATTTTGGCGCTTCATCTCCTAGGGTTAGGTTTTTGGACGTTTCAGATTTTACATTGTTTCTCAACAATAAATAGGTGGATCAGTGGTATCAGAGGGGGTCTGCACTTTCTCTTTTTTTCTTTTCATTTCCCCAACGTGGCCAGGGTATAAGGAGTTCAACCATGAAACCCTGACGACGCTCCATGGCGGAAGGAAAGAAAGATGAGGGAGCAGGAGATCCTATCAAAATCTTGCTCGAGGAGGCCCTCGAGAAACAAAGGAACTCGATGATGGATAAATTTTGCCAGATCCTTCAACGACTGCCCACCGGTGGCACATCTACATCCAGCACGTCCGCCAACAGGTCCGCGACACCGTAGACAAATCCAACACCAAGTTTAGTAGAATTTCCCCCCCCCCCCCCCTCCCTATGGAGGAACTTAACGCAATGGAGACCCATTGCTTCCTAAGGAGGGAGGAATGATCCAGGTGGATATCAATGGCCACCCACCTTTTCCATTTGGACCCGTAGCAACAATTCTTTCAGTTTTTCAGCGTCGACACAACTTACTATTTTTAGCAGGTTTTATGGTCCTACACTCCCGGAGCCGTTTTGGGGACTTAATAATCCAGGTGGATATTTGTGGCCACCCACTTAGTCCATTCAAACCCCCACCATTAGCTATTTCAGTTTCTAAGTTTCATAACAACTTACTATTTATAGTAGTTTTTCTGGTCCTGAACTTCCGAAGCCGTTTTGAGGCCCTAAACGACGCTTTTTGGGAAAATGGGGAGCAACATGGGTCATAGATATTTCTCACTCAAAAGTTTTAGTCCACGGATAGATCTTTCTAACAAGCTATTGAGCATGTCAAACAGAGATCAGATGCAAAATTTACGTCCCCGGGAAGTTGAAACACCAATTTACCCAAACAGGGCCCACAATTTTGGCGCTTCATCTCCTAGTGTTAGGTTTTTGGATGTTTCGAATTTTACATTGTTTCTCAACAATAAATAGGCGGATCAGTGGTATCAAAAGGGGTTTGCTCTTTCTTTGTTTTTCTTTTCATCTCCCCAACGTGGCCAGGGTATAAGGAGTTCAACCACGCAACCTTGACGACGCTCCATGGCGGAAGGAAAGAAAGACGAGGGAGCAGGAGATCCTATCAAAATCTTGCTCGAGGAAGCCCTCGAGAAACAGAGGAACGCGATGATGGATAAATTTTCCCAAATCCTTCAATGGCTGCCCACCGGCGACACATCTACATCCAGCACATCCGCCAACAGGTCCGCGACACCCTGGAAAAATCCAACACCAAGTTTAGCAAAATTTGCCCCCCCCCCCCGCCCCCCATGAAGGAACTTAATGCAATGGAGACCTATTGCTTCCTAAGGAGGGAGGAATGATCTAGGTGGATATCGGTTGCCACCCACCTTCTCCATTTGGACCCATAGCATAAATTCTTTTATTTTTTCAACTTCGGCACAACTTACTATTTTTAGCAGGTTTTCTGGTCCTACACTCCCAGAGCTGTTT
The DNA here is from genome assembly GCA_034641835.2 of Pinus albicaulis. Lineage (NCBI taxonomy): Eukaryota > Viridiplantae > Streptophyta > Pinopsida > Pinales > Pinaceae > Pinus > Pinus albicaulis. The sequence goes on along the minus strand of MU968382.1, from coordinate 9,422,208 downwards.
TGGGGACTTAATAATCCAGGTGGATATTTGTGGCCACACACTGAGTCCATTTGAACCCCCACCATCAGTTATTTCAGTTTCTAAGTTTCAACACAACTTACTATTTATAGTAGTTTTTCAAGTCCTGAACTTCTGAAACCGTTTTGAGGCCCTAAACGACGCTTTTTGGGAAAATGGGGAGCAACATGGGTCATACATGTTGCTCACTCAAAAGTTGTAGTCCTCGGATAGATACTTCTAACGAGCTATTGAGCACGTCAAATGGAGATCAGATGCAAAATTTACGTCCCAGGGAAGTTGAAACACCAATTCACCCAAACGGGACCCACAGTTTTGGCGCTTCATCTCCTAGGGTTAGGTTTTTAGACGTTTCAAATTTTACATTGTTTCTCAACAATAAATAGGTGGATCACTGGTATGAGAGGGGGTATACTCTTTCTCTATTTTTCTTTTCATTTCCCCAATGTGGCCAGGGTATAAGGAGTTCAACGACGCAACCCCGATGACTCTCCATGGCAGAAGGATAGAAAGACGAGGGAGCAGGAGATCCTTTCAGAATCTTTCTCGAGGAGGCCCTCGATAAACATAAGAACGCGATGATGGATAAATTTTCCCAGATCCTTCATCGAGTGCCCATCGGTGGAAAATCTACATGCAGCACATCCACCAATACGTCCGTGACACCCTGGAGAAATCCAACACCAAGTTTAAGCGGTGCCCCTTCACTCCCCATGGAGGAACTTAATGAAATAGGAACCATTGCTTCCTAAGGAGGAGGAATGATCCCGGTCGGATATCGGTGGACACCCCCATGCCATTGGACCGTGACATCAATGACAACGATTTTCAGCTTCGGCAAAACTTACTATTTTTAGCAGGTTTTTTGGTCCTGCACTCCCGGAGCTGTTTTGGGGACTTAATAATCCATGTGGATATTGGTGGCCACCCACTGAGTCCATTTGAACCCCCACCATAAGTTATTTCATTTTCAAAGTTTCAGCACAACTTACTATTTATAGCAGTTTTTTGGGTCTTGAACTTCCAAAGCTGTTTTGAGGCCCTAAACGATGCTTTTTGGGAAAACAGGGAGCAACATGGGTTGCTCACTCAAAAGTTGCAGTGCTCGGATAGATATTTGTAACGAGCTATTGAGCACATCAAACAGAGATCAGATGCAAAATTTACGTCCTTGGGAATTTGAAACACCAATTTACCCAAACGGGACCCACAATTTTGGCGCTTCATCTCCTAGGGTTAGGTTTTTGGACGTTTCGGATTTTACATTGTTTCTCAAAAATAAATAGGCGGATCAGTGGTATCAGAGGGGGTCCGCTCTTTCTCTGTTTTTCTTTTCATTTCCCCACCGTGGCCAGGGTATAAGGAGTTCAACCATGCAACCTTGACAACGCTCCATGGCGAAAGGAAAGAAAGACGAGGGAGCAAGAGATCCTATCAAAATCTTGCTCAAGGAGGCCCTCGAGAAACAGAGGAACGCGATGATGGATAAATTTTCCTAGATCCTTCAACGGTTGCCCACCGGTGGCACATCTACATCCAGCACATTCGCCAACAGGTCCATGACACCCTGGACAAATCCAACACCAAGTTTAGCAGAATTTGCCCCCCCTCCCCCCCATGGAGGAACTTAACGCAATGGAGACCCATTGATTCCTAGGGAGGGAGGAATGATCCAGGTGGATATCAGTGGCCACCCACCTTTTCCATTTGAACCTGCAACATCAATTCTTTCAGTTTTTCAGCTTTGGCACAACTTACTATTTTTAGCAGGTTTTCTGGTCCTGCACTCCTGGAGTCATTTTGGGGAATTAATAATTCAGGTGGATATTGGTGGCCACCCACTGATTCCATTCGAACCCCCACCATCAGTTATTTCAGTTTCTAAGTTTCAGCACAACTTACTATTTATAGCAATTTTTCGGGTCCTGAACTTCTGAAGCCGTTTTGAGGCCCTAAGCGACGCTTTTTGGGAAAATGGGGAAAAACATGAGTCATAGATGTTGCTCACTCAAAAATTGTAGTCCTCGGATAGATATTTCTAACGAGCTATTGATCACATCAAACGGAGATCAAATGCAAAAGTTACGTCCTCGGAAAGTTGAAACACCAATTTACCCAAACGGGACCCACAGTTTTGGTGCTTCATCTCCTTGGGTTAGGTTTTTAGACGTGTCGTATTTTACATTGTTTCTCAAAAATAAATAGGCGAATCAGTGATATCAGAGGGGGTCTGCTCTTTCTCTGTTTTTCTTTTCATTTCCCCAACGTGGCGAGGGTATAAGGAGTTCAACCATGCAACCTCGACGACGCTCCATGGCGGAAGGAAAGAAAGACGAGGGAGTAGGAGATCCTATCAAAATCTTGCTCGAGGAAGCCCTCAAGAAACAGACGAATGCGATGATGGATAAATTTTCCCATATCCTTCAACGGCTGCCCACCGGCGGCACATCTACATGCAGCATGTCCGCCAATAGTTCCGCGACACCCTGGATAAATCGAACACCAAGTTAGCAGAATTTGCCCCTCCCCCCTCCATGGAGGAACTTAACGCAATGGATACCATTGCTTCCTAAGGAGGGAGGAATGATCTAGGTGGATATTGGTGGCCACCCACCTTTTCCATTTGGACCCGCAGCATCAATTCTTTCAGTTTTTAAGCTTTGGCACAACTTACTATTTTTAGCAGGTTTTTTGGTCCTGTACTCTCGGAGCCATTTTGGGGACTTAATAATCCATGTGGATATTGGTGTCCACCCACTGAGTCCATTTGAACCCCCACCATCAGCTTTTTTAGTTTCCAAGTTTAAGCACAACTTACTATTTATAGCAGTTTTTCGGGTCCTGAACTTCCAAAGCCGTTTTGAGGCCCTAGACGACGCTTTTTGGGAAAACGGGGAGCAACATGGGTCATAGATCAATGTTTCTCACTCAAAAGTTGTAGTCCTTGGATAGATCTTTCTAATGAGCTATTGAGCACGTCAAACGGAGATCAGATGCAAAATTTACGTCCCCGGGAAGTTGAAACACCAATTTACCCAAACGGGACCTACAATTTTGGCGCTTCATCTCCTAGGCTTAGGTTTTTGGACGTTTCGGATTTTACATTGTTTCTCAAAAATAAATAGGCAGATTAGTGGCATCAGAGGGGGTCTGCTCTTTCTTTTTTTTCTTTTCATTTCCCCAACGTGGCCAGGGTATAAGGAGTTCAACCACGCAACCTTGACGACGCTCCATGGCGGAAGGAAAGAAAGACGAGGGAGCATGAGATCCTATCAAAAGCTTGCTCGAGGATGCCCTCGAGAAATAGAGGAATGCGATGATGGATAAATTTTCCCAAATCCTTCAATGGCTGCCCATCGGCGGCACATCTACATCCATCACGTCCGCCAACAGGTCCGCAACACCTTGGACAAATCCAACACGAAGTTTAGTAGAATTTGCCCACCCCCCCCACCCCCCCATGGAGGAACTTAACGCAATGGAGACCATTGCTTCCTAATGAGGGAGGAATGATTCAGGTGGATATCGGTGGCCACCCACCTTTTTCATTTGGACCCGTAGCATCAATTCTTTCAGTTTTTCAGCTTCGGCACAACTTACTATTTTTAGCAGGTTTTCTAGTCCTGCACTCCCGGAGCCATTTTGGGGACTTAATAATCCAGGTGGATATTGGTGGCCACCCACTGAGTCCATTTGAAACCCCACCATTAGTTATTTCAGTTTCTAAGTTTCAGCACAACTTACTATTTATAGCAGTTTTTTGGGTCTTGAACTTCCGAAGCCATTTTGAGGCCCTAAACGACGTTTTTTGGGAAAATTCGTAGACCAACATTGCTCACTCAAATGTGGTATTCCTCGGATATATATTTCTAACGAGCTATTGAGCGCATCAAATGGAGATCAGATGCAAAATTTATGCCCCCGAGAAGTTGAAACACCAATTTACCCAAACGGGACCCACAGTTTTGGCGCTTCATCTCCTAGGGTTAGGTTTTTGGACGTTTCAGATTTTACATTGTTTCTCAACAATAAATAGCCCTTCGAGCCTCATTGCAACACAGTTCAGGGGGTTGGTAGCCAGCACATCTCTTCTCAGGATAAGCGCTACCAGTACGCTAGCTCGCTTGTTCTGATCATGTCTGTATTGTAACACAGTTCAGGGGCTGGTAGCCGACACATCTCTTCACAGAGCTAAGCGCTGCCAGTACCCTAGCTGTCCATTTCCATTATGTCTCCTTGTAACAAAGTTCATGGGGCCTGTAGCCGCCACATCTCTTCTCAGAGATACGCCTACCAGTGCCCTAGCTGTTCATTTCAGTCATTTGTTTTATTAATAAAATGAAGCATTATTTCCGCTGCATCTCTATGTTTATGGTTATATATGTATTCTGTTGCGTTCTTGAATAAAATATGGATCATCAGGTGAATCGAAGATATACATGCATGTTGTATAGTTTCTACATGGTATCAGAGCACAAGAAACCACAATTGTGAAGGAGGAGCTTAGTTTGTGACTGGATAGAATTTGAATTTTTGGAAAGAATTTCTTCGTGCTACAACTGATTCAAGATTGAAATGGATTTCAATGGCTTGAGGTTTAAGTATACACTCGAGGGCAGCTCAAACTATATTTCTTGGAAGGATGGGATGGAAGCAGTACTCGAAGATAATGGCTTAAAGGAATATATTGACAATAATGTTCCTAAACCCGTTGTGACAGATGTTGCAAATCTTGATGCATGGCAAAAGAAAGTGGAAAAGGCTAAGAGGATCCTATTGGAGGGAGTACGAGACCACATTGCATCAAGCCTCCATGGGAAAGCCACACCATATGCAGTGTGGAAGGCTTTTACAGATCTATTCCCAAGCAGCAACGACCATAGGAAATTGGTGCTCAAAGATAAACTCAGGAAGATCAATATGGAAAAGGGTGACAACATTCCAAAATATCTAATAAAATTTGTCAAATGTCGGGATGAACTGGGGAGCGTTGGAATAACAGTCGCTGATGATGATTTGGTGAGCTTGGATCTCCTAAGACTTCTCAAGAGTTGGCACAGTTATCAAGACTCTGTCAATGGAAGGGAAAAATTTCCAGATTTGGAACAACTATGGTCAGATTTGGTGCAGGAGGAGTTTAGACAGAAAACCAGAGATGGACCTTCATATAAGAATGAAGATGAAGAGGATTTTTCTTTGGATGCCAAGGAAAGGAAGGGGAATGGGCATAAATTCCATTCTAAATCTGAGTCCAATAATGGAAAGAAGCATGAAATGTCCAAGGTGAAGTGTTTTCACTGTCACGAGCATGGGCATTTTGCTACTAACTGTCCACAAAAGAAGAAGAACAAGAAGGTTGGAGGATCTGCAACTAGTGAGGTGCTTGCCTCGCAATTTTAGCTTGAATTCTCATTGAACACATGCATGGTGTCCGGTGCATTGGGAGCTGTGTTGTATTTGGATAGTGGCACTTCCTTTCACATAACGAGAGACAAGGAAATTTTCAGTGACTTGGAGGAGAAGGATATCCATATGCATATTGAAATGGGTGATGACGGGAAGTACAGTGCTACCGAGATTGATACCATTACCTTTTAGAGGCAGTCAGGTAAACCCTTTCAACTAAAATATGTAATTTATGTACCAGGTTTGAAGAAAAATTTATTCTCACTCGCAATGTTGGAGGATAGAGGCTATGATGTTGTTTTTAGTGAAGGTAAAGATTTCCTGCGACATAAAACAATAGGACAAGCCAAGAGGATAGAGATTACAGTTAATAATCTCTACAAGATGGAGGTATATGGCTGTGTAGCAATGATGGGCAAGGCAGATCAAGTTGTGAGCTGGGATGAGGGCGAATTATGGCACAGGAAATGGGGACATGTTCACAATGGAGCCTTGAAATTCATGCAACATATTTCTGCTTGTCATCCAAGGGGTACACTTGCATAGTCAGAAACATGGAAGGGAAGTACTATGGGAAAGTATGTAAATGCCACTTTTCATGAGAAGGAAACCCGAGATTGGAAGATCCTAGAGAGCGTTCACACAAACATGTGTGGTCCTTTCTCTATTGCTTCGATAGCAAAACATAATTACTATGTAATATTTGTTTATGACTATTCTCATAAGTGTTGGATCTTCTTCATGCAGAAGAAAGATAAGACATTATCTAAGTTCTTGGAGTTTAAGGCACTGGTGGAGAAAGAGTCAGGGAAGCAAGTGAAGGCTCTTAGGAGCAATAATGGTGGAGAATACATCTCTAACGAATTTAATAGCTTCTACAGCAAAGAAGGAATTCAAAGAGACACTACAAGAAAAAAGGACATTGGTGAGGGGCGAAAAATGTCACCATAAGCTCATTGGTGAGGGTCAAAAGAGCCTTCGTCACCAAAAATTGAAAGTCACCAAAGGTGGTATCGCCAAAAGTATAGGTGTTGTGGTGGCATTCAAGGTCTGTCACCAATAATTATTTATAGTGACGGATAGTTACTGTCACCATTTCATATTAGCAATGGTTATGGAAAATAGCCTCTGTTACCAAAAACCTGAATGTCACCAAAGATGGTGTCACCAAAAGTATGTGTTGTGGATACATTCAAAGTTTGTCACGAATATTGATTATAATGACGGATAGTGACCGTCACCATTTCATGTGAAAAATAACAATTTTTTGTGATGGACCTTTCATGGCCGTCACTATTGTGCATATATATGGCGATGTTAGTTGACCAACACCATTTCATATTTGGTGAGGGTCAAAAAATGTCATGATAAGCTCATTGGTGACATCAAGGTTCATCGCGAATAATTACTATAATGACAAATAGTGACCCTCACCATTTCATATCAACAAAATGATTTATGGTGACAGAACTTTCATGGTTGTCACTATTTATGCATATATATGGTGGCGTTTGTTGACCATCACCGGTTCATATTTTTGTGAGGGTCAAAAAATGTCACCATAAGCTTATTGGTGATGGTCAAAAGAGCATCCGTCACCAAAAACTGATAGTTGACATTCCCTATGAATATCAGGGTAGGATGGAATCGAACCACCAACCTTCTGCTTGTAAAGTAGGTTCTCTTCCATTCAGCTAGGACCCTTTAAAGAATTAGAATTTAAACTAGCAATTTCCACTAAAGGTGCAAAGATACACCAAAGGAATAGAAGATCTAGGAAGATTAAATGTTTCTAGAAATAACATGTTCAATATACATAATAAAAAGACAATAAGAATAAATATGGATGTTTAGTTCATTACTTCATATTCTACACAAACACAAGTTCTGATCAGCCCCAACTTCACCAAAGATTTCTTCACTTTCTCCTTTGCATTAGAACACATAGTTGTTGTTGTCTTACTACAGAGAAACATAATGGAACAAGAGCAACCCATAGCTTTCTTCAGCGAAGCATTAAGAGATGCACCTCTGAAATATATCATCATGGAAAACCAGGCTTTTGCCTTAATCAAAGCTCTAAAAGACTTCAGATTCTACATTTTGCATTCACACATCATTTCATTTGTACATCACTCAATGGTTAAAGACATACTTACACAAGATCCTAATGGAAAAAGAGGTAAGTGGATTGCTTTCATATTGGAATATGATCTGGAAATCAAGCCCACCAAGCTAATCAAAGGACAAGGACAAGCTAAAGTAATGGTTAAAACGAATTATCAAGCACTGTACATCAATAAGATCGATGCATTGGATGAACAAGAGGAGTTGGTGACACCACCTATTGAGGAAGCATTTCTAAACTCACCTTGGTATGCTGATATATTATATATGCTTTTTAATCTAAATTTTCCTCTTGGTTTGTCCAAAACAAAGGCCAGATTCTTGAAACTAAAGGCTGTAAATTTCTGTATTCTAGATAAAGTTTTATATTGGAAAAATTCTGGTGGTATATTTCTTAAATGTTTTCCTAAAGAAGATGCAAATAGGATTATGCATGAGTTTCATGAAGGAGAATGTGGAGGCTACCTCTATTAGAAGACCACTATTAATAATATCCTTAGGGCTGGTTTCTATTGGCCTACCCTTTTCCAAGACATCCACAAAATGGTAATTTCCTGCCATAAATGCCAAATCTTTGAGGGAAAAAGAAAGTTGTTCTCTCTGCCATTACATCCAATCTCTATTGAAGCTCCTTTTCAACAGTGGTGTCTAGATTTCATTGGAGAAATCCACCCTGCCTCCTCTTCCCAGCATAAATGGATCCTTACTGAAACTTACTATTTCACTAAGTGGGTAGAGGCCATCCCTTCTAGAACTACCACAGACTTAATAATTATCAAAGTTCTTGAAAACAATATTCTATCTAGATTTGACCGTCCTAGGAAAATCATTACTAACAATGCTATTGCCTTTAGATCCAAGAAAATAATGGATTTTTGCCACAAATATCACATTACTTTGGGACATTCTACAGCTTATTACCCTCAAGGTAATGGGTTGGCCGAATCCTCAAATAAAAGTTTGGTGAACATCATTAAAAATTTGTTGGAGGAAAACAAGAAATCATGGCATAGAAAATTAGTACATGCACTATGGGCAGACAGGCTAAAAATAAGAAATCAATTAATATGTCTCCCTATCAACTAGTCTATGGAACAGATGCAGTCTTCCCAACAACCTTGGGAGTGTCAGTAATGAAGCTCATTCAAGAGGTGCAATCTGAATAAAATGACCTACAAAGGAAAATAAACCAAATTATTCAACTGCAGCAAACCAGAGAAGGATTATACAACATAACACATCTGGTACAGGAGAATATGAAGAAAATATTTGACAAGAGGACCAAGGCAAATGATTTTAACATTGGATACAAAGTGATGAAGAGGGATTCCAGAAGAGAGGACAAAGGAAAGCATGGAAAATTTGACAATCGATGGAAAGGTCCATACACCATTCATTCTCGATGGAAAGAGAAATTGCCTTAATGGCTTCAATGTGCCCTTACTGAGCTACCAAGGAAAGCTTAAAAACTCACAGAACTAAGAGATTGATCAACGCATTGACCTCATCATTTGTTGTTCATTTTATTTCTTCAAAGTGAAAGATTACAAAACTTAATGATTCGACAACATAACAGTACTATCTAAAATATTAATGCTAATTTTCTCTGTCTCTATTCAACTTGTTTCTCATTCTTGCTAGTTGGTTATCGTCTACAGACCCTCTCTTATAGAGAAGTGGTCATTAGAACCAAATTTACATGAGATAACATCAAATATTTATAGTTGAAATTTAATGGGAATACTAGGCTTCATACTCATGACACAAATTGCATGAGAAAGAAGAAAATATATTTTTTCTATGTAAAGGATATGTCTTCAACAACTCTCTTGGTTCCATCAAAGAATGTACCTTCAACTACTAATTTTGGAGATGAAGTCTGGTACCAAAATAAGAAAATATAATGCTAGTACCATAACAGAACAACAAAATACAGGTACTGGAATAGAATAGTATAATATGGGTACATGAATAGCACAAAGGAACAGTTAGTACCAGAATCGAACAGAGGAACACTAGCACCAGGAAAAAACAATATAACATGGGTATCAGAATTAAATTGTAGACCATATGCTATCAGAATCGAACAATATGATGAGCATAATAGCCAAGAGCTCAGGCCATTTTTCAAGTGCCATGTGGGTGCACACGTGTGGTGAGTACGGTCACTGATCACATGGATCTTGGTCAAGTGCTGGATGGGTGCACAGGTGTTTGATGCAGACCCAGGTGCCAGATTATTGAATAGGCCAGACAAATAGGAAAATAAGTACTAGATCGCTGAACTACATGAGTACCGAAATAATGAACTGCCTGAGCGCCGGAATGCTGAATGAGTACCTCATGAGTAGGAGTGGAAATCCAAAGATCTATGTGAGCCAACCTGAGGAATTAGAGAGTAAAATATCAAATAACATTATTTTTACTATAAGAAAACATAGAAATTTCATTTTGAAATATAGATTACATCATATAGACATCAGAAGGCTAAAAGGGCATATATTTGAAGAAAATAGGCGAAGTGGGATTCCAGAAGAAAGGACAAAGGCAAGCACGGAAATATATGGAAAGGTCCATACACCATTCATTCTACAAGAGGTAATAATGCATTTTTCTTACAAGAAATGGATGGAACATAATTATTTGGAGGTCCTGTCAATGGCAGGATGCTCAAGCATTATTTCAGTTGAGAATTTCATTTTAAAGTTTTTCTTCATTGTACATAACATTGTATGAACAAAAACTCATAAAAATTGATACAAAAAAGAAAGAAATGAAGAAAAGAGGGCAGATAAAAGAAAAATGTAAGCCCCATACCAAAAAATAGAAATTTCTGAAAGTGTTGCAAGTGAAAATGCCACTACCTTTAAGAAGGCCTTGTTCAATCATACACTCTAAACATGATTGTACATATTTTGAATTTTTGCTAATAAATTAAAGAATGAAGGTTTTTCAAACTGTTTAAACTTGGCTTATCAGTAGGTAGGAAGAAAAATATATTGGTTCCAAAGTCTAAATTTGAACCAATAAGAAAAATTAGAGATAAGTGATAAATGAAATATTCAAGGCCAAAGCCCTCAGTTTTTAGTTTACTTTTTGCAAAATAATATTGTGTGCAGCTTGTACAAAATGCCACAATTCATGATGATCAAACTAATTAATATTTATTCATTCATGATTTAAATTTCATGTTGATAGATAGTGAATAAAAATATTTCAAAATGTTTAATCTTAACAGATAAGTAGCTAGGTAGAGAATAAAAGATCTCATCAGTCTAATATGAGCCTTTGGAAGTTATAAGGTTAGAAATAGATAGTTTTATTTCAAAAGAAAAATGATGTCAAGGGTTTGCAAGTCTAAATGCACCCAAAGAATGAATAAGAAATGTTAGAATAGGTGATGGGTAGGCAAAAGTCAGTTTTTGAAAAATCACAGTCACAAAAGTTGCAGCATATCACCAATTTCATAATGAAAATCAGCCAAATACGAAACAGGCCATTGATCTACTAAATCTAGAGATATGAGGTTCTTGAAACCTCCTAAAAGGAGCTACCCTCCCTAGCTGGAGCCACTGTTAGTCTCCTGTATTCTACAATATGACTAAATGACTATGGATTTTCTACAGTCTGTTGAAAATAACATTCCTTGACTATCATTTATTTTCAGAAATCTCACTGCCTTCATTATCTTCATTTAACTTATCCATTATCTCTCACTTTACCTATTAAGATCACTCTCTTACTCTGAAATTCCATGTTTGACCCTAAATCCCTCATTCTTAACTCGTTCCCTACCTAACACCCCACCCCCATTGCTAAAAAACCTCTCCCATTTCATTCACTTCTCTTCTTCCATTAAAACAATGTAGAAAAAGAACCATTTTTACATTGTTTTAAAAATAAATTTTATTCATTCGGGACCCACTCTTTTAAATAAACTCTATTTTTTTTAAGAAACCCAACCCCCTTTTATATTTGAAACGCTGATTTAACAAACATTAACCCTGATCTTATATAAACCCTGGCCCCAACCTTCATATTTAAATTGCCTCTATTTTGAATATACCCCGGGTCCCACATCATGTTTTAAACCCATGATCAATTGAACCCCAACCACCATCGAATCTCTGCCTCCTGATTTGACGGCCCATGCACCATATCACAATACCAAAATCTCGAGGGTTAAAAAACTTTGGGGCTTGTGATATGGGTGGTTTTATCATCGTCCCATCCTGCATGCATCGCCCCCACCTTTTATCGCATCCCCGTGAAAAAAAACCACTTTACCGCCTATGCCTCGTGCGAAAACCACAAACCGTCCTCTACGCTAAAAATGAAACCATTCACCCTTTTTGAAAATTTTGAACCCCCGTGTCACTACGATAAGCCCCGAGCCGCCATGTAAACCCCTGAAAATGATTTTTGAAGGCCTGGGAAGCCATAAGAAAATGCAAAGACCAAAATCCTCCATTACCTGGACTCTATCCACAGCTCAAATTTTTAATTAAAAAATTGTTTTTAATTGTGCAGGTGACTGATGTACGTGACGAAAAATGCATAATTTTCATTTCTAAGTCCAAGAATTAATTGAATCAAGGTTCTCTAGGTGACGATCCAGTAGCGTTATTTATCAAAGGATTAGGAGCGCAAGATTAATCTGAATCAGTAATGGATCATGACCATTGATGATCATTCAATCACTCCAAAGGCAATGAGAGTTATTCATTGGACAGGATAAAGAAAATGAAAGAATTTTAGAGCGGCTGTGCAGAGATGAAGACAAATAAAGCACAGAGTTAAAGAAAAGATAAAATATTAGTAAAAGGTGAAAGAAGAGGTTAAGAGATAGAGTCAAAGATAAAGGAAAGATAAGGAAGCAGATCAAGCAGTAAGATAAAGAAAGAGATGACAGTGATAGCAAAGACAACAATGGCAGTAAAGGATTAAAGGATTAAAGATACAAATGGAAACATAATCAGAGTTTAAAAAACAAATCAAGGTTTAAAGACAAATTCGAAGACAAATCTACAAGGAAGACCAGGCCAGGTGTCAAGGCCATTCAACATTTAACTCTTACCAAATCACTTTGGCCACCTACAATCTAATTTTGTTAAAAATAGATACAGTTAATATTACAGTCAGAGATATTTTGAAATCTACTTAGAAGTTATTGTAAAATTTAATATTAAAGGAAAATAGTCAAAAAATATCTTAAAGTTAGCTCAGTAGTAAATTAGAAATTTATTATTACAGTGAGTCAGTTAGAGATATTTTGGCATTGGGCCTTGCAAGGTCTCAATTTTCAAACATCATTTACTCTATAATAAATACAAATCTACCACCCTAGATTAGGGCAACCTCCTCATCTACAGATAAATACTGCATGCATTGTTCATTGTTATTTTTGGATTTTTGGTTGGTTAGTTGGCTTCTAGGCTGGATTTTGATCAGACTCTGAGTTGCAAAGATCATTGCACTGGAGCATTGTAACTGTCTTGGACATCAGTAATACAAGCACATTCATAGGATTCTTGAGCTATGTCAATGGTGACGTTACCCCTCCTTTTCAATGTTTCTCTTATGTTTTCCATATTGTACATTATTTCTCTGATAATAGAACATAAATTTTAGATTGAGATATGTTGTTTGGGCACCTTAATTCTGTATGTTACTTTTATCTAAATGTTTTCTTCTGCAAGGTCTAATTAAAGAATTAAGGGGTGTCCTTCCCTTTAGTTTCACTTGGCTTGTTGTCTTGAGGTTTTCTTAGCAAATTTTAGCTAAATAATTCAGGGGTGTTATGTTCTTTAGTTTTTCCCAAACTATTTATCTTAAAGACCCTCTTTTAAGTTTAGTTAAATAATTCAGGGGTGTCCTTCTCTTTAATTTCACTAAACTATTATCTTGAATTTTTTCTCTATATGAAAGTAATAGTTAAAGAATTTATGGGTGTCCTGCTCTTTAGGATTGCTGGATTTTTGTCTTAAGGTTTTCTTAGTAAATTTTAACTAAAGAATTCAGGGGTGTCCTTCTCTTTAGTTTTTCTTAAACAATTATCTCAAAGGATTTTCTTGTTGAAGTATAGTTAAAGGATTCTTAATTTCCCTTTAGTTTAAATGAACTCACAACTTACTGTCATTTCATATTCATCTAACCTAAAAATATCCACTTGATATAGTTAGCTTTCCCTATGAAAACCCTTGAATAGTTGATTTATAATTAAAACCTTTTATGACTCCATAGCCCAATGGATTAAGCTTCCCACTTTTTATCTATCCCACCTATAATAAATCATTCACTCAATCAATCAATCAAAACAAACAACCTTAGAACTTCATAACTAGCCTAAAAATCAGAAAAACATAAGCATAAAGATAAATCAGTTAATTATAAACATAGAGAGAGCCCTCTTTGAGCCTAGGAAGGCTAGGTCCTTGGAGTCCAAAGTGGTTTGACGTGGTTCCCTACTACTTGTTCTTGCCAATGTTGCAAATCATAGGGAGCCAACATTGCATTTTAGGAATTTCAAATACATCATGCGATGAACCCGAAAGGAAAACTTATAAGCAATATCAATTTAAAATTTATCTCAATTAATCTAAGGGAGCATTGTTACTTAACGATAAAATTTGGAGGTCTAGGATAGAGACATGTTCTAGCATCGTAAAACATAGCAGATATCGTTAATTGTCCACGATACATTCTAATTGTGATACCTCATTCCACATACGTAAGTATATTGGAGCTCGTCCACGTACCTTGAGTATATTTGGTTGTGTTCTAGTTTGAAAAGTATAAGGGGATTATCTCACTATGCGGTTTCCCATTAGACAACGGTAATACAGATTGGGCCTCCATGTACCATCGAGTATATTTGGGAGGAAAACATTAGGTTGCTTACCATCCATAGGCAACTGAGTCGACTGCCTTATACATTGTAATACATCGAACACAACATTCGGGGAGATTTCCTACCCATACATAAGTCCTTGGTTTACTGGGGTGGTATATTGCAGTTCACAGTTGCTTGGTAATCCTTTTGCCTAACATTCCCCTCTTTTTTTTTATTTTCTTTTTTTATAAAATCAATCATCAATCATGGAAGAAGATCAACCCTTTCCCCGTCATTTGCGTAGGACAGTGAATAAACCACCTTTGCTGCTAGAAGCTACACCTAGTAGGCAAGGGCGAGCTCGTCCTACCGAGTCCGATACCTATGGAATATTTGGTGATACATTTTCATGTAATTTACCAGAGTCATATAATCCTTTGAGTATCGAGTCTTGAGTCATTTCTACCGATACTAGTTTATCTACTACTGTCAAGACGAAATCCTCACAGTTACCTAAGGACATTGAAATTCAATCCAGTAAAATAGTAACCAGAACCCGAATTTGTTCAACCAGAAGTCGATCCAGAACTTATTGCTCTTTTATCAGAAAATATTGATCCCAAATTTGAACAACAAGAATTTTTTCCCATGCCAGAAGACGATCAACCAAATCATCCTCAGTCATCCGTAACTATTGAGTCCTCCTATTTACTGCAGATTTTACCACCTTAAATTTATCTCAGGCCTAACTGTGAAGTAATTCCACCTGGTTTGATTTCAATTAAGGAAGGACTTCAGGAGGAGACAACGCCTTCAAATCCAACTCATTTTGGGTCGGAGCTTCATCTCTGTCCATCTTTTCCTCATTTTACCTACTATGCTCCTATTGATCCTACTCAGTCTCAAGTTCCTGTAGATTCTTTAGAGTATTTTCTGGGTGATTTAACCATGGTTGAGACAACATCCCAGACTGTACCATCTATTACAGTTGTGATATCATCTATTGTTGCTTCCTCTTTGATGTTTTCTACGACACCTGATTCTCATCTTTATGGTGGTCCATTTGTTCCACTAGTTTACCAAGATTTAAATGTAACCTACTCTGGTGTCTCCTCTAGTCCATGGACTTCACCCATGTCATCATCTGGAATTTAATCTAGTTCCTCTCTTATGAGTACTGAAGGACCTGATCCTTTATTGACATCATCAACTCAATATCAAGCTGGTCCATCCAATTACCATCCATCTTATCCAGTATCTACTGGACTCCCATCATATGAAAGTCAGTATGTGAAATATCGTTATACTCTGTATGCTGGGGGGAAACATATGTTCGTGCCATATAGTAATAGTCCTTTTTTAGGTTAATATTATGCTAGAATGCATGTTTGTGTAATATTCCAAAATGGACAAAATAAGAATATAGAACAAAATGCTTGAAATAGGAGTGTATAACATCACATCAATACATGAGACCAATATGGAGATATTTCATTAATAATATCAGTATCAAAATAATACAATATAAAGAGGAAAAAATAATACAACATAAGCCAACAAGCCTCCAATGAGTAAATCCCCTTAATAATGAGGTGTTGCTACTATACAAAAATGTCGAAGTTGCTGCTACAGTGCAGTCATGATGAGCACAGCTACAAATAAGATAATAAAATGATATAAAGTATCTTATATATTCCTATAGATATGCTATACATAAAGAACAAGGATCTATATCACTTTTCCTAGCCAACCTGAGAGGTTTTCCAGCAATATACCCAAAAGTACAAATGGTGAACCCAAGCCCTAGGGATGAAGATTCACAACAGAAAAATAGATGGGAGATATGGCTAAAGCTGATATAACAATATGTGGCTCTCCTCCAATAGACTCTCCAGGTGAAAGGTTGATCCCTCCGCTAAATAACCAAGTCCCCAAATCATGCACAAAAATCACCCCTGCAACAACTCTCTAAAATAACGCAGTCATGGACTAAAATTGTGTTGTAGGTGATTGTGGTAACTCGTCCTGGTGCCAAATGATGATATAATGCCCAAGGAGCCTCCTTTTTGATCTCCAAATGGAAAGGCCACCTCTCCACTGAAAACACAAGCCCAGAAAATGGCTCTACAAACCCTCCACAACTTCTGCCCTACAACACAACACAACCTCAATAGGAACGACGTTGTATAATAATAATAATGCTTTGGTCTGATGCCATAATGTGGAAATGCAGCTCAATCACCTCTCCTGAGTGGGAACTTGAAGTCCCCTAGGGATGAGGGTGGTATTCCCGCTCGAGAACACCCTGTGCTAAACAACATTGCAGTCTTAGCTAAACAGTTGAAGAGAGAAAATAGTCATACAAACCATATCAAAATAATAATCTAAAACATATCCTTTATGGATGCCATTCCCTTCCTTATCTAAGTGGTGAGATTCCTCACCCTTGGCCCCACTCATTACAACCACTAATTCCATGCATGGAGTCTCCCTCCAAAACTGCATTGTCCCACAGTGAATGTCCACTCCTCCATACCAAGACTCTTGATTTGGTCAAAGTTGACCCAGTCTACATGCTCCAGCCCCTTTTAACACACAAGGGTGCTTTATCAAGCTACAAAAATGATATCCATTCACATTAGCAGTGATTTTATTCCTACTAAGGAGATTTATGGGTCTCCATACCCTCTTATTCATCAAACTAAGAAGCAAAGACACAATTTAATATTCCAACTATCTTATAGATAATTGGGAATAGTACAGTCCTCCCCTCCCAAATGTTGCTTGTCCTAAAGTAACTGTAAAGGTGAGTGCTGCAACTCTTCTCTTCCTTCCTTGGTGACAACTCCATGTGATAAGCTCTCCTCATATACCAATTGTCACGCAATCAATCCCTCCATGAAATGATCCTCCCAAGTACTCATGAGATGCAAGTGATTCACCTCATAAAGAAGCAAAAGATCCTATGTAGCCTTCATGGTTTACCCAATTTTCTCCCTGAAACATGAAGCATAAGAAACATGGGGAATCTCTCTCCCAATGGGCATGTTCAACCCTTGCATCCTTCCTCCATTTACTGCCACAATAAGAATAATGACATCATAAATGTATGGGATCATAACCAAGGATACATAAGTTGCTATATGTAATACTTGAGGAGGATCATAATCCCACATGTGAAAATAGCGTAGCACATCTCCTGACTGCCTTAGATTATGATATGATAAGTGGTTTCCCCACCACTTACCTTCCTCCATAGTATTCTCACAAGTTTTGAGAAGGTAAGTAATTTTTGGTTCTTTTGGAGTACACCCTTAATGACATGTCATCTCCCTATATCCTCCTAGGGAGTGGCCATGCTCAAATCCTTTTATGGCCCCAAGTTGACCATGAATATTATAAGGTAAAGTGCCCCCACTTGGATCAATGACCTGCATATGTATGGTAAAGGAATGCAAATATTCATCAAATAAATCATTATGCATAAAACCATGATCCTTACCATATAATTTTCTCACACTAATGGAGTGGCTCATAGATAGATCCCCTCTCATTCCCAAAGAGAAAATATGTGGTTGTGATAACTCCATCAAAGAGTTATGTTTCTCCTCCATCTCCACATGATCCATGCATCTCCTAAAATGTTGATATATCTCCTCTTTAAAGCCTTCCCAGGTGAACCCCTCCATGATGGTTTGGTATGCTCTCATGGAATAAGTGTGGCTGAAGAGAAAATATTCATGTGCTACTTGTAGTAACTTCTCCTTGAGCTTGGATGATCTAGACAAGAAGATCCTACTCTGATAGTAGGTGACCCCATCTCTTACTGAGTATCCCTCCTCTAATAGATGGTCATAAAATATCATGCATGTAAGAATATCCTTGGAATAATCCACCAACAGTTGGGATTTCCAATAAGGATCTATCCTCCATAGTGACAACGCTAATGATCTATCATATAAAGCATATATAATGTGGTTTCCCCTTTCTTTGACATCTCCCATGTCAAAGTCACATACCGGGCTGCTGCTATCCCTCCTCTGCTGCTCCTCTCTCAGTGCAACATGTGACGTGAGAGTGGGTAATGATGATGTTGGGTGAATGTATCCCTCCTCCTTAAGCCTACCCAAGACTCTCTTCATTGTACCATATGTTAGCCACTGATAAATTATGTTATACCAAGAGGTGGCTAATTTTATTCTTCAAAAACTCCAAGAGATAATTCCCCTTCGAGAACCTATCATCCTTGAAGTTTTTATGAAGATAACTAATTCTTTGGTTAATATTCACTGTTTTTTCCCTTATGAACCTAAAAAATTTGTTATTTTCCCGAAGAAAAGATTGCTGAAAAACCCCATTTGCCATCATTTTTACCCCTTTCACTCATGAATTAACCTCCATTTTTTCATCCCCTTTTTCCTCGTCAATTTCCTCTATTTCCCTCATTTTCCTTCTTTCCCATCATAATTTCCCTTCAATGAGGTTTTAAACTCCTTTTTAAACCTTATCGGAACCCCCAAAAATCCTTAAAAAATCCCAAAAAAAAGTCTTTTGCACTAAGGGCTTAAGCCCCTTTCGGCTAAGCCCCTAACCCTTTCTCCGCATATGACCCATGCCCGAGACTGGGTGCTAATTGCAATCGGAGCCTCTCGGTTGTGCCTTTTCCTTTGTTTTTGATAAATTTCCGATGCAAGAGTCTTTTTTTTCTATCAGCTTCCACCACGATCTCCACCGTTGATCTCTTTAATGATCCAACGACTTGTGCTGGCTCACATCACCGCCAATCGAAAGAATTTTTAAGTACCACTATGTTTCCCCCAATTGGCGATCCCCGATCCAATCCTGACTGTTGATCTCACCTTGAACTGATGGTTAGCACATAATCACACTGCATCATTTCTTCATTGTGTTCCCTTTCCCATACTCCGATTGAGATCTTGCGATCCAATCTGGACCGTCGAATCCACAAGAACCGACGGTCCAGATTAATCACAGCTCCGCCCATTTTTCTCCGCATTTATCCCTCAGATTAAATCTCAACCTTCGATCTGAATCCCAGATCCGACGGTCAATATGTAATCGCATCGAAAATTTTCTTATGTGCCTTCCTCTCTCCTCCGCCGATTGGCGATCCTGCGATTGGATCTGGGCCATCCATTCCATAGATCCGACAGTCCAGATTAAAACCTGACTTCCTCTGTTATTTTATACAGCCCGACAATATGAATTACTCAGTGAAGATCCACCGTTGACCTCTGTAGATCAACGGCCCACATTCATCCTCTTTCCACCCTTATATAAAATAGTGTGCCCTCCATTTTTGTGTTCCTCCGCCATTTTCCTTTGAAAACCTTACCATTCCTTTACAATTATTGTTTCCAACAAAAGGTTTTAAAAGTAAATCCTGACTGTTGATCTTCAGAGATCTAATGTCGTTAGGATCCATCTTTCCGCCCTTTACATTTTCTTTATATTTCCCCCTTATCCCAATTATAACATATACCAAAGAAATTCAGTGGTCGGATAGCCTTTTTACCCCTCCATTGCGCGTTGATCTTGCTGAAATCACTGGGACCCCACCTATTCTATTATCCTGCTCTTCATATATCGCACTCTACCTGCACCATTGGATCTGGATCGTCCAATCCAATGGCCTATAATCCATATCGCGTGATTTTTGAGCCCATTCCACAGTGTGCAACTTTTACACGATAGAGGTGGTTTTAAAAATCCACGTGTCGAACGTAGACCTATATCGTGTTCCAAAAGCTAAAACCACATTACCACCTCAGAGCCACGCAAAAACCGCTTCCGGTTTTCCTCCAAACCACTATCCCCACAGTGTTATTTTGCTTTTAATCCTGGCCATTGATTATCCTAATCTAACGGTTTATATTATAACACGACCCCTTCTCTTGTCCTTCCATCTTTTCCCTAATGCATTTAACCGAGAAATCTCCATCGTTCATCTTTTTGATCAAACGGCCCGGACTTAATCTGACCCTCGTTTCATCCAACCGCCTCCCCATCAACCCATCGAGCAATCTCGATCATCGATTAGTCCGGATCGACAACCACGATTTAACCTAACCTCCAAAGTAGCCTTACCCCATTCCTTCATGGATTTTCTTAACTTTTCTGTGTTTTGTGCATGTTTTCAAGCTTTCTCCATAGTTTTAAAAAGAAATCAAAGGCCGGGGATGACGATCCCCGAGGCCATTATTAACGAAGAACATGAAAATACAGGGTTCAAACAGCCATTTTTACAATGGCTCATGAACATTGGTAATATTATGAAAACCCTTCGCGCACCTGCAACACAGCTAAAGGACATAGTTAGAGACCATTTATTGAAGGAAATCATCATTGAAGATAAAAGATTAAAGAGTATCAGGGTTTTAAAGGTTTGAATCAAATTTTTAAAAAGGATTAAGGCATAAACTCAGAAAATCAAATACTTTATCCACAGTCAACTAAGTATGAAGATCGGAAGACAGAGATTAAGCTAAATTAGGCCTAAAACACAGATCTAAAGTAAATTATAGGTGTTTTAGGGAAAACAAAGAAATCTATCAGTCCGAGCAACCTCTACTGCCACATTAGGGGCTAATTGAATTCCCCAACTACCAAAGAGCCACCTGCAGCCTCGAAGAAATCAAGGAAGGCCTACTTATTGCCGAAACAGAAGATATTTGCATAAAGGAAAATGAATAGTTATTACCAAAGAAAGAATAAATTCTAAAACTATCAGTGAAGTTATTTTAAAGGATAGATAGGCCTCGAAGTCAATATTTTTACCCATTTAAGCCTTATAAGACATTAATAGAGTAAATGATACAGAGTTGTAATTCGATGCATTCCTGCCTCATGCCTTGTATGGTTTTCGAGGCCAGGAATTGCATTTAGTGTAGAATTTATTACACTACAATCCTAAAACTCTTCCACCTCCTCATTTCTTCTATAAATACTTCTGAAGAAGATGAGATACAGGTTGTTTGATTGTTCACTAGTTGTAATACTGAAACTCTATGAAATAATACATAGTCTGTCTGAAGTTGAAGAAGAAATTGAAGTTTTGGAAGCTTGATGATGATGTTGCATGCTTGTTCTTGAGAAGGCTCTATCATTGAATCCATGAGCTTGGATTTTGGTGAAGTATTCTAAACTATTTAATGTTTTCCCCTGTTTTCATTTTGTTCCATAATTTCTTACTACAGTAGGATGAAATTTTTAGGCTAAGAAATGACTCCTAGAAGCACCTTAGACCTGTTTATGCTTCACTGTTTTATGTTTTCTTCTGCTAAGGTATTTTAGAGTCTTCAATCTCTCTCTTTAGTCCTCATGCTTGTTTATTTCTCTAATAGTTCAAATAGTTGGTTTCAGCATGATTTATGCTTCTCCCTGCTTGTCTGCTGCCACTTGAAAGCTGTTATTGAAGTCTCCCTTTGAAGTACCATTATTTTAAGTTAGCCAAGGAGGCATGTTTTGATCATGCCCTTTGTCCTTGCTTGATCAATTGTTTTGAAGGTATTTTATAGTTGTGATCATAGATTTGTTAGGTGTTCCCTCTTCTATGACTGCAATTATCAGTAAATCTTTTATGTTTTCTTAGTCATTTGAAACAAAATATTTGAGGAAATAGGATGTGCTCCTGAATCTTAGATTTCATTTTGAAATTTGTCTTGAAGTCATTATTTGCTTTTAGCCCTATCTATTGAATACTTTTTTATTTTTCAAGTTATGTTTTCAAGTTCCCTTTGTTGAGAATTTAATTTCTCTTTCCAAATCATTGATTTCCATCTCATTCACAAAACCAAAGGATCTTGTGGCCAAGTTATATTTGCCCTCTGATATCCCATATCTATTGATGAGTTTGTCATAAACCCTTCTTGACTCCATTGCCCAATGAATCTAACATTTCCCCTTTCTATCTAACTCTCTTAGACCTTTCACATTCTGCTATGTATTTCAACCAAACAAACAAACAAACACTTGCATTTAATAAATAGTCTAAAACCAATACTCAAAGCACACGAGATAAACCTTTGCAAAACAAATAATTTGAGAGATCCCTCTCTGCAAACAGGAGGACTAGATCCTGTAACTCTAAAGATTGGTTCTGATGTTGCCTTGTCTTTTGAGTTGCAAATCTATCAAAACACGGGACACCAACATAATGGTGATCACAGTGGGACTCTTCTCAGTTAGTGACAATATAAGTATACCTTAGGACTCCAGAAAATCTCATTAGTCTTTCAAACAACCATATAAACTCAGAAAAACCCAAAAATGTTTTAGATTGGCTTCCTAATAAACATGGTGGTGGAACCATTCAATATTTTATCTTCATAAAAGCTAAAAATTTTCCACCTGGCAACTCCACTAGCCCCAGTAGGCCTATTACCTATCTAGCTCTCCAGATTTCTCTAATATTATGTTAACCAGCCTTAAGGAAGTTTAGAAGCCTAGTCCCATACTAGATAAGACATTGTGAGAGGCAAAAATTTCAAAAACAGTCCTAAAAAAACTTCAACCTTTCTCATTTTTGGAAAGGAAGTCTGGCTTCACATAAGATCAACACTAGATCCCATCTAGATCCAAATCCCCCTACCATAGTTGACAATCCAGAGAGGATTTTTTGGCAAAATTCTAGACCTGGAAAATCAGTTGCTGATAGGTGCCTCTTAAGAAAAAAATATGTCCCTAAAAACCTTGTTGTCTTAGAGGATTTACACTTTGACTTACATCACACAAAGAACATCTTTAGAACTAGATATCAAAGTGATTTAAAACAAACTGATTTTGACATTGTAGATTTACAACAGAGCTTTAGTAGAGAAGCCTCACCTTCCACTCCTCCTGATTCCTAGCTTCTTCATCACTTTAGCCTTTTTCATAATAAATCTTCTCACAACCAGTTTGCTGGCCCAAGTATTTCTTCCACTCCAATCCATACTAGCACTGTTAAAAACACTCCATTTCAGCCCACTTTCCCTCTTGTAAATCCACCTCTTGTAAATCCACCTTTCTTTCCAGCCATGGCAACATGGTATGCCCCATTACTTTTACCGCAACCTCTGGTTCCCTTACCAAATGATTATCAATAAAAAATTCCCCACTTCATTGCCAATGAAACTACTACTGCCCAGCAGCATATAGACAAAATGAATGATGCATTTGATTACATGGAGATATAAGATGAGACCATACAAATGAGAATATTTTCCGAAAGTTTAAGAGGAGAAGTAAAAAAATGGTTTAAAAGCGTAGCTCCTAACAACATCAATGATCTCCCTACTTTGCATCAAACGTTTATAAACAGATGGGAAATCAAAAGGAAACCTCTCAAAATATTAGCAGAGTATAGCAGTCTTAAAAGAAATCAAGGGGAGAATGTTCATGATTACTCCACCAAGTTTAATAGTATCTATAATGCTCTTCCACCTCACATGAAACCTCCCCAAGGCATGGCCTTAGTAAGATATCCTAAAGGTTTTGATGCTGAAATGGCCTATCAACTAAGGGAGAGAGATTACTTAACTCTAGAAGACATGCAGAAAGGAGTTGTGAGCATAGAGGCAAACATAATTGAGAAAAGAAATAGGTTGAGATCAGAGAAGAGAGTAACTTATAAAGATGACATTGCACCCTCAACCTCAACTTCTGACACTAAAATTGATAACCTAGTGAAAGTAATGTAGAGTATGCTTGAAAAAATCAACTTAAATGATAGAGTGCCACCAAGAGAACTTCAAAACAACCAAAATAGAAATAGAAATCAGAATTATAGAAGAGAAAACAATCAAGATAAGAAAAAAGAAAGTGACCAATAGGTCAGACCTCCCTTCCAAAAAAACTATGTAGATCAATATGAGGAAGATAGGGAGATGGAAAGGTTGGGAGAAGCTCATGTAAACTTGATTGGATCAGACAGTGGGGATGATGTTTTCCTCACTGAATAAGAATAAGGTTTCTTCTATGATCAAAATACAAACACCTATGAAAATTCTGATGATTATAGATTGGGGTTCGAAAATGCAATCATGGAGGTGCACAAACAATATGATATTAGGAGCAAAGGGAACATAGACAATTCAAAATACAAAAACACCAACACTGTTGTTAAGAAAAATGCAGAAAATCAACCCAAGAAAATAGCAGACAAACCCATCACTTTGGCTAAAAAACCAGATTTAAAAAAAGAGAAAAATAGCCAGCCAAATGTTGAACAAAGTACCCCTAGCACTTCAGCTAGTAGTCCTAACAAAACTGTCCCAATTACCAGTCCAAACAAAGTTCAGCAAATCAAAATTGCTAAAAGGAATTCAGTTCAAAAGACAGATGTAAATATGAACAAATCAATAGTTCCTTTCAGCCTTGAGGGAGAGATTGCAAAGATAAAAATTACCATTCCTCTAGCTGAACTAGTAACCTAAGAGGTGTACAAAAACCAAGTTTTAAAAGCTTTAAACTTAGGAAGTGATACTGACACCTTAAACTTGACATATGACAAACCTGAGTTGTTGTTTGGTCCAGAAGTTGAAGGAAAATACCAAGAAGGAGTTTTCCCTCCCTTCTATGTTAGTTTGAACATACATGAGAAAATTTTACACAATGCCATGTTAGACTCTGGAGCTTCACATAATCTAATGCCCAAGGTAGTAATGGAAAGCTTAGGCTTAGAAATTACTAAACCATACAAGGATTTGTATTCCTTTGACTCAAGCAGAGTCAAATGCCTGAGTTTAATCAAAGATTTATGTGCTAACTTATCTCAAATCCCTGCTAAGAGTCTAGTAATGGACATAGTTGTGGCTGAAATTCTCCCTAAGTATGGCATGCTTTTATCAAGATCATGGGGAGACAAAATTCAGGGAAGCATTCAAATGGACATGTCTTATGCCACCATCCCCATTTTTAACCAAAACAAAAGATTATACAGGGAATCTCACATGAAATACATGGTGAGCAACATAGATAAACCAAAAAACTCTCCAATCTATTCCATTCAGTCAAGCTTAGATTCCTTCATCTTATACAATGAAGATGAAATCACTCAGGAAGAAAAGGAAAATCAAGAGCCAATAAGTTCACCAGAACAATCAAACCTTCCCTCAAATCAAATTCGAAACATTGAAAATCAACATCTACAAGAGAATGAAAATGAGGCTAATATGCTTTGGACAATAAATTTTGATGGATATTGTAACAAAACAAGTGCAGAGGTAGGTGTATGGATTCAAAATATGAATCAAAGTTTTTCATATAAACTAGATTTTCCATGCACAAACAATATTGTTGAATATGAAGCCCTTCTCCTTGGCTTACAATTGCTTAAACAATTAGAAGCCCAAAGGATATCAATCTTAGGAGATTCTGAACTTATCATAAGACAAATAAAAGGAGAATACTCAGCTAGAAACTCAAGACTTAGAGAGTATTGAAACTCTGCCCTAGATTTATTAAAAACCTTTGAAAAGTATGAACTCAGTTTCATTCCAAGAGAAAAAAATCATCTAGAAAATGAACTTGCTTTCAATGCCAGCAATTGCCAAATACCTGAGATAAATGAACAACTTAGTGTAAAGATAAAACACAAGCCTGCAGTGCCTGATAATGAGGATCACTGGCAAGTGTTTGATTCTGACAAACACATAGATGATTTCTTAAAATTAGAAAACGATTTCGACATACCAATATCAGAAACTAGCCATAAATAAAATTGTTTGTATATTGAAAAAATCCCAGAAATTAAAATAACATATTCTGCTAATATAAATCAATATGAGAATCCTTTTGAAGCAGAATTAATTGACTGCACAGACCAGAAAGACTTGGAAGTCTTACAGTGAAAAAGTGATACAATTCCAAGAGGTCTCACACCTTTAGAACACCTTTTTGACTTTAATGATGTAGCCAAAGAACCAAGAATGGAGCCTATGGAAACAGATGTAGAAGAACATAAGATAGGAAACCTAGCAAAACCCAAGAGGATTAAACTGTCCAGCACTCTCCCAGATCACATAAAATTGCAATACATAGAGTTGTTCAAAGAGTTTAAAGATATTTTTGCTTGGGGATACAAAGATCTAAAATCTTATGATACTAGCATTATTCAGCACAAGATTCCTTTGAAGGAAAATCAAAAGCCTTTTAAACAAAAACTAAGGAGAATAAAACCTGTTTTATTACCTTTAGTTAAAGAAAAAATTGAAAAGATACATGATGCTGGAGTTATAGTACTAATTAGATATTCAGAGTGGGTATGAAACTTAGTTTCTGTTAGGAAAAAGACTGGAGAAATCAGGCTCTGCATTGACTTTAGAAATTTAAATAGAGCCTCTCTAAAAGACAACTACCCCTTGCCCAAGATGGACCATATACTTCAAAGGGTATTTGGTTCAAAAATGATATCACTGTTGGATGGGTTCTTGGGTTACAATCAGGTGTTAGTGCTCCCAAGTGATCAAATCAAAACTGCTTTTACTACACCTTGGGGCACCTTTATGTATGTCAAAATGCCATTCGGTTTGATGAATGCAGGGGCCACCTTCCAAAGGACAATGGACATAGCCTTATATGAAGAGATTGTCTATTTTATAATCATTTACCTTGATGACATAACCATTTTCTCAAAAACTGATGAAGAACATTTGATTCACTTGAGAAATTTTTTTGAGAAGTGTAGGAAATTTGGCTTATCTTTGAATCCCAAGAAGACACTCTTTGGTCTCCAAGAAGGTAAACTTCTTGGCCATATAATTTCAGAAGAGGGAATCAAAATAGACCCTACAAGGATAGATGGCATATTACAAATCAACCATCCAAGAAGCCTCAAAGAATTACAATCTTTCATTGGGAAGATTAATTTTTTGAGGAGGTTTATCCCCAACCTTACTGAGCTATTAAAAAACATTACAAACATGCTTAAGAAAGAGGTAGGTATGAAATGAAATTTACAAGATAAACAATCATTTGAACAAGTTAAACAAGCTCTAACTCAAACACCAGTCCTGATTAGTCCTGATTTCACCAAAGACTTTTATATCTTTTCTTTTGCATCTGAGCATACAATAGCTGCAGTTTTACTTCAAAAGAATGACTTGGGGCAATAAAAACCAATATCATTCTTTATTAGGGCCTTAATAGATTCTCCTCTCAAATATAACATCATGGAGAAGCAAGCCTTAGCATTAGTGAAAGCATTAAAAGACTTTAGAGTCTACATTTTACACTCTCACATAATTTCTTTCGTTCCACATACTGTTGTCAAGGACATTCTAAGTCAAGACCCTGATGGTAAAAGGGGAAAATGGATTGCAACTATTCTTGAATATGACTTAGAAATCAGGCCCACCAAACTAATTAAAGGGCAAGGATTAGCAAAACTTATGGCTGAGTCTAACTTCCAAGAACTAGACATGAATATGGTAGATGTGTTGGAAGAAATAGAAGAATCTACTGCTCCTTTTATTGAAGAAACATTTCTGAATTCTCCTTGGTATGCTGACATTATTTATGTGCTTTTATATTTAAATGCCCCTCCTTCTTTGTCTAAAACTAAAGCTAGATTTTTGAAACAAAAAGCTTTGAGTTATTGCATCTTAGATGGGGTATTATATTGGAAAAATGCTGTTGGAATTTTTCTTAAATGTTCACTTGAAGATGACGTGTGTGTTAGCTCTCTGTAACAAGCAAGATTGGCAAAGTCCGATCACAGAGTTAATATCATTTCAACCAACTTTGGGATTCTAGGATCTAGCCCTCCTGAATCCGGAGAGGGATCTCTCCAATATGTACAAAGATGGATATTGTCTTTGAAGTTTGGGGTGATGGTATTAGGCTAGTTATGAAGGCCAAGGGTTTTGTTTGGTTTTCTTGGATGGTTGAACATAGTTGTTGTCTGAGGCGGAAAGATCTATATGCAAATAGGTTCAAGTGAGAAATTGCAAGCAAACAGAGTAAGCTTTGATCATGAAGAAAGATGATGGCAAGTTTTCAATCCATTAGGCTATGGAGTCATAAGAGAATTTAATTGAAACATTCAGGTTCAAGAGTAATCTATGGGGCAAGTCATCTATGCCTAAGGATCTCTTTAAAGTTTGATTTATGGAATGGGGTGATACAATAAGAAAGGGAAATAACAGATGCAGAACAAAGAGCAGCCCAGGATCTGGTAAGTACTTTGAAACTAGCCAGCCTTTGACCAAGCACTTAAGAAAAACATAGAAGAAAACTAGGATCTGGTAAGTACTTTGAAACTATCCAGCCTTTGATACACTTCTAATAGAACACAAATTAAAAACGAAGGGAAACTTGGAGACAACCTTTGGAGCAGAAACTAGCGGGCAAGGCTCACCTTTCTCCTCATCTTAGTTCTTCTTTACTTGGTTACTTCCAAGACAATCACAAAGATAACACAGAATGGCCCAAGATCTGATAAGTACTTCGAAACTAGTCAGCTTTTGACACATCCTAAGGGAAACAGACAAGTAGTTGAGCAAACAAGAAAGGGACTCAGGGATAACCTTTGATTTCCTCAATTCATTCCTTACACAACATACATGAAAGTAACATTTAAAAATAACATTCAGCAGTGACGGAAAGATGAGGGAACGCCAACATCTCTGTGCTCAGACTGAATTAAATCATTTCTAAATAACACAATTAGAAGAAAACATTGGGATAAAGATTTTTCAGCCAGAGAAGGTCACTGATATGCAGCAAACTCTAACATTGTTTAAACTGTTCTTTATAGTGGAAAATGAAACAAATTGAAAACAGAAATAAAATGACAAGTTACAGTGAGAATAACATCACCATCAGCATAGACCAGGATCCCATAAATCGGCTTGTATTGATTGCTTCAAACCGGTTACAATCTTCAAATCCAATGTTTTAATCCATCTCTTTTCACAATCTAACCTATCTGTTACAAGCAGAGCTCCAAGAGCCTATGAAACCACTATTTACAGTCAAGAGTTTTCTACTCAGAAACAGCTACAACACTTTAGCAATTACATTGACAACCAACTAATCCAACCCCTCACTCATCTTCTTCTGGAGTATTTATAGAAGGATGAGGAGGTGAGATCTAATAAAAAGATCTCAAATACAATTAATGCAGAATTAATGTCTTCCTAGCCTGAGAGGCTCGATGAAGAATTTACACAGGTGTTCTACTGCATTTATGCGCTTATACTTATGAAGTAAGCTCGAAGGGAGCTTTTGTTGACCTTTGAGGCTCTGCGTACTGTTAGGGTTACTCTGCAAACATTCTGTCATTAAATCTGGTGCAGTAATAACTTCTTTGGTTGTTCCGAGGCATAATATCTGATCTTGTTCAATAAATTCATCCTCTAATTGAGCATTCTGAGGCAATAGGTGGCACTGCGGTGGTTGAGGAATCAATTTGCCTCAAAGTATGGCGGTGGAGGCAATGTTCGATGAACACTTTTAGGTTTTGCTTTAATCTATGCTCTGAGTCGGGGATTAGGCTTTTGATAACCGTCTTAGCCGTAATCCCCGCCAATCTATCCATAAAACTGCTGCTCTGGTTCATTCTGTCTTCAAAATCTGATACTCTTCCCTGCGTCGACGTTGACGGTGTTCTTCAGGCTTTACAGGGACACGCAGCAACTAAGGCTCATGAAACCTTGCTGATATTATTGTTCTTCACCCTGCGGTTGATTCTCTGGATTAATCAGAAGGACGGGAGTCGTCACCCTCATTCTTCAGATTTTCATTAAAACACGACGAATGAACCTTTAAAACCTGCAAAATACAATAAAATGAGAAAATCCTGCGTTATATGGATAGACTGCATCGGAGGGCGTGCGGGATATTTGAGCGATCAGAGCCGTTGATCGTATTACAATCAACGGTTGGGAGCGTTTTGAACAGTCAACGGAGAAAAAGGTGAACTGTGCGACGGAATCGGGAGAATGACTGAGAGCCGTCGATCTACAGAGATTGATGGTAAGGATCGGCTTTCGAACGCACCGGGGGAAATTTAGCAGGCGGGTAAGTTTGTTAAAGACCGGGCAGATTGGGCGATCGACAACCGTCGGATGGGAGGGCCCAGATTCGACGGCAGAGGTGAATCCCGCTGCGGGGTCACGGGACGAGGATTAACGCGCGGGCAAAGTGGAAGGACGGCGGTTTTGGGGATGAGGTGGAGGACACGCGTCGGCCAGCGTGTGGAATCGCTGGCCGACGGTATAAAATCGCCCCTGGACGAAAGGTGGTGCGGGCTAAAACCGGTGGAACTGGAAAACAACGTGGCGAAGGCGGGTCCACCAGACGAGGGGTACTCCGCTCTGTTGATCTGTGGGGCAGATCGACGGCTGGGAGGACTCGGATCAGAGGAACACGTGGATTGATATTTCACGCCCGAACCTTATAAAGATGGGTCTTTCGAAGGTTTTAAAGGGAAAAAGGGCGGAGCGGGACCACGCCTTGGTTTAGCGCCTTTGGGCTTGAGCGGCCGGTCGTGGCGCTCGGGCATGTGGAGGAAGAAACGGAAAGGGGCTTAGCCTGAGGGACTAAAACCTAACGCATAGAAACGTATGTTTTTCTATGGTTTTTAACTGATTTTTGCAAAAGGAGAAAGGCTCCGATAAGGTAAAAAGTGGGTTTTAACCTTGGGAAATGAGATTATTGGAGGGGTAAGGAATATAAAAGGGTTTGGTGGGGTTTTTATGGATGAAAGGAAAATGAAGAAATGAAGGTAAGATGGAAGAAGGGGAGAGGAAAAAGGAGGAGGATGCAGCAATATTTGACTAGGATCTTCATGGAATATCAGAGGCAGAGAGGAGGAAGAGTATGTAGAACCAACCAGTAGTTTAGAATCTTACCAACAGACTTCAAGTACCAACAATTTTAGGCCTGAATTTGTTTCTTGAAGGCTGCAAAGAAAATTTAGCCACCAGCTGATATAATTTTAAAAATATAGGTGGCTAACAGTGGCTCCACTTGGGGATGGTGCCTTCTTGAAGGCATCAAGAATTCAGACTTGATTTCTCTGGGATGCTGACTGGTGCTTGAACTATTGCTTGCTCTTGCTTTTCCTTGGACAAAATAATATCAGTTAATGAAAGAAAGATGGATTTTATCAATACAACTTCTACCTACCCCAATCCTACTGATCTAGCATGTTTTCTTCATCAGAGTGCATTTGAATTGGCAAACTCTTTTCTCAACATTTTATTCTTTTGAAAGCAGGAAATCTAATCTATTTCTACTCCTTATTTCTCCCTGGACTCAGATTAAACAGTTGAGCTCAGATGTTTCTCTACCTATTCTACTATCTATTGGGATTAAACAGTCCAACAAACTTTCATTCTCTAAATTCTACAACAGAAATTTAAAAATAGTCAAGTCAAGATTGGGCTGTTTGACTTGCTATGATCTATGGCATAAGAACAAGTTGCACATAGATTATTATTTGCAGAAAATTGAAAATCAAAACAGAAGGCTTAAGATCTGAAAGTTTCTTATCATGGCCTTTTCTTATTTTCATAGCTCTGTTCTTGCCCTTTCTTCTGGTTCAAGTTTTGAGCAAATTAGAACCAGGTCTTCTCTTTTATGACTCAAAAAAATAGAACAGTTTTGAGTCACCTGTCTCTTGGGAACTTTGGTTCAGATTTTGAGTTTGTTTGAACCTTCATTTCTATCCTAATCTATCTACTGATAAGCCAAGATTAAACAGTTTAGCAAATCAAATTTCACTACCCTATCAGCAGAAAATTTAAAACTAATTAGTCAAGATTAGGCTGTTTGACTAACTAGAAGTGTGTTTTCCAGCAATGGCATTTAAACTTGCACACTTTCAGATTTATTTCTCTTTTTTGGCATGGGGTTGTGCCTTTCTTGTTTTCATTTCTGCCCTCTTTTCTTTCTTTCTTTGTTTTTGTATTTTTTGATTTTTCATAACTCTAAATGCAATGGTGGATGGAATATTTACAGCGGAAAAAGGTAAAAAAGGCTTTAATCATGAAAAAATTTAAGAAAGGTAATGTTTTAGCATCCTGCCATTAACAGGACCCCCAAACAATTCTGTTCCATTCAGCTCTTGTAAGAAGAATGCATTGTTTCCAGCAACTGAATGAATAGAGTAAGGGCCAAGCCATAGATTGTCAAATTTACCATGCTTTCCCTTGTCCTCCCTCTTTGAGTCCCATTTTAAAACTTTGTCCCCAATTTTGAAATTGCTGGCCTTTGTTCTTCTGTCAAATATCTTCTTGATATTATCTTGCTTCTGCAATGCTTTGTTGTACACTTCCTCTCTGGTTTGCTGAAGATGAATGGTCTGATTTATTCTTCTGATTATGTCATTTTCTTCAGTCTGCAACTCTTGAATTAACTTCATAACTGGTACACCAAGGCTGTTAGGAAAAATTGCATCTGTACCATACACAAGCTGGAAGGGTGACATACCAATGGATTTCTTCAAAGTCAATCTGTCAGCCCAAAGTGCATGGATCAGCTTTGTGTGCCAAGACTTCTTGTTGTCTTCCAACAGTTTCTTTATGATGTTCACTAAGCTTTTGTTGGAAGACTCTGCAAGTCCATTACCTTGAGGGTAATAGGTTGTGGAGTGTCCCAATGTAATCTGGTATTTATGACAAAATTATACCATTTTCTTTGATCCAAATGCTGCTGCATTATCTGTGATGATCTTGGTAGGACAGCCAAATCTGGAAAGGATATTGGTTTCTATAAATTTTATGATAACTGAATCATTGGCCTGTCTACAAGGAATGGCTTCTATCCACTTAGTGAAGTAGTCTGTGGCAGTAAGAATCCACCTGTGCTGAGCTGAGGATGGCGGATGGATTTCTCCTATGAAGTCAAGTCCCCATTGCTGGAAAGGGGCTTCAACAATAATTGGATGCAGAGGAAGGGGTAATAATTTTCTCTTGCCCTCAAACAATTGGCATTTATGGCAAGTAGTTGTCATTTTGTGTACATCAGGAAAAAGAGTGGCCCAATAGAAACCAGCCCTCAAAATTTTGTTGGCTGTTGACTTCCAGTACAAATGGCCTCCACACTCTCCTCCATGGAATTCCTGCTTAATCTTTTCTGCATCAAACTCAGGCAAACATTTAAGCAATATACCACTAGCATTTTTCCAATAAAGACATCTATCAATAATGCAATAGTTTACAGCTTTTAACTTCATGAATCTTGCCTTTGTTTTGGATAAACCAGGAGGTGTATTCAGATTAAGCAAAACATAAACAATATCAGTATACCAAGGAGAATTCTCAAAATGATGTTCAACAATGGGAGTTGAGAATTCTTCTTGGTTATCCAAAGCATCAATCATATTTATATCAAGAAGTTCACAATTTGATTCAGCCATCAATTTAGCTA
Source organism: Pinus albicaulis (assembly GCA_034641835.2). Taxonomy (NCBI): domain Eukaryota; kingdom Viridiplantae; phylum Streptophyta; class Pinopsida; order Pinales; family Pinaceae; genus Pinus; species Pinus albicaulis. The sequence goes on along the minus strand of MU968382.1, from coordinate 9,388,448 downwards.
GACCCTGACCTTTGATGAGCTTAGTGGGTTTTATCTCTAAATCATATTCAAGAATAACAGCAATCCACTTACCTCTCTTACCATCTGGATCCTGGGTTAGAATGTCTTTTACAACCGAATTTGGGACAAAGGCAATGATGTGTGAGTGAAGGATGTATACCCTGAAGTCCTTTAAAGCTTTTACCAAAGCAAAAGCTTGTTTTTCCATAATGTTATACCTCAAAGGGGCATCCCTCAATGCCTTGCTAAAGAATGCAATGGGCTGCTCTTGTCCTTGTGGATTTTTCTGTAAAAGGACAGCAGCTATGGTATGTTTTGATGCAAATGAGAAGATATAAAAATCCTTTGAAAAATCAGGACTTATGAGAACCGGTGTCTTGGTTAGTGCTTGTTTCACCAGTTCAAAGGATGTCTTTGCTTCCGAGGTCCATTTTACCCCTTGCTCCTTTTTCAACATGTTTGTGATATTTCTAAGGAGCTCAGCCAAGTTGGGGATGAACCTTCTCAAAAAGTTTATCTTCCCAATGAAAGACTGCAACTCTTTGATATTTCGAGGATGAGAGATTTGCAATATAGCCTCAATCCTCTTTGGATCTATCTTTATACCTTCTTCTGAAATAATGTGTCCAAGAAGCTTACCTTCTTGGAGACCGAATAAAGTCTTCTTAGGGTTCAAAGATATTCCAAACCTTTTGCACTTCTCGAAAACTTTCCTCAAATGTTCTAAGTGTTCTTCATCTGTTTTTGAAAACACAGTTACATCATCAAGATAGATAATGATGAAGAAACCCAATTCTTCCGAGAATGCTATGTCCATGGCTCTCTGAAAGGTTTCTCCAGCATTCATTAGACCAAAAGGCATTTTCACATACATGAAAGTCCCCCATGGTGTAGTAAAAGTTGTCTTTAATTGATCATCAGGGTGAACTAAGACTTGATTATACCCTGAATAACCATCCAGCAAAGAAATTCTTTTAGACCCCACCACCCTTTGCAAAATATGATCCATCTTGGGTAAAGGGTAGTTGTCTTTCAATGAGGCTCTGTTTAAATTCCTGAAGTCTATACAAAGCCTGATTTCTCCAGTCTTTTTCCTAACTGACACCAGATTAGATACCCACTCAGAATATCTAATAGGGACAATAATACCCGCATCGTGCATCTTCATGATTTCCTTCTTAACCAACGGCAGCTGTATAGGGTTTATTTTGCGCAATTTCTGTTTGAATGGCTTTTGGTTTTCTTTAAGACGGATTTTGTGCTGTATTATTTCAGTGTCATAGGATTTAAGATCTTCGTAGCTCCACGCAAAAACATCAGAAAATTCTTTGAACAGCTCTAAGTATTTGAGTTTAATGTGAGCTGGTAAGGTTTTAGACAGTTTGATTAATCTCGGTTTTTCCTCACTGCCTATATTACATTCTTCCACTTCAGTTTCTACAGGTTCCAGTTTAGGTCTTTTGGCCACATCATCAAAATCAAACAGTTCTTCTAGGGGGGCCAGACCTTTGGGCAAACTATCATCCTTAGAGTGCAGGGTTTCCAATTCCTCTGTTTCAGATTTTGCACTTAATTCTGTTTGGTCTCTAAGTTTGATAGTCTGCAGGTTTTTATCTACTAGCTGTGGAGACGGCTCTTCTTCACCAAGAAAGTTTTCTTCACTGCAGTCTGTATCATAGTCTGAATCTGAACTATGGGGTTCAAACTCATTTCTGAATTGCATGAAGTCTTCTATTTGTTTATCTCCATCAAATACCTGCCACTATTTCTTGTTATCTGGGATAGCTGGTCTGAATTTTATTTGAGAGGTGTCATCATACAGCATTGGGCAGGTTCTAGCAGCAAAGGCTAAATTGTGGGCTGCAATGTTTCCTTTTCTTGGGACAAAAGATAAGGTGTACTCCTCAAATGTTTTCAAAAGATCAATGACATCATTCCTGTAGGCCCTAAGTCTGGGGTGATTTGCATTATACTCCCCATTGACTTGCCTAATGATTAATTCAGAATCCCCATATGCATCGATTCTCTTGGCACCTAGTTTTTTCAAAAGATGCAAGCCTAAGAGAAGGGATTCATATTCTGCTATGTTGTTGGAACACTGAAAGTTTAATTTGCATGAGATACATTCTGTATGATTGTTTTCAGTGTTAGTAATCCAGACACCTGCACCAGCATTTGTTTTGGTGCATGACCCATCAAAATACATAGTCCAGAGAGGCAGATTTTCAGTTTGGTAAATGGACTTTGTATCCTTTAGTTCCTCAGGTTTTTCATCGGGTTGAGGACTGTCTCTCTGACTGTCAAGTTTTAAGCTCAAAGGGTTGATGACTTGCAGTTCAAGATTTGTGTTTAGTTTGCTAGGACCTTTAGCCATAATAGACAGTTTCGGCAATTCAGCGTCGTTTTCTTCTTCTTTCATCTCAGCCATTGATTCTGTTGAAATGATTTTTTCTGTGAATGCTTCATCATTAAACATGATAAAAGAATCAAGGCTCGTGTTTATAGCATAAAGAGGAGAGTTTTGAGGCCGATCCTGACTTGTTACTATGTACTGCATGTGAGATTCCCTATAAAGCTTCCTAGTCTGATTGAAAACATGGATAGTTGCATAAGTCATGTCCATTTTCATGGTTCCCTGTAACTTAGCCCCCCAAGATCGTGATAAAATCATTCCATACTTTGGGGGGACATCAGCCACAACAACATCCATGACTAAACATTTGGCTGGAATTTGGGCTAAATTAACACAGAGATCTTTAATCAATCCTAGACACTTAACTCTGCTTGAGTCAAAGGAGTACAGATCCTTGTAAGGTCTGATAATTTCAAGACCCAGGCTTTCCATTACAGCCTTCGGCATTAAATTATGGGAAGCGCCTGAGTCATGCATAGCATTATGCAGAATTTTGTCATGAATGTTTAGGCTTACATAAAAGGGAGGGACAGGACCTTCTTGGAACTTTCCTTCAATCTTTGGACCAAAAATAAGCTCTGGTTGGTCATCATTAAGATTGAGAGTATCTTCATTATCTTCTAAGTTCAAAGCCTTCAAAATTTTGGACCTATACACATGTTGGGCAGCTAACTCAGTCAAAGGAACAGAGATTTTGATCTTTGAGATTTCCTGTTCTAGGCTAAAAAGGTTTTGACTCTTTAAAACATTGGTTTCGGCCTTGTTTACTGCCACTTTATCAGCAATAACAGCTTGCTGATTTGGTTTATCTACAGTTAAAACAGTTGTTTTTGCAGGAGTACTAACTGATGTGCTAGTACTACTAATGTTTGCACTCTGTTTTACGATATTTTGAGTGTCTTTCTCTTTACCATTACCAGAATCATTAGCCACTATTTTGTCCTTTTGTTTGATTGTTTTAGATTTGGTTGCAGTGCTGTTTTGAGAAGGTTTGCCAGAGGTTTCCTTGTTGGGGGTTTGTTGATTAGACCTACTTCTGAGTTCATATTCCCTTGAAGGCTCTATGACAGCGTTTTCCATGTTTTGATAGTAATTTTCATTATCATTCCTTCTGTCATCGTAAGGTGTATAAAGACCTTGTTTATGATCATAATGAACCTCAAAGTCATCATCATCTATCCCAAATAAGTTTATATCATCTTCCTCTGTTATTTGATCTGTTTCCTCAACCTCACTTAAAAAGTTTTGATGAAAGGGAGGGATGATCTGCTGATCATCTTCCCTGGGTCTGTTTGGAGGTTGATTTCTTTTAATATTCTGATTCTGGTTTTGGTTCCTGTTTTGAGGAGCGTTCTGATTTAGACTTGCTTGTGCTCTCTCTAGAATGCTCATTTTCTTCATCATTTCTTCCATCATTCTTTCCATCTTTGAGCTTGAGGTGGAAGGGGTGGATTCTTCTCTAAAAGAAACTCTCTTTTCGGCTTTCATCCTTGCTCTCTTCTCCATGAGGTTGACTTCCACAGAAAGAGCACCTCTTTGCATATCTTCAAGGGTTGCAAAAACTCTTTCTCTGAGTGAATATGTCATGTCTGGATCAAACCCTTCAGGAAATTTGTTTAAAGCTGATCCCTGAGGAGGTTTCAGTTCAGGGGAAAGTGCATTATACACACTGTTAAATTTGGTACAATAAGCTTGTACACTTTCCCCAGGGTTCCTATGGAGATTGTTATAGTCGGCAAGGACTTGGAGAGGGTTTTTTCTTACTTCCCATTTGTTTAAGAATATTTGATGGAAGGCTTGGAGGTCGTTAATACTATGGGGGGTTAGACCTTTAAACCATTTTCTCACTTCTCCCCCCAAACTTTGAGCAAACAATCTGATTTTGACAGATTCATTATCAATTTCATTTCTGTCAAAGTAGTCATTCATCTTGTCCACATGTTGAGATGCTGTTATGGTATTATTAGCATCATATAACGGAATTTTGGACTGATAATCTTGTGGAAGATTGACTAATGGTACAGGAAGGACTAAGGGAGCATACCATGCTGCCATGATATGTGGTGGGGGTGGATTTACAAGAGGAGGAGTGGGTTGAAGTGGAGTGATTTGAACAGTGGATGAAGGATGAATAGAAATGGATGGAACAACACTAGATCTCTGAGCTGATCTCGGATGAGAGACACCTAGATTATGCAAGAAATGTAAATCAGGAGGTGTGGATTCTCTATTCCCAAGAGTTCCACTTGTTTCGGGAGATGAAAGTGTAGGCTCAGAATCTAACTGATCTAAATCACCAAATGACCTAGTTCTGAATGGGTTTAATAAATCAATTTGTGATTCATGAAGAGCTGAAAGGTTTTCAGGGACTGAATTAGCTCTCAGGGGTGGTCTGAAAATAGTTGAAAATTGTATCTTAGGAGACCTCCTAAGGATTGCTTCTGGATTATCAACTATCTCTGGTGGATCGGGGTCAGGATGGGCTCTAGTGTGAATCTTTTTAGGAGCCACAATGTTTGTATGTTTAGACCCAACTAAACAGGAAAAGTTCAACCAGATATGACAATCTTTAAGAGGTTAACCAATCTGTTTTACAATTTTCAAATCCTACAGCCCTCTAACTGAGTTTGAATGATTTTATAATGATAAGGGTTCTTCCCAGTGGAGTCTTAAGGTCTGTTCAGGATGGTGGAGTCGCCAGGTGGAAGGTTCAGAGTGTTTTCAAAGGGGTGCACTGTCCACCACAGTGTTTGTGGAACATTCCTTTTCAAGGATATCTCAAAACACAACAAACTCTAACCAGAGATTGACTGGGAGGGCATTCACCAGATATGTCACCCCTAAAAGAGGATGAGATCCAGAGGCTACCTGGCCCTTTCCAGACTCTGTCTAAGAGTATAGAGTAAAGCACATCAAAGACGTATACAAGATATCAAAACTAGTGTTTTACTACCAATCTGAAATGTTTTTGGTATTTTCTGAATTGTTTATTTTTGTGGTTTTAAAAGAATGGGCTAACTTTGCCTCAAAAATTAGCTATGGCTATGAAACAAAGACAGTCTATCCTTATGGCTAAGCTAGCTGATTTTCCAAGGTTAGATAAAAACTTAAAAAGAACCCTAGGATTGACCTAGTTTGTCACTGATCCAAACAAGTTTTATCATGATTACCATTCTTTGGTAGTGCTTGAAAAGGCTACTTTTTACTCTCAAGGTGTTATATGAAAATAAAGGGGAAAAAGATGAAAACTCAAGTCATGTCCCCAGCGGAGTCGCCAGAAATGTTAGTGCCTAGTGGCTCAGCTGCAAAGTAGAACAATTGTCATGGAACCAGAGATCTTGAGTTAAACTATTCCCCAGCGGAGTCGCCAGAAATGTTAGGTCTCTGTAACAAGCAAGATTGGTAAAGTCCGGTCACAGAGTTAACATCATTTCAACCAACTTTGGGATTCTAGGATCTAGCCCTCCTGAATCCGGAGAGGGATCTCTCCAATATGTACAAAGATGGATATTGTCTTTGAAGTTTGGGGTGATAATATTAGGCTAGTTATGAAGGCCAAGGGTTTTGTTTGGTTTTCTTGGATGGTTGAACATAGTTGCTGTCTGAGGCGGAAAGATCTATATGCAAATAGGTTCAAAGGTGAGAAATTGCAAGCAAACAGAGTAAGCTTTGATCATGAAGAAAGATGATGGCAAGTTTTCAATCCATTAGGCTATGGAGTCATAAGAGAATTTAATTGAAACATTCAGGTTCAAGAGTAATCTATGGGGCAAGTCATCTATGCCTAAGGATCTCTTTAAAGTTTGATTTATGGAATGGGGTGATACAATAAGAAAGGGAAATAACAGATGCAGAACAAAGAGCAGCCCAGGATCTGGTAAGTACTTTGAAACTAGCCAGCCTTTGACCAAGCACTTAAGAAAAACATAGAAGAAAACTAGGATCTGGTAAGTACTTTGAAACTATCCAGCCTTTGATACACTTCTAATAGAACACAAATTAAAAACGAAGGGAAACTTGGAGACAACCTTTGGAGCAGAAACTAGCGGGCAAGGCTCACCTTTCTCCTCATCTTAGTTCTTCTTTACTTGGTTACTTCCAAGACAATCACAAAGATAACACAGAATGGCCCAAGATCTGATAAGTACTTCGAAACTAGTCAGCTTTTGACACATCCTAAGGGAAACAGACAAGTAGTTGAGCAAACAAGAAAGGGACTCAGGGATAACCTTTGATTTCCTCAATTCATTCCTTACACAACATACATGAAAGTAACATTTAAAAATAACATTCAGCAGTGACGGAAAGATGAGGGAACGCCAACATCTCTGTGCTCAGACTGAATTAAATCATTTCTAAATAACACAATTAGAAGAAAACATTGGGATAAAGATTTTTCAGCCAGAGAAGGTCACTGATATGCAGCAAACTCTAACATTGTTTAAACTGTTCTTTATAGTGGAAAATGAAACAAATTGAAAACAGAAATAAAATGACAAGTTACAGTGAGAATAACATCACCATCAGCATAGACCAGGATCCCATAAATCGGCTTGTATTGATTGCTTCAAACCGGTTACAATCTTCAAATCCAATGTTTTAATCCATCTCTTTTCACAATCTAACCTATCTGTTACAAGCAGAGCTCCAAGAGCCTATGAAACCACTATTTACAGTCAAGAGTTTTCTACTCAGAAACAGCTACAACACTTTAGCAATTACATTGACAACCAACTAATCCAACCCCTCACTCATCTTCTTCTGGAGTATTTATAGAAGGATGAGGAGGTGAGATCTAATAAAAAGATCTCAAATACAATTAATGCAGAATTAATGTCTTCCTAGCCTGAGAGGCTCGATGAAGAATTTACACAGGTGTTCTACTGCATTTATGCGCTTATACTTATGAAGTAAGCTCGAAGGGAGCTTTTGTTGACCTTTGAGGCTCTGCGTACTGTTAGGGTTACTCTGCAAACATTCTGTCATTAAATCTGGTGCAGTAATAACTTCTTTGGTTGTTCCGAGGCATAATATCTGATCTTGTTCAATAAATTCATCCTCTAATTGAGCATTCTGAGGCAATAGGTGGCACTGCGGTGGTTGAGGAATCAATTTGCCTCAAAGTATGGCGGTGGAGGCAATGTTCGATGAACACTTTTAGGTTTTGCTTTAATCTATGCTCTGAGTCGGGGATTAGGCTTTTGATAACCGTCTTAGCCGTAATCCCCGCCAATCTATCCATAAAACTGCTGCTCTGGTTCATTCTGTCTTCAAAATCTGATACTCTTCCCTGCGTCGACGTTGACGGTGTTCTTCAGGCTTTACAGGGACACGCAGCAACTAAGGCTCATGAAACCTTGCTGATATTATTGTTCTTCACCCTGCGGTTGATTCTCTGGATTAATCAGAAGGACGGGAGTCGTCACCCTCATTCTTCAGATTTTCATTAAAACACGACGAATGAACCTTTAAAACCTGCAAAATACAATAAAATGAGAAAATCCTGCGTTATATGGATAGACTGCATCGGAGGGCGTGCGGGAAAATGGAGCAATCAGAGCCGTCGATCGTATTACAATCAACGGTCGGGAGCATTTTGAACAGTCAACGGAGAAAAAGGTGGACTGTACGACGGAATCGGGAGAATGACTGAGAGCCGTCGATCTACAGAGATCGACGGTAGGGATCGGCTTTCGAACGCGCCGGGGGAAATTTAGCAAGCGGGTAAGTTTGTTAAAGACCGGGCAGATTGGGCGATCGGCAACCGTCGGATGGGAGGGCCCAGATCCGACGGCAGAGGTGAATCCCGCTGCGGGGTCACGGGACGAGGATTAACGCGCGGGCAAAGTGGAAGGACGGCGGTTTTGGGAATGAGGTGGAGGACACGCGTCGGCCAGCGTGTGGAATCGCTGGCCGACGATATAAAACCGCCCCTGGATGAAAGGTGGTGCGGGCTGAAACCGGCGGAACTGGAAAACAGCGCGGCGAAGGGGGGGGCCACCAGACGAGGGGTACTCCGCTCCGTTGATCTGTGGGGCAGATCGACGGCTGGGAGGACTCGGAGCAGAGGAACACGTGGATTTATATTTCACGCCCGAACCTTATAAAGATGGGTCTTTCGAAGGTTTTAAAGGGAAAAAGGGCGGAGCGGGACCACGCCTTGGTTTAGCGCCTTTGGGCTTGAGCGGCCAGTCATGGCGCTCGGGCATGTGGAGGAAGAAACGGAAAGGGGCTTAGCCTGAGGGGCTAAAACCTAACGCATAGAAACGTATGTTTTTCTATGTTTTTTAACTGATTTTTGCAAAAGGAGAAAGGCTCCGATAAGGTAAAAAGTGGGTTTTAACCTTGGGAAATGAGATTATTGGAGGGGTAAGGAATATAAAAGGGTTTGGTGGGGTTTTTATGGATGAAAGGAGACTTGAAGAAATGAAGGAAAGATGAAAGAAGGGGAGAGGAAAAAGGAGGAGGATGCAGCAATACTTGACAAGGATCTTCATGGAATATCAGAGGCAGAGAAGAGGGAAAGTGTGAAGAACCAACCAGAAGTTTAGGATCTTACCAACAGACTTCAAGTACCAGCAATTTTAGGACTGAATTTGTTTCTTGAAGGCTGCAAGGAATATTTAGCCACCAGCTGATATGATTGAAAAATATGGGTGGCTACTGCCAGGAAAGATCATGCATGAGCGTATGAAGGAGAATGTGAGTGACAATTTCATCGAAGACTACAATGAAAAAAATCCTTAGATCCGGGTCACTATTGGCCCACCTTTTCCCTGCACATGGTTAGTCACATTCCACATAAGTGTCAAATTTTTGATGGCAAGAGAAAACTCCCTTCCATTACCTTTACATCCTATCATTGTTGAGGCACCTTTTCAAAAATGGGGCTTGGACTTCATTAGGGAAATTCACCTCCATCTTCATCGCCCTGGGCATAAGTGGATCAGTCACCCACATCGACTTTACCTTTGGGATAGAAGTTATACCCTCTAGGAATGCCAATGACTCTATCATTATCAAGTTCCTTGAAACAAATATCCTATCCAGATTTGGTTGTCCTAGAAAAATCATAACTGATAATGCTGCTGCCTTTAAATCCAAGAAAATGGTTGATTTTTGTCACAAATACCACATTACCTTGGGCCATTCTGCTACCTACTATCCCCAAGGAAATGGATTAGCTGAATCCTCCAACAAGAGCCTCATCAATATCATAAAAAAGCTGTTGGAAGAAAATCAGAAATCATGGCACAATAAGTTGGTTCATGCCTTATGGGCTGATAGATTAACTACAAAAAAATCAATAAATATGTCCCCCTATCAGCTGGTTTATGGCATGGATGCAGTATTTCCAACCTCATTAGGAGTTCTAGTCATGAAACTCCTCCAAGAAGTGCAGATTGAAGAGAATGACATGCATAGATGAATCAACCAAAAAATTCATTTATAGCAGACCAGAGAAGAAGTCTATGAAAGAACACAGTTAGTCGAAGAAAATATCAAGAAACTCTTTGATATAAGGACTAAGGAAAACAATTTCCAAGTTGGAAATGTTGTCCTTAAGTGGGATTCAAGAAGGGAAGAGAAGAGAAAATACGACAAGTTTGAGAACTTGTGTAAAGGGCCGTATATTATTCATGCTGAAAGGGGTCACAATGCATTTTTCTTGAAATAATTGAATGGAGAAGATTTATATGGAGGTCATGTCAATGGAAGGATGTTAAAGCATTACTTCTGCCAAGAGTCATGAGTTTCAAAGAATTTTATTTTTCATTGTAAATATCATAGTCTGAACAATGCATTCAAAGTTAGAAAAATAAAAATACAAAAACAATAGAAGAGAGAAAAAAGAGGGAAAATTGTAAAACAAGAAAGGTACAGCCCCATACCAAAAAGATAAACAAAGACTAAAAGTGTGCAAGCTCAAATGCCACTCCTAAAAACACACTTCTAGTTAGTCATACAACCTAATCATGACTAATTAGATTTTCAATTTTATGCTGATAGGTTAGTGAATTAGATTTTCCAAACAGCTCAATCTTGTCTTATCAGTGAGGTAGATTAGGTTAGAAAAAACTGGTTTTAATAAACTCAAAACTTGAACCAGGAAAGAACGAAAAACAACTCAAAAAAATTCAAAATCAGAGCTGAAGAAAAGAGAGGGATGTTCTTAAAAATTTCAGATCTTAAGACTTCACCATTTTGATTTAATTTTCTGAAAATAATTATCTATGTGCAGCTTGTTTTTATGCCATAGATCAACAACAAGTTAGACTGTTCAATCTTGACTTGTCTGCTTTTTAAATTTCTTGTTTTAGAAATTAGAGAATAGAAATTTGTTAGACAGTCTAATCCTAACAGATAGTAGTTGGGTAGAGAAGCTTATGAACTCAACTGCTTAATCTGACTTCATGGAGGAATAAGATTAGACTTAGATTATTTTTTGTTTTTCAAAAGAATAAAATGTTGTTGAAGAGAGTTGGCCAGTCTAAATGCACTCTGAAAAGAAGAAAAAATGTTAGGATTATTAGGAATGGGTAGGTAGATTTGTTGTTTTGACAGAATTCCATTGTTCTAAATTGATGCAGAGATTATCAAAAAGAAAGGTTGCTGCCCAATGGATTAAGGCACTGGTTTAATGAAAACTAGATATTTGTAGCTGAGGTTCTAGACACCTAAAGAACCAACTATCTTCCCCAAGTGGAGCCACTGTTAGCCACTGATAAATTCTGTTATACCAAGAGGTGGTTAATTTTTTTCTTCAAAAACTCCAAGAGATAATTCCCCTTTGAGAACCTATCATCCTTGAAGTTTTTATAAAGATAACTAATTCTTTAGTTAATCTTCACTGCTTTTTCCCTTATGAACCTGAAAAATCTATTGTTTTCCTGAAGAAAAGACTGCTGAAAACCCCCATTTGCCATCATTTTTACCCATTTCACTCATGAATTAACCTCCATTTTTTCATCCCCTTTTTCCTCGTGAATTTCCTCTATTTCCCTCATTTTCCTTCTTTCTCATCACAATTTCTCTTCAATGAGGTTTTAAACTCCTTTTTAAATCTTATCGAAACCCCCAAAAATCCTTAAAAAATCCCAAAAAAAAGTCTTTTGCACTAAGGGCTTAAGCCCCTTTCGGCTAATCCCCTAACCCTTTCTCCGCATATGACCCACGCCCGAGACCAGGCACTAAAGCCCCCGGTGCTAATCGCAATCGGAGCCTCCCGGTTGTGCCTTTTCCTTTGTTTTTTATAAATTTCTGATGCGAGAGTCTTTTTTTCTTTCGGCTTCCGCCGCGATCTCCACTGTTGATCTCTTTGATGATCCGACGGCCTACGCTGGCTCGCATCACCGCCAATCACAAGAATTTTTAAGTACCACTATGTTTCCCCCGATTGGCAATCCCCGATCCAATCCCGACCGTCGATCTTGCGATCCAATCTGGACCGTTGAATTCATAAGAACCGACGATCCAGATTAATCGTAACTCCGCCCATTTTTCTCCGCGTTTATCCCTCAAATTAAATCTCAACCATCGATCTGACTCCCAGATCTGACGGTCAATATGTAATCGCATCGCAAATTTTCTTATGTGCCTTCCTCTCTCCTCCGCTGATTGGTGATCTTGAGATTAGATCTAGGTCGTCTATTCCATAGATCCGACGGTCTAGATTAAAACCTGACTTCCTCTGTTATTTTATACAACCCGACAATATAAATTTCTCAGTGAAGATCCACCATTGACCTCTGTAGATCAACGGCCCACATTCGTCCTCTTTCTGCACTTATATAAAATAGTGGGCCCTCCCTTTTTGTGTTCCTCTTCCATTTTCCTTTGAAAACCTTACCATTCCTTTACAATTCTTGTTTCCGAAAAAAGGTTTTAAAAGTAAATCATGACCGTCGATCTTTAGAGATCTAAGGTCATCAGGATCCATCTTTCCGCCCTTTACATTTTCTTTGTATTTCCCCCTTATCCCAATTATAACGTCTACCAAAGAAATTCAGTGGTCAGATAGCCTTTTTACCCCTCCATTACGCGTCGATCTTGCTGACATCACTGGGACCCCACCTATTCTATTATCCCGCAGCTCTTCATATATCATGCTCTACCTGCACCGTTGGATCTGGATCATCCAATCCAACGGCCTATAATCCATATCGCATGATTTTTGAACCCATTCCATAGTGCGCAAATTTTATGCGATATAGGCGGTTTTAAAAATCCACATGTCGAACGCAGACCTATATCGCATGCCAAAAGCTAAAACCATGTTACCGCCTCATAGCCACACAAAAACCGCTGCCGATTTTCCACCAAACCGCTATCCCCGCAGTTCTATTTTTCTTTTAATCCTGGCCGTTGATTATCCTAATCTAACGGTTTATATTATAACGCAACCCCTTCGCTTGTCCTTCCATCTCTGCCCCAATGCATTTAACCGAGAAATCTCCACCATTCATCTTTTTAATCAAATGGCCCAGACTTAATCTGACCCTCATTTCATCCAACCGCCTCCCCATCAACCCATCGAGAAATCTCGATCGTCGATTAGTCCAGATCGACAGCCATGATTTAACCTAACCTCTAAAGCAGTCTTACCCCATTCCTTCACGAATTTTCTTAACTTTAATGTGTTTTTTGCAGGTTTTCAAGCTTTCTCCATAGTTTTAAAAAGAAATCAAATGCCGGGGATGATGATCCCCCAAGCCATTGTTAACGAAGAACATGAAAATACAGGGTTCAAACAGGCATTTTTACCATGTCTCATGAACATTGGTAATATTATGAAAACCCTTCGCGCACCTGCAACATAGCTAAAGGACACAGTCAGAGACCATTTATTGAAGAAAATCAGCATTGACGATAAAATATTAAAGTGTATCAGGGTTTTAAAGGTTTGAATCAAAGTTTTAAAAAGGATTAAGGCATAAACTCAGAAAATCAAATACTTTATCCACAGTCAACAGAGTATGAAGACTGGAAGACAAATATTAAGCTAAATTAGGCCTAAAACATAGATCTAAAGTAAATTAAAGGAGTTTTAGGGAAAACAAAGAAATCTGTCAGTCCGAGCAGCCTCCACTACCACATCAGGGGCTAATTGAATTCCCTAGCTACCAAAGAGCCACCTGCAGCCTCAAAGCAATCAAGGAAGGCCTACTTATTGCAGAAACAAAAGATATTTGCATAAAGACACCTGAATAGTTATTACCAAAGAAAGAATAAATTCTAAAACTGCCAGTGAAGTTATTGTAAAGGATAGATAGGCCTCGAAGTCAATCTTTTTACCCATTTAAGCCTTATAAGACATTAACAGAGTAAATGATCCAGAGTTGTAATTCGATGCATTCCTGCCTCATGCCTTGCATGGTTTTCGAGGCCTGGAATTGCATTTAGTGTAGAATTTATTACACTACAATCCTAAAACTCTTCCACCTCCTCATTTCTTCTATAAATACTTTTGAAGAAGATGAGATACAGGTTGGTTGATTGTTCACTAGTTGTAATACTAAAACTTTCTGAAATAATACATAGTCTGTCTGAAGTTGAAGAAGAAATTGAAGTCTTGGAAGCTTGATGATGATGTTGCATGCGTGTTCTTGAGAAGGCTCTATCATTGGATCCATGATCTTGGCTATTGGTGAATGATTCTGAACTGTTTAATGTTTTCCCTTGTTTTCATTTTTTTCCATAATTTCTTACTACAGTAGGATGAAATTTTTAGGCTAAGAAATGACTCCTAGAAGCACCTTAGACCTCTTTATCCTTCACTATTTTATGTTTTCTTCTACTGAGGTATTTTATAGTCTTCAATCTCTCTCTTCAGTCCTCATGCTTGTTTATTTCTCTAATAGTTCAAATATTTGGTTTCAGCATGATTTATGGTTCTCCCTGCTTGTCTGCTGCCACTTGAAAACTGTTATTGAAGTCTCCCTTTGAAGTACCACTGTTTTAAGTTAGCGAAGGAGGTCTATTTTGATCATGCCCTTTGTCCTTGCTTGAAAAATTGTTTTGAAGGTATTTTATAGTTGTGATCATAGATGTGTTAGGTTTTCCCTCTTCTATGACTGCAATTATCAGTAAATCTTTTATGTTTTTTAAGTCATTTGAAATAAAATCTTTGAGGAAATAGGATGTGCTCCAAAATCTTAGATTTCATTTTGAAAGTTGTCTTGAAGTCATTATTTGCTTAAAGAATCATTTGTAGAATATATGGTTAGCCCTGTCTATCGAATACTTCTTTATTGTTCAAGTTATGTTTTCAAGTTCCCTTTTTTGAGAATTCAATTTCTCTTTCCAAATCATTGATGTCCATCTCATTCACAAAACCAAAGGATCCTATGGCCAAGTTAGATTTTCCCTCTGATATCCCATATCCATTGATGAGTTTGTCATAAACCCTTCTTGACTCCATTTCCCAATGAATCTAACATTTTCCCTTTCTATCTATCTCTCTTAGACCTTTCACACTCTACTATGTCTTTCAACCAAACAAAAAAAAAAACACTTGAACTTAATAACTAGTCTAAAACCAATACTCAAAGCACACAAGATAAAACTTTGCAAAAAAAATAATTTTAGAGATCCCTCTCTGAGAACAGGAGGACTAGATCCTATAACTCTAAAGATTGGTTTTGATGTTGCCTTGTTTTTTGATTTGCCAATCTATCAAAACACGGGACACCAACACCATAACCTCCCAATGTCCCCACTCCTCCTGGATCTATGAGTGGTGAAACATGTTGTGAGAAATTCCTCACCAACTCCTGATCAGGTGGCCTCCCAAGTGGTTTTCCACTAAACAGTAATGTCTCATGGACCAAGGTTATCTGCATGCATGATGGGACTGTTAGATCCTTACTTCCACTGTGAAAATGCAACTCTATTTTATGTGTGGAAGTTGTTTGTGAAGGATATGTGTGCATGCCCCTAATCATTTGTTTTTTTCCACTCTGTATGTTTACCCACTCCATCTACAAAGTCTCCCAACCTATGGTGACCTTCCCCAAATTAATCAAATACGGCACACCCAATATCACATTTTTGTTAGGTATGTCAACTACAAATAAGTGTTCAGTCAATGTATATGTCCCCATGGTGACAGATAAAGATGGAACATAATGCATGTAATGCATAGTTCTAGCTCCTGGGACCACAACCAAAAATCCCTCAAAATTATCAGTGGCCATTGACCTCCTTTGCACTAGTTGGGAATCAATAAAGTTGTGGGTAGCCCCATTGTCAATCAAAACTGAAACCCTCTGATCCTGAATGGTACCTCGAACCCTCAAATTCAAGAACTTGGGTACTCCTCTCAATGATGAAAGGGCCCCTCCAATTGGAGCAAATGCTCCATTCCCACCTCTTGGTGGTGGTGGATCCTCTCCTGCTATCCCAGCACTATGACCTCCTTCTGGTTCTTCTTCTTCCTCTTCCTCATCATCTGAAAATACCTATATATAGTGTGCCTTTCTTACTGCACATCTATGTTTGGGTGGCCATGATTCTTGGCATGTGAAGCAAAGCTTCCTTCTCCTCAAGTCTCTTTGGATATCATCACTAAGAGGTTATTTTTTTTTTCCCTCCATTGAAGGATGAGCCTTCTCATCTTTTCTCTTTGATGGAAAAGTGGGATTTTTATGAAATGTTGCCTTTGCTTTTGGCAAGGCATCTTGTAGATCTCTAGCCATCTCAATGGCATCTAGTGGGTTTGGTATATTTAACCAACCCATGTAGGGGTTCTTCTAGCCCATCAATGAACATATAGACCCTCCTTACTGCAGATAAATCAGGAACCATAATAGAAATTTTTAGAAATTCATAAATATAAGTTTCTGGATTACCTGATTGTTTGAGATTAGCTAGCCCCATGAAAGGCTCCTCTGGGTCTCTCCGATCAAACCTCTCCACCAACCTCCTTGTGAACTATTAATATGCAATCACATTGGCATGACCCAATGTAGAAAGTCCATGAAACCACCAATCATGTGCTTCACCCTCAAGGTGCAGCGCTTCTATTTTGATGGCCTCCATCTTTGATACTTGGCTCAACTGGAAGTATATGTCTAGCTTCTCTACCCATGATTTGGCATTGCCTTTTGATGGCCCATCAAAGTTGGGTAAGAAAAATATGCCCATAGTCAGGTGTAGATCGTGATTTTGTATGAATCCTCCACCTCTATTGTGATGCCAGGGTCTCCTATTGTCATTGATCTAACAGAACTCTTGAAAGCTCAAATGGTCCTTGAATCTCTAATATTGAGACTCATACTCAAGAAAATAATCTTCAAGAGTTTCTTGTTCTTGAAACCCTCCATTTCCCATTGCTAAGAATATAGGCATTGTAGAGCATTGGGAAACTTACTGCTTCATTGGTTGATCACTCTAGTGACGAGAAATGTTGGAGCCTTCTCCATGCAGAAACCCTTTAGGGGATTGTTTGTGTCTATCCATCCTCATCTCCTTTATTTCTCTTGCAATGTCTTGCATAGTTTGGAGAAGAATATTAGGGAAATCCTTCTCCTCAGCTTATCCTGATAAGGGAGTTTTACCCATGTCTTCTTTATCATTTGCATAATCATACCTTCGGTTTCTTCTAAGATACCTCTTCTCTCTATCTATGAGAGGATATCCTTATTCTAATGAAATATTGGCTTAATATGCACATTCCAAGCCAATATTACGCTTTGATACCACTGTAATATTCCAAAATGGAAAAAACAACAATATAAAACAAAATTCTTGAAATAGTGGTGTATAAAATCACATCAATATATGAGAAAAATATGGATCTATTTCATTAACCATATCAGTGGAAAAATAATACAATATAATGAGGCACAAATAATACAACATAAGCCAACAAGCCTCCAATGAGTAAATCCCCTCAAGAATGAGGTGTTGCTACTATACAAAAATGTCGGAGTTGTTGCTACAGTGTAGTCATGATGAGAAAATCTACAGGAGAAGATAATACAATGATACAAAATATCTGATATGTACCTATAGAGATGCTATACATAAATAACAAGGCTCTATATCACTTTTCCTAGCCAACCCAAGAGGGTTTCCGGCAATATACCCAAAAGTACAAATGGTGAACCCAAGCCCTAGTGCTGAAGATTCATTACAGAAAAATAGCTAGGAGATATGGCTGAAGCTGATATAAAAATATGTGGCTCTCCTGCAATAGATTCTCTAGGTGAAAGGATGATCCCTCCACTGAAGAACCAACTCCCCAAATCATGCACAGAAATCACCCCTGCAACAACTCTCTAAAATAACACAGTCATGGACTGAAACTACACTGTATGTGATGGTGGTAACTTGGCCTCACGCCAAATGATGATATAATGCCCAAGGAGCCTCCTTGATAATCTCCCAATGGAAAGGCTACCTCTCCATTGAAAACACAAGCCCAGAAAATGGCTCTACAAACCCTCCACAACTTCTGCCCTACAACACAACACAACCTCAACAGGAACTGCATTGTATAATAAGAATAAATCTTTGGCATGTTTCCAGAATGTGGAAATTTATCTCAATCACCTCTCCTTAGTGGGCACTTGAAGTCCCCCATGGATGAGGGTGGGATTCCCACTCGGGAACACCCTATGCTAAATAGCACTGCAGTCTTAGCTAAACAGTTGAAGAGAGAAAATAGTCATACAGACCATATCAAAATAATAATCTAAAACACATCCTCTATGGCTGCCATCTCCTTCCTTATATAAGTGATGAGTTCCCTCACCCTTTTCCGCACTCATTAAAGCCACTACTTCCATGCATGGAGTCTCCCTCCAAAATTGCGTTGTCCCACAATGAATGTCCACTCCTCCATACCAACGTTGTTGATTTGGTCAAAGTTGACCCAGTATACATGCTCCAACCCCTTTTCACACACAAGGGTGCTTTATCAAGCTACTAAAATGAAATACATTCACATTAGAAGTGATTTTATTCATACTCAGGAGATTTATGGGTCTCCATACCCTCTTATTCATAAACTTAAGAAGGAAAGAAAAAATTTAATATTCCAACTAGCTTATAGCTAATTGGGAATATTATAGTTTGTCAATGGCAACCTACCTTGCCTATGCAACCACAAACAGTTGTGTATTAATATCAACCATTTCAACCACTTGCATCCGTACCTACTACATCTGTTATTAATTCTTTGGTTGTTTCTTATCCTGCCTAGGCTAGTCTTTCCACCCTTAACCCTCAAGTTTCGGGTCTATAGACTGTTGTGTATCAATATCAACCAGCTCAACTTCAGTTCAGTATTACTAATATCCTATATTATATCTCAAATCAGTTAGTAGCTAGCCCAAATATACCAAATGATACCATCTTTCCTATTCAACCACAATGCTGTATCAATATCAACCAAGCCTGTAGCCTTCTTGCATCATAATTTACTTTACGTCTCTGTTATTAATTCTTTGGTTGTTTCTTATTCTGCCCAGTGTGTCCTTCCTTGTCTTGGTCCCTTTGGTAACCCATCCGTTTTGCATCATATCAACCGCCTTAACCCTTTATCCAGACTGTGTGTCCACATGAATTCTCTGTTGTTTTTATTCCGCCTAGGTGTCCTTCATTCCCCAACCCTCATGTTTTTAAGTTTACAGATAATGTTCTCCTGTGTTGGTTACAATGTTCATATGAGCCACAGAATTCTCTCAAATCCTTGGGAAAATGTTGCTCCTCTTCAAACCCCACCACCAGACACTTTCCTTAAAACAACCAGCATGTACTGTAAATTTCACAATAATAGGTTGTTTTCCTTTGTCATAGGTTTGTCATCTCATTCATCTCACCCAGTCCAAATTATCTGGTGGGCAACAATAGTTTCTCACTAAACTCATTTCCAGCCACAACATCCATTCCAATGGGCCTAAGCTTATCCAGCCCTTGTTGGCTGTTTAATAATGGTTTTGTCAAAAATCCTGTTCATCTCAAGGTCATGAGAAGAATCCTTATGTTGGTGCACAAAGGCCTATTTCACAGGCAATTCCATCTTACCCTAGTTATGCTCAACATGATCTAAATCAACAGTTTTCATTTGTTACAACACTAGGGTTACCTGATTTAAACCGGCTCACTAATGATCCCATTCATTATTTACCATGGTGGCTGGTGATTCCTCATAAATTACCCTCTGATATTTCAAAATTTAATGGAAACTCTAGAGAAGATCCATCTTCGCACCTTATGACTTATTATTTATGGTGTTCTTCAAACTCCTTGAATGATGATTCTGTTAGACTCCTTCTTTTCCAACGAATGCTCACTAGTCCTGCTGTGAAGTGGTATATTGAATTACACGAGCTTCTTTCAATAACTTTACAGCTTTAGCCACTAATTTTCCAAACCACTTCCAGATACCCATCAGATATGAAACTAGAAGGGAACTTTTGATCAGCTTTAAACATACAATTTCTACTCACGTATCAGATCACATTCATGAGTGGCATCGTCGTCATCGAATGGTTAAAACATTTTTTTCGGATCAGATTTTAGCTAAGTCATTTATAAATTCCTTGTTTTCATCTATCACCGAGGATGTGGCCAAAGGCGTTGTTGTCACTGAAGAAAAAGTAATTTCTTGTGCCCAGTATCTGGATTTGATTTATACTCAGTCTGGCACACTCTATGAAATTTTTTTGAATGCACTGCTACCAAATTTTAATGTTCCTCCTTCTCCATCTGGTAAGGACATTCATGCCAATGATGGTGTGATTGGTTCTTCTAGTACTCAGCCAGCAAGTCGACCATATGGTTCCACACTTGTTGTGTCCAATAAAACCCCTATTACATCTGATCTTGCGTCTTCTTCCAAAATACATGCCATGTCATCTAACAATGGAAAAAATGACAAGCAACCCAGAAGTAAGAAGAGAGGGAAAGATAAGAAGAAAAAAAATTCACCCCCGCGGGAAAAATCATCTGATTCATCTGATTCTTCTCGGAAATATCGTTACCCTAGTTTCATATGTAATGAGGTTCATTTTACGCGATATTGTCCTCACTGCTTAGAAGTCTCAAATCTTATTAAGACTTCTACTACATCTACAGTGTTGAAAAACCCTTTTCCAAAACTGAAAACACATATGGTTGCTACCGATCCCACTTCTAGTTCGCAAGTGCTTATGTTATCTTCCACTAAGCCCAAAACTGATGTTTTGGTGTCTACTCGAAGTAAATATTATAGTAATCCTCTTTCATCGTCAAATGGTCAAGCTACAGATCAAACTAATACTTCGACTTCAACTTCGTCTGACTCAATTTCACCGCCTATAATTCCCAAGCTAATAATAAAATCGCCAAAAGGAGTCGTTCATAAATCGAATTTCAACCATTGAGCTTGTGTAACTCAAAATTATAACGTAGTTGAAGATTTGGCTTAGCCACCTTCTATTATTTTAGAATTGTCCCTCCCAAAAGAAGGCTTTGTTGTCGACGATTGGTGGAATCGATCCAACAGATTCTAATCTTGTAGTGTTTAACCATGCGGGATATATGCCACAATTACCAGCACACATCACGGGAATTTTGAGGTCTAAAATGGGCCTCCTAAGAAAAATGTACAACAAAATTAAACTTTATAAGAACCAATAGGATTCAAGATGATGATGTCAACCATGGGGGATGATTCACCATTTTTAGATTAAAAAAGTAAAAATAATAAAAAATAATAAAATAATAAAACAAATTTTTCAACTCGTATTTTCAACTTATTTCCCCACAATTTTACTCAAATTTTTAGCGGGAGTACTCGTTGGATGTAAAATTGAATTCTTCATCCAAGGAGTACTCATGTTGCATACTTTCGATGGACCCTACTACGTGAAAAATGAGAAATACATGAAAAAATGTGTTTGCAATCACGTTTTTCATGTATTTCTCATTTTTTGTGTAGCAGGTGTTGGTGTCCCGTGTTTTGATAGTTTGGCAAATCAAAAGACAAGGCAACATCAGAACCAATCTTTAGAGTCCCAGGATCTAGTCCTCCTGTTCTCAGAGAGGGATCTCTCGAATGTTTGTTTGCAAAGGTTTATCTTGTGTGCTTAGAGCATAGATTTTAGACTAGTTATTAAGTGTAGGTGTTTGTTTGTTTGTTCGGTTGGATTGACACAGAAGAACATGAAAGGCCTAGGAAAGACATATAGAATGGAGGAACATCTGGTTCATTGGGAAATGGAGTCAAAAATAGGTCATAACATACTTATCAGGGCTATGGGATATCAGGGGGGAAATCTAACTTGGCCGCGAGATCCTTTGGTTTTTGGAATGAGATGGACATCAATGATTTGGAAAGAGAAGTTTAATTCTCAACAAAGGGAATTTGAAAACACAATTTGAAAAATAAAGAGCTTTTTGATAGACAGGGCTAACCATGAATTCTACAAATCACACCTTTAAGCAAACAATGATTTCAAAACAACTTTTAAAACAAAATCTAAGATTCGGGGAACACCCTATTTCCTCAAAGATTTTATTTCAAATGATTTAGAAAACATAAAAGATTCACTGATAATTGTAGTCATAGAAGAGGGAACACCTAACACATCTATGATAACAACTACAAAGACCTTTGAGACAACTATTTAAGTAAGGACAAAGGGCAAGATCAGAACAGACCTCCTTGACTCACTGTAAACAGAAAACTACAAAGGGAGACTTCAATAATAGTTTTAAAGTGGCAGCAAACAAGCAGGGAGAACCATAAATCATGCTGAAACCAACTATTCAAACTATTAAGGAAATAAACAAGCATGAAGACTAAAGAGAGAGATTAAAGACTCTAAAATACTTCAGCAGAAGAAAACATAAAACAGTGAAGGATGAACAGGTCTAAGGTGCTTCCAGGAGTCATTTCTTAGCCTAAAAATTTCAACCTACTGTAGTAAGAAATTATGGAACATAATGAAAATAGGGGAAAAACATAAAATAGTTCATAATACTTCACCAACAGCCAAGCTCATGGATCCGATGATAGAGCCTTCACAGTAACAAGCATGCAACAACATCATCAGGGCTTCAAGACTTCAAATTCTTCTTCAACTTCAACAGACTATATATTATTTAAGAGAGTTCCAATATTACAACTAGTGATCAACCAACCCCTCACTCCTCTTCTCCAGAAGTATATATAGGAGAATGAGGAGGTGAGATCTGATAAAATATCTCAAAACTAATTAACACAGACTTAAATGGCTTCCTGGCCCTTGGGGGGCTCAATGAAGAAACTTACATACATATCCTCTGTATTAAATGATTTACATTAAAGATTAAGCTCAGTGGGAGCTTTTGTTGACCTTTGAGGCTCTGTGTGATGTCGAAGTTACTCTGCTGATATTTTGTCATTAGTTTGTCAGCAAAATTTATCCTCTGGCTGCGTTGTGAGGCAGATATTTGGTCCTGATCAATAACTTTGGCCTTTGATTGAATACTTTGAGGCATAAGTGGAATTTTGGTAGCTGGGAGGAGTCAATTTGCCTCAGATTTGGCGGTGGGGGCTTTCCGTTTGATGATCATTTATGATTTTTCTTTAAATTATGTTTAGTCAGGAGGATTAGGCTTATAATAACCCATCTTAGCCATAATCCCATAGATCTATCTTCAATCTTCTGTCCTGGTGCACTTTTGTCTTCGACGCTGATACTCTCTGACTGTGCTTGATTTAATGTGTTTTTTGCTTGTGTGTAGGGTTGCGTAGGGATAGTATGGCATCAATGCCTCATGCATCATCGATGAAACATGAATTTGAAACCTTGCGAAGGATTCTCTTTAATGGATTAGAGGCGGGAGGATCGTCACCATCTGCTTCTGGATTTCTTGAGTTATGGCGGAAGAAACCATTAACCCTGCAAAATACGAATGAATATTATAAAATCCATGCATGTATAGGTTTATTGCTTCAGAAGGCATGTGGAGGAAGCATGGCCGTTGGATGACATCATCCAACGGTCGGGATCGATCAAAGGAATTCAAAGGGAAGGTGGAAAAGGAATATGAATTGGAGCCGTCGATCGCACAGAGATCAACGGTCGGGAGCGGAGGAGAAAATTCAAAGCGGAGGAATCAGGGCGATGAATGGTGGGCCGTCGATCTGTAGATCAGATTGACGGCGGAGATATTTTAAATGTCGCGCCATAGCCTGGTTAACTGTCGGGCATCTTCGTAGAGCGACTACCATCCGATGAGCGGCCTCAGATCGGACAGCGCGCATCAATATCGCGCCGGGTCCATGTCCGATCTTTAACGTGCGATGAGCGGTGGTTTTCTGAACAGTGCTCAAGACACGTGTCAGGCAGTGTATGGAATCGCTTCCGATCAGGGAAAAACCGCCCTCCGCTAGAAGTCAATGCGATGGATACCACGTGCTTTTGCAACGACGAGTGGATGGCGGGGACCACCGGGGTGATGGACTGCGCGCCGTCAATCTGTAGATCAGATCGATGGTGGGGATTGACTAAAACTTTGAACTGGCAGAAAGGTTATTTCATAATAAATCCAACAATTTTAAATAAAACTAAGGTTCAAACTTTGGGGGCGAGAGGTTAATTTTCGATATGGTTTAGCGCCTGTATGCGGGGCCAAGGGTTATATGGGAGAACATATGACCGAGGGTTCAAAAGGAAGGGATAATCAGCATCGGGTGACGCGATAAGCGCTTGGAGGGCTGGCTCTCGGTTCCAGCACTAGGGCATATGGAGGGGAGGGCTAATGACTTAGCCCAAGGGGGCTTAAGTCCATAATATGAAAATATGATTTTTAGGCATTTTTCAATGATTTTCAAAGGAGTTGGTGGGTTTCGATAAGGCTAAGAAGGGGTCTTAGACCTTATCAAAGGGGTTTTGATGAAAGGAAAAGGGGAGAAAACATGAAAATGAGGGATTTTCATGGGAAATGGAGGGATAAAATGAGGTCAATTTTGGAAGAAGGTGGAAAAGGAAAAAGGTGCTTGCAGTAGTTTTTCTTCACGGAATGACAAAAAAATATCTGAGTTGAAAAGGGGAAAAGTAGTGATGATTATCCAAAGGATAGGATATTATCAAAAAGACTTTAAGCACCAACAATTTTAGTAATGAATTTTTTTCTTGAAGGCTACCCAGAATCATTTAGCCACCAGTTGATATAACAGAATTTATAGGTGGCTAATAGTGGCTCCACTTGGGGATGGTGCCTTTTTTGAAGGCATCAAGAATTTCAGACTTGGATTCTCTGGGAGGCTGATTAGTTGCCTCATCCATTGGGTTTCCCTTCCTTTGTTGGGATGATCTTGTTTTGAAAACATATTAGCAGCCATAAAAACAATGGATCTTCATCAATACAATCTTTCTACCTACCCAATCCTACCGATCTAACATTTTTTCTTCTTCATAGTGCACTTGGATTGGCAAACTCTTTCACAACATTTTATTCTTTTGAAAACAGGGAAACTAATCTATTTCTACTCCTTATTTCTCCATGGGCTCAAATTAAACAGATGAGCCCATATGATTCTCTACCTAATCTATTATCTGTTGGGATTAAACTGTCTAACAGACTTTATTTCTCTAATTTCTAAAACATAATTTTAAAAATAGTCAAGTCAAGATTGAGTTGTTTGACTTGCTGTGATCTATGGCATAAAAACAAGTTGCACATAGACATTTATTTTGCATAAAATTTAAAACAAAAATGGAAGGTTTGAGATCTAAGATTTAAGACATTCCCTTCCTCTTTTTTTCAGCTCTGTTTTGACTCTTTCTTGAGATGTCTTTCCTTTGCTGACTGGTTCAGATTTTGAGCTGATTAGAACCAGATTTTTACATCCTTTGACTTAGAACTTGAAACAGATTTGAGTCATTTTCTCCTTGGAACTCAATTTCAGATTTTGAGCATGTTTGAACCTTTAATTTCTATCCTAAACTATCTACTGATAAGCCAAGATTAAACAGTTTGGAAAATTGAATTCACTATCCTATCAGCAGAAAATTTAAAGCTAATTAGTCAAGATTAGGCTTTTTGACTAACTAGAAGTGTGTTTTTCAGGAGTGGCATTTGGGCTTTCACACTTTCATAATTTGTTTCTCTTTTTTGGTATGGGGCTATACCTTTCTTGTTTTTACAATCTGCCCTCTTTTCTTTCCTTTCTTTGTTTTTGTATTTTTTATTTTTCCAATTTTGAATGCAATGTGTAGACTATGATATTTATAATGAAAAATAAAATGCTTTAAAACTTAAGACTCTTGGCAGAAGTAATGCTTGAGCATCCTGCCATTGACAGGACCTCCATATAAGTCTTCTCCATTCAATTCCTTCAGGAAAAATGCATTATGACCCCTCTCAGGATGAATAATATAGCGCCCTTTCCACAAGTTCTCAAACTTGTCATGTTTTCCCTTCTCTTCTCTCCTTGAATCCCACTTAAGAACAAAATTTCCAACTTAGAAATTGTTTGCCTTAGTCCTCTTATCAAATAGCTTCTTCATTTTTTCTTGGACTAACTATGTTCTTCCATAAACTTCTTCTCATACTACTGCAAATGGATGGTTTGATTGATTCTCCTCTGCATATCATTCTCTTCAACCTGCAATTCTTGAAGGAGCTTCATGACTGACACTCCCAATGAGGTGGGAAAAACTGCGTCCATGCCATAAACTAGCTAATAGGGGGACATGTTTATTGATTTCTTTGTAGTTAACCTATCAGCCCATAAGGCATGAACCAGTTTACTGTGCCATGATTTCTGATTTTGTTCCAACAAATTTTTAATGATATTGATGAGGCTCTTGTTGGAAGATTCAACTAATCCATTTCCTTGGGGATAGTAAGCAGTGGAATGGCCCAAGTTTATGTGGTATTTGCAACAGAATTCAACCATCTTTTTAGATTTAAAAGCATCAGCATTGTCTGTTATGATTTTTCTGGGACAACCAAATCTGGATAGGATATTTGTTTCAAGAAACTTGATAATGACAAAGTCATTAGCATTTTTGGAGGGTATAGCTTCTATCCACTTGGTAAAGATGTCAGTGGCCATGAGGATCCACTTATGTTGAGCTGAGGAGTATGGGTGGATTTCCCCAATGAAGTCCAGCCCCATTATTGAAAAGGTGCCTCAACTTTGATAGGATGTAAGGGTAAGGGAAGGAATTTTCTTTTGCCATCAAAGATTTGACACTTATGGCAAGACATGACCAAATTCTAAGTGTCTGGGAAAAGGGTAGGCCAATAGTAACCTGATCTAAGAATTTTGTTTGTTGTGGCCTTCCAGTATAGGTGTCCTCCACATTCTCCGTCATGCAACTCATGCATGATTTTCCCTGCATCATCTTCAAGTAAAAATTTAAGTAAAATTCCAACAGTATTTTTCCAATACAATACCCCATCTAGGATGCAAAAACTCAAAGCCTTTTGTTTCAAAAATATAGCTTTAGTTTTAGACAAAGAAGGGGGGGGATTTAAATATAAAAGCACATAAATAATGTCAGCATACCAAGGAGATTTCAGAAATGTTTCTTCAATAAAAGGAGCAGTAGATTCTTATATTTCTTCCAACACATCTACCATATTCATGTCTAGTGCTTGGAAGTTAGACTCAGCCATAAGTTTTGCTAATCCTTGCCCTTTAACTAGTTTGGTGGGCTTGATTTCTAAGTCATACTCAAGAATAGTTGCAATCCATTTTCCCCTTTTTCCATCAGGGTCTTGACTTAGGATGTCCTTGACAACAGTATGTGGAACAAAATAAATTATGTGAGAGTGTAAAATATAGACCCTAAAGTCTTTTAAAGCTTTCACTAATGCTAAGGCTTGTTTCTCCATGATATTATATTTGAGAGGAGCATCTCTTAAGGCCCTAATAAAGAAAGATATTAGTTGTTCCTGCCCCAAAACATTCTTTTGAAGTAAAACTGCAGCTATTGTATGTTCGGATGCAAAAGAAAAAATGTAAAAGTCTTTGGTAAAATCAGGACTAATCAGGACTAGTGTTTGAGTAAGAGCTTGTTTGACCAGTTCGAATGATTGCTTAGCTGGTAAAGTCCATTTTACACCGACATATTTCTTAAGCATGTTTGTAATGTTTTTTAATAGCTCAACGAGATTGGGAATAAACCTTCTTAGAAAATTAATCTTTTCGATGAAAGATTGCAATTCTTTGAGGCTCCTTGGATGGCTGATCTACAATATGCCACCTATCCTTGTAGGGTCTATTTTGATTCCCTCTTCTGAAATTATATGGCCAAGAATTTTACCTTCTTGGAGACCAAAGAGTGTCTTCTTGGGATTCAATGATAAGCCAAATTTCCTACACTTCTCAAAAACTTTTCTCAAGTGAATCAAATGTTCTTCATCAGTTTTTGAGAAAATGGTTATGTCATCAAGGTAAATGATTATGAAATAGCCAATATCTTCAGAGAAGGCTATGTCCATGGCCCTTTGGAAGGTGGCCCCTGCATTCATTAATCCGAAAGGCATTTTGACATACATAAAGGTGCCCCAAGGTGTGGTAAAAGCAGTTTTGATTTGATCACTTTGGAGCACTAACACCTGGTTGTAACCCAAGAACCCATCTAAGAGGGAAATCCTTCTTGATCCAACTACCCTTTGAAGTATATGGTCCATCTTGGGTAAGGGGTAGTTGTCTTTTAAAGAGGCTCTATTTAAATTTCTGAAGTCAATACAGAGCCTGATTTCCCCTGTTTTCTTTCTAAGAGAAACTAAGTTTGATACCCACTCTGAATATTTAATTGGGACAATGATCCGAGTAGCATGCATCTTTTCAATTTATTCCTTTACTAAAGGGATTAAAAGAGGGTTTATTCTCCTTATTTTTTGTTTAAAATGCTTTTGATTTTCCTTCAAAGGGATTTTATGCTGGATGATGCTGGTATCGTATGAGTTTAGGTCTTTGTATCCCCAAGCAAAAACATCTTTAAACTCTTTGAACAGCTCTATGTACTGCAATTTTATGTGAGCTGGGAGAGTGCTAGACAGCTTGATCATCTTGGGTTCTGCTAGACTGCCTATGTTATGTTCTTCCACGTTGGTTTCCACAGGCTCCATTCTCGGTTCTTTGGCTACATCGTTAAAATAGAAAAGGTGTTCTAAAGGTGTGAGACCTCTTGGCATTTGGTCATTTTTACATTTTAAAACTTCCAAGTCTTCTTGGTCTATGTTATCAGTTACCTCTGCTTCAAAAGGATTCTCATAATTATTTATATCAGCAGAATATGTCATTTCAACTTCTGGGATTTGTTCAATATACAAACAGTTTTCTTTATGGTTGGTCTCTGATATTGGTATGCTGAAATCGTTTTCTGATTTCAAGAAATCATCTATGTGTTTTTCAGATTCAAAAACTTGCCAGTGATCCTTGTTATCAGGCACAGCAGGCCTGTGTTTTACCTTTGCACTGAGTTGTTCATTTGTCTTAGGTATTTGGAAGTTGCTGGCGTTGAAGGCGAGTTCATTTGCTAGATGATTCAGATCTCTAGGGATGAAAGTGAGTTCATATTTTTCGAAGGTTTTCAATAAATAAAGGGAAACGTTCTGATATTCCCTAAGCCTTGGATTTCTAGCTGAGTATTCTCCTTTGATTTTTTTTATGATAAGTTCAAAATCCCCTAGGATGGATATCCTTTGGGCTTCTAATTGTTTAAGCAATTGTAAGCCTAGGAGAAGGGCTTCATACTCAGTGATATTGTTAGTGCATGGGAAATCCAATCTGTATGAAAAAATTTGATCTGTATTTTGAATCCAAACACCTGCCCCTGCACTTGTTTTGTTACAGGATCCATCAAATTTTATTGTCCAAAGTACATCTGCCTCATTTTCATTTTCTTGTGGCTGTTGATTGTCAATGTTTTGAATTTGATCAAAGGGAAGATTTGATTGTTCTAGTGAACTGATTGGGGGCATGTTTTCCTTATCTGGTTGGGTGATTTCATCTTCATTACATAATATAAAGGAATCTAAACTTGATTGAATAGAGTAGATTGGAGTGTTGTTTGGTTTGTCTAGGTTACTCACCATGTACTTCATGTGAGATTCCCTATATAGTCTTTTGTTTTGGTTGAAAACGGGGATGGTGGCATAAGACATGTCCATTTGAAGGCTTCCTTGAAGTTTAGCTCCCCAAGATCTTGATAAGAGCATGCCATACTTAGGGGGAATGTCAGCTACAACTATATCCATTACTAGACACTTAGCAGGGATTGAGCTATATTAACACATAAATCTTTGATTAAACCCAAACATTTGACTCTGCTTGAGTCAAAGGAATAAAAATCTTTGTATGGTTTAGTAATCTCTAAGCCTAAGCTCTCCATTACCACCTTGGGCATTAGATTGTGTGAAGCTCCTGAAACTAACATGGCATTATGTAAAATTTTCTCATGTATGTTCAAGCTAACATAGAAGGGAGGGACAACCCCTTCTTGGTATTTTCCTTCAACTTCAGGACCAAACAACAACTCAGGTTTATCATCTGTCAAGTTCAAGGTGTCAGTATCACTTCCTAAGTTTAAAGCTTTCAAAACTTGGTTTTGGTACACTTATTGGGTTACTAGTTCAGCTAGGGGAATGGCAATTTTATCTTGGCAATCTCTCCCTCAAGGCTAAAAGGAATAATTGACTTGTTGATATTTACATCTGTCTTTTCAATTGAATTCTTTTCAGCAACTTTGATTTTCTGAACCTTGTTTGGACTGGTAATTGGGACAGTTTTATTAGGACCACTAGCTGAAGTTCTAGGGGTGCTCTGTTCAACATTTGGCTGGACACTTTTGTCTTTGTTTAAGTCTGGTTTCTTGGCCAAAATGTTGGTTTTCTCTGTGGTCTTTTGGGCTGGTTTTCTGCGTTTTTCTTGACAACAGTGCTAGTATTCTTATCCTTTGAATTATCTATGCTTCCCTTGCTCCTAAGATCATATTGTTTGTGTACCTCCATGATTTCATTTTCAAAACCCAATCTATAGTAATCAGAATCTTCATAGGTGTTTGTATTTTGATCATAAGAAAAGAAACCTTGTTCTTCCTTAGTGAGGAAAACATCGTCCCCACAGTCTGATCCAATCAAGTTTACCTGAGATTCTTCCAACCTTTCCAACTCCCTATCTTCCTCATATTGATCTACATAGTTTTGTTGGAAGGGAGGTCTAATCTGTTGGTTGCTTTCCTTTTTCTTGTCTTGATTGTTTTCTCTTCTATAATTCTGATTTCTATTTCTGTTTTGATTGTTTTGAGGTTCTCTTGGTGGCAGTCTCTCATTTAAATTGATCTTTTCAAGCATCCTCTCCATCACCTTCACTAGGTTGTCAATTTTTGTGTCAGAAGCTGAGGTTGAGGGTAGTAGGTCATCATTATAAGTTACCCTCTTCTCTAATCTCAACCTATTTCTTTTCTCGATTATGTTTGTTTCTACACTCAAAGCTCATTTCTGCATGTATTCCAAGGTTAAGTAATCTCTCTCTCTTAATTCATAAGTCATTTCAGCATCAAGGCCTTCGGGATACCTTACCAAGGCCATGCCTTGGGGAGGTTTCATGTGAGGTGTGAGAGCATTGTAAACGCTATTGAACCTAGTGGAGTAATCATGGACACTCTCCCCTTTATTTCTCTTGAGGCTGCTATACTCTGCTAGTATTTGGAGAGGGTTCCTTTTGAGTTCCCATTTGTTGATAAATGTTTAATGCAAGGCAGGGAGATCATTTTTGCTTTTAGGAGGTAATTTTTTGAACCATTTCTTTACATCTCCTCCTAAACTTTGGGCGAAGATCCTCATATTCACAGTTTCTTCTTCTATCTCCATGTAATCAAATGCATCTTCCATCCTATCTACATGATGTTGGGCTGTTGTAGACTCTTTTCCAGTGAAGTGAGGGATTTTAGATTGGTAATCATTTGGTAAGGGAAGTAGAGGTTGTGGTAACACTAATGGGGCATACCATGTTGCCATGGCTGTAAATAAGGGTGGATTTACAAGAGGAAAAGTGGGATGAATAGGAGTGTTTTGAAGAGTGGTAGTATGAATTGGAGTGCAAGAAATACTTGGGCCAACAAACTGATTTTGAGCAGACTTGTTATGGAAAAGACTAAAGTGCTGAAGAAGCTAGGAATCAGGAGGAGTAGAAGGTGAGGCTTCTCTACTAAAGCTCTGTTGCAAATCTGCAAAGTTAAGATCAGTCTCGTTTAAATCACCTTGAGATCTAGTTCTAAAGATGTTGTGTGTATGATGTAAATCAAAGTGTGAATCCTCTAGGACAACAAGGTTTTCAGGGACGGAAATTTTTCTTAAGAGGCTCCTATTAGCAGCTGATTTTCTCGAGTTAGAATTCTGCCACAAAATTCTCCCAGGATTGTCAACGATTAAAGGAGGATTTGGTTCTGGATGGGATCTAGTGTTGATCCTATGTGAAACCAGACTGCTCTTCAAAAATTGAGAGAGGTTGAGGTTTTAAGGGCTATTTTTTGGAATTTTTACCTCTCACGATGTCTTATCTAGTAAGGGACTAGGCTCCTAAAATTCTTCAAAGTTGGTTAACATAGTCCTAAAGACACTTGGGAACCTAGATGATTAATAGACCTACTGGGGCTATTGGAGTCGCCAGGTGGAAACTTTTTAGCTCTTATGAAGGTAAGATATTGGATGGTTCCACCACCATGTTTATTTGTGAAGCCAAACTGAAATTTTTTTTAGGTTTTTCTGAGTTATTCTGGTTTTATAGGTTATGAGAGTGTGCTAAATCTGACCTAACACTTAGCTAGGGTGTCAAATCTTACAGAGTTCACGCTTATGGCTTGGTAACTGAATCCTTCAAGGTTTGATAAGGCTTTATGAGAATCCTAAGGGTTACTTAGTTTGTCACTGATTGAAGAGGTCCTATCATGATTACATTTTGATTGGTAGTGCTTAAGGGAGGCTACTTATGTTATACTAGACAATGAGTGTTTTGTTTTGAAGATTTCACTCAATGTCCCACTGTGATCGCCATTATGTTGGTGTCCCGTGTTTTGATAGTTTGGAAAATCAAAAGACAAGGCAACATCAGAACCAATATTTAGAGTCCCAGGATCTAGTCCTCCTGTTCTCAGAGAGGGATCTCTCGAATGTTTGTTTGCAAAGGTTTATCTTGTGTGCTTAGAGTATAGATTTTAGACTAGTTATTAAGTGTAGGTGTTTGTTTGTTTGTTTGGTTGGATTGACACAGTAGAACATGAAAGGCCTAGGAAAGACATATAGAATGGAGGAACATCTGGTTCATTGGGCAATGGAGTCAAAAAGAGGTCATAACATACTTATGAGGGCTATGGGATATCAGGGGGGAAATCTAACTTGGCCGCAGGATCCTTTGGTTTTTGGAATGAGATGGATATCAATGATTTGGAAAGAGAAGCTTAATTCTCAACAAAGGGAATTTGAAAACACAATTTGAACAATAAAGAGATTTTTTATAGACAGGGCTAACCATGAATTCTACAAATCACACCTTTAAGAAAACAATGATTTCAAAACAACTTTTAAAGCAAAATCTAAGATTCGGGGAACACCCTATTTCCTCAAAGATTTTATTTCAAATGATTTAGAAAACATAAAAGATTCACTGATAATTGCAGTCATAGAAGAGGGAACACCTAACACATCTATGATAACAACTACAAAGACCTTTGAGACAACTATTTAAGTAAGGACAAAGGGCAAGATCAGAACAGACCTCCTTGACTCACTATAAACAGAAAAATACAAAGGGAGACTTCAATAACAGTTTTAAAGTGGCAGCAGACAAGCAGGGAGAACCATAAATCATGCTGAAACCAACCATTCAAACTATTAAGGAAATAAACAAGCATGAAGAATAAAGAGAGAGATTAAAGACTCTAAAATACTTCAGCAGAAGAAAACATAAAACAGTGAAGGATGGACAGGTCTAAGGTGCTTCCAGGAGTCATTTCTTAGCCTAAAAATTTCAACCTACTGTAGTAAGAAATTATGGAACATAATGAAAATAGGGGAAAAACATAAAACAGTTCAAAATAATTCACCAACAGCCAATCTCATGGATCCGATGATAGAGCCTTCACAGTAACAAGCATGCAACAACATCATCAAGGCTTCAAGACTTCAAATTCTTCTTCAACTTCAACAAACTATATATTATTTCAGAGAGTTCCAATATTACAACTAGTGATCAACCAACCCCTCACTCCTCTTCTCCAAAAGTATATATAGGAGAATGAGGAGGTGAGATCTGATAAAAGATCTCAAAACTAATTAACACAGACTTAAATGGCTTCTTGGACTTTGTGGGGCTCAATGAAGAAACTTACATACATATCCTCTGTATCAAATGATTTACATTAAAGATTAAGCTCGGTGGGAGATTTTGTTGACCTTTGAGGCTCTGTGTGATATCGAGGTTACTCTGCTGATATTTTTTCATTAGTTTTTCAGCAGAATTTATCCTCTGGCTGCGTTGTGAGGAAAATATTTGGTCCTGATCAATAACTTCGGCCTTTGATTGAATACTTTGAGGCACAGGTGGCATTTCGGTAGCTAGGAGGAATCAATTTGCCTCAGATTTTGCGGTGGGGGCTTTCCGTTTGATGATCCTTTATGATTTTTCTTTAAACTATGTTTAGTCAGGAGGATTAGGCTTCTGATAACCCGTATTAGCCATAATCCCATAGATCTATCTTCAATCTTCTCCTGTCCGGGTGCATTTTTGTCTTTGAATCACATTTCTCTCGACTCTGTGTTTGATTTATTGTTTTTGAATAGGTGTGCACATGCGCAGGGATAGTATGTGCATCAATGCCTCATGGATCAACGATGAAACTGACACTAAAACCTTACAAGAGATATTTAATGGATTAGAGGCGAGAGTGCCACCTTCATTTGGATTTATTGATGAAAAGTGAAAAAAACCATTAACCCCTTAAAATACTGTAACTAATATTATAAAATCCACATGTATAGATGATCGTCAGACAGAAGGGAGAGATGATGTCAAGGATGGCACTGTCCACTGAAGTCGGGATCAACGAGAAATTCAAAGGGGCAAAAAAGGAATATGACGAGTGTTTTGTCTCGAAGATCACAATGGAGCGGAGGCGAAAAGTCAAAGCGGAGGAATCAAGGCGATGAATGGTGGGCCGTCGATCTGCAGATCATATCGACGGTGGAGATCTTTTAAATGCTGCGCTGTAGCCTGGTTAACTGTCGGGCATCTTCGTAGAGCGACTACCGTCTGATGAGCGGCCTCAGATAGGATGGCGCACATCAATATCGCGCCGGGTCCACGTCTGATCTTTAACGTGCAATGAGTGGCGGTTTTTTGAACAGTGCTCAAGACACGTGTCGGGCAGTGTATGGAATCGCTGTCGATCGGGAAAAAACTGCCCTCCGGTAGAAGGCGGTGCGATGGATACCGCGTGGTTTTGCAACGGCGAGTGGATGGCGGGGACCACCGGGGTGATGGACTGCACGCCGTCGATCTGCATATCAGATCGATGGTGGGGATTGACTGAAAATTTGAACCGACAGAAAGGTTATTTCATAATAAATCCAACAATTTTAAATAAAACTAAGGTTTAGACTTTGGGGGCGAGAGGTTAATTTTCGATATGGTTTGGCGCCCGTCTGCGGGGCCAAGGGTTATATCGGAGAACATATGACCAGGGGTTCAAAAGGAAGGGATAATCAACATCTGGTGATGCGATAAGCACTTGGAGGGCTGGCTCTCGGTTCCAGCACCATGGCGTATGGAGGGGAGGGCTAATGACTTAGCCGAAGGGGGCTTAAGTCCATAATATGAAAATGTGATTTTTAGGCATTTTTCAATGATTTTCAAAGGAGTTGGTGGGTTTCGATAAGGCTAAGAAGGGGTCTTAGACCTTATCAAAGGGGTTTTGATGAAAGGAAAAGGGGAGAAAACATGAAAATGAGGGATTTTCATGGGAAATGGAGGGATAAAATGAGGTCAGTTTTGGAAGAAGGGGGAAAAGGAAAAAGGTGCTTGGAGCAGTTTTTCTTCACGGAATGACAACAAAATCTCTGAGTTGAAAAGGAGAAAAGCAATGATGATTATCCAAAGGATATGATATTATCAAAAATATTTTAAGCACCAACAATTTTAGTAATGAAATTGTTTCTTGAAGGCTACCCAGAATCATTTAGCCACCAGTTGATATAAGAGAATTTATGGGTGGCTAACAGCAGGGTCCATCGAAAGTATGTAACATGGGTACTCCTTGAATGAGAAATCAAATTTTTCATCCAGCGAGTGTTTCCACTCTAAATTTGAGTAAACCCATAAGGAGATAAGTTGAAAATATGAGTTGAAAAAATAGTTTTTCCTTTATTTACCTCTAAAATTTGATGATCTAATCCAATATTATTTTATTATTTCCACTATTATTTTATAATTTCCTTAGGAGGCCCATTTTAGACCTCAAAATTCCCCTAATGATTAGCATTTTTTATTCAAGTACATGTCCTGCATTGCCTCATTTCTTGGACTATTATTGATGAAGGCGCATCTACTTGTATCATGTCTATGAGTTGTTGGAAGTCACTTGGCTCGTTGAATTTATCACAATCACCTACAACTTTGAAATATTTTTACGGTCATACATATAAGCCTTGTGGAATTCTCAGTAAACTGCAAGTCACACTAGGGGGGAAATCAATTACTATTGAAGTTGACTTCATTGATGGATGCCTTGAATACAATATATTATTTGGAAGACCATGGGATTACGCTATGGCCGCGGTTGTATCTACTTACTTTAATATGGTCATCTTCCCCCATAAGGGAGGCATCACAATCATCGATCAACTCTCCTTCTTTGCCTTTCATTCCCAAGCAACTAGAAGCGTTCTGTTTGTTCACAAACCCCCGCCATCTCTTTAGAACATTGGTGTAGGACTCTTTAAGGATTCTTCCCTAAAGGGAACCTTTTTTTTAGTGTCGCCTGCGACATCAGCGGGAATTGAAAAAATGGAAACCTACAATATTATCTTCCATTTCATATGACTTAAGGAAGATTCCCAATGATTCTGAAATACATGGGCTGGGTGAAACTATTTTGAGGATAGTTCTTTTACTGTGTCAAAATTGTTAAAAAATGAATCAGGTCATAAGGATGGTTCTTTTACTGTGTCAACCTAGTTAAAAAATGAAACAGGTTCCCATGAGCATAGTTCTTTTCATGTTTCAAGCTCGCTTAAAAAATGAAATAAATCCTCTCCTAATTAAGTCGAGTCTTTCATCGGATCTCGTAAATGAGCCTTCATTCCATCCAGTTATTAGTAACCAAAAGTCTACTTAAGTGAATGAAATGAAGCTTGGGGGGCATTAAAACAAACCTATTTAAAGCACAATTTTCTCTGTTTCAAGCTTGTGTAAAAATGAAACCACTTTCAAGCATGATTTTTCCTTTGTTTCAAGCTTGTGTAAGAATGAAACAAACCTATTTCAAGCACAGTTTTCTCTGTTTCAAGCTTGTGTAAAAATGAAACTACTCTAGGGCATAACTTTTCCTATGTTTCAAGCTTGTATAAAAATGAAACCTATCTCAAGTCCATTTCAGTTATTATTTTCAAGACTCGTTAAACTCATAAAATTCCCGAGCTTCTTTTGCTATTCTTTTCATGCTCGTAAAACGTACATGAAAATGACAAGTTCTTTCCGTCTTTTCCAACTCGTTAATTAAATTGAAATTTGGCTATATGTGTACACATTTTATCACTTTTTTGAACTCGTTAAAACTTATGAAAAAGAGAAACCATGGAATCCTCTTTTAAGCACTTTTCAAACTCCTAAAACATGAAAAGATTGCGAAGCACTTGTCCTTTCAATCTCTTAAAAGGAATTGAAATGACATCTACTCAGTATAATTTTAACCCTTTTCTGGACTAAGATAAAATATTTTTGAAAAAGGAACACGCTAGTCAAACATGGTTAGGAGGTTTTCTTAGGTATTATTTTATGCTTTTTCGGATCTGAGGGACAATTTTATGAAAAAGAACTTGTGGAGTTTTCTTTTCGTCCCTTTTTCAAACTCTCTAAACATGAAAAACGACTAAGTTTTCACTGTCATTAGACTTGTTAAAACATCAAATAGCGATGGACTTGTCCATCATGACAAGATTGAGTTTCACCTTCGCTAGAATCGTTAAAACATCAAATAGCGATGGATTTACCCGAAGGGTGGAATTATACATCAAGCGTATGTTATCCTCCTCAAGCTTGTTAAAAATAAAGAGGTATTGGTTAGCAATGACTGGGGAAAATTAGAAAGGGATAAATCACTTTATGGTAGCAAGTCGCTCTTGAACATGACACTCATTCACTTCATCTCCGTGACTTTTGGGTTGGGTTATCTGCTTTATGGTCTATCATACCTATGGTCTATCACACCATCCATCAATTTTGTTTTGGGTCAATGCTACCAACTAGTTCATAGTGTCACCGATATGTTCAAGAGAAGTCACTCAGTAATCACTCATCCTTTGCTATACTCATAAACCTTCATTTCATGACCACCATCCCTGAACATTGCTTCATTAGTTACATTATGTCTCTAAAATCATTACTCCCATTTTGTGTCATTGATGGGGGATACATCAAGGCCCTCTTACAACGAGTCACTTCCTATCGACATCAACTCATCATCCAGGAAGTTGGCCTAGAAACAACCTTTCAGTATCTTGGAGCATGCATACATCAATGGCAATTTTCTCATTTTTGGCCATAGGTTGACATCACTGGCCTTTGACTAAAAGACTTGTTATGGTGTTCGACATCAAATCATCTATTCACATCATGCAGACTATATTGTAGTACCTTGAGAACCATTATCATCATCAGTGGTTTCTCTCGTGTCTGTTAACAACATACATCATTGGCTGGTAATTAGGCAGTATCTTTCCATGTTTGACTTTAGATCACATATTCACATGGTTAGACTCATACTTGAGCAATTGAGTGAATGAGATAGAAGACCCTGGATCTAGTTTCATCCATCCGAGCTACGATTTCAGGAGTAGTACCACATCATCCGTACGATGGTCTCTACACAGATGGTCATCCTATCATGGGTCTATATCTGTAGACAAATTTTTGATGTTATGTAGTTTATGTGCTAAGTATGGGTATGCCTCCCTCATCAATTCATGTCCAAGATGAAAAATATATCATGATGTAATGTATTTTAATTAAT
Source organism: Pinus albicaulis (assembly GCA_034641835.2). Lineage (NCBI taxonomy): Eukaryota > Viridiplantae > Streptophyta > Pinopsida > Pinales > Pinaceae > Pinus > Pinus albicaulis. The sequence continues at coordinate 9,349,811 of MU968382.1, read as the reverse complement.
GCATGTCACTGTCCACTTCAGATCCTACTCATCACGTCATAAATCATATCATTCAACATTATCATTTTTGACTTCATGCTTTAGGGGGAAGATGTTACAGGTCAATTTGGACATCACTACCAAAACACAGATTAGTACAAATTAGGGTCTATCATACTCTAAATCAGTTGCTACATGCCTTAAACTAGTCATCTCATTGTTGGTTTTAATCCATGAAAGTTTCATTGCTTCAATTCCAGTTGAAGTGTTCCATTGATACATCAATGCACCCCTAGACTACAGTAAGAGCTTTGTAGAGCATCTACTCCCATGCAAAGCAGCATTGCAGAGCATCTAGGCCCACTTGATAGTGCATTGGTCGACTAGGAGTGAATTTTTCATAGGACTCTGAGAATCTTTCCACCTTCTAGTGGCTTCTAGAAGTTGTTCCAACTATCACACTATCTGATAACTTAAAATATGAATACCATGGAGACATTGAAGCTCTTATCCTCCTATTCCATTGAACACAGAAACTTCTTCATCCATTTATGGAAAAATCCATTCAATGATTAATTAATGCTAAACCACCTTCATTTCCTATAAATTGAGAACTGATCATAGTGCACAAGGGAGAAATAATTTGAATTAGTAGAGTTATGCTGGTAAGATCACAACTCTTAGAGGTATTGTTTGCATTTAATGTTATGTTTTTGGAGTGATGAGGATAGGACTGAAGTTGGAGTGAGTTGACATCAAATCGATCCAACTGGTTGTAACTCCTCCTTCTACTTCATAATAAAGAGAATTTTTCCTTTCTTAATACATGTGTTCATGATTTAATATGTGTATTTTCAAATGAAATCAATTCAATTTGATTAAGATGAATATATCATATTCCTTTATGTCATTTCTTGTCTTCTATTATTCATTGCAGGTACCAATCAAGTGAGTTCAATTCGATTGAGAGTGATGAAAGTGACTAAAGGGAGACGAGGAATAGCGAAAGATCACAAGTAGGTGTTCTTCTCTCATTTATTTATCTTAAGGAAAAGGTCAAGTGTCTTTATGTTGTTCTAAGTGAGACCACCACACTTAGGGAAACATATCTATCCGTAGGTTTGATTTCCATAAAACACACCTCCTTCAGTACTGATGTATAAACTATATTCTCATTCACATCCAAGCTTCTTTCAACTTGGTTTCTCGAATAAATGGCCATGAGATTCTTCTTCTTTTTATCTTTCTTCTTTTTCTTTTGGTTTAACTCTGGATGAAACTTCCAACACTTCTCCTTTGTATGTTCATCAATGTTGCAGTGGTTGCTAGGATATTTGCATTGGTGTGCTATGGCTTCCGTCTTTTTATCTTTTCTCCCTTTTTTCTTCTTCTTCCCGTCCTTAGAACTGTCTTGTTGCTCCTTCTTCTTCGATCCACTTGATTTTTCTCTTTTCATGCCTATGTTTTCCAGGTACTATGCCTATACATAAGCCTCATCCACCAATTTGGGCTTGAACAACATCACTTGCTCATGTTTATGTATTTTCATACCCCAAAAATACTTGAGGAGTACATTTGGGTTCTTTGAAGAGATACCCAACATTATAGCCATATTTCTGAATTCTGTGGTGTACTCCTACATGGTTTGGCCCGAATATTTCCAGAAGTAATGCCACCAGATCCACTGGTCCTCCACGTATCCAATGGGATAAAAATTTGACTTAATTAGGGTTTTGAAAGCCTCCCAATTAGTCATTGTAGGTTATCCCTCCAACGTTAGGGTTTCCATGTGGGTCTCTCACCAAGTCAGTGCATGGTCCTCTAGTTTCAACCACGCAAATGATTTATTTTTCCCTTCCTCGATCTGATGGAAACTAAATTAAAATTTCAGTTGCTGGAACTAGTGGTTCAAATTCAAATCCTTGAAATCACCATGGTACAACTTGATATCAAAATTTTCTTCTACTTTAAACAAGGATTGATTCACAACACTTGAACTGGGTTGATTTTTTCCGGGTTCTTTCCTCGGCTGGTTCTCCGTGTCTTCTAGATCTCCCAATCTCCCTTCTAATTTTTCCTCTGCATTTGAATCCCCATCTTCTCCAAATATCCCCATACTATTGCTTAGGGCCGACATGAGGAGGTTTAAATTGTAGTTTATATCCACGACATGTTGTTTGAGCCGTGAAAACCTCACATCTGCAAGATCACGAGGTTTGTTTACAGATTCCTAGGCCATGATTAGGGTTTTACGATTTTCAACCTTGCCAACCTAAATCCCTTAAAAATATCCACAAACACCCAAATAAAATATCTTTGATACCAAATTATTCGTAAACTTCCGTGGATATTCCACAGGACAATTCGTCATTGAAAATATAATATAATATTGTATTACAAATATGAGATTTTACAGAATTACAGTTTTATTAAAATTTAAGATCTATAGATTTAACTATAATTAGTGCAAGCATGTGAATACAAATTATGAAGAAAATCGGAGAATGAAAAAATAAGCTCACACACACATAATACTCAAGATATGCTCTCTGGGAAACCCTTTCGGGAGAAAACCCAACTGGAAGGTGAGGTTGCTTCGCTCTCTTTCTCTGTCTAGAAATACAATTGCAGGTACAAATATGTAATGCGTGCGGCCCACGGACTGCTATAGTGCACAAATCCTCTATGTATGCTCTACCTCCTATCTCTCATGGCTATATTTTCTCATCTATGGAAAAAAATTCTCTCGAAAGAATGGAAATCCTCTTCCTCCTAGTGGCCTGGTTACAACACAACCTGATAGCCTACTAGTGGTTTATTTTGACTACATAAACTCTTAACTAGAGTTAAAAAATATAATATTATAGAGTCTTTTACATCACAAACATGTGGCTATCCCGTTTTACATGAATAACTAGGGCTGATGCCACATCCTCCAAAACTATAGGTGTGAAAAAAAGAAGGTCAAATTATGAGTGGCATAACTTTTGTATATGGACTCCCATTGACGTGATTATTGCACCATTCAAAATACCTCTAAGTGTATAATAGCATGAGAAGGTTCAGAATAAAAGTGGAAATTTTTTTCCCCCAAAAAATTTCGTTTTATGCCTCAAAACACTCCTGGAAGGTTTCAGACCCTGTTTCACCAAATTGGGTCCCACCAGTAAAAACAATCCCGTGAGATGACTCCTCCACTTTTACTCTACGAATGATCGATATGGATGAGAAAAAATACAACGATCCAATTAGGATCATCCTAACATCCAAAAAATTTCTTAATTCCTTTTGGATGAGGGGTTGAAGCGTGGGATGTACTTTCATCATCTTTTTCTTAAACAGTTTGGCCCCTTCGCTCACTAGTGTGACATGTTGGATGATTTGTGTGTTATAAACTCTCAAATCTTCAAATGTACACGTGGGTGTATCTTGGTACTTCCTAAATAAGAAAGTGGAGGCTTTCAACTCTTGTGGTATATGGTAAGTACAGAGCTTCACACATTTCAGACCCTTTTTTGTTCCCAAGTTCATTTTTTTATGTAACAACGTGGAGCTATGATTTTTGGTGTTGGAAGGTCACGAAAAGTGATTCTGTAGGTAATATAGCTATTCTAAAGATACCACATCCTTGGGGCTGAGTTTTAATTTATCCTTGTTGGCCGCATCCTGCAACGCTTCTTCATGCTCGTCCTTGTTGATCACTGCATCTCTAAGTATGTCAGCACCTGCCATGATACACAATACCTGTTGGTCATCACACACGTGTGAATAAATAGTATTGTTGAGGACAAATGGTTTAAAAAATATTTTAACAGAAAAATCGTCCTTCGATGGTGACAACCTAACCACAATATTGGTTAATGTAACTATAGCTGCATTTTGGATTCTTGGAACAAAAAGAATGCTTAAAACTTGTAAATTCAAAATTAAATGCCATACCTTTTGTTGATAGATTTTTAAATAAGGTAAAATACAGTGAATGGTACAACGTACCTGTCGTACCGCTATTCCTGAACCATATACTGCTTATAATGAAATTTCATTGCGGTGAATGGATCTTTGAAGGCTCAAGATGAGTGCTTCATGTTCATCAATGTTTTTTATGCACTCACATTCCAAGCAGTTTGAGATCATGTGTTTATTTCATGGCGGGTTTACCTGAACAAAACCATCCCTAGTTCCTTCCTTTGTTTTTGAACCATCAAAGTAGAAAGTGTGCAGATTATATATACAAGGGTTATGGAATACACTAGTACAAGTATTCATAAAACTACTACTAACTGTACATAATTCGTTTGCACCAGTTGGACTAGGAAGGATCCCCAACTGTGTTTCTGGTGAGACTGGGGATGGATGTGGAAGATAGAACCCCAGTTGTTTCTCTAGGAAGAAATTTCTGAACATCAATTCTGAAAAGGCCATGGGTTCATTATGTTCGTTCAAAGGAGTGACATTATGTTTCATATATCTTTCCAAGTCTACTTGAATATGGTTATTTCTGCCATTATACGGAAGCCATAAGTGTGACTAGTCTGAAGCAAAGTATCCTTGCAAATTTCTTGACCAATATCTGCTTATAAAAATTCCATATTCTTTCGGTATTTCCACAACTACTATGTTTATGTATTGGTGAATTTTTTTATCGAATGACAAGCAAATGATCACATAAAATACTCTTGAGCTTCAAATGGTAAGATTAACACAACTAGTCCTTCATACTTTAGATACTTTAACTCTTCTATCATGATGATCTCCAGAAAAGCATCTTCAAGTTGTTTAATTGAAATATCAGCAGACAAACTTCACACAGTTTTATGAATGGTCTTAAGAAAGAGGCCTTGAAGATATCTCTGTACTGACTTGAGGAAGGCATGTAGTTATATCTAGAAATAGATACTGCTTCAATGCTCAATATAATACTTCAAGTGTAAACAAGATAATGATCCTTTAGCACTGTTATTGACCTTTTCATGCTTTAATAATGTAGATAATGCTAGGAATACTACCTTGATGTACTTCTACCATAATACTCTGATCCCGAGGACCTGTACCATGCCACTACTCCATTGATAACACTTGGTATTCTGTTGATAGGTCGGTTGCCTATTCCAAATACCAATTGATACTAATTTGATAAATCATTTATTAATTTCATTTCAGCTCGCACATGCACCCATAGTTAAGAAAACCTTCATAGTTTCTACTATTGAGCTCTCCACAAGAATCATCAATATACTGAATCTGATCTTGGCATCATTAAACTTTTTCTTATTCTGTCATTCTGTTTTAAAATAATATCACTTCATATTCCTTTCCAGGACTGCTCTAGAATCATTGTTGCTCTATATGCACTTCAACTATTCTAACATAATGATCTTCTGGAAGACATATTTACTTTCTTTACTTGGAATCTGCAAGGGCATACCACTCATATTTTTATCACTCATTTAACTACTTTCCTCCAAGGGGACCTTCTATAGATGAGTGATGTAATGATATAATGATGATAAAAATTTCTCTTACTCATCCTTCTTAATTTTGTTTCATTTTTAATCATTCATCACTTAGTGTGTTGTTGTCTTCTTATCTTACATGCTCATGGCTGATGTTCCCTCTACCACCATAGTTGATTGCTGCCTTCTCTCCTTCCATCAACCTATTGGTTATTGAATGCTTCAGGTATCCTTCTTCCTCTATAGTTCTCTGTCAAAGGAATTTTCCTTTCCCATCCTGAACTTTTAGCTGTTCTTATTCCAAGGATCTCTTCTTAGACTACCTTTTATGGGGACTATTTATGAAATTCTCTCCCCCTAGGATGTTACTTCTTATCTATTACTGGATGGATATTTTCAATGCTTCCTAGAGAAGCTCCCTCTGAGACTATGATGGGTTCATTATGTTATTTAGGTAATAGGCTCCCCCTTTCTCTTTTCCTTCCATACTTTATTGGGGTTCTTCATAATGCCTGCACTCTTTTTAATTCAGAGTTTTGTCTGATTTGATTGGATTTCATCATCTGTCTAGAGTTATTTAATGTATATGGAAACTTACAATATTTTGCTTTGTGACCAAGCCTGTGGCATGAATAACATATTATTTTACCTAAGTAAGATTGAGTTGATGTATGGCATTTTATTCCCATTTTTTAACACAATTTACATTCAACAAATTTATGTCCAAGTTTATTGCATGAAAACTAGTAGCCATGGAAATGATTTGTGTACCTGGTGGTAGATTGTCTTCTCCATTTGTTTTCTTGAGGTATTCCTTTCATTGGCTGCATCTTTAGTTGTTGGACTGGATTTTCTTTGTATTAAAATATGCCGCAATATGTCTAGGTTTGTGGTAGGAAAAACAAGTGATACTTCTCATAGGAGGAAAGAACCTCCTTTGACAGCTTCCGAATTTATTCAATTCATATTTAGGAGTGTATGAGCCTTTTTCAGCTAACTGTTTCTTCATTTCATTCTTTGTCATTTAAGGTTGCTGGTTGTTTCTGTTTACTTCATTGCAAATAATGTTCTTGTTGGCTTCTACTTCTGTAGGAAACTTTTGAGCTGCTTCATTATCCTTTACAACTTTTACAAAAATGATATTCTTGTTATCTTTTACCATGGACTTACTGTTTTCTCCTTCATAGCCTATCCCAGCCTTTATGAGAGGAGATATCTGAGAATTTAGTATTTTGTCCAGTTGTTTAGAGCTTTTCATTTGTGGAGTGTTCATAGATAATTCCCTTTGGGCATTTTCTAATTTCTTTCTCAAGCATACTACTTCTTTTTCCAATTTCTCTTGCTCCTGATTTTTATCTTTAATATTCTTTAGCAGAATGTATTTCACCTTCTTAGATTCTTCAAGTTATAATTTCAACTGAATGAGGTTTTTCGAATTTGGTTCTTCCTTTACATATTTCAGGAGAATGTCTTTCTGTTTTCTGCACTTGAGTTTAAGTCTACCTATTTCCTCCAAGGCACTCATTAGCTCCCCCTCGAGATCTACCTCACCTTCTTCCTCATATTCCAGAAGGAATCCTTCAGGCTCTTCCTTGGCCATCAAAAAAAATTTAGAGGTTCCTTCATTTGAGGGTTCATCTGCGCTTTCAAATGCACTGCTATCTTGCTGAGCATAAAAACATTTTCTATTGAACCTCTTCCCTTTCTGCCAATTATTTATTTTGGTTTTATCTGTCTCTTGTGGTGAGTTCTTTGTTTCCTTATGAGGAAATTTAGATGCATAGTTCCCCACTCTTCCACAGTTAAAGCATTTAAATTGATGTTTACCTTTATACTTTCCTGTGCCTCTATCCAATATTCTGACAAATTTGGCCTCCTCTTCATCAGAGCAAGAGCATGTCTCTTCCTTTTCTTCTTGGCACTTATCTGCCTTAAAGGCTACCTCGCTCATATTTTAATTCCCCTTTGGAAGTCTCATCTCATATGCCATCAAGTTTCCAAGCAATTGGTTCATGGTCAGTGTTTCCCAGTTTGTTGTTTCTTCTATGGAAAAAACCTTACGGTTAAGCCTGGATGGTAAAGATCTCAATATATTTTTCACAATTACACATTAATTAATGGTTTCTCCTAGAGCTTTCATGTTATTCACAATTTCAACAACCTTTAAGAAGAAACTGGCTATATCTTCATCTTCATTCGTTTTAACATTTTCAAACTAAGCTCTATAGGCTTGCAGTTTGGCCATCTTCACCTTTTTATCTCCCTCATGGATATTTTCTAATGCATCCCATATTTATTTGGTTGTCTTTCTGTGCCTTACTTTGATAAATTCTGACTTACAGAGACCACTCAAGAGTGCATTCATTGTTTTTTCATTAGCTATGAAATCTTGTTTGGCTTATTTCTCTATGTCAGTATCCTTTGGAGCATATACTATTTCCACAACAGCCCAAACTTCTATTCCTAGAGACATTATGTACATCAGACTCATTCTTATTTTCTAGAAGGCATAGTTTGTGCCAATAAACAATGGGGCTTTACTTGTTGAGCATCCTTCTAGGCTAGCTATTTTTGGGACCTAGGATCTCCTTCTAGTTTTTAAACTAATACAGAAGTAACTTGCTCTAATACCAATTGTTGAACCCTTAGTTAAATTGAGAGGGGGGGTGAATCAGTTTAATACATTCATGGACTTTTAAAACTTTCCTTTAAACTTAATTATACCTTCATTTCATGATCACCTAATTATAAAATGAAACAACAATCTTAATATGTGAGCATCAAGTATTAAGAAGATTAAATACATAATGTTAACACATAATTATCATGCACCTGGATAACAGATATAAGTGGAAACCCATAAAGGAGAAAACCACATCTGATTATTGTTGTGATGTAAAAGGAAAGCCCCAACTCCCTCTCACCACTGATTTTCTATAGGCTCCAATCTACAGGAGGCTACTACCTAAAATTTTGGAAGCTGCAACTTGCAAGGAAGCTCCAACTCCCATATGTTTTCTATAGGCTACAACCCATAGGAGGCTCCTACCTCAACCAGCTCCAACTGGACATCTATCAAGCTACAAATTGAAACGGAAAGACTAACTCCCATGTATTTTTCTGTAGGCTACAACCCACAGGAGGCTCCTACCTCAACCAGATACAACTGGACATCTATCAAGCTACAACTTGATATGGAAGCACCAACTTCCTCACTCTACAATAAAATCATATGTTGATTTACTTGGATATCAGCTCTGTTTTCCTCCTTATTCACTACTGCCCTTCCAGCCTTCAAATATGTTTCATATCAGCACTGGATCTTCACAGCATCTCTATCTGCTCTCTTTCATCCTTCCTCTCTCAAAAATTTTGCATCTCTTACATTCTTCTGCTCTTTTCAATTCTGCATCTTTTTAACTTCTTCTACACTCTTCAAATATTTTGCATCCTCTATCTTTCTTCTTCTAAATTTCGTAACGTTTTGCACATGGATATTACCTGTTTTATACAAATACCTTCATGACTGTTTGCATTATCTATGGGAATATGAAGTGAACAGATATGACTCTTGCCTTTCACCCACTCATTTCTTCACTCAACATATTCTGAATGTTTCAACAATATGTAGAATTATTACAGTATCAAATGGGGTTTTTCTTTTCCTGGGAGACTTTCCTTTGCATCACAAACAATATAAAAATAAATAATACATTTACAGTTACAATCAATTATTTTACTTAGCCCTTTCAGTTTCTTAGCTTTGCTGTGTGTTTGTCCTCTTATGCTTGTTGTCCTTTTTTGTTTTCTATTCTTGCAGTTAATTTAAACTGTGCTACATAACTGCCCTTTTTTCCCGACTCGACCCATGTTGTTGCACTGTTCTACATGAGCTCTGGGTCCTTTTTCTTACCCGATCATTTCTTTGCTATGTTCAAACTTTTCTTTTAACGCACAGCTGCAACTGCATAACAATGTTCATCTTGGTCGGCTTCTTTAACCAAACCCACTGCAAAATACCAAAATATGCTGCTGAAAATGAGTTTTAAAACTCCACACAAAATTTCCCTTTACACGCAACACGGCTCAACCTTGGAAGGCCGCAACATACATACACGTGCGAATCAAACAACAGAATTTCGTAACATACAAAAAACATATATAAGTCCAAACCAATGCGTAAAACCCAAACCAACGCAACTACATGGGATTTTCCTACCGTAGGGTCCCACATAGTTCTAACCAACCGCGACCAATCACACTTCGCGAACTTTACAACGTAAACTTAAGTGTTAAACTCTATTTCTTGCAGGATGCGATGTTACATAGGGTCAACACATGTCCCTCATGTTATAGTCCCATGATTTGGTAGATTGGTAAACCAAATGAAAGGGTAACATCAGACCAAAATTTGGAGTCCTAGGGCCTAGCCTTCCTGAACTCAGAGAGGGCTCTCTCTATGAAGCGAAGGATGTGAGATTGTTCGCTCAGTATATTTGATTTTAGGCTAGTTGTTAAGTACGTTTGTTTTTTTTGTGTTTGGAGGTGAAAACTAATTAAGTAGGCATCAATGAAAGATAAGTTATCAAATCAACAAGGCTTTGGGGTCAAATTAAAGCCAAGGATGCCTAGACAACAGACAAGATGTGTGGCAGGGCCGATTTAGTCGAGGTAAATGGATTCTTTGGATGTAAGTGAAATGAGATGAACATTAAGTTTGTGAAAGACAAAGAGATTTCAAGCATAAATAGTTAAACAACAAGCATTCATGAGTTAGGGCTGACCATTAATCTCTATGAACAAAACTCAAACTGATAGATGCAGAAAATAAATAATCCAGTGATACACAGAAGTATAAGACCCTCTAAATTTGGGAAAATCACCTTCAGAATTTTGGGAAAACAAATAAGGTAAACAAACAACTCAATTTATGAAGAGGGAACTCTTAAACATCATATCTTGAGCTATCGGGAACTTTGAAATAAGACTGCAAAGCATGGAAAAAGGGAAAGATCGAAACAATACCTCTTTGAATTAACTAAAACAACCAATAAGTCAGAGAGATATTTTAGAAATGGAGTTTTGATTAGTTATGCGTAATCAGGGCATACCGTGAATCATACTAGACATCATACATAATAACCATTAATGAAACTGATAACAAGTTCTTAGGGTACCAAAGAGTAATTAAGAATTCTTTGACATAACCAAGAAAGATGAAAACATTTAAGCTGCAATGAATCAGGAAATTTGAGGCGCCTCCATGCACATGTCTCAAACTTATTCTTTACTAAAATACAGCAAGCAAGAAGCATGAAAAAATGTATGAGAAACTAAGAAAACATAACAAATGAGAAACACAATACCATTTATCAAGCCATGGAAGCTTGCACACAAAGCCTCTCCATTATCTAGACAAGTAAGCAAATCATCCACTTCATAAACAAGTTTCTTCTTTAAAGCTCATATCCATGTATTGCTCTTCAAAATGTCAAGTTCTACTTCTAAAACCTCCAACCATTTACAATGAGTCTTCATAATTTATATAGGAAATGAGTTGATAGGCTCACAAGAGCATCTAGAAACTCATTGGCCTAATACAAATATCTGATTTTGTCCTTGAGGCCTCACAAGGCCCAAGGCACAAAATATCTTCAAAAAATATATTTTTAAGCTAAAAATAGTAAAAAAATTGACTTTTAATCTTTGACATAGAGTTAAAAATAGCTTAACGCACATTTGGATGGCCACCTTCAGAAAACTGCCTTTTCAGCAAAATCCTACAAGAGCGTAGCAGTAGAAGGAATCTTGTTTTGCATAGGACTTTTGAGGGACTTCCCAATGTCAAAATGAGGCCCGTGATGGCTCGTTAGAAAGCCCTAGATGTATAATTTCCAGAAATACTTGATTTATCTCAAATGGATCGATGGAAGTATGTCAAAAAGTGGACTGAGTGAAAAAACCCAGGAGCGTAGCACTTGCTGATATTTGAGGCAGAAAGGTAAAATTTGACTGTTTTTTGCCTCTTTGGGGGACCAAAACACCTTATTTTGATCTGAAAATTTGTGAGTAGATGCCCCCAAATTTAATACATCCAAAAAAATAACTTTCATGAGCTTAGGATGCTCCTAGCATGCATGGAAGTGCCTAGAAAAATGTGCAATTAGGCCTAAAAATCACAAAAAACAAGATCATGTCAAAAATTGCTCAATTTTGGTGAGAAAACCCCTTATGGGTTTCTAGAAGCATGCGAGGAAGCTGAAGCCAAGATTCCAAGCCTAGATATGCATTTTCCCCCTTTTTTCACCGGACGCCTCCTTTGGGCAGTTTTGAGTTTGGCTCACTGTTTTGTGCTTGTTTTTCATCATTGTGACTACCTTCATCATGAGTGTTTTCTTCCTGAATTTCATTTTTAGTTTGCTGCATGTTACCATTGTCACTTTCTTCACTTGAGTGAGGGTTGTCTTATTCACTGTCCCTGATTTGAGTTTGACTGTTTTTGGGATTGTTTACCTCTTTTTGTTTCATGCTTCCACCCTGCTCCTTGCTTTCATGCTCTTTATGTGGGTTGTTGTTATTTTGACTTCCCCCATCCATCTCTTGAGTACTATCATCACTAGATGTATGTGGGCTGTCCCCATGCTCACTGTTTTGTTCGGTACCACTATGCTCATGTTCATTGTTTTGTAGAGGGTTTTTTTGTTCTTCATCATTACTACCTCCTCCATCACTGTTATGTTGGGTGAGGGTTGTCTTCATTAGCTTCACTGTTTTGAACTTCTTCATGTGTGCTGCCACCAACTTTATGAACACTGATTTCAGTATATGGTGGGATGTCTTCATCATGACCGCCTTCTTCTATTTTCTGCATGCTATCATTATCTTCCCTGTTTTCCTTACTTGTCTCTTCAGGACTACCTTCATTAGCTGTGTGTGAGCTACCTTCTTCACTATCCTCAATGTTTTGTTTACTGCCACTGTCTTCATGATCACTGCTTTGCTAAGAAGTGCCTTTTTTTCTCTCCTTGTAGTCTCAGGGTAAACAATTGTGTCAAGGGGGGGTGACTGGTGACCACTTAGACCTTGTTGCAAAAGTCAAGACATCCTACTTCGTGGAAATTAAAAAGAACTGAAGGAGAGTCATTTATTTCTTGAGTTGTAGTAAGCTCAAACCTATTGTGACACCCACTTTTGCTAACCTTACTTGGAGGCATATTTGTTTTAGGTTTCCTTCACTGACTTACCAAAACAAGTTTTTGAAAACTGAAGTGGGTTCTTCATCAAACACTGTTTTCCCTTCTTAATTTAGCAAACAAGTTTTTTGAATAAAAATAAGTTTCTTTCTCTAAAACTGTGTTTCTTTTGATCACTTTGAAAACATATTCTTTGACTTTGAAAACGGGTTTCTTTTCCCTTTAGCCCAACAATTGTTTCTTCTTCCTTATAAAACTATGTTTCTCCTTTACAAATTTGATTTTAACATCTCTTTATATTAAAAAATTAGGCGAGTAAAACACAAATACCTCTTGAACATGTCTTAGCTTCTTTTGGAGATGACTTCTCTGTGCAAAATTTTGATTTTTTAGAAATTTTGAGAGTTGTTGCAAACTCCTTTTAGCGTTGGCCTGGGCAGTCAAACCTTCATTCAGAAGTGGCCTGGGTGATGGGCCGTTCAGAGGTGGCCCGGAGAAATGTGTCGCGTGGAGGCTAGGCGTTCATAGGTGGCCTGGGCGGTGGGCCGTTCAGAGGTGGCCCGGGCGCTTGCACAGGCGCGTCGCGTCACCCGATAGGCGCGTCGCGTCCTGTGAAAAATGCTTCTGAATGTAGCTATAGGCACGCCGCGAGTGTTTCTAGGCGCGTCACATGCAACGTAAAGCTGCCAAGGCATTTAAAACTTGTTTTCTCCTCAACACTTTAACCTTGTATTTGTCATCTGATGGAGGCATCAAGTACAAACTGCTTGTTACCTTTGTTTATCATTTATTGAGGCTTGTCAAACAAAATGTGTTGAGCTGCATTTATTATTGAAATTTCCAGCCCTTTATCGAAATTTTTAATTCACTCACTGGTTATTGTTGCAAAAGACCTTTTGACCCACTGTATGAGTGCTTAGTTGATCTCTTCTCACCATTGAAGGAAGCTATTTCAAACAAAATATTAACCGAGTGTTTTCCCTCTACTCATGATTGAAGGAGACACTTTAAAACAAATTGTGTTTTGTTCTGTTCATCATTTAAAGGAGGCCCTGTCCATAAATTTTTTTGGGCCCTCTGCTTATCAAATGGAGGAGGCTCTTTAAAAACAATTGTGCCCTCTACTTGTCATGAAGGAGGTCTTATGAAAATTTAACCACTCAGGTCACTCAAAGCCACTGATGAGCCCTCTACTTATGATGAAGGAGGCCTTAAAACTATGAAACTTCATTCATCTCAACATTGTGCCCTCTCTCTGTTTGTTTGAAAAATACAAATAGAAGACAAAAGAGAATCTTTGGCATTTATCATTGATGAAATCATTTGAACATAATGCCCTTTTTCTTTATGAGGACCTGTCTGTAATGTATATCTCTTTTGCATAAAATCACTGTAAAACCTGGGAGAAAATAATGTGATTTGTAAATGGTAAATGCTTACTGTGTGTATTCCTGAAGTAACTCCTTTTTTCCAACTATGCTCTCATAAGGCACAGTGAATTTGCTTTTGACTGATTTTCAAAGTCCAGGTTCATGGTAAGATATAAGAAGTAGCTTTCCTTCTTACACCTTCACTATGATGCCTAATTTGCTTTAAAGCTCTTTCTGTCAAAGGCTGTCTTCTTTCTTGAAACAAAGAAACTTGTAAGGTTGGGTCACCCTTCTAAGAAATTATCAATGTGTCATAAAATCAGGCTTGAAATGTCCACTTTCTTTCATTCATGAAACTTTTAGAATCTTGCTCTTTTCCTGAAATAAATATTTCTGAGATTTGCTAAAATAAAAAAAAGTAACCAGTTAGTGGTGTATGACCTAAGGCTAAACCAGTATGTTGTTTTGCAGAATAGGAAACAATTTATGGCTGACTGGTACTAGACACATGGTTTTTTTACTTAGGACATCTTTGTCAAGGAAAATTGTCCTAAACGCCACCACCTAGACCTACAGAGCTTGTCACATATTCTGAATATTTCTTTAGGTATGATCAGGTTATCATATGATCCAATGATTAGTGAGAGAGGGACATGTGCTTTGCCATATTCTTGGACAATGAGATTTATGAAAACAGGGGATTTTGATAGCAGAGAGACAAAACCTATGACAGCTATAGACAGGGAGACTTTCCTAAAATGAGCTAGGATTTGAAAACTGAAGACTTTTCTCATCATAGGCTAAAAAGGAAAGGTAGGGAGACAAAAAATTGTTTGAGGTGTTTTCTAGATGACAAATTGACAGATTGAGATTAGCTTCTAGAAAACTCAACCAAGGAATCTAGTCATAAAAACATGAAAAAATATTGATGACTAATAGTGGCTCCATTTGGGGAGGGTAGCTCCTTTTTAGGAGGTTTCCAGAATTGCAGATCTCTGGCTTGTGAAGGACAATGCCTTATCCATTAGCGCAAATTTCTCTCTTTCTTGATGTTATTTCTGAAAATTTACAGCATGATTAGCATCACAGTCATTTCTACCTACCCAGCTATATTTCCTAACTTTTTTTCTTCTTTAGGTGCATTTGGACTATCAACCCTTTGACATGACATTTTTGAAAGTGAAAACACTATCTACTTCTACACTTATATCTTCCGGGAGTTCAGATTAAACTGATGAACTCCTTTGATTTCTCTACCTACGCTAGATCGAATGTCAAGGTTAAGCTGTTTGATAGGATTTCATTCACTAGACTAAAGCATGAAATTGAAAAATGACCAAATCAGGATTAGACGGTCTGATTTTTCATGTGTTTGTGGCATAAAAGACAAGCTGCACACAAATTTTATTTTTGCACAAAATGAGATTTAGAAAAATTAGGGCTAGGATACATAGTTTGTTTTTCATCCCTGTTTTCCTCTTTCGTTCTGTTTTGAGCGTGTGGAACCAGTATCTTTTCCTAATCTACTTTCATTGATAAGTCAAGATTACACAATTTTACCATCGCTTCTTTCACTAACTTATCAACAAACAATTTAAAACATGTCCAGTTATGATTAGGCTAGATAACTGAACAAGATATCTTTTGAGCACTGTTGGATAGATAAGTTGTTCTTGTGAACAAGACAAACCTCCCAAGTGTCCTACAGACAGCTAGCAACAAACAGAAAAATAAAACTATCTTTCTCTAGATATATTGTGATTCATAATTAAATGCTTTAAAGGTTTAACGATCTTACCTTTGATCCAATGCTTGTTTGTATTAGTAATCTTTCAATCGCCTGAAAGAGTTGCCTTCGAAGATCTGAAATCACAAACAAACAAACATCAAATAGCACCTGCATAGCATATATTCATAAATAATATCTATTATGGTGATCAAGGAATCCATAAAATAAACCAATCAATGACAGCTTATTGAGAAAAACAGATTTATTTGTATTAACTTAAATAAGGAAGTGCCTTATAACCATGTCTGCCTTGATGTCATATAGGCCTTCCTGGGGTCCGGAACAGGCGTTTCCTTTACTTTGACCAGCCTTGCACTCTTCCAACCGAGATACATATAGGTATGTAATATTTCCCACATGAAATCTTAGCTAAAAGGGTCTAAGTTTCAACAACACTTCGCCTCCAACAATACTAAAACTTCAACTCATCAATTGTAACCCTTTGAGGCTACTCTATGCCTCTTTTTATAGTGAAAGAGAGGAGGTTATGGTTCCAAACAAGAAGGGATAGGATCCTCCTTCAAAGGGATTAGCTCCTTACATCAAGGGGTTTGCTCCTTAATGGATGGGATGCATGAACCTGAAAAGAGCAGACTTTCCACGGCAGGAATGTTTCTAGAAGCTTCCAAAAATGACTCAAGCTAAGCTTCTAGATTTTACTTGCACCTTTTCTTATCTTTTACAGGGGTTCTCACCTTTAATAAATAGAAAGTGCATTTAGCTCCACATGATTTAGAGCAATAAAGTGCGGCACCGCAGGCAATACTAAAAGAAAGTGCGGTACAAGAGTTTTTAAGACTTTTATGAGATTTTCTCTTAATTTCAAGGCTTGACTTTAGGAACTTTGATGTTGTATACTTCTAAGGGAGTAAAATATGAGTAATGATGAACTCATATAGAAACTAAAACGTCATGGTGATAAATTTCAGTGTAACAAGCACTAGTAGTGGCATTTAGACTTGCTCACTTTCATCATGACTATTTTTTCGGGTATGGGGCTTTACCGCTGCTTTTAGAAACTGCCCTCTTTTTCTACTTTTCCTATTGTTTTTGTATTTTATGTTTCTACTTTTTCTTCAAACAATCTAGGACTAAAAATATGCTCACAAGGCTGAACTTATTTTTCACACCTATCTATCTATCCTAATCTAACCTATACACAATATACATTCATTTAGTGAAATATCTTTTCCAACAAAGCCAATCAAGCAGATGATTCCATGAGGGATTTTGTTTTGGCTTTTTGAGTGCTGGAGAAATGAAAAGGCCACTTCCACCTTACTTTTTTTCAAACAGTAGTGCCTAAATTTTTTCTCACACTTTGCAACAGACTGTTCTGGGCGGAACACACTACTTCTTTAGATTTCTCAAGGAAAACAATAAATGGATCTTGGAATAATACCTGATCTGGAGGATTTGATATATAAGCTTCATTCAGGACTACTCTTTCTTCCACTTAGCTATGTTTGGGACTCTCTTGGGAAAGAAACTCTTCCCCTTGCTCATGATCACTTGAAATATCAGACTCATCATATATTGCAGTGTAGTCTTCTTTCCAAGCTGATGTGTTCTGATTAAGTGGACTGAAAACTATGTGAAGGTCATCATGTTGATGAGCAGGGATGAATTTTGGCAGTAAATCCTCTTGAGAGGATAGTGTGACAACTCTCATGTGATTATCAACCTCTATTTCTTCATCTGCAATTTGTAACTCAATGGAACTAGGTGGTTGCAAATCTAGAGTTAAGGAGGATTCCATGTCAAAAATAATTTCCTCAACCATTTCAGGAAAAGGCCTCTCATTGGCAACCTGCTTAATAATTTCATCATCCTCCTCAACCTCATCATCAAAGCTGAAAGACTGATGATTTCCAATTATGTGAAAGTTATTTCTGATGGACTGAAGCGAAGTAGAGAAAAGAGTCAGAGACTATTTACTTACTTCCAAACTCTCCAGGATTTCCTCATTTGTGTCATAGGTGACCTGTCTTAGCTGATTACTACTTTCAATCTGATGATAGTGAACTTCATCCCACAAATCAACTGTTGATGGCTCTGCAAGGTTAGCTTCTTCTTGAATATCATAATCATCAATATATTGATAAAACCTTGGAGAATCATTAATATAAGTAATGTCACCAGCCATACATATTGGACTATCAGATTGTTTCTATTCAAATTGATTTACAAATCTATTTTATTCTATGTGATAGTTAAGATCAAGAGGAAAATCAAGAGAGGCTGACTATATTTTTATGAGTTGATCTATCTCTTCTTCAGTTAAAAAGGGAGGCAATTTTATCTCCCTTTGGATATAACTACAATAAAGAGGATAAATGTCTTTTTGGGCCTCACCTACGAGAGATGATGAATCATCACTTGTGCCTTTAGAGAGATCATGTGGGTTCTCTTTCATTTCTTGATCGTTTTCATCTTCAACCAACTCTTCGTGCTGTTTTGGGTAGTTAGCATGTAATTCATGAGTTTCTTCTGATAGATTTTCAGGAGGCCAATTTGCTTGTATAAACTGAAATGACTCAAAGCACAAAGGTATAGATCCTAAAGGTTTTGATTTTTCTTCCATTTCAGATTCTGTGATTTCAAGATGGCTGATAGATTCTTTAGAGAATTCCTCTATGTTTTTATTTGCAACTTGCTTATTAGGCCCATTTTGTTTGTTACCCTTGTCTTGTAATGGGTGAGTATGTTCTTCTCGAGGAAAAAGTGTAGGTTGGTTTAAATAAGCAGTGTTAACCTTAATTTGTGTCTTTTACCTAACTGTCAAGTAGAAGCATCAGTTTGCTGAATGTATATATCAATCTTTCCAAATTTTCTTCATGTTCGGGAGGATAATCATGGGATTCATGAGTTGCCTCTGAAGAGATTAGTCTCTTTTGATTTGCTTTTTCTTTCTCTATTATTCTTAGCTGTGCCTCCCTATTTATTATGTTGACTTCCACATCAACTGCTATCCTTTTCATTTCTTCCAGGGTCAAAGGATCTCTTTCTCTTATCCAGAAAACCATCTCTGGGTCAAAAGAACTTGGTTAGTGCAAGAGAGCCCATCCGAGGGGTGGCTTTATGTTAGCAGGCATTGCATGGTATACTTTATTGAACCTGGTTGAAAAGTCTTGTATTGTCTCCCCTGGTTGTCTTTTTAAATGATTGTATTCCTCTATGATGAGAAATTTATTACCCATGACCACCCACCTATCTAGGAAGATTTGAGTGAACTGATGAAAATTGGTAATGCTTGCAGCTGGAAGGTCCTTAAACCAAATCTTAATTTTTCCTTGTAATGATAAGGCAAACATTATAATACACACATCATCTTCTTCTATTTCAAATAGGTCAAGTAAATTCTCAAGATTTTGGATGTGTTCTTCAGTGGTGACTTTTGAGCTTTCTCCATCAAATCTGGGTAATTTATTTTTAAGATCTATAGGGAGGGCTTAGAAGATGGGAGGTAAAACCAGAGGCTTGTATCTTTCTGGGACCTTTTTGGATATAGGTAGTGTAAAAAGAGATTTATGAAAGTTTGAGGTTTTATCCAGAGTGGGAAAGGTAGCATGAGGCTCATGTTTCACTAAGTTTTCCATAGGTGAATCTGGGGTAAGCACAGGTGTATAAGTCTGCTCATGGTCTAAAATTTGAGGCTTAGATTTTCGAGGTTTGAGATCTTTCCAATGATCAATGTAGATCTCATCAATGCATTCTTTATCAGGCTAAAAGTAGGATAGAACATAGTTATAGATAAAACAATAATTTCTTGAATCCAACTAAGGCCTGAGTGCTTTTCCTTTCTAGGATGGCTGGTCATGTTTCAGGTTCTTCCTCCAGTCGAGTCTTTAGGTCTATTGAGAGTTGTGGAGTCGCCAGGTGGATATTTTAGTTTGTTTTGAAGATATATGTCTATGGTCCACCACCAATAACTGATAAAAACCAATCCAGGTATATTTTTCAGGTTTTCTGAGTTCCTATATGTAGCCCTTAAGCTTTGTAAGAGTGTCCTATAGCTGAATCATCATTTTTCTAAGATGGTGAAAGATCTCATTTCTACTCTTCAAACAACACTTAAGTTTTCTAAGTTTGACTAAGACTTTGAGAGTTCCTAAGGGAACCTAGGATGTTTTGACTCAATGTCCCACCATGATCTCCATTATGTTATAGTCCCATGATTTGGCAGATTGGTAAACCAAATGACAGGGTAAAATCAGACCAAACTTTGGAGTCCTAGGACCTAGCCTTCCTGGACTCAGAGAGGGCTCTCTCTATGAAGCGAAGGATGTGAGCTTGTTCGCTTAGTATATTTGATTTTAGGCTAGTTGTTAAGTACGTTTGTTTGTTTTTGTGTTTGGAGGTGAAAATCGATTAAGTAGGCATAAATGAAATATAAGTTATCAAATCAACAGGGCTATGGGGTCAAATTAAAGCCAAGGATGCCTAGACAACAGACAAGATGTGTGGCAGGGTCGATTTAGTTGAGGTAAATGGATTCTTTGGATGTAAGTGAAATGAGATGAACATTAAGTTTTTGAAAGACAAAAATATTTCAAGCATAAATAGTTAAACAACAAGCATTCATGAGTTAGGGCTGGCCATTAATCTCTATGAATGAAACTCAAATTGATAGATGTAGAAAATAAACAATCCAGTGATACATAGAAGTATAAGACCCTCTAACTTTGGGAAAATCAACTTCAGACTTTTGGGAAAACAAACAAATCAATCTATGAAGAGGGAAATCCTAAACATCATATCTTGAGCTATCGGGAACTTTGAAATAAGACTGCAAATCATGGACAAAGGGAAAGATCGAAACAAGACCTCTTTGAATTAACTAAAGCAACCAATAATTCAGAGAGAGATTTCAGAAATGGAGTTTTGATTAGCTATGCGTAAGCATGGCATACTGTGAATCATACTAGATAGCATACATAATAACCATTAATGAAACTGATAACAAGTTCTTAGGGTACCAAAGAGCAATTAATAATTCTTTGACATAACCAAGAAAGATGAAAACATTTAAGCTGCAATGAATCAGGAAATTTGAGGTGCCTCCATGGGCGTGTCTCAAAATTATTCTTTACTGAACTACAGCAAGCAAGAATCATGAAAACATGTATGAGAAACTAAGAAAACATAAAAAATGAGAAAAACAATACCATTTACCAAGCCATGGAATCCTGCACACAAAGCCTCTCCATCATCTAGACAAGTAAGAAAATCATCCACTTCATAAACAAGTTTCTTCTTTAAAGCTCATATCCATGTATTGCTCTTCAAAATGTCAAGTTATGCTTCTAAAAAATCCAACCATTTACATTGATTCTTCATAATTTATATAGGAAATGAGTAGATAGGCTCACAAGAGCATCTAGAAACTCATTGGCCTAATACAAATATCTGATTTTGTCCTTGAAGCCTCACAAGGCCCAAGGCACAAAATATCTTCAAAAAAAATATTTTTAAGCTTAAAATAGTAAGAAAATCTAATTCTAATCTCTAACATAGAGTTAAAAATAGCTTAACGCACATTTGGATGGCCACCTTCAGAAAACTGCCTTTTCAGCAAAATCCTACAGGAGCGTAGCAATAGAAGAAATCATGTTTTGCAGAGGACTTTTGAAGGACTTACCGATGTCGAAATGAGGCACGTGATGGCTTGTTGGAAAGCCCTGGATGTATAATTTTTGTAACTCTCTAAGTTATATCAAAATTATCCCTCGAATTTTGCAAAAAATTGGACTGAGTGAAAAAACCCGAGAGCGTAGCACCTGATGATATTTGAGGCAGAAAGGTAAAATTTGACTGTTTTTTGCCTCTTTGGGTGACCAAAACACCTTCTTTTGATATGAAAATTTGTGAGTAGATGCCCCCAAATTTAATACATCCAAAAAATAACTTTCATGAGCTGAGGATGCTCCTAGCAAGCATGGAAATACCTAGATAAATGTGCAATTAGGCCTAAAACTCAAAAAGAACAAGACCATGTCAAAAATTGCTCAATTTTGGTGAGAAACCCGTTATGGGTTTCTAGAAGAATGCAAGGAAGTTGAAGCCAAGATTCCAAGCCTAGATATGTCTTTTTTCCCTTTTTTCACTGAGCACCTCCTTTGGGTAGTTTTGAGTTTGGCTCACTATTTTGTGCTTGTTTGTCATCACTGTGACTGCCTTCATCATGATTGTTTTCTTCTTTAATGTCCTTTTTATTTTGCTGCATGTTACCATTGTCACTTTCTTCACTTTAGTGAGGGTTGTCTTGTTCATTGTCCCTAATTTGAGTTTGACTATTTTTGGGATTGTTTTCCTCTTTTTGTTTCATGCTTCCACCCTGCTCCTTGCTTTCATGCTCTTTATGTGGGCTGCTGTTATCTTGACTTCCCCAATCAATCTCTTGAGTACTATCATCACTAGCTGTATGTGAGATTTCCCCATACTCACTATTTTTCTGGGTGCCACTATGCTCATGTTCACTGCTCTGCAGAGGGATGTTTTGTTCTTCATCATTACTACCTCCTCCATCACTGTTATGTTGGGTGAGGGTTGTCTTCATTAGCTTCATTGTTTTGAACTTCATGTGTGCTGCCACCAAATTTATGAACACTGATTTCAGTATGTGGTGGGATGTCTTCATCATGAACGCCTTCTTTTGTTTTCTGCATGTTATCATTATCTTCCCTGTTTTCCTTACTTGTCTCTTGAGGACTGCCTTCATTAGTTGTGTGTGGGCTACCTTCTTCACTATCCTCAATGTTTTGTTTACTGCCACTGTCTTCATGATCACTGCTTTGCTGAGAAGTGCCTTTTTTTCTCTCCTTGTAGTCTCAGGGCAAACAATTGTGTCAAGGGGGGGTGACTAGTGACCTCTTAGACCTCGTTCCAAAAGTCAAGACATCGTACTTTGTGTAAATTAAAAAGAACTGAAGGAGAGTCATTTATTTCTTGAGTTGTAGTAGGCTCAAACCTATTGTGACACCCACTTTTACTAACCTTCCTTGGAGGCATATTTGTTTTAGGTTTCCTTCAATGACTTACCAAAACAGGTTTTTGAAAACTGAAGTGGGTTCTTCATCAAACACTGTTTTCCCTTCCTAGTTTAGAAAATAAGTTTTTTCAATAAAAATAAGTTTCTTTCTCTAAAACTGTGTTTCTTTTGATCACTTTGCAAACATATTCTTTCACTTTGAAAATAGGTTTCTTTTCCCTTTAGCCCAACAATTGTTTTTTCTTCATTATAAAACTGTGTTTCTCCTTTGCAAATTTGATTTTAACATCTCTTTAAATTAAAAACTTAGGGGAGGAAAACACAAATACCTCTTGAACATGTCTTAGCTGATTTTGGAGATGACTTCTCTGTGCAAAATTTTGATTTTTTAGCAATTTTGAGGGTTGTTGCAAACTCCTTTTAGCATTGGCCCGGGCGGTCAAACCTTCTTTCAGAAGTGGCTCGGACGATGGGCCATTTAGAGGTGGCCCGGAGAGATGCGTTGCGTCGAGGCTGGGGGTTCAGAGGTGGCCCGAGCGGTGGGCTATTCAGAGGTGGCCCGAGCACTTGCACAGGCCCATCGTGTTGCCCGACAGGCACGTCGCGTCTTGTGAAAAATGCTTCTGAATGTAGCTACAGGCACGCCGCGAGCGTTTCCAAGTGCGTCGCGTGCACCGTAAAGCTGCCAAGGATTTTAAAACTTGTTTTCTCCTCAACACTTTAACCTTGTAATTTTCATTTGATGGACGCATCAAGTACAAACTGCTTGTTACCTTTGTTTATCATTTATTGAGGCTTGTCAAACAAAATGTGTTGAGCTGTATTTATTATTGAAATTTCCAGCCCTTTATCGAAAGTTTTAACTCACTCTATGTTCATTGTTGCAAAAGACCTTTTGACCCACTATATGATTTCTTAGTTGATATCTTCTCACCACTGGAGGAAGCTATTTCAAACAAAATATTAACCCGGTGTTTTCCCTTTGCTCATGTTTGAAGGAGACACTTTAAAATAAATTTTGCTGTGTTATGTTCATCATTTAAAGGAAGCCTTTTCCACAAAACTTTTTGGGCCCTCTGCTTATCAAATGGAGGAGGCTCTTCAAAAACAACTGTGCCCTCTACTTGTCATGAAGGAGGTCCTATGAAAATGTAACCACTCAGGTCACTCAAAACCACTGATGAGCCCTCTTCTTATGATGAAGGAGGCCTTCAAACTATGAAACTTCATTCATCTGAACACTGTGCCCTCTGTCTGTTTGTTTGAAAAATACAAAGAGAAGACAAAAGTGAATTTTTGGCATTTATCATTGATGAAATCATTTGAACATAATTCCCTTTTGCTTTATGAGGACCTGTTTGTAATGTATATCTCTTTTGCATAACATCACTATGAAACCTGGGAGAAAACAATGTGATTTGTAAATGGTAAATGCTTACTGTGTGTATTCTTGAAGTAACTCCTTTTTTCCAACTATTCTCTCATAAGGCACAATGAATTTTCCTTTGACTAATTTTCAAAGTCAAGGTTCATGGTAACATATAAGAAGCAGCTTTCCTTCTTACACCTTCACTATGCTTCCTAATTTGCTTTAAAGCTCTTTCTGTCAAAGGTTGTCTTCTTTCTTGAAAGAGAGAAACTTGTAAGGCTGGGTCACCCTTCTGAGAACTTATCAATGTGTCATAAAATCAGGCTTGAAATGTCCACTTTCTTTCATTCATGAAACTTTAAGAATCTTGCTCTTTTCCTAAAATCAATATTTCTGAGATTTTCTAAAATAAAAACAAGTAACCAGTTAGTGGTGTATGACCTAAGGCTAAACCGGTATGTTGTTTTGTAGAATAGGAAACAATTTATGGTTGACTGGTACTAGACACAGGGTTTTTTGACTTAAGACAGCTTTGTCAAGGAAAATTTTCCTAAACACCACCACCTAGACCTATAGACCTTGTCACAGATTCTGAATATTTCTTTAGGTATGATCAGGTTATCATACGATCCAATGATTAGTGAGAGAGGGACAGATGCTTTTGCAAATGCTTGGACAATGAGATTTATGAAAACATGGGATTTTGATAGCAGAGAGACAAAGCCTATGACAAATATAGATAGGCAGACTTTCCTAATATGAGATAGGATTTGAAAATTGAAGAATTTTCTCATCATAGGCTGAAAAGGAAAGGTGGGGAGACAAAAATTTGTTTGAGGTTTTTTCTAGATGACAAATTGGCAGATTGAGATGAGCTTCTAGAAAACTTAGCCAAGGAATCTAGTCATCAAAACATGCAAAAATACTGATGACTAACACCTCCACTTCACCTCTCAAAACTTTAAGCTTCCCTTGCAGTTTCCTTAATGATATCCCCTAAATGTTGTGATGTGCAATATCACTTCCAGGTCGTTGCAATCTCCGTCATTGGCTTGTCCTAGATCCGATGGTCCACACAATGTCCCCACCGATTCACTTTACATTGCAAAACTTTAAAATTCCATTGCGGTCGCCTTAATGCTATCCCTTAAACATTGTGATGTGTGATATCACTTCCAGGCTGCTGCAATCTCTGTCCTTGGCTTGTCCTAGATCCGATGGTCCACACAATGTCCCCACTAATTCACTTCGTATCACAAAACTTTAAACTTACCTTGCGGTCGCCTTAATGGTATCCCCTAAACATTGTGAAGTGTGATATCTTTTCCAGGCCACTACAATATATGTTTTTGGCTTGTTCTAGATCTGACGGTCTATACAATGTCCCCACATATTCACTTCGCATTCCAAACTAATAATCTTAACTTGCAAAAACTCTTAACGGATACTCTTGTTTTCTGCAATGTGCGAAAACGTTGTGGTTGCGACATACTTTATCACTGTTGATCAGTGTTGGATTTACGGTCCCCATTGAGTTTGAAAATCCAATCGGTTTCGTTCTGCATTAACAAAATATACAAGTCCTATGGCCTTGCTTGTAACTGCAAATCCGATTAGTCCTCTTGTTGTGTGATAAAATACAAATTTCGGTTTCAACAAAGATTTGAAACAACTAATTCAAAACAGGGAACACGATCAAAGCACAAAACACTCAAAGTTTGTTTGGAAATGAAGTACTATTCTAAAACAAGGATCCCAATCAAACACAAAAAAATTGGAGTTAAATTGGAAATGGAAAACTCAGAGCCAAGCCCTCAGATGGCTGGTTTTTACATTTACTTCTACTTTTATGTTCTCCACTTCTGCTTCTCTACAACTCTTTTATGCTTTCTTACTGCATTGTTTCCTGATATGATCCTTTGCCTTATTTACGGTTCTGGTGGTACTCCTTTGTGCTCCTTTTTCACCTTTGCTTCACGACTCTGCCTTTGCTCCTTGTCTACCTTAACTTATTTTTCTTTTTTGCTGCCTTTGCTACCTTTGCTTCTAAAGTGGCTCCTCTCTACTCCTTTGTCTTTGTTGATGGTCTAATTATACTCCTTACCTCTCGGATGCTCCTATACCTTTATTTTATGTTTTCTTACTACATTATTACCTGATCTTCTTCTTTTCCTTATTTCTGTTGCTTCTCTGCTTCTTTTATTTAATGAAAGTTCAAGTGGTGCTCCATTGTGCTCCTTTGCCATCAATGAAAATATTTCCAACACTTTGAGCTCACTGATCACATGGAAAAGAGTATTTCCCAACTTAATGATATGTGCATCAATTTTGTTCCATGTCATGTTGATTTTATTTTTTATGGTCAATGGAATTACGTTTACTGATGTACCAAAATCAACCAATCAGTTTTGTACATTGAAATTGAAGATTTCAAAAGTTAAGAGAAAAGGAGGGCATAGTGTGTTTAAGATGTACCTATTTCCTTGTCTGAAGAATAAATATTACCTATGGAGGATGACACAAACTGTTGTATCCGAGTAGCAACCAACCTCTCCTCCTCCACCATGGGGCATTAGAGGTGCCCACCGATGCATGCTAGGATCCCTTAGAGGACCCAAGGGCACTGCCACAAAATACCAAAGCATCACAACCCTCTCGTACATGATGTTATAGAGGACACTCACATAAGAAAAGGCCTTAATATCCCCCCTCTGGGCCTTTCCCAGCTATGTAACCATGCCCTAGTAAACGTAGAGAGCCCAGTCGAATAAGTGACTGGCCCAAAGCCAGCGCAAAACCGCAATATGCAGACCTGACACTCAATGAGGCGGTGTTGACCCAGATTGGTGAACTATCATCCCCAAGGTAGCCCTCTCAGCCAGGTCCGTCACAGAGCTCAAACAGAAACATCCCTGGGTGATTGCATCAGGACCATAATGCTCATGGGCCCAGCAATGGATATTCACTCCCCCAGCTAGGAGTGGATAGGGCATAGCCTCCCCCTCAGGCAACAGACCAATCAAAAAATATACATTAGTCTCTAGCTGGATCATGAATTCTCTGCGATGCAACACCATAACATGTTGTCTCCTATTCCAGCAACGTATCATGTATCACAATAACCCATCCTGCGATCTCAATAGGTTGTTGTCTAAGAACTTGAGTAACCCATGTTAGCCACCTATAAAAATTTGTCATATCAAATGGTGGCTACCAAATTGTTATTTCTTAAATTATTATAAAAATATTTTCCCTTTGAGTTAATCTTCACTGCTTTTTCGCTCATTATCCTAAAGAACCTGCTATTTCCAAGAGAAAGAAGACTGCTTAAAAGCTCATTTTCCATCATTTTCACCCCTCCTTTCACTCATAAATAACCCCATTTTCATTCCTTTTTTCTCCATAAAAATCCCTCCATAAGCCTCATTTAACCTTCAAAATCACTCCAAAATCCCTTTAAAACCCTATTTCTCTCCCTTATTTGGTTTTAAATCCCCTTGTTTCACCTACCGAAACCCTCAAATTGGCTTAAAATTCACTAGTTTAGGCCTAAAAATACCCTTTCTGCATATAAAGGTCTCCTAAGCCCCCGAGGGCTTAACTCCTGTAACCCTCCGCCTCATAAGACCTACAACCCTACAATCGGGCGCTAAAAGGTCCTAAACCCTCATCATAACCCCTCATTTCCTTTATTCCTTCGTATTTTCATATTCCTGACGTTTCAAACTTGAAAAAGATCTGGACCATTGATCATTACAGATCAATGGCCCTGGGCCACCCAATCTCCGCCTTGTCCATCTTGCCTTGCCTTTCCTCCTTTCAAAACTTCCCGCCCCATATTTAATCTTAGCCGTCCATCAAAGAGATCTAACGGACAAGATCAAACCCGATAGTTTTTTTCCCTTTTCCTCCATTCATTTAACTCCGCTCCATCTTTTGATCTGAACCATCCATTTCATAGATCCGACGGTCATGATCTATCCCGATCATTCATAAAACCCCGATGAACCAACTTGCTCCGCAACAAAATACCTGATGTAACCATGGGTCCCGCTTACCTCATTAACCCATAGCTTCCTCCGTCGCGTGCGATCCGCACCGTCGGATCTAAAGCCCGTGATCCGATGATTTCTATCACATTTTGATTTTTTTTTGCACATGTGGTTTAAAACCAGAAAAAAATGCGAAATGGGCGATTTTCTGAGGACACGTGTCAGCAAGCGTACCGTATCGCGTTTTTTTGGAAAATTTTCAAAACTGCCTCAGAGCTGCGCGAAAACCATTCTGGTTTTCCACCTTACCACTTATCTCTGCTTCACTAACTTTTCAGCTTTTAATCTGGGCCGTTGACTGCTAAGATCCGATGGCTCAAATCATATCCTGATCACAACTTGTTTCCACTCCATCTATCCTCCGAAAATTTCATCGCATGATCTCCACCGTCAGATATTCTAATTCGACGGCTCTTATTCAACTTCACCACCAACTCATTCGCCCACCCTCTGTTTTCCCAAATGACCTCACCAATCAATCTTAGTCATTTATCAATCTAAATCGATGGCCCGAACTTAATATTACCACCAATTCACCCAACTGCCTCCCAATTGACCCCATCAAGTGATCTCGACTGTTGGCTGTTTTCATCCAATGACCATGATTTAATCTCGCACCCGAAACCTCCAAAGTAGCCTTTAACCTATTTTTCACTAGATTTTCTTAACTTTGTTCACTTTTTGCAGGTTATTAAGGTTTTTTCTACAGTATTAAAAAGAAACGAAGGCCGAGGATGACTATCCCCTAGGCCTTTATTCATGAAGAAAAGGAATTTACAAGGGTTCAAACTATGATTTTTCCATGCTCATGAGAATTTGTGAAGTCATAAAAACCCTCTACGCACCTGCAACAACAACAAAAACACAGTAAACATCTAACAGACAAAAAGTATCAATGTTAAAGGTTTAATTCAGAGTTTTTAAAGAGATTAAGGAATCAGTTCAAGAATCAAAGGCCTAATCCACACAGTTAAAGACAATGTTAAAGACAAGGACCAAAAGACAAAGATTAAGCCTAATTAGGCCTAAAACACAGATCAAAAGCACATTAAAGGTATTTTAGAAAAAACAAGGAGATCTATCAGTCTGAAAGGCCTCCACTGCCACATCAGAGGCTAATTGAATCCTCTCCAGCTACCAAAGAGCCACCTGCAACCTCAAACAAATCAAAATAAGGCATAGTTATTGCCTATTCGAAATATATTTGCCTAAAGATAGCTAAATAGTTATTTCAACCAAAGGAACTTATTACAAACTGTCAGCAAAGTTATTACAAAGATAAGAAAGAGCCTTGAAGTCAATCTTTTCATCCATTAAGCCTTAAAAAGTAGAAATAGAGTTATGAAACAGAGTTGTAGATAGAATGCATTCCTGCCTTATGCCTTGCATGGTTTTCAAGGCTAGGAATTGCATTTACTATGGAATTAATGATACTTGAACCCTAGAAACTCTTCCACCTTCTCATTTCCTTATAAAATCTCCTTGAGGAGAACATTGTAAAAGGTTGGTCTCTAGATATCTATTGCATGTAAATATTTTTCTGAAGCTGCTGAAGCTCTATAAATAATGGGAGAAAACTAGGTTGAGAAGAGAAAGTTATCTGAGTTGTTAAGACCTTTTGAAGTTGAAGATTGTACTGGTTTGAACATCAATATACGAGTCAAATTCCATTGGATCCTAGTCTACATTAATGGTGATGTTTTTCTTATTGTAAATTGTCTTCTTTCATGTTTTTCATACTGTCCATTTTTCTTTGATAAAGAACAGTAAATATAGAGCTAGGATTTACCCTTAAAAGTACCCTACTCTCACTGATAAGCGTTATCTCTATGTTTTCCTCCTTTGTGTATTTGAGAATTATTTAATACAGTATAAAACAGTTAAGGAATGTTGGTGAGCCCATGTCTTACTGTCTAAACTTTAAACATGGTTCTTGAATGATATTTGCAATGCATGCTAAGTAAAGTTGAACTAGGAAATTTTATGGTTTTCCTTGTCTTCTAGTTCTTTCTCCAAAGGTTGTTTGAAAGTTTCCCTAAGAGTATGCTAAATCAGGCTTTGATTTTAATGCATCTTGTTTGATCTTAAGTTGCACTTTGTTTACTTATATGTTTTCATCCTTTCTGAAAGTAGTCATGTGGATTACTGGATTGTTTGTCTGATAAGTTAGATTTAATAAAAGCTTGTCCAAATAAGTTTATGGTTAGCCCTGTCCTTTGGTTGGTTTTAAATAGCTTCTTTGAAAGGTTTTTTCTTTTTTGGAAATTTGATAGATCCTTGTTGAAATTATTGGCTTCTTCCACCTTCACAACACTTTTAATGTTCCATTCCATCATTTAATCTTAAAGGATCTTGAGATGTAGATGACTTGCCCCATGGTAACCTTTGTAGACTTGCGGTTTCAATTAAATCCTCTATGACTCCATAGCCCAATGGATTGAAGCTGCTCCTTGCTTATCTTATTAGCTGAACCATTCTTTCACCTACTTACACCTTCACCCTTCATTTAGAATTCCTTCACCTTCATTATATCTTTTCCCAACCAAACAAACAAAAACCCTTGTTCTTCATAACTAGCCTAACATCATACTAAAAACCTTAAAAGACAAATCAATCTTCACACTTATAGAGAGATCCCTCTCTGGATTCAGAAGGGCTAGATCCTAGAATCCCAAAGTGGTTCATATGTAGGCTTTGTAGTTTGTATTTTCCAATCTTTCAAATTATAGAGACCCTAACAACCCATACTAAGCCAAGACCCCTCGAGCATCGGGATCTTGGGCCAAAACTGCATGTAGATTAGGACAGTCTCTCTCCTACCACAACATCCCGTCACCAGAGAAAAAACCAAAAATCAGTTTTTAAACAAAAAAAGATTATTTTTTTTCAAAAATTTACTTCGTCGCACCTATGAAAATATTAGGAATGATGACGGCACGTCTGTATCAGATATCGACACGTGATCGATCACACGTAACTTTTCCTGACCGTGAGGTCCTCGCACAAAAATTGCCTTCTACACGAGGACTGCGCAAGGCATCGTTGATTGCCCGTGCGGCATGTCAAAAAAATGGGTATAAATTCCGTATAAATCCATATTTGTACGGAACCCCATTTAAGAAAATGACAAAAATGAAAATTAGGATGTTTAAGGCCCCACTTGACACTGACGACACGAATCCTGGGTACTCAGGCTTATCGTAATGGTAAGAAAATCCCAGGAATAGGGGCTCAGCCCAGACCTCAGACCCTCAAAAGACACAAATGATTTGAAATGAGCCATATTGGCCCATATCACCCTTTCTTCATTATTCGACAGACCATTACTGGAGCTCAGAGTACTCAATCATAAAACCGTGAGAAAAACAGTGATCAACGCTTCATCATGTTCAAACTAGGCCCCATAAATCCATGCCTCAGAAAATTAATTTTCAGGAACACCATATATGCCCTCCCTTATTGATTTACATGAAAATTATTTCAAATATGTTTGTATGAAAAGGATAATTTTACTTGGGGTATTGGTTGCAGGTATTACAAACATGCCAAATCACCATATGTCCCAGCCAAAAAAGGTACAAGAGCAGGTATCATTCTACCCCTAGCATGATAAAATCCCCGAGAAGCTTTGCATATCCTGAAATCATTTCTTCAAAGAAATAAACCACAGGTTTCATTCACTCGACTATGTTTATCATCACATCACCTTGTACATGATAAACACCCTTGTAGGTTAGTAGAGCCTTACCATTCATGGCGTCCATCAGTCATGTAGGCCATACACCAAAGTTATGGAGCCATGGCCATAAACCCCAAGCCCGAGAAGCACTTCATGTTCATTCATCCATCATACGTCAAGTCAATTTTTACCCATGTCATGTTAAAACCCCTTTCCCAGGCTAAAAATCTCACAGATAGATAATAAAAATGCACCACTGTGTCTCACATTTGGCCTATCACACCCCCATCATCATATCCGATTTGTGACATTTTTCATCCGCTTCATCACCCCCACACTGAGACCAACCAATGGGGCACCCACCCTTAGCAAAACACACTCCTCACACCATATTGAATGATTATTTCATGTTTATAGGGGCACCCGTCATCATGCTTGTACATTCAAACCCATTTTATATTATTTTGGCAAGTGTACAAATATTTTTTAGGAGAGCACTCCCACCCATCCATTGACATTTCTCACCTGGCAGAAGTCCCTAAATCACTCTTTCTTGGAGCTACGCATTATTTTACCACACCCAAGAATTACAGTCATAGCAACCATACACCCACCCTGGATGTCCTACTAACTCCAAGGATTTCCCCATCAGAAATTTTTATGATTGCCACCACTTGCATTTATAGCTCCGACCTCAGGAAACCTAACTACCGTCATCAGTTATAACCATTTATAGTCATAATTCCTAGTTAAACGATCACACCATGCCTTGCTACATCAAAAACCCTGGTCCCTTGAATCAATACTCATTTTGATCGGTTGATGCTTCCTTCTTGTCGACTTCAACAACCATTTTCCAAGAAGGATTTAGTACCTTGGATGACTCCTCAGCTCAATAGGGGCATCCCCAAATGGAACTATGGGAATACTCATTGCCCATTGATGTCATCAATCCTTTTGAAATTCGACTTCAAGATAATATTTCATGTCAAGATGGTATTGTACTTCATAACCGTTGCACTATGTCAGAATTCATCGAAGACTCATGAATTGATAGGCATATATTTCACTACACGGGAAGGTCCCCAACAATCAAAGCCCCATGCATACAATGAGCACTCGTTCTAAAAAAATGTGCCATACCAATATTATGCATGTGGGCACCACATTAAACCTTTTGTCAAATAAAAATTCCCTCGAGGGAGTTAGCAACCATCATCATCAACTAGCAGCAGGTCACTACCAAAAGTGGCATAAAAAAAAACCACTATATGTCAAATAAGCTTAAATAATCAAAAAATCATGAGCATGGGACATGCTCGCCTTGTAGAAATATTTTATTCATTCTATCTCTTGCAGGTTTCCAACAGAGCATGGTGTCTTTTTTACTCAAGGCAAGGGTTCTCTCAACTCAGTTCCAAAGCAAGTTACTCTCTCTCTCTCTCAAAAGCATCACACAAAAAAGAAACCATAATGTATTTTTGCTATACAGTTCTTCCTAGACCTCATACATTAGGGGGAAACTGTTAACAATGGAAATTGTACGGGAAAAAGACATTAAAAATGTCAAGAAGAAGGTATGGATAAAGGTTTCCAAAGAAGAAATACATTAGGAGGAGCCAAAAATATAAGTTTTCCTAAGGTCAAAAGACAAAATTTATGGACTGCACATGGGCAACACTCTTAGCGTACAGTGTGGCTTTTTCTTCGATAGACGCATAGTCCTGGGGATTATGGAATGTCACCATCTAGGACCACTTGGCACACATGGTTAAAAATATTCCCACTCAACCTAACCAAGTAAAGTCGCCTTTGAGCCATATTGAGGCCTTAATGCAGCACACAAAGGAATCATACCCCCACTCTTATTTCACCATCCATCTTGGGCCAAGAGGAGGGAAAATTTGAAAATGGTCTATAAAAGCCATCCTTGGGAAGAAGAATATGAGAAACATTGTTATGTTGGTCAAATTTCTCCATAGCAAACCAAATTGTGTTGTCTAGAAATAGGAGGATTGTAAGGACTCAGTTTTTTGGCCACCCAACATCTCAGTCCAAGAGAGAGGATTTCACCACATGTTCATTGACCTACCATCCTTTGAGAGGGAAGAGAGGCTTGCTGAAAAATTTAGGGGAAGAGACTCCCTTGTCTTGGATATTGGAGCTCTGTAGCTTGAAGGATCCACTACAAGAGATTTAGAATTCTATATTCTACTACCACCAGCATCTAATAAAGGGATAATCTCTCCATTTTTGAGTTATTAGTGTGTTTTCTCTATCGAGCATGTACCTTGTGCATGTTTTTTTTTTTTTGTTTCATTGTTTATGTAACATGCTATGTTTCCTTTCTAACTTAGTTTATTACATGTTTAACTTGTTCCACTAACGTTTGACAAACCATTTTGACCTATGAATCTTATGTACGTAAGCAACCTCCATACTAAGAAAAGCATATTTCGTGTGCCCATGTGTTGAATACACTACCACAGGAATGGTGACTCCACTATATTCTTTCTTTTGAATTAATGGTTGTTGATGCAGGTCCTTCCTCCTGCTCAGATTGCTGAAAATCACCCTTGCATCCTCTCAGAATCTCCAACCACACTCGGTGAGAATTTTTTACCAACAAAGGAATTTTTTTTTTACATTCTTCCTAACCACACACATTCTGTTCTGATAGACACGTGCTCTGTGCCTGTGAAAAGATAAGCTATGTTGTAGGAAAAAAGCTAAGTTTTTCTTGTTTTTTTCCATTTTTTCAGTTGTAAAGTTCTTGGAAACCCATAATAAATTTTCCATCATTATGTTCTTGTATTTCATGACCGATTAGGACTCTTACTTGCTAGAATTTAGCTAAGAAACTAAGTTGATCCAGGTGGATATTGGTGGCCACCCACCTATTCCACTTGGGGCCCCACCATTGTCTCTTTCAGTTTTTTAGTTTCGGCGCAACTTACTATTTTAGTAGTTTTTCGGGTCCTGAACTTCCGGAGCCATTTTGAGGCCCTAAATGATGTTTTTTGGGCATCGCTCCTCCAGTGAATATGATTTCATTCTGGAATCAATATTCTTGGCGACAGTTGTATTCCTTGGATAGATATTTCTAATGATGTATCAAGTGTGTCGAATGGAGATAGTATGCCAAAGTTACGTCCCCGGGAAGTTGAAACACCAATTTACCCAAATGGGGCCCATAGTTTTGGCGCTTCATCTCTTAGGGTTAGGTTTTCAGATGTTTAGAGTTCTCCATTGTTTCTTAATAATAAATAGGCCCTCGAGCCTCATTGTAACAAAGTTCAGAGGCCTATAGCCGCCACATCTCCTCTCAGAGATAAGCTACCAGCGCCCTAGCTAGTTTATTTGCATTATGTTTGTAAGCAAATTTCAGTTCTTTGATATTAATGAAATGAAGTGTTATTTCCACTACATATTTATATTTCTGGTTGTACGTGTATTGTTTTGCGTTCATGCATAAATCTGGATCAGTGGTATCAGAGCGGTCTGTTGTTTCTCGATCCTTATTTGCATGTCCCCAACGAGGTCGGGGTATAAGGAGTTAGGGCTCAATCTAGTGTAACCTTCACAAGATCAGCCACGCAAACCTCGACGGCCACCCATGGGGGACGAAAAGAAAGACGAGGGAGCAGGAGATCCTATCAAAATATTTCTCAAGGAGGCCCTCGAAAAAAAAAGGAACGCGATGATGGATAACTTTGCCTAGATCCTTCAACGATTGCCCACTGGCAGCGCATCTGCATCCAACAACCACTCTGGAAGCAAGAATCCCTTTAAGGTACAAGTAAAATTTTACATTCCCATATTTGAGGGTCAAATAGATGTAGATGTTGTAGATAGATGGTTGAATCTATTGGAAGGATATTTCTCGGTTCATGACTTTTCCAACCGAGAGAAAATTATTTTTTCACTCCTCAAAGCTACTCCCCATGTCAAGGACTGGTGGGAAACCTACTGTGAGAAAAAGGACGAGACAGAACCCTCTTTGTTCTTAGTTGTACCCACTTGTAATTCTTTCCAAGACACCATCAAGGAACAATACTATACCGTAGGGAGCTATGAGGACAAGTACATACAATGGATGATGCTGTGACAAAAAAGGGATAAAGATGTGCATGAGCTGACGAATCTATTCCATACCCTGCGCACAAAGTTGGGTATCAAAGATTCAGAGAAAAATTTGGTGCTAAAGTATCGAAGTTTTCTGCACAGATACATTCAGGAGGAAATGGAGTTCCTCGACATCTCCTCACTTGGCATGACATACCGGTATGCTACCAAGATTGAGCAGAAATTCAAACAGAAGAAGCGAGACTTTGGATTTGCAAATCAAAAGCAAGGGAAAGGTGCCCCTAAACTGCAGAACAAAGGACAAAGCCAAGTCATGGCAGCCCAAAACAACCTGTCAAAGCCACAAGCAAAGAACCACACCGCGAAGCCAAAGAAGGACACGGGAAAGTGGTGTGAGTTCCATAAGAGCTCCACTCACAACACAAGTGAGTGTCAGGCCAAGCAGTCATTGGTGGCCGAGATGAGGGCTTTCGTAGTCGTATGCATGCTTCCGACTCCGAATCGGTCCATAAGGAATGACAAGTGAAACAATTATTGATGCAAGAGGTGCCCAACGCCATCGTTGCCACCGCGAAGATCGCATGAGGAACCGAAAGATCCAGAGGAGGAGGAGCATCTCTTCTACAACCAGATGTAGGTAATGGGCTCCACACTACAGTTCATTATCGACAATGGGAGATAAAAGAACCTCATTTTAGTGGACACCATGAAGCGGTTGGGCTTTCCGACCATAGTGCACCCACATCCATACACCATCGAGTGGCTTCACCAAGGACAGGATCTACGCGTCAGCCAGCAGTGTCACCTTCCCCACACCATCAAACCCTTCACAGATGAGGTATTATGTTACGTTTCTCCTATTGATGTTTCTGATGTACTATTAGGCCAACCATACTTGTGGAAGAGACATGTTGTGTATGAGTCTCAGCCTCGTGCTATTATTGTCATTTTGGGAAATGAGTTGTACAGGATACCAGAGGTACCACCTCCTGCCGCTATCTCTTTGGTTACTGCAAAACAATGCAGTAAGCTTATTTCCCAAACTAGGAAATTTGTTTTCCTGGTGATCTGCCCCCAGGGCAAGAAGAAGACAGTGGTCACAACCTCCAGACAAGTCTCCTCTGCACACCAACAACAAATGGACAAGGTTGTGGAGGATTACAGGGACATATTCACCTCACCCATAGGGGTTCCTCTGCACTGTCAGGTAAAGCATCCCATTGATATAACCCTAGGTGTGCCGCTACCCAATGGACCAATCTATCAGCGCTCTCTCCTGGAGAATGATGAAATCAAGAGGCATTTTCAGGAGCTGTTGAAGAAAGTTCACATCCGCCCAATTTCATCACCCTGTGGGAGCCCGATCGTGTTGGTACAGAAGAAGGATGGGACATGGAGACTCTGTATTGACTATCAGGCGTTGAACAAGATCACTATCTGAAATAGGTACCCAATCCCACGGATAGATGACCTTCTGGACTAACTGAGAGGGGCGAAATATTTCAGCAAGATCGACTTGAAATTTGGGTATCACCAGGTACCAATCAAACCCTCCGATGTATGGAAGACTGCCTTCAAAACCAAGGAGGGCCTTTTTGAATGGCTGGTCATGCCTTTCGGGTTGACGAATGCTCTCGCAACCTTCATGAGGATGATGGATGACATATTGCGGCCATTCACCAACTCATTTGTAGTGGTGTACTTGGATGACATTTTGATCTTCAGCCAGACTTAGGAAGAGCACCTCCACCACATTCGACAAGTCCTCCAAACACTGCGGCAACACAATTTGTGTGCCAATTTGGAGAAGTACACTTTTGGCATGACCTAGGTTCAATATCTGGGATACATTATTGATGAAAGGGGGGTGCATGTGGATCCAACCAAGATCCAAGTCATTCAGGATTGGCAAGCCCCAACCACTCTAACAGAGCTTCATAGCTTTCTAGGTCTGGTTAATTTCTACCGCAGGTTCGTGTTGGGATTCTCTCATATTACTTGGCCCTTGAGTCATGTCACCAAGGGAGGAAAAAAATCAAAATTATTTTGGTCAGAATCTCAACATAAGGCATTCATAGAGTTGAAACATCGCTTCTGTTCTGCCCCAGTGCTCACGTTACCAGACTTACAAAAACCATTTGAGATCGAGATAGATGCCTCTGACTATGCTATTGGGATAGTTCTTACTCAACATCGACATCCAATGGCATATCACAGTGAGACATTGTCTTACACAGTTCGCAAGTATCCAACTTATGATAAAGAAATGTATTCCATTATGCAGGCTTGTTGATAATGGAAGCATTACATTTTTGGGAAGGAAACAATCATCCACACAGACCACTGCCCCCTACAATTCATATAGATGCAAGGGAAGTTGCAGAACGATCGCCATCAGAAGTGGTCCACATATCTACAAAAATTTCATTTGAACATCAAGTACAAGAAGGGTAGCACCAATAATGTTTCAGATTGCCTCAGCCAACCACCGATCATGGTGCTATATAACGTTCTCAACTCTTATGGGCATGAGACTTCTAATTGGCCGCTTCTCTATGAGAGCGATCCAGAATACGACCATACATACAAGGCACTCTTGGGAGGTACGAAAGTTCCAAATTTTCACCTCTAAGATGCACTATTATGTCACCTGGGACACCTTTGTGTTTCTTCAAGCGAGCGTGCCAAGATGATATGGGAAGCACACTACAGCCAAGTCGTTGGTCATTTCGGGGTCGAGAAAACAGTGGCAATGCTGCAAAAGTATTTTTATTGGCCGAAACTTTGACAGGATGTCAGGAAGTACATCAGATCCTACATTTCTTGCGCCATTGCCAAACTGACCATCAAGAAGCAAGGCCTCTATACTCCGCTACCTACCCCTAGTCGACCTTGGCAATCCATCTCCATGGATTACATGTCAGGCCTTCCTTCTACTAAGCATGGAAATGACTGTGTTTTCGTGGTCATCGACAGATTCTCGAAGATGGAAATTATGGCGGCTTGCAAGAAGAATATCACAGTAGAAGTCGCTACTAAACTCTTCTTTGAAAGAGTGTGGGTGCACTTTGGGATCCCATAGTCTATCATATCAGATCAGGACAGCAGGTTCCTCAACACATTTTGGTCCAACCTTTGGTCAATGCTGGACACTAAGCTCACCAAGTCCACAACTTTCCATCCCCAAACCAATGGCCAGACAGAGGTCTTCAACAGGATGATTGTACACATATTGTGCATGTTCAATTCAAAGCATCCATGCACATGGGATGAGAGCCTCCCCTATGTACAACATAGTTATAATCGGGCTCTCCACAGCTCAACTAGCCACAACCCCTTTCAGGTGGGCTTGGGATTCCAACTACTATGTCCCATTGACGTAGCCATGCCATTTGCGGTTATTCAAGCCGATTCGGCTCATGTTCAGTCTGAAGCTGAAAAAGTGAACAGCTTCATTAAGCGCATTCAACACATCCGCCAATAGGTTCATGACATATTGGAAAAAGCCAATGCTAAGTACAAGCAACGACATGATCAACATCGGGTGCCACACAACTTCCAGGTGGGCGACAAAGTGTGGCTACATTTGCAGAAGGAGCACCTCACTGGACCCCACCGCAAGCTTCGACTGCTATGATACGGGCTGTACACCATCACCAAGGCTGTAGGGAACAATGCCTTTGAGCTCATTATTCCACCATTCCTTGGTTTGCACCCTGTATTCAACGTGGAACGCCTTCGTCCCTACTTCCCACCTCTACTGGACACCTCAGACATTGCAGAACAACTCACACCAACAGAGTTAAACCCATACTACATTGAATAGGCCACCACAAATTGTATCATGGACATGAAAATAAAGAGCACTCACCAACAAAATTTCCAACTGCATTGGGTTGTCAATGCTGGCCAACTCCTGCACCAAGGCAAGTGGTTCACCAGGGACCAAGTTCAGCAGAAGTTTCCTCATCTCATGGAGGAACTCAATGCAATGGGGACCATTTCTTCCTAAGGGGGGAGGAATGATCCAGATGGATATTGGTGGCCACCCGCCTATTCCACTTGGGGCCCCACCATTGTCTCTTTCAATTTTTCAGTTTCAGCACAACTTACTATTTTTAGTAGTTTTTCGGGTCCTGAACTTCTAGAGCCGTTTTGAGGCCCTAAACGACATTTTTTGGGCATCACGCCTCCAACTAATATTATTTTGTTTTGGAATCGATATTCATGGTCAAATTTGTATTCCTCGGATAGATATTTCTAATCATGTATCATGTGCATCAAACGAAGACAGTATGCCAAAGTTACGTCCCTGGGAAGTTGAAACACCAATTTACCCAAACGGGGCCCATAGTTTTGGTGCTACATCTCCTAGGGCTAGGTTTTCGGATGTTTAGAGTTATCCATTGTTTCTTAATAATAAATAGGCCCTCGAGCTTCATTGTAACACAATTCAGAGGCCTGTAGCCACCACATCTCTTCTCAGAGATAAGCTACCATCGCCCTAGCTAGTTTATTGCATTATGTTTGTAAGAAAATTTTAGTTTTTTGATATTAATGAAATGAAGTGTTATTTCCACTGCATATTTATATTTCTGGTTATATGTGTATTCTGTTGCGTTCCTGCATAAATCTAGATCATAAGTAGTTTTAATTTTAGTCTTTTATTTTTACAAATCACACATAGTTTAAGCAAGAAAAAGTAAGTGGCCTTGAATCCACATATGTTGTCCGAACCAATGATTTTATGATAAAAGATAAAACAAACACATAGTGTAATTAGCATATAAGTAAGTGGCCCATACATCCACATATCTTTAGCTAATTCAAGTTTTTTCAATTTTTGCATTAGATTAGTTCAATTTTGCATTAGGAATTGGGACTAGGACAAAATTGTCAAAAATAAAGAAAGTAATCTATGCCACCCTTGCACCTCACAGTGAGCTTGGGTATGCACATGAACACTTTTCTAAGACACTTTCCATATCCCTATAGTGAAAACATGGTCTAACTAGGAAAGGTGAAAGCGGCCCATAATCTGCATATCGTTTATTTTTGCAAGGAACAATCACACATAGGGTAATTAGAAAAGGATTGTAAAGGATCAATGCATATCCACATCTCATAACACTTGTGATTGTACAATCCAAAGCACACAAGAAGCATCAATAAGAATTGGACCAAAACGCACCCAGTGTGTTGGGACCTTTATCCTCTTCTTACTGTTACTTCACGAAGGCACACCCTAAGAAAAATTGAGACTCTCTAAAAATAATAATTAACCAAACTCATTAAATTCTATGTTGACATTTTATGGAGCTTCAAATCCATCTATTTTCCCACGGAACAAATATCGAGCGTTACCAGAGACCTGTTTCAGAGGGGGTTAAGATTAGGCCTAGTGTGTGTGGTACACTTTGGGGCTACCTGAACCATCTAGTGCTCGGTACTGGCAGTTGATTGCCAAGAAGCTCAAGACTCAAATGATCACATGGGACGATGGTACTTTAGTGGCCAAAACTAGGGCATCCTTCCCTATAGGTGATGGTGCATGCGACACTTGATCCTCATACCATTACCTTGGTCTATTCTTCGGCTACTGGAAGGTGTCGCCAATTATTTAGGGACGTTAGCCCTAATACCCATAAAAATTTAGCTTCATAAGGCCGAGTTATGTTGAGAGTGCAAATACGAATAGGTCTATATAGGCTTCTAAGTATCATACGCAAAACAAACAAAACCACATTTTTTGCTTGCTTGATCACATAGTGTTAAATTAAAGTGTTAGCACAAGGAGTCACTCCTTGACTGCATAAGGAGTAAGCCTTACACATCATATTTCATTTCAAATTTTAAATGGTTGTTTGAGTGGTGGGATGGTTTCTCAAAGATTTTGAAATGATTTTCTTAGATTCTTTAAAACTTTCATGCATTTGGCAAGCTATGGCAAGTATAAATTGTGTGGGTAAATGGTAGTATAGGGAGCAGAGTGTACAAATGGAAGAAGATGGATAACTGGTACTTATTCTAGGAAATATTCCTGTCCTAAATCATTCACACAACTATGATGATGGCTCTTTAGACAAAATTTGTTTATGTAAAGTAAACAACATTCAGAAAATAGATTGTATGTATAAATAATTCCACAAATCCTTTTTGAAATATTCACTGACATGTTCTAAAACACACATATCATTTGCAGAAAATTGAAAGCAGATAATTTATTGTTAATTCCTTTAACAACTTCTCACTCACACCTTACTAGTTTCTGCAATTCATATTTAGAAGAAATTAACAAAATAAAAGAGGCACACCACACATTAGATGTTCCTTGAGTCACACAATCCTCCAACATGATGAAGTAAAAAAGGATTTTTATTATATTCAGTCTTAAGTTAGACCAACATGCAACTTGGAAATGGTATTTACAAGTGGTATATATAGAAAGAGAGGCACAAAACTCCATCTCTTCTAAAAACAAGGAAACATTAATCCTAAATTACATTGGTGTCAAAGACATTATAGCCATATCTCATCAAAATATAACAGAAAGGAAAAATGGAGAAGAAAGAACAGAAGAAATATGGGCTGAAATGCTGAGTGTGTTGTCATGTTGCCCATTTCTCTGCTGATTTATCTCTGTGTGTCTTGGGTCTTTAAATAACCATGTAGCTCCATTTAATAAAGCCTCCATCAACTTCATAATCACCTTTCACCGTCACTTGTTATATCCATTTGGTTATGGGTTCTTATCCATTCTTAACTGGCTCGGAAAAAATTGTTGACATGTGTCAAAATCTAGTTAAAACAAGTGCTACAGGAAATTCCGGTAAAACTTGTAACTGTGAAAAATATGGAATGCTACTAGAATTTCCAGTAGAGCCCCATTTATTTTTCAAAAATATAAAAAAAAAATACTGGAAATCCTATGCAAAATTATATTCCTTGATATCTTAAGCTGTTGTTCAAAATTATGACTGGTAAGCAAAAATGCACTTGTATAAAAAAACCTTTTTACCTTTCCTCTATGTGTTCTACAGCTTCAGCAATATTATCCAAGTCTGTTTTGTTGTCAGTAGCTGATCTAGATCTGGTTTCTCTTGTGGCTGCTTCCTTGACAATGGTTTTCTCCTCCTTAGAACCCTTTTGTGTTTTTTTTCTCTTTGAGGGCTCTGAGTGTTGCTCTGAAGGGGTTTTGTTTTCGTTTTCTTCACGGATATCTCTATCTTTGACCCTTTAGGTTTACCTTCAATATCACTGACCTCTATCATTAGGCTTGGATTCTTTTGAGCCTTGGACTTAAGCCTAAACTCGTTGTTGTCTCTGGTGTGCCTCTTTCTGGTACTGGCAATAGGTTTGGATTCTTCTTTCTTATTCTTACTACTGATGTCATATCCAACATCTTTGAGGAGTTCTTCATCTGATTGTGTAGGCTGATACTCTTTCTGCATCTTTTGTTGAATATGTGCTTTTGGAAATTTTAGTAGCACCTACAATTTTGATTTATTTGCAGTTGCAGACCTTCCTCTTTGGGCGCTAGTGTAGACATTAGGAAAAGGAGGAAAAGGGGGCACTATTTTCATAGATTTGGGTTTACTTGCTGAGTAACTCTTGCCCTTCTCCATCTTTCTCTCAACTTTAATTGTAGAAACCTTTTCTTTCTTAACCTTGGCCTTCTTATAGATATTTTATTTTTTGGCCTTTCTCTTTGTTCTTATTTTTGTAGGTTGATGGTGTGGTTGTGAAACTGGAGGTGTAAGTGCAGGTTGGCCTGCCCTGTAAAACAAAAAGTGGTTCCAAGTTTGATTTCTCTTCCCCAACTCTTCTTCAACTAGAACTTTGATTAAATCTTGATGATACAAGATATACTCTCAAACAACAGTGTGCGTTTGAACCCTTGCTGACATCTTTTTCAGGATTTTCA
Organism: Pinus albicaulis; assembly: GCA_034641835.2. Classification (NCBI taxonomy): domain Eukaryota; kingdom Viridiplantae; phylum Streptophyta; class Pinopsida; order Pinales; family Pinaceae; genus Pinus; species Pinus albicaulis. Next base: position 9,305,926 of record MU968382.1, on the reverse strand, counting down.
ACAAGAAATATGGTAGATTTAATGTGAAATGTGAAAAAGAAACCTCATGTGATAAAGGAACAAAATTGTATACCTCCTTTGACAACTGAGGTATATCTTGATAAGATTAATAGCTTCATCCCAGTCATTATTAAGATAGCTACTTGGAATTCCCTTGGCCCAATTTGGATCTCTATGTGCATCTTTGAGGAAGCTATTGAGATATCCTCTTGTGATAACTTGCCCTTTAAACCACCTTTATCCTTCATGTGGAAGGTTAAAGGTTTCAGCAATGGAGTCTTCAGAAACCTGCAAGGTAAGGCCATAAATTGTGGCTTCTTGTCTATTAAAAGAGTTAGCAAAATCTTGAGCTACTCTTGAGTGAGAGCTCCCTAACCTGGTGCATATAGAATACCACCCTGACTGGATAAACAAGATTCTTGCCCTTGAATTTGCATCCACTAGGTCTGCACCCCATGTCTCAATTCGATTTATTTTTCCACCTATTCTAGTCATCTTCAAAAAATTAATGACTGTCTTTTGAAACTGATAGGTGTCAGAGTTAGAGGAGTTTTACCTTACAAGTGTTGCTTGTATTCACCTTTGGAATCCTGTCTGAAATCCAAAATCCTCCTTAAACTACGACTCTAAGAAATTTGATCTTCAACAAGTAAAATTTCAAATGATAGGGCTCCTTATTTTTCGGTGGTTTTAAAACAAAACTATGGTTCATCACCCCATGCAAATCGACCTTCATCATGGCCAATATCCCTCACCTTGATGTGCACCATGTGGTAGCCATCATTACCTTCAGTTGGTTGCGTATTTTTGTATGGAGAACTTCAGCTGGCTTGAGACAAGTGGATCTATGACTAATAGTCACCTCCACTGTTTTTCTGTTAATTGGCCAAAATTTCTCGCAGCACTATTGTGTGACCAACCAAACGGTTATGGCATTAAGAGTGATGACCACGATATCCTCCATTTAGAAAAACACATACTTTGAAATACGTCTAATTGACTTGGGGTTGACAGGTGGACAGGATTAATGGTTAAGTGCATTACTGCGGGTTGACACAAAAGCTTAACATATATCACGACTTGACTTGAACTAGTCTGACTACATACGACACCTATCATGAGATCTGGAATATTTTAAAAATATTTGAGGCATATTTACACTACAACACGTGGCTTGGTAAAAGTGGATGCGATTTTTCATTTTATTTTTTAAAAATAGAGTATGCTTCTGGAATTTCTGACAACATCAGAATAAAAATGAAAAATATAGAAACAAGAAAATAACAGACTGTCTGAAAAGACTAAAACTGGCGCTTCTGGAATTTCTGGTAGCGACCAATTTTTTTGAATTTTTTGAATTTTTTTTTTTTGAATTTTTTTAACTTTAATCCTAAAAAAAAAATATGAAATGGACTCATGACTTAGCAAAGAACTGTGCTAACATAAAGGAAATATTACCTTTTATTTTTTCACTTTGTTTTATGCATGTGATCATATTTTCTTTGATAAAAATATTCCTCCCTCCAGCAAACCAAAAATATCACCAAGATTAAGCTAATCAACACCATAACGGACCCAATGGGAGCCCATCAATATAGGTGGTTCTTGGACCTCTCCCCACTAAAGGGAGGGGTGCTAGGTCTCTTGCCATTTACATGTCGAAGATGACATGATGTCACCATTATTGATTCATCCTTTATCAGGGCATCTGTGATTGGAAACCCCAAAGGGTCACCCAACACCACAACAGTGGAAACCCCAGTAGGGTCACCACACTCAACCCCTGCTACAACCCCTAGCAGGTAGAGGAGAGCTACCCCTTCCAGGAGTCAGCGAAACATCCATCAAGGCACGCCATAGGTTAATATTCCCCAGGCACCTCACCTAAACCATCACATTCAAATACCTACTTTTCCATTGTGTACAATTGCAGTCAATACACAGTTACCCTTATTAGCTTCACTTAATATTCCAGATCTAACGAAGTTGAAAAATGACCCCATTTATCATGGCCTTAACTGGCCTCCCATGCCCATGAAGCTCCCTTCAGATATACCAAAATTCGAAGGGAAGAAAGCAGAAGACCCAGGAAATCATATTATGACTTTTCGCCTATGCTGTTTGTCCAATAGTATCATAGATGATACCATTATACTAAGACTTTTTCAATGCACCCTAAAAGGGCCTATGACAAAATGGTATGTTGAGCAGCCTTCTGCTTCTCATGGAGCCTTTAGCACCCTCACTACTGTGTTCCTCACCTATTTTCAGCTACCCATTCATCATGACTCAGGAATGGAACTACTGACATATTTTAGGCAAACACTAGTCGTCCATATATCGGACCATCTCCAAGAATGGTGACGACGACGTAGTTTGTGCAAATCCGAACTCGAAGATAGAGTGTTGCTGGAATTATTTTTGAAAACTCTAATAGATGAGATTTCAAAAGACGCGGCGACACATAAACCTACCTTCGAGGAGGATGCCATTAGGAAGGCCCGACAACTTGAACTCATTTACACCCAGTCAGGATATATTTACAATTTCCTCCCAAATTCCCCCTGCAAACTAATAGAGAGTTACAAGGCACATCGAATACTACAAACTCTTTGATCGGGTCCTTGACCCAAGGTCACCTAAGCACCAGTATCCAGTACCCAATATACTCGTACGATTCTACTCATAATGTATCACAACCTCGCTATCATAAAATTTAGTCTGCACCTTTGCAGAATATGATGAATAGGGTAATACCATACCATCAACAGCAGGGAGAATCATACCCTCCCTCACAGGGGAACCCATACTTAGCTAGGAATGTTGATACAAGAAAGCCTCCAAAAAAATATTACACCAATCAAGGAAAGGGCAACCTATATCCCCCTTTTCCTGCACAAACTCCACCACCAATGCAAAACAACGCATCAGTGAAGCTAGTGCAACCATCCCAGGCTCAAAAACAACTATCTTATGACCAGGAGAAGAACAATAATCCTCCAAACACTGCAAAAAATAAGCCTAGGAATAAGAATAAGGGAGACTCTCGATAGGGGGGTGGTAATCAACAACACCCCCCGTGATCTCAGTCTGGGGGCAACCCCATTAAAATCAAAACCAAGATCCAAATAGTAACTCCCAAGGGAAAAAAGAGAGACCCAGTATAAGGAAAAATCATTCTTGTGCCATATGTGGTGAATATGGCCATTACACTCACCACCATCCCGAACTCCCCAAATTGAAAAAACTTCAAGGTAACTGAGGACAAGGGGGACCTACTTAAGAACCTATTGTAATTCAAGAACTCTTCCCCCACCAAGGGGTGGTTAACACCCATCAACAACAACCACCCCAAAATGATACCGGAGGAGGCAATCACGAGATTTACATGGTTGGCCAAGAAATTTTCTTCGAAACAAGGAATAGGAACTACGATACATCTGTTGGGGTTCCCATGTTTTGGCCAAATTGGCAAGACCAAAATATGAGACAACATCAGAACCACTTTGGGATCCCAGGATCTAGCCCTCCTGGATCAGGAGAGGGATCTCTCCAAATAGAGAAAAGAATGATATATATTTGAAAGCTCAAAATAAGGTATTAGGTTAGGTATGAAGCATAGAGGGGGGGGGTTTAAAATGATTTGGTTGGTTGGTTTTTGAGTTGAGTCACGAGATCATAGACTGAGAAGGTAATGGAAGGAAAGGAGCAAAGCAGTAGGACGTTTTGGTAAAAGAGGATAGGTCAAAAGAGTGCCATCCATTGGGCTATGGAGTCATGAAAGGGAATTACTTTCAAACCACTAGCCAAGGATTTCAAAGGGCAAGTCATCTACACTAAAGGATATTTTAGATAGATGCTGGGATGGAACAAAAATGAAAGAAGGTGAAAGAAGGAAAGAAACCCAATTTCTGTCTATAGATCAGGTCAGAGGTCATTTAACTCCAGACCTGCTTGGACATACTCATAGGCAACTCTCAATGGGGGAACAAAGGGGCAGCTTATAGATCAGACCAGAGGTCATTTAACTCCAGATCAGATTTAGCATGATCCAAGGGAAAACAGAGATAAGTTTAACAGATCCAGGGTCTATAGATCATAGAAGGGCTTTGAACCTTCAATGTTTTGACACTAGCAAGAATATCCAAGCAGCGAACCCTGAATTCATACATCAAATAGCGGCATATGGAACCGCTACACTGGTTAAATTAGCTGAATTTACTCTTAGATTCACTATCAGCAGAAAACATTAAAGGCAAGGAGAGCAGAAACATAGGGCACCTAACAAGGGTAAATCCTATGCCAGAAGAGAAACATCACCCGTAGTAATAGACCAGGATCCTGTGAAATTTGCTTGATTAATTGATGCAAAACTAGTCATATACACCGAGCTCAATGGCTGAATACAATCCAAACTTCTCCTCCTAGCCTACTACATTACAAACTATTCTGCTACTCCCTCCCAAGACTATTCTAACAGTAAAAATGAATCCCTCTAACAGCAACAACAACAATCGAACAACAACCTTTACAATGTGTTCTTGGGAATTCTTATAGGGGAATGAAAATAACAGGAGTCGATGATAATCATTAAATGGATCTCATTAAGACAGAGTGGAGAAAGAGTTCGTGCCCACTCCGCTTAATGGAAATCTGCATCACTATAAGTAATTTTGGTATGGTCTGGGAGACTCTGTCAGGCCAATATTGACCTCGGATGTTTCGTGAAGTCATTCTGGCTATAAGGCCCTCTGTTCTGTCTTCTGAAGAAATTAAGGTGACTGAAAGGTCTTCAGGTCTCCATGCTTCCATAACTGTAGTCCTGATAGTCTTTAAGAAGTTTCTGTCAGAGTAATTAATTTTTTCTGGGCTCGAGGAGGCATGGAGACCACCGTAGGAAGGTGTCCTTTTGGAGAACTGGTGCTCTGCTGACGTTAAACACAGATATGGCTGTTCCATGATCTTAGTCTTCAAACTGCATCCTTTCCCTTTGAACATAGGGTTAAGCGTTAAACTTTCAATAATTGGCATTAACCCCTTATAGATCGAACCAGAGGTCATTTAACTCCAGATCATCTTTAGCATGCTCCAAGGGAAAACAGAGATAAGTTTAACAGAGCCAGGGTCTATAGATCAGAGAAGGACTTTGAACCTTCAATGCTTTGACACCAGCAAGAATATCCAAGCAGCAAATCTTGAATTCATACATCAGCTAGCAGAATATGAAGTCACTACACTGGTTAAATTAGCTGAATTTACTCTTAGATTCACTATTAGCAGAAAACATTAAAGGAAAGGAGAGCAGAAACATAGGGTACCTAACAAGGGTAAATCCTATGCCAGATTTCTGATGCAAGCCAGAAGACCAAAGAACAACATGAAAATGTAATAAAACAATAAGATAAGAGAAACATCACCCATAGTAATAGACCAGGATCTTGTGAAATTTTCTTGATTAATTGATGCAAAACCAGTCATATACACTGAGCTCAATGGCTGAATACAATCCAAACTTCTCCTCCCAGCCTACTACATTACAAACTATTATGCTACTCCCTCCCAATACTATTCTAACAGTCAAACTGAATCCCTCTAACAGCAACAACAACAACCAAAAAACAACCTTTACAATGTGTTCTTGGGAATTCTTATAGGGGAATGAAAATAACAGGAGTCGATGATAATCATTAAATGGATCTCATTAAGACAGAGTGGAGAAAGAGTTTGTGCCCACTCCACTTAATGACAATCTGCATCACTGGAAGTACTTTTGGTATGGTCTGGGAGACTCTGTCAGGCCAATATTGACCTCAGATGTTTCGTGAAGTCCTTCTGGTTGTACGGCCCTCTGTTCTATCTTCTGAAGCAAGTAAGGTGACTGAAAGGTCTTCAGGTCTCCATGCTTCCATAACTGCAGTCCTGATAGTCTTTAAGAAGTTTCTGTCAGAGTAATTAACTATTTCTGGGCTCGAGGAGGCATGGAGATCATTGTAGGAAGGTGTCCTTTTGGAGAACCGGTGCTCTGCTGACGTTAAACACAAATATGGTTGTTCCACGCGTTTAGTCTTCAAATTGCGTCCTTTCCCTTTGAACACGGGGTTAAGCGTTAAAATTTCAATAGTTGGCATTAACCCCTTTAATCCATGCTGCTGATACTCTTTGCTACTGTGACGACATCTCTGTGCTTTGAATCGCAGTAACTGCAATTATGAAAAACAGAGAAAAATACCGCTCTGGTGAAAACCCTGCACAATGAAAACAAATCAATTACAACATCCAGGGCGGTGGCGGGAGAATGCTCTGGGGGCCGAAGGAATCGTGGAAATGGTGGAGGCACAGAAACAAACACTCCAGTTAGATGGAGAAATAATTTATTAGCGTAAACCCAAAGTCTAACGCTCAGGGAATTTACAAAGGGAAATGATGAAAAAAAAGTGATGCAGAGCCTTTGGATGGTGGGACCCACGTGGATGGAGGACGATTCATTTAGGACCGTTGGATCTCAGGAGGATATCGACGGCGGAGATTGAAAGTTGAAGTTAATAGGGGCTCCGATGAAGAAAAATGATGGGGGGGCGCGATTAGATCCCCAGCCATCGGATCTAAAGAAATGGATGGCCAAGATCAAATCGGCGTATCGCAATCATGGCACGGGGGGTGACACTTTTAAACTTTGCGATTGCGATGGTGCGATTGAGTGCTGGCTATTGGATCCGGGGACCAGATCAATGACCCACATTCAATCAGAGGGAGATGGAGAGGGCTGACGGAGCGATGATGCGATTAGCGCTAAGCCGTTGGATCTTGGATTAAACGCACGACTGGGATCGGATCGGCGGATCGCAATCAGCGATTGCAGTCGGGTGACACATTAAGAACTTGCGATTGCGATGGGAGTGATTAAGCGCTAGCAGTCGGATCTGGCGGGAAGATCGACGGTTCAAATTTGATCGAAGGGGCGAAAGGGGAGGGGCGACGAGCGCGATGCAATCAACACTGGACCGTTGGATCAGACTGTGAATCGACAGCCCACATTGCGGTGGGAGGCGATAGAAAAACACTCCAATCGCATGGGATTTTTTTCGTAAAACACAGAGATGCGCCGGCCCGGCGGTGCGATTGAAATTAGCACCCAGGGCTTAAGCCCTTGGTCCTGGGCGCGGGCGTATGGGGGGAAGTGGTTAAGAGGGCTGGCCGAAAGGGGCTTAAGCCTTATATGTAAAAAGTGGGTTTTTCAGCCAAAAAAGAGGATTTTAAGGCTAAAGAGGGAATTGGTAGAGGGAAAGAGGGGGTATTAAACCAGTCAAAAGGTATTTGAAGGGTTAAAAGGGAAATTAGGATGATTTCAAAGGGTAAGAAGGGAATTAGAAGGGGAGACAAGGGGATAAAAACAGAGGTTTAGAAGGGATGATATAAAGGGAAAAAAGGCCTTTTTGGGAATTCTTCTTTACAACAGAGAGGCTTTTTAACTGGAAACAACAGAGGGGATTTATCAAAGGATGAAGGCACAAGGAGGCTTCAAGGATGATGTGTTTTTAGGGGAAATGCATTTCTTGAAGGCTCAAAAACATTTTAGCCCCCTGTTTGCTTGTCAAAAATTTATAAGGGGCTAACAGTGGCTCCACATGGGGATGGATTCTTCTTGAAGGAGCCAAGAATTCAGAGATTGATCTTTGGTGTAGGCCAGATGCTTTGTACTTGACCCATCCATTTTCTTTCTTGGATCAGCTGCCACAAATCATGAAGACATTATATCGGCAGTAAAATTCTCCCAAACAACTACCAACCCACACTATAGTCCTACATTTTTCTTCTGGGTGCATTTGGACTTGCAAACCCTTTACATCATCAATTTTTGACAAACAGGAAAAGAAACCTATTCTATTTCTACCCTTATTACTCCATGAGACCATATTAGACTGTTGGCCTCATATTTTCTCTACCTAAACTGCTATCTGCTAGGATTAAACTGTCTAGCAGATTTCTTCTCTACATTCTAAGACCGAAATTGAAAAATAGTCAAGCCAGGATTAGACTATTTAGCTTGCTAGGCTTTGCAGAAATTAAAAAAAACTAACTACATGCTCACAGACTGAGCTTTATTGAGCTTTTCTTACCTACCCTACTCTAGCTGGACTATTTACAAGTCTAGCTTACAAACATTGTCTTCCAATGCAACCAGTCCATCAAGTGATCCCATGACTAGTCTTTCTTGCTCAACTCTTTGAGCATGATGGATAGGCAGGGCTGCTCCCACTCTTTTTGTTCGACAAGAACAACTTTAAAAAGAATTCTTTCTATTTGCAACATGCTGCTCAAAAAGACCTTTGACCCTTCTTCGAATGTTTGCAGGAAATGTGCATGAGGATCATGAAATGATATCTGGTTATGAATATCTAGCAGGTAGGATTCAACCAGGATTTCCTCTTCTTCCACTGGATCAAGAAGAAGACTCTCTCGAGAAAGAGAATCTCCCTCATCTTCTTCATTTTCTGAACTGGAGGACTCATCGTATATTGGAGCTGAGTCCTCTTGGAGCTCTAATATATTTTTCTCTACTGGGCTGAGCTCCATGAGAAGATTTGTATATTCTTGAGCAAGGGTATGTTCCATTTCTTCCTCCTTTTCAAGAGAAGGCCCCTTAATTTCAATCTGCTCGGGAATTTCTTCTTTGCTTACCTCCTCATCTTCTGAAAAGGAAGGTTGCTGGTTTCCCATTTCACTGATGATCTATGGTAAAGCAGAATGAAGATTCAAGGAATCTTCATCTGCTATTATACTATCGTAGCTCTCCCCATCAGTATCATAAATAGCCTGCATCGGCTTATTACTCTCTGGAAGTAAAGGGAAATGATTTTTCTCCCATAAATCTACAAATGATGACCCTACAAGATTATCTTCTGTTTGGAAAACATCATCATCAGATAGATCAGAAATAGGAAAATCATGAATATAAGTAATACTGCCAACCGAGCGTACTGGATTATCAGTAGGTTCTTCTTCACTTTGATCTGCAGAGGAGCTTTCTGGATCTGTACAATCAAACTCATAAAATGAATGGGCAAGGGTGTGTGTTCCATAGAAGATTTCTGAGGTGGACTGCTGATTTAATATCTGAACAATCTCTTCTTCTGTCAAAGGAGAAGATTGTTTTGTGTTCCTTTGTGCAGAAGTGCAACAGCTCTCTTTTTCTTGTACTAGCTGATTTGGAGGCAAGATGTCTTCTTGAACCTCTTCTAGAATATCTTCAGTTGTGCTTGCAGGGAAATAATGAGGATCTTTTGATGTTTCTTGACCTCTTTCTGATTCAGGCCAGTCCTCATGAACCTGATGATATGTGGTTAGACTACAAGGCTCATGAGTGGTTTCTTCTTCCACATCAAATTCTGCATCTTCTATGTGGTCTCTTGTTTCCTCAAAGAAAAATTCCCTATTTTCTCTTGCTATTAGGTCCTGATATTCTCTGGTCAGCGTAACACAAGACATAGGCAAGCAATCAGGAAGTTCCTGATCACTTTCCTCCTCATCTTCCATAGATTTTAAAGCATCATACATGTCTTTCTCATTATCTAGGTCTTGAGTTTGTTCTTGTTCTAGAAGAGGCATGGGTTGTTCTAAATAATCATCATTTTCATTCAGATTAGCCATATACATCTCCAGCACTTTACCAAACATTTCTGCTATTCCATTGAGTTGGTCATACAAAGCATCATACTTTGTATCCCTGTCCATGTCTGGATCCATGTTTCTGCAAAGATGGTCACTGCATCTTCTCAACCAGTTCAGAGTCTTCTACCAGTGGATTCATTTGGTCTTTTTGGAGTTATGGAGTGTGGAGTTGCCAGGTGGATGTATATGAATGTTTGAAGCAGGATGTTGTCCACCATCAGCAATTGAATGCCAATCTAACTAGAGATCTTGGGTCTTTTGAGTGCCTAAGAATATTTAAGGTGAAATGCACTCAATTCCCTAGTGGAGTCACCATTATGTGGTGACGAAAATGGGACACAGACCAATGTTAGCAGTTTAGGCACTTAGATTTTTCCCCAGCGGAGTCGCCATTATGTTGGGGTTCCCATGTTTTGGCCAGATTGGCAAGACCAAAAGATGAGACAGCATCAGAACCACTTTGGGATCCTAGGATCTAGCCCTCCTAGATCCGAAGAGGGATCTCTCCAAATAGAGCAAAGAATGATATATATTTGAAAGCTCAAAATAAGGTATTAGGCTAGGTATGAAGCACAGAAGGGGGGGGGGGTTTAAAATGATTTGGTTGGTTGGTTGTTGAGTTGAGTCACGAGATCATAGACTGAGAAGGTAATGGAAGGAAAGGAGAAAATCCCTAGGACATTTTGGTAAAAGAGGATAGGTCAAAAGAGTGCCATCCATTGGGCTATGGAGTCATGAAAGGGAATTACTTGCAAACCACTAGCCAAGGCTTTCAAAGGGCAAGTCATCTACACTAAAGGATCTTTTAGACAGATGGTGGGATGGAACAAAAAGGAAAGAAGGTGAAAGAAGGAAAGAAACCCAATTTCTATCTATAGATCAGGTCAGAGGTCATTTAACTCCAGACCTGCTTGGACATACTCATAGGCAACTCTCAATGGGGGAACAAAGGGGCAGCTTATAGATCGGACCAGAGGTCATTTAACTCCAGATCAGATTTAGCATGCTCCAAGGGAAAATAAAGATAAGTTTAACAGAGCCAGGGTCTATAGATCAGAGAAGGGCTTTGAACCTTCAATGTTTTGACACCAGCAAGAATATCCAAGCAGCAAACCCCAAATTCATACATCAACTAGCGGCATATGGAACCGCTACACTGGTTAAATTAGCTGAATTTAATCTTAGATTCACTATCAGTAGAAAAAATTAAAGGCAAGGAGAGCAGAAACATAGGGTACCTAACAAGGGTAAATCCTATGCCAGAAGAGAAACATCACCCATAGTAATAGACCAGGATCCTGTGAAATTTGCTTGATTAATTGATGCAGAACTAGTCATATACACTGAGCTCAATGGCTGAATACAATCCAAACTTCTCCTCCTAGCCTACTACATTACAAACTATTCTGCTACTCCCTCCCAAGACTGTTCTAACAGTAAAAATGAATCCCTCTAACAACAACAACAACAATCGAACAACAACCTTTACAATATGTTCTTGGGAATTCTTATAGGGGAATGAAAATAACAGGAGTCGATGATAATCATTAAATGGATCTCATTGAGACAGAGTGGAGAAAGAGTTCGTGCCCACTCCGCTTAATGGAAATCTGCATCACAATAAGTAATTTTGGTATGGTCTGGGAGACTCTGTCAGGCCAATATTGACCTCGGATGTTTCGTGAAGTCATTCTGGCTGTAAGGCCCTCTGTTCTGTCTTCTGAAGAAAGTAAGGTGACTGAAAGGTATTCAGTTCTCCATGCTTCCATAACTGCAGTCCTGATAGTCTTTAAGAAGTTTCTGTCAGAGTAATTAACTGTTTCTGGGCTCGAGGAGGCATGGAGACCACCGTAGGAAGGTGTCCTTTTGGAGAACCGGTGCTCTGCTGACGTTAAACACAGATATGGCTGTTCCATGCTCTTAGTCTTCAAACTGCATCCTTTCCCTTTGAACACAGGGTTAAGCGTTAAACTTTCAATAATTGGCATTAACCTCTTTAATCCCTACTACTGATACGCTTTGCTACTGTGACGACATCTCTATGCTTTGAATCGCAGTAACTGCGATTATGAAAAATAGAGCGAAATACCGCTCTGGTGAAAACCCTGCACAATGAAAACAAATCAATTACAACATCCAGGGCGGTGGCGGGAGAATGTTCTGGGGGGCGGAGGAATGGTGGAAATGGTGGAGGCGCAGAAACAAACATTGCAGTTAGGCGGAGAAATAATTTATTAGCATAAACCCAAAGTCTAACGCTTGGGGAATTTACAAAGGGAAATTATGAAAAACAAGCAATGCGGAGCCTTTGGATGGTGAGACCCGGCGTGGGTGGAGGGCGATTCATTTAGGACCATCGGATCTTAGGAGGAGATCGACGGCGGAGATTGAAAGTTGAAGTTAATTGGGGCTTCGATGAAGAAAACTGATGGGGGGGTGCGATTAGATCCCCACCCATCGGATCTAAAGAAATGGACAGCCAAGATCGAATCGGTGGATCGCAATTGGGGCACGGGGGGTGTCACTTTTAAACTTTGCGATTGCGATGGCGCGATTGAGCACTGGCCGTTGGATCTGGGGACCAGATCAATGGCCCACATTCAATCGGAGGGAGATGGAGAGGGGCGATGGAGCGATGATGCGATTAGTGTTGAGCTGTTGGATCTTGGATTAAACGGATAGTGGTGATCGGATCGGCGGATCGCAATCGGCGATTGCAGTCGGGTGACACATTAAGAACTTGAAATTGCGATGGGAGCGATTAAGCGCCAGCCGTCAGATTTGGCGAGAAGATTGAGGGTTCAAATGTGATCGTAGGGGCGAAAGGGGAGGGGCAACGAGCGCGATGCGATCAGCGCTGGACCATTGGATCAGACTGTGAATCGACGACCCACATTGCGGTGGGAGCCGATAGAACAACACTCTAATCACATCGAAGTTTTTTTGTAAAACACAGAGATGCGCCCGCCCGACGGTGCGATTGCGATTAGCACCCGGGGCTTAAGCCCTTGGTCTTGGGCGTGGCGTATGGGGGGAAGTGGTTAAGAGGGCTAGCCGAAAGGGGCTTAAGCCTTATATGCAAAAAGTGGGTTTTTCAGTCGAAAAAGAGGATTTTAAGGCTAAAGAGGGAATCGGTAGAGGGAAAGAGGGGGCATTAAACCAGTCAAAAGGTATTTGAAGGGTTAAAAGGGAAATTAGGATGATTTAGAAGGGTAAGAAGGGAATTAGAAGGGGAGACAAGGGGATAAAAATAGAGGTTTAGAAGGGATGATATAAAGGGAAAAAAGGCTTTTTTGGGCATTCTTCTTTACAACAGAGAGGCTTTTTAACTGGAAACAACAGGGGGATTTATCAAAGTAAAAAGGCACAAGGAGGCTTCAAGGATGATGTGCTTTCAGGGGAAATTCATTCCTTGAAGGCTCAAAAACATTTTAGCCCCCTGTTTGCTTGTCAAAAATTTATAGGGGGCTAACAGCATCTCCAGACACCAATCCATCAGGTACAAGTACGAGTGCACCTATCGCACCGTTAACTATCTCCAAAGTATGCATAGATCCCCTTCCAAAAATGGTCAAGGGACCAACCAGGCATGCAGGAAGTCACTCTAAAACTTCTCATAGCTATAACTTAGTGGATGATTTAGCTCAATCACCTACTGATATGTAAGATTTGGAAGTGCTGCAGTCATGCACAAGAAAACAGAAAGCCTTACTTTCTTCATTAAGCGCAATCAATCCTTCTGATTCATGCCTAATGGTTTTCAAACAAGATAAAGCAAGCCTAAGGCTCCCTTCTCTAGTCACTTTCCAAATATCGGTTTCGGTTCAAAACATCACTATACACCGATGCATCGTAGATGAAGGAGAATCCACATGTATCATGTCCAAATTTTTTTGGAAAAAGTTAGGATCACCTGAATTAAAACCATATGACATCATGCTTAGAGCATACGATGGCCGCCCTTTAGCCCCCGGCGGTCTGTATCAAAATGTCCCAGTACTCTTGGCTAGAAAGACAATTCTTATAAACATTGAGGTCTTAGATGCACAAATTTAGTACAATATCCTCCTTGTGTGGAGTTATATGTACACTATGACTGAAATCACATCCTCTATCTTTAGGGTAAATATGTTTCCCCCTAATCATCATATCATCACCATCGACCATCTCACATACTACAAAAAGAAACACATAACCACCCTCGATGTCGTGCTATCATATGTAGACAAAACCATAGGACCACTTACACGGTATAAAGAATTCGACCTAGGCCTGTTCAAACCATCATCCATTCTAGGGTTATTCCTACCAGATCCCCCTATTATACCATAGGGCGTACCGTAAATCATGGGGGCATCGGTGTACATGATGCTCTCATCAAACACCGAAACTAGCCTAGACATAGAAACCAATAGTACAGAGGTTGAGGCCATTGGCACGACATTTCTACCATACGCCATTTTGCAAAACCCATTTTTATACCCCCCACCTATTTTTGTGTCAAAAAAATTCATGGCAATTATGACATTGTCGAATATGGATTTAACAATACCCATGTTGTATTTGGGCCCCCCAGCCATGCTGGGGAGTCCAGGCATCACCTCTACATGAATAACCCCTATTTCCCCTCAAGAGTTCATAAAAATTAATGAAACACCTATAGCAGCACTAGCTAACACAACCAAGAAAAATAACAAAAAATGGGAAAAAGTTGAAACCACCAAGTTACCTAGGGCATTACAACCTTGCGCATTGTGTGATATCATAGGTCATCCTACTAATATTTTCCTGAAGTTAGAACAATTGAAACCAATTCTACACACAGAAATAAATGTTGCGACCTTGAATTCCCATAAAATGGAACATGCCACAAAAAACCAAGGGAAAGCATTATGCACGAATCATGTGTTCTCCATATATGACCATTATGGGAATTATACCCATCACTGCCCAAAGATGCCATGATATAGGGATGACTTGCAATCACTAGAGAAATCTTACCAGGGGGATCCCTCAAAGATACCCATGCAAATGGACAAGAGTGGACCCAAAACCATACTATACATACGAGAGGAACCTACATCTTGCTTGTATACAGTCACCCCAATGGACCAGAGACGGAAAACAAAGGCCACACAATAGGTCCCAATTTCCGCACTATGTGACGAGCTTGATCACTAAATCACACAATGCCTTGAACTAAGGGCATTTAACCGTTGGTATCAAAACCCACAAGTTGCCTAAAGAAACTTAGCTTGGCATCAATGAAATACATGTCAGATTTGTCGAAGAAACCACCAGACCTTGTCCCCATATCTATCGATTCCAGCATATGTTGGATTTCATGTGATGCTTCGTCGCTGAAAACCCCAACTTAGGTGGTGCAAACACAGAATCCATAAACATCACTACAACTCAAATGATGGAAGCAAAAAGGACCATATTGTATGTGGCAGAGGAGAGACAGTCACCTGAATGAACACCTCTTCCCTGTAATCATCCTTAAGCTCTGGTCCATATCTGCACAATCTGTGATGAATGAGATCACTTTATTATTGATTGTGCAACTCTATAGTTATTTCAAATATCATACCTGATCAACACGATGTACTACGATGGCCTATGAGAAGTCTAATATTTGTTCCAAGTGTGTTCAGATAACCACCTAGTTTGTCGTTGTCCCTACATCCCTCCTTCCATTCGACATTAAATTGTTTATGCTGGGCCATAACCCGTCTTGCTGCAAGAGATGGATCAGATTCAAATTCAGTGGAAAGTTTGACAACCCAAGAGAATGAGGCAACCAGGTCCATCCTCTTCATATTGATAGAAAAACGACCAAAATGGGGCCATACTATCACCCCCATCCACCCTCCACGAATAATCCCACCCTGCACATTGTGCGACACCCACAATCATTTGATTGATCAATGACTAGATTTACGATCATTTCAAAAATGATACCCAATTACTCCGGTAGTCCAAAGGAAGTGAAAAACTAAAGAGAACTAGTCTTGTCTTATTTTCCAAGACAACCATCACGCTTGACATTGTACTTACATCCCCCAATTTCGACCAATGTTAGACGTCAGAAGCTCATTGGTCACCAAATATCTGGATGTAACTAGTTTCAAACCCAGGAAACCAGGTGCAATGCGACCTCCCCCCCATTATCACCACAACCCTAGGAAAGCTAAGGTGACCGATCGTCTTAGTTGGGCATGGAACCTACCAAGAGAAACATGTGTCCTATGCAATATAAAGGACCACATCGTCAATCAATGTTAATAACTCAAGAAACTCACCGATAGTCTTCCCATGAGCACAACCATAACACATACTCATATCTCTAATCAAGAGAAGATAACACATTTATATTGTAGGATTTTCTCGCACTTACACCACACTATGAATTTTGAATACCTCCCAAGGTTACAAGCGGCAAGAACAACATTGAGTCTGGAATCACCAAAGGGGCCACACCACCCAAGATCGAAGACTCGGATATGGAAGAAGCACAAAAACACACCAATGCCAAACCATATCCAAACATCCACATCTGGCATGGAGAGTAGTGTTGGTTCTCACACCATATACTTGATAGGTACCTTTACTCCATGCACCATTTTCACGAGCCATAACCATGGAACATAGATGTGCCCCACGATGAAAACATTTTAGTGCCTCTTCATTCAATGAAACTTGCAAGTGAAGGAGGGTGTGTATATCCTTAGTACGCTGCCAAAAGAGAAAGAATTTTCTCTCAGACGAATAACCATAATAGAAATTCTTCCACCATTTAATGTTGATGACACAAAAAACTATGTACGATTCATATTATCATGCACAGGAATCGTGACTCATGTTGTCTTCTCATATTTTATTGGTGTTGAGACCGCTGCAGCTACCACAATGGTAGTAGTACCTTTGATGGTGCAAACTGAACCCGTCTGCACCCTGTCAACCTCGTTTAGTTCCACGGCATAAACCACAAAATTATATTCATGTCTTTCGACCAACACTATTGTTATCCATGATAAAATTTGGTTGGTCTTAAGTTAATAAGGTTGAGTCACTTAGAGTTGAATACGGTCTTTTGAATTCATAATTTTCAAAAAATGCACATATGTGAGGGGTCTGAATGGTCATCATTCATGTGATAGGAGTCAATATCAAAAAAAAATCCAAAAATATCTCTTGCATGAGAAAATCTAGTCATTATAGTGAAATTTGACAAGAATACCAAAGTTCCTAACGAGGTCAGAATTCATTACGAACTTGCTTAAAAACTATGTTTTTGGAGCGAGAGGAATTTTGAAAATTTTCAAGCCTTAATTGTATTTTTGGAATAGGTCAGCCACCTAGAAAGATCATAAATAATTAGTTGAATTTTTGGATGAAGACACAATCCTCGAAAAAGTTGTTCAAGTTGTCATCTCATCATGGAACCACATCAGCAAATATGACATCACCTCCTCAAAGCTCAAAATATAGTCCTCCTATCTTGGTGGTGTTATCACTTAGTAATTTCTCAAGGCTAAAGAAAGAACTCACCGAGGTAACCACAAACTACTTTTAAGCTTTAGGATCTAGCCTTCCTAAGGCTCAGAGAGGACTCTCTCTATAAGATTTAACTTTTTTTATATCTGATTTTAGGCTAGTTATATATGGAAAATTGGTTTTGGGGTTTTTATTTGGTTTTGTGAGAAAATCACTTAATGAGATGGATAGATATAAATATATAACTCCTTGGGCAAATGGAGTCAATGTGCCAAGCAGACAGATCAGGATCAAGGTCTAAAGTCAAATTTTCATAGGGCAAGATAATAGAGTCACTTCAGATCTTCAAAGGTTGATGGTGAAATGGTTTTAATCTGGATAAAGAGAAATTAAGTATTCTTTAATCCAGATAAGGAGTGAAAAGATATGGGTCAATCGAAATCAGGGAGAAATTAAGGGTTCCCTAGTCTATATATCAGCAGAAAACATTTAAATGAAAATCAGTCAATAACAGAGTGTTTTTAACAAATTTTGAAATAAAAACTCTTGATTTCACATTAAAATTTAGAACACATTCATGAATGGATGGAAAACATAAGAAATTTGACAAAATGACAAGTGAAATACTTCACTGCAGTGGCCCAACACATGAATCCTGTAATATGATGCTTTATTTCCTGTGATCTAGTTTGCTGACTTGAACTTGATACAAAAACCACTTCAGGTTTAGAAAATATGACTCCAGAAATGTTCAGCAATTAATCCACACTCAATACTTCAAATGATGAAGTGTTTATACAAATTCTAAACTAGAATATCTTGAAAAAATATCAAGATTGGTTTACAAATATCTCAAATCGTATTACTTAAATAGAATTTAAATAAAGGACACTCAAAACTAATGAATCTATTTGGCACTATATTTATGTATTTATGGTGAAAAAGAATATAAATTCGAATTTGATAGCAACCCTTGGTTGATGATGAGGCTTCCAAGTCACTAACTCTCTCCTTCCTTTGTGTTTTTTTCTCCAGAATTTCTACAAAATTAGGGTCCAATGATACCTTTCTATATCTCAATCTGAGATATATATGTAAAAAGTGAAAGATTTTATTGTATATAAATACGTTATTGATATAAACCTCTCTCATTTTCCTAAAATTCCACTCCGGTTGTTCAAAATAAGCTCTGCAGAAATATGTGTAAACCATAATTTTGCACAATCTGAAAATTAGGTTATGAATATGTGCATGTATATCTCATTCTATAATACATGTGTAAAAAGTGAGATAGGTTTATGTAGATTGGCCTTTTAGGAACACAAACCTCCTCCATTTTTTCAAAATTCATCTTGGATTGGCAACAATAGTTTCTTCAAAACTATGACTTAAACAAGAAATTTCTGGAAAATGTCCCTTCTTGCTCTATTTTCATCTTTTAACCTTATTATTCTTTTAACTGTTTTTACTTTTCTTTCGGATAAAATTCATTGTTGCTAGTGAAATTTTTTTCATATTTGTTTAACCATTACTGCCTCCGTGTTTAGTTTTACTATTTTTCCTTGACTGCTCTATTTTCCCCGATTTAACTTTCACTCTGACTTTTATCTGATACACTTTAACTTTGATGCTCTTTGACTGTTCTGTTTTCACTATCACTGTGAATTTTTATTTCACTTTTACCATTCATTGTGAAAAATTATCTCTCTCTCTCTGTAAATGACTTCTTTTTGTTCTGCTTCCTGGAATCTTTTGTTAAGGAAAAGCATTTAAATTCATTTCCTTATGAGTTTTTTGGAATAAACAGGGCTTAACTAGTATTACACTGTTTATCCAAGTTTTGTTCGATTACCTGCAAAAATAAAATAAAAAATTTAATGAAACATAGGTCTGCAAGGAGGGATAATGGCTTTGATGATGGGAAAAGACTGCGAAAAATGGTTTGAATTGTAGCAGGATTCCATTTTTTTGGAAATGTCTCTCAATAACTTAAAATAT
Organism: Pinus albicaulis; assembly: GCA_034641835.2. Taxonomy (NCBI): domain Eukaryota; kingdom Viridiplantae; phylum Streptophyta; class Pinopsida; order Pinales; family Pinaceae; genus Pinus; species Pinus albicaulis. Next base: position 9,286,759 of record MU968382.1, on the reverse strand, counting down.
AGGGCTTTTGAAACGATTTTTAGCCTTTCGCACAGTTCTGGAGCTTTAACACAACATATTTTTTGGGATTTTCAGATTGATTTAGTGCATAGCGCAGAGTGGAGAGGTTGTTGGATGGTTTTAACACATTTCATAGCAGAAAGATGGCTTTCGAAGGAGGACACAGTGAAAACGGGAGGTAAGTGGAGGAGGGAAGGTAATTTAAATGGAGGGTGGTTTTACTGCCTAGGAGAAGAGTGTTTTTGGGTGGCTATCACACTGCTTTTGGTCGCTGGGCGGTTTTATATGGAACTGTGTGATGCCATTGAGAGGCCACCACGTATCAGGGGAGGGGGTAGTAAAAACCACCCATATCGCATGGTTTGGGGGTGTTTAAAGGTCACGCTATAGAATACGCAATATGGCATGTCTACTATTGGATCATTGCGGGGGGAATCTAACGGTGGGCGGGGTCAGAAGCTATTATCTGCAGGACCCGGGGTTTAATAAATGTAAAGGTTATGATATATAATAGGTAGGCTTAATGTAATATATGTGGTGGGTTATAACTATAGTAGGGAGTAGTATATAAACTGTAATTTATAATAATATAATGGGTTTGGGATTATAACATGTGGGATATTAAACCTTAGGGTTTATTTAAAATTTATGGGTGGGAAATAATATAAAAATGAATTATATTAATATGGGCTCAGAGGTATATACAAGGAGTTAATATATAAGTTAATTTTAATAAAGAAATGTATTTGGGGAAGTTTAAAACTAACTATAATGTAAAATCCGATGTCGGGGGTAGATTTTTTCATTGTGATTCCTGATACATAATCATTTTAGCATTTATACTTAGGATAAAACTATTTTTAATGGTTTCTGGGTATTTTTGTATGAAAAACAGAATTAGTCAAGGGGGTTTTACTTTTCCTAGGTAAAATGTGTTTTAACATTAGGCAAAGGGGATTTTGCAAAGGAAAATGAATGATGTAAGGAGGAAAAGGGATTTTTATGAAGGAGAAGGGTATGTATGAGGGGAATTATAATACCTTGGCGCTAATCAATCATTAATATGTGGGTTCGGTCCCACCAAAAGTCATACAAATGCTCTGAGTCTTTATGACTAAAGGATTTAGTACTAGAACAAATTGTGGGGAGGGAAATTAGTAATGTGCCAAATGATGTTTATCCATGCCTTGTGAAATTGCTTTCTTCCTACCCATTTTTTATTCTACCATTTTTTCCTTTATTTGCATGGGTGCATTTGAGCTTGCAAACCCTTATTCATTTTTCTTTTAAAACAAGAAACTATCTAATTCTAACATTATTTCATCCAAGGGCTCAAATTAAACTATTGAGCTCCTTATTATTCTCTATTTTAACTATTGATCTGTCAAGATTAAACTGTTTGGCTAGATCTTTATTCTCTATATAACAACATGAAATTTAAAGCATGAAGAGTCAAGATTAAGTAGTTTGATCTTCATGGATTGTGGCATTTAGGACAAGCTGCACACAATCTTATTTTCAAAAGTAAACTAATAGTAGTGGAGTTTAAACTTGCAACACTTTCATGATCTATTTTTTATGGGGTTCATATTTAATATTCTTCTGATCTTTGTTTCTTTTTGTCCTTTGATTGTTCTTTTAGGACATACCCTCTTTTAATTTTTTAATTTGGGAATATATTTGCAGAAAGCAAAGTTATGTACAAAATTTTAAGATTTTAATAGAGTCAAATCAAAATTATGAATCCTATATTTATAGGACCCTAACAGGTGGGTGTATTTATTGTTCAGTCATGGTCATTGCCACCTCAGGAACATGATATTTTCGATGTACATCAGCAACCATGGGGCTTTTAAAGTTTGTTAAATTTAATAAAGTGAATTATAGTCCTATTAGGTTTTTTGGAATATAGATGGAGAGAGGATTGATGGATGTTATATTGCAGACTACTATTGTAAATATTTTTATCAGTAATATACAATGGCGGTGGACTTATTTTCTTACCTGTGATTCATTGTTATTCTTATGTGTGTCTTTCTTTTATGTTCTGTTATTCTATCTTCAGTATCCTAGTTGTTTGATTACTTGGAATTCATGGTAAAGATGCCCCAACTACATCTTTCACTTCAAAAAAATATATTTAAATCCAATTTCAGAGTTAGCCATCTATTGATCTTCATTTACTTAATATCATTTTTATCCTTGAGAGAGCCCTCTCACGCTGGAAAGGCTAAGTTCCAGCTAAAAGTATGGTTTTAAATAGTTACTCTGAGTTGACTGAATTTCGCCACGAACTTGCTTAAAAACTCTGTTTTTGCAGTGAGAGAGAATTCTAAAGTTTTTCAAGAATTAAATGGCTTTTTGAAGCACATCAATCATATGGAATTGTTAAAGTGTATCAATAGAGACTTTGGTTAGTGAGAACACTCATCATAGAAGATGATTAGGCTGCAGCTCATCATGTTGGATACATCATCAAGCATAACAGCACATCACTTTTTCCACCTCACCATTAGATAACTCACCATCTCAATTCAGGTTTACAAGGTTTTAAATCTAGTGTATCAGTTGTCTAACACCTCAACATGTTAGTTTGGTTTGATGGAGATGGTACAAGCTGAATTGAAGAAAAAGGGTCTTAAAGTGATTATGCAAGAAGTTGATGTTAAACATGGTAAGCCACACCTTTTTTGTCACTTTTTGTCTTAATATATCATCACAAGACATACTCAGGCTATGAAGATTGTTTTTGGGAAAAGAATAAGAAATTAAAAAAGAAATCTTCCAAACTAGGTGAGTTCGTAGCGTGCTCTAGGCTTGAGGCTGATTTTTCGCTATGAACTCATTGTAGGTTTCCTTAAGCTAAAACTTCTTTAAAAAATACATGGAAGAGGGTGCTAGAGTTATGTCTTTAGCTTATGAGACCCATGTAATACCCTCCAATAGTCAAATTAAAGTGAAACTTTCTAAGTTAACAAATATTAAAGGAAAATCTGATTTATGAGAGTAACTATTACATGGATGTCACCTACTGTCATACTTCAGTAATTTCTTTCACTGCATTGAAGAAAGTGCTTTGGATTTTGAAGTTTGTTTTATTTTAAATCTTATTTTAATTGTGAGATTCAGTTTTTTTGAAGCATCCTTTTGCATGTGCAAGTTATTTAAGAATTTTGATTCGCCTTTGCAAATTTCTTTCATAGATTATCACATCCTTTATTTTCCCAGAAGTAATTGGAAAACTTGGTGTAGGAATCTTTGTTCCGGTATAGGAACCAATATCTTGTTATAGGAACAGAGTTCTCAAATCCTGAAGCTTAGATTCCCTACACAAAGACATAAATCTCCAGTATAAGTGTAAAAGATATTTCCCACACATAAACCCTGTACCTATACTAGTGCAAGCATACTATAGGAGTACAAGAATAAAAACTTAGTGTAGGAAGGAAAATCCTTAAGAAGGTAGATCTTTCCAAGCGCTCGCTTGTGAAACTTCCAACACCCATACTGGAGATAAACATAGAATTTTTCTGAACAATCAATATTGTTTACAGCAGTGTGGAAGTTCCTTTATTCAGTTTCTTCACAAAGTAATTTCTTTCGCATTCCGGCACTAGAATTTATTTGGTGTAAATTGTTGTGTGATATTTCTTTTCAATTCTAAAAGATATTGATTAAAGTAGTAATAGAGATAGGAAAAGTTCATACCATTTCTTGCATTTAATTTTCTTCGTCTCTACGTTTATGAAACCTCCGGGTTGACAATTAAGTGTTGAAAGGAGTTGCTTAACTGGGATTCATGCACTAGCGATTTGAATTGGTAATAATTTTCCGTTTTTGACAATAGGGGTAGTTATGCTATTATTTTTTCTGTAGTGTGCTTCTATTGATTGAAAGAATTTATAGGTGTTGAGTTATTTTAAATTTGCAACATTTTATTGATTTTTGTCTTGTCATTTGTTGAAATGAATGCCTAAAAGGGGTAGGGGGTCTGAAGCCCACTAAGGGTCGAGGAAATACTAGTAAATCAGAAATTAATTCTCACACTGGGCCTTCTTTTGTAGGAAGAAAGTCCAAACAAACCCAAACTCATCACGCAGAAACTGTCTACTTGGACTCTAGTAACAATAGTTTAGGTGTGACACAGCCCACAAAGGGGAAGAAGGAGACTATTAAAACCCATAGTCAACCTTATGAGCATGTTGAGAGCAGTTTTCTTGGAGGAACAAAAATGACAGATCATGAGGAACATGTAGAGGGAACTGGTGAAAATCAGGTAAATGAGGAACAATCCACTTTTGGATTTCCAATTGTGGATCCTGAAATAGTTGTGGAAATGTAGAATATTCCACCATCATCTCTTCCTCATTTCTATGGTAAGGTACATGAAGACACATACTATTTTCTATTTGAGTTTGATATTTTATGTAGGAGCTATGATTATTCATCTGATGCTTAGAAATTAAATTTTTTTCCTACAACTCTTAAGGATGCAGCATTATGCTGGTTCATGGGACTAGGGGGAAAGACTATAGCTTCTTGGGAGCAGTTGAAGAGACTCTTCTTGTCAAAATATCAGGAATATTGTAAAACTAGAGATATTCAAGATGAAATATTTACTATTGTGGAAAATGATGATGAGACCCCAGAGGAGTCTTGAAGTGCAGGTATGGATCCTGAACTCCCACCACATTTTTTTGGTTATAAGGCACATCCATACTCTTATCCTAACATTAATCACTCTCAACATTGGACACATGGGAACCAATATCATTATGGAAAACCCTCCCAATCTTGGCAACAAGGATGGAGAGGGCCAAACCATTCACACCATTCCTATCCTGCACCTATGCAATCATACCCACCTACATATGCACCTCACCCAATTCCACAACCGTCATTTCCCCAGCTGAGTTAGCCTATGCCACCATTACCTTTTCCTCCACCATTTCGACCTCCTCAACTGCCTGCCCAACCCATAAAAAATACCAATAACAAAGCAGTACAAATTATCCATTCTATGAACCTGATTTTCCATCTAGATATTAGTCTATGCCAATTGGATTCAATGATCTCCAATTGACATCGGGGAAGATAGTAACCTCAGAAAAGCAGAAGCAGCTCATGGTGATTATCAAAGAGAAATGTGAGGAGGAAAATCCTGACCATTCTGTGAGAGATGTCACCATTCAGCCCATCCTTGTACCTTAAGAGCCTTTTCCATCCTCTTCAAACCAACCTCCCTATCCAGAGAGGCTAGTTGTGGAGAGGAATGACCCCATTCCTGAGTCTAGTCTAGCTTCTGAGCTTAGGAATATTTTTATAAAGGTACCTTTGCTCCAAGCTATCAAAGAGATCCCCATATGTAAAAAAATCATCAGGGAAATTTGTCTCAAAAAGCTAGGAAGGAGAAGATTGGAACCCCAAACCTTTCAATTTGTTGGAAGAGCATCAGAGTTAATGATGAGATGTATGCCCATGGAAAAATATACTGACCCTGGAAACCCTGTTTTCTTTGTTCATATAGGTGATGTCCTTGTCTCTAATGTGCTTATAGACCTGGGGGCATCCATTAATGTTGTGGCCAAGAAAACCATGGATCAACTTGGATTGGTCCATATTTGTCCTACTCCCACCGTGCTTGAATTGTCAAACATATCTAAAATCAAGCCAGAAGGGGTGTTGGATGATGTGGTCGTTTCATTATATTCTTGGGAATAACTCCCAGACTTCATTGTGCTTCAACCAAAGAATCCCATGGTAGGGCATCTCTTTATCTTGGGATGACCATGGCTTGCTACGACTGATGCTTACGTTGGATGTCGTTCAGGTGACATGTATATTTCCCATGGAGATTCTAGGAAGAAGGTCACCTTATATCCACCCGCTAGATCCATCCAGGAGCTCTAAGACACTTTGTGGCTAGATTACACTAGTGATGAGGAGACTCAGTCTGTCTCTATGTTACATCATTTTGCTGAGTCCTCACAGGAGGGTGAGATATAAGACTTCCTGAACAATCTAGATACCATGCCAAACTTTGAGTCAGAGAGCCAAATTTTTAGTCTATATTTTCAAGAAAGTCAAAATTATCAACCTCCCTCACCACCATATCTAGAAACACCTGTGTGTACTCTTGAGCCCGATACCACTCTTGTTGAGATCAGTCCAGGAAAATATTTTGATATCAGTTCAGACTTGGATTCATCCCAACAAGAGCAGCTTGTGAATTTGTTGTGAAACCATCTGGATGCCTTTGCATGGGGTTATGAAGATATGAAAGGAATCCCTCCTAAAACCTGTACTCACGATATTTATATTCAGGATGGAGCTCAACCTGTCCAACAACCCCAAAGGCGCATGAACCCAGCTCTAAGAGATGTTGTAAAAGAAGAATTGCAAAAAATCTTGGATGTTGATTTTATCTATCCTATTTCTGACAGCTAGTGGGTCTCCCCATTGGTGTTAGTCCCAGAAAAAAATGGGAGATGGCACATTTGCATTGAATATAGAGAATTTAACAAAGCCAATCTTAAGGATTACTTTCCCCTTCCTTTTATCGATCAAGTGCTTGATACCCTTGCCAATAAGAAGTACTTCTCTTTCTTAGATGGCTTTAGTGGTTATAAGAAGATACATATCACACCCGAGGATCAAGAAAAAACCACCTTTACATGTCCATGGGGTACATTTTCTTACTGAGTGCTTCCCTTTGGGCTATGTAATGCCTCAAATACATTTCAAAGGGTAGTCCTGGACATTTTTGTTGACCTTGTGACGCAGGGCTAGCCTGCAAACCCAGAATCTTCACTTCGAACACATGAGTTAGAATGCATCTTAAAAAAAAAAAACTGCCCAAATAAAAATCTCAAGTCTGGCAATTACATGCACATCATTTCTGAAACTCCTTCTTAACATATGGTCCAAAACTCATGAACCCAATAATAATTCTCCATGCACTTAAACTCACACTTCAAACTGGCATTAGAAACCCAATAATAATCTCCTTTTATAACTAAATATTCAGAACTCAAACTTCTAATTTTCCAAACCCAAATGTTCTAACAAATCGCTCTGGTTTCATTATTATATGTGCCTTTTCTTGATTCCCTTTATTTTGATCCGCATAAAATTTCATTCTGTCTACTTTTGAATTACTCAGATCATGATAGATCTGGATACAGTAATTAAGAATAGGCATACCATGAATACCTGTGCAACTTCAAGTGCGCCATTCTCCTCATTCAATTTTTACCAATGCTCTCTCCCAACTTTCGCTTCTGCAGTCAATATATCAGTGTTCATATTTCATTGATGTTTCATTGATACTTTGGATCCACTGCTGTAACGTGTCATTGTCCTTCTATTCAAAGTCAACTTTGAATTAACTGTAATCGATGTTCCACCCGTGCAAGAGTGTTTTAATTCTCAATTCAAATGCCAGGCTTACAACAAATGCTGCGCTCACAATTAGCGCCCAACCATGATTAGAAGAAATGAAATTCCAACAATCTGCTCAAATAATTTATATACCTTCCATCCGACTAAAAAAATGCAAACTTCAGCATTACATTAATTTTGTGATTCTGTTCACAGTATTACCTCTCAAACCGATGAATTGATTGCTTGCCAATTTATCATTCCGACAAATTTCAACGGACCCATTCTTGCTCTGCGTCCTTCAGATTTTCCTCAGTGTTTTTTTCTGTGATCCATAAAACGTTAATACACTATTAGTATCAGCACATACAACAGTTCGTTTGGATTTTTATCAAAGTGATTTCGCCATTCCTGAAAGTGAATTGCCAAAGCCGTTGTATCAATCTCCTATTCGAACCAATCCTTTCCCTTGGATGATCGATTTTTCTACGTCCTCTGTTCAATTGTTGACTTGGACTCTGTGCCAGTGCTACATTCTATTTTGCTCAACACTGCAAATCGATCACATCTATGCCTGCAGCATAGACTACATAACACAGCAAACACCCAAATGCTCAAATCGATTTTCATCAACCAAAACAGAATTCTGTTCAGTTCAAACTTTCATTGCAATTAAATTCAATCTGTTCTTACAAACTCATCTTATCAGCGCTATATTATTCTTCAAATTCATTCTGGCTTCATCTTTGTTAGACTGTGGAAGAATTTTTTCTTTACTTACAGAACTCTTTAACCGGCGCTATAAAAATACCACTGTTCTGAGCGTTAATTCCACATTCGAACTCTAAATTGCATAGTTATATTGTTCTTCTCTTAATACATTATAGTTATCTGCACATACTCCCATGCTAATGTCAGGGTAAACGCAAACATAACCACACAGTTTATAAAATCAATTCCGGCAAACAGAGATTTAATCAACGATTTACATTCCAACGCATTCTGGAACTCCTTAGGTCTTCATCTTTGTTACAACTATGTAACGTATTCAATCATTACATTAAATACAATTCCTCTGCTTTGTCACACTTTTAACAAACTCAATGCAGAACTGTTATCAACGTCCAATCAATGTCAGATTACCCATACACACTATACAAATATCAATTACACTCTTACCTGAAGCCAAAAACATTGATTTTGCTTCACTTCACTGTATGCAGATTTAAATCAAATGTGCGCTTAATTGCATACCTTCACAACAACAAATCGGCATTATTTTAAACAATATCGAATTTCCCTTTATATACAGAGCTTTAACTGTCATAGATTTTATCACATGAATGACTTAAAAATTCAAATATCGTTCTGCCAATTTCGACCAGAAATATATTACGCACACAAAATTCCAGAACAAATTCCTCCTTGTATAAACAAATGCAATCAATTTCAAAACCCTTTGTACATGGCCAGATTCTCAAAATCCATGGCCCTTTCAGCTTTACATAGAGGTATAGGAAAACCTCTATCTCCTACTTTTTTCCTTATTCTATTCTACCTACCTCTTTGCCTTTATGGCCTACTAATTTATACAAATTAAAAATGCACTAATTTGAGTTCAATCCCCTTAAACTCTCAACAAATCCCCAAATCTCTCAACATCCCTAAAAAATAGATTTTTATCCCTAAAACTTTGAAACTAATTCCAACTTAGCCTCTATCATTAATTCTAAATTATCTTGAAGTTAATTCCTCTCATGTTTCCAGTTGTTTGGAAACATTTACAAATTCTCACATATAATTAATTAAAAACATAATTAATCACTCAAAATCTTATAAATATTTACATAAAATTAATAATTTCTTAAAAACATGAAACCCCCTAGTTTAAATAAAATACAAGGTGTTTTCCGGAGCTAATGCTCCTGCATCAGACTCCCAAAGTAGAAAATGATCATGATCTCCAGATCATGCGTTAAGTCCTCGTCCATTTGGATCCCACACTTTGTTTTGCAAGTCAGCATCTGCTGTCGTATGCTGCTTCTCTCCAGGTCTCCATATCTTATGCTGTCTTGCTCCTCTTGCTGCACTTTCACAATCTGTCTCCGTCTTCATTTTGCTGCCGCTGCTTCTCCTCGTTCCTGCTGATGTCTTCCTCCGAGACACTTTCAACATGATTTTTTTGATTAGTTCAATTTCTCGGTCCAATAAATCTCCAGGCTGTTGACTTCTTGCTGTCTGCTGAGCTAAGACGACTTGCTCAGTTCTTACTCGCTCTATTTGCACTGTCACTTGCTGGCTTCTTGCTTGCTTCGTTTGTACTTTCTCATTTCTTACTGCCACCCAATCGTCCATGCCCACTTGTTTTCTGCAACGGAAAACTTCTCCTCTGCCTTCTTCTATCAGCAACTTACTGGACTGGTACATTGTGTGCTTCTTCCGGTTGTCTTCATCTCTCTGCATCTGCATTTCCCAATTCTGCAATTGAGATTCTTTCTGCACTGAATTCTGATCATTCAATATCCTTTCCAGCAACATAACATCCTCATCCCATGGATTAGATGTTTCTACAAGATTCTCGTCTTTCTTCTTCATTTGACTGCTCAACTGAGTCAAATGTTCTTCAACACCTGCAATCATACCTGCATTCACAAAACACTTGTTAAAACAAAAATCATAAGGCATCAGTGCCTTGTCCTCCTTTGCCAGCATTTCAGTATGCTGTCCTGAATTTTCCATCTCAACCAGCACATCAGTATGCTGATTCTCTCTGCTCAAAGAATCCTCTGAAGAATTCTCAAGACTGTCAACCAATTTTCCTCTCACATCATCTGCTTCCATGATATCTTTCTGCACTCGTTCACTGTACTGAACTCTTTCTTCTGCCTTCTCTCTGTCATACTCCGAATTCTTCAACAAGTACTCCAACAATGCAATTTCTCTGTGGCATTGCTGAAGCATATCATCATCATGTATCATCCCTGCACTCACACACAAATCTTCAGTTTGAAAATCAAAAAGTTCAACAGTCTCAACTGTTGGTTCATATACCAGCTCTTCCAGCTGATCCCCTTCTTCATTCACATGAACTTTCTCTTGTACTGTAACAATAAAAGCATCATTGTTTTCTTCTTCAAAGTACTTATCTCCCAAAAGATTCTTTTCCATGCTTGTGACAGCTTCACAAGATTGTGCATCCTCCTCAACAAAACCTGTAATCACATCACAATTGTCAGCTATAAAAACACAAGAGTTCTCACTATCCAGCTGATCTGGATTTGCCCAATAATTCAAGAAATCATCAATGATCTCCTCCTCTGTTTCATCAATGGAAACCTCCTTTTCCAACTCAGCTGTTCTGAGTTCTTCCCGTCTCAACTGTACATCCATCATCTGCTCGAACTTCTTCAACTCTTCCGTTAACTGCATGTTTATCTGTCGATATCTTTTCTGTTGTAGCCTCTGCCACTTCACTCTCTTCCTCATTAGCCAACCCTGTCTCTAGCTTCTCATATTCTCCTGCAACAACTCCATTAACAACTCAAGATGAATTGCAATCTCAGCTTTCTCTTTCTCATACTCCTCATCAGTCCATTGCTTCAATATGCCATTTGCCTTGGCAACTTTCTCCCTCATTCTACTGTGGCCTCTCTCTGAACCTCTGCTCTCTCCTTTATGACTTTCAGTAGTCATCTCCTTCGCCATGAGTTTCTCACTCATGAGTTGCACCAAGCCTCTGCAACAACAAGCTCTCCTGTCCTGCCGCCACTTACCTCACCAAGCTCTCCTCACTCAGTCTTTTGGTAAGTACTGGTTCACTGCCTCTGGAACCTCTTGAGCACTCTCCTCTGCTCCTTTAGGCTTCTCTCATCTGCAACTTTCAAGAACACACTTATCCTTTTCATTCAACCTCTGTTGAATCTTTAGGTTCTGCCACACATCTAGAATCCCTTGCTGAACTCCTTCATCACCGCACTTCAGCTGTGATCTGCTTCTTCCTGCTGAGATTTCTCCACTATGCCTGCAACCAAATTCTGTAAATAGTCTTCAAACCAGAGTTAAATATCAACTACACAATCTCACCTTTCAAGATCCTGTTGATCTCGCTTCCTTCTTCAACTGCACTTGCATACCTGTGCTGCAACTTTCATCAGCTTCAAAATCTGTCATTCATGCATTTAATTCAATTTAAAAACTTAAACCCTTCATACAGAGCTATTCCAGCTCTGATACCAAAAATGATGCAGGCAGGGCCTGCAAACCCAAAATCTTCACTTTTCACACATGAGTTAGAATGCATCTTAAAAAAAAAACTGCCCAAATAAAAATCTCAAGTCCGGCAATTACATGCGCATCATTTCGAAAACTCCTTCTTAACATATGGTCCAAAACTCATGAACCCAATAATAATTCTCCATGCATTTAAACTCACACTTCAAACTGGCATTAGAAACCCAATAATATTCTCCTTTTATGAATAAATATTCGAAACTCAAACTTCTAATTTTCCAAACCCAAATGTTCTAACAAATCGCTCTGGCTTCATTATTATATGTGCCTTTTCTTGATTCCATTATTCCCAAAATAACATTTTGATCCGCATAAAATTTCATTCTTTCAATATTTGAATTGCTCAGATCATGATAGATCTGAATACAGTAATTAAGAATGTGCATACCATGAATACCTACGCAACCTCAAGTGTGCCATTCTCCTTATTCAATTTTGACCAATGCTCTCTCTCCCAACTTTCGCTTCTGCAGTCAATATATCAGTGTTCATATTTCAGTGATGTTCATTGATACTTTGGATCCACTGCTGTAACGTGTCATTGTCCTTCTATTCAAAGTCAACTTTGACTTAACTGTAGTCGATGTTCCACCCGTGCAAGAGTGTTTTAATTCCCAATTCGAATGCCAGGCTTACAACAAATGCTGCGCTCATAATTAGTGTCCAACCATGATTAAAAGAAATGAAATTCCAACAATCTGCTCAAATAATTAATATACCTTCCATCCGACTGAAAAAATGCAAACTTCAGCATTACATTAATTTTGTGATTCTATTCATAGTATTACACCTCTCAAGCGATGAATTGATTGCTTGCCAATTTATCAATAAAGGCAAAAATTCATGGACCCATTCTTGCTGCGTCAGCGGATTTTCCTCGGTGTTTTTTTCTATATTATCGCGAAGAAGAAATTCGCCGCGCGCGAGAATGAGACGAGTGGTTTTGAATCTTGTATCAGCGCATACAACAGTTCGTTTGGATTTTTATCAAAGTGATTTCGCCATTCCTGAAAGTGAATTGCCAAAGCCGTTGTATCAATCTCCTATTCGAACCAATCCTTTCCCTTGGATGATCGATTTTTCTACATCCTCTGTTCAATTGTTGACTTGGACTCTGCGTGAGTGCTACATTCTATTTTGCTCAACACTGCAAATCGATCACATCTATGCCTGCAGCATAGACTACATAACACAGCAAACACCCAAATGCTCAAATCGATTTTCATCAACCAAAACAGAATTCTGTTCAGTTCAAACTTTCATTGCAATTAAATTCAATCTGTTCTTACAAACTCATCTTATCACCGCTATATTATTCTTCAGATTCATTCTAGCTTCATCTTTGTTAGACTGTGGAAGACTTTTTTCTTTACTTACAGAACTCTTTAACTGGCGCTATAAAAATACCACTGTTCTGAGCGTTAATTCCACATTCGAACTCTAAATTGCATAGTTATACTGTTCTTCTCTTAATACATTATAGTTATCTGCACATACTCCCATGCCAATGTCAGGGTAAACGCAAACATAACCACACAGTTTATAAAATCAATTCCGGCAAACAGAGATTTAATCAACGATTTACATTCCAACGCATTCTGGAACTCCTTTAGTCTTCATGCTGTACAACTATGTAACATATTCAATCTGCATTACATTAAATACAATTCCTCTGCTGTCACACTTTCATTAAACTCAATGCAGAACTGTTATCAACGTCCAATCAATGTCAGATTACCCATACACACTATACAAATATCAATTACACTCTTACCAGAAGCCAAAAACATCGATTTTGCTTCACTTCACTGTATGCAGATTTAAATCAAATGTGCGCTTAATTGCATACCTTCACAACAGCAAATCGGCATTATTTTAAACAATATCGAATTTCCCTTTATATACAGAGCTTTAACTGTCATAGATTTTATCACATGAATGACTTAAAAATTCAAATATTGTTCTGCCAATTTCGACCAGAAATATATTATGCACACAAAATTCCAGAACAAATTCCTCCTTGTATAAACAAATGCAATCAATTTCAAAACCCTTTGTACATGGCCAGATTTTCAAAATCCATGGCCCTTTCAGCTGTACATAGAGGTATATGAAAACCTCTATCTCCTACTTTTTTCCCTATTCTATTCTACCTCCCCAATTGCCTTTGAGGCCCACTAATTTATATAAATTAAAAATGTATTAATTTGAGTTCAACCCCTTTAAAATCTCAACAAATCCCCAAATCTCTCACCATCCCTAAAAAATAGATTTTTATCCCTAAAACTTTGAAACTAATTCCAAATTAGGCTCTCTCCTTAATTCTAAATTATCTTGAAGCTAATTTCTCTCATGTTTCCAGTTGTTTGGAAACATTTACAAATTCTCCCATATAATTAATTAAAAACATAATTAATCACTCAAAATCTTACATAAAATTAATAATTTCTTAAAAACATGAAACCCCCTAGTTTAAATAAAATACAAGGTGTTTTCCGGAGCTAATGCTCCTGCATCACCTTGAGTGTGTGGAAATATATATGGATGACATTTCTATGTCTGGTGATTCATTTCAGGAGGCCCTCAAAAATCTAGAAAAGGTGCTTCCTCGTTTCTAAGAAGCTCATATTTCCTTGAGTGATAAAAAGTGTAGACTAATGTGCAAGGCAGGAGTAGTTCATGGCCATCTTATTTCTGACAAAGGTATCCAGGTTGACCTTGAAAATATAGAAATTATTTTGAGTCTTCCTGCACCCAAAAATTAAAGGGAAGTGAGAGGTTTCCTAGGACATGCGGGCTACTATAGGAGATTCATTGAGAAATTTTCTAGGATGGTTACCCCCCTTTTCTAAATTTTAGCTAAGGATAGTGAGTTTTCTTGGTCCACAACTTGCCAACAATCTTTTGAGACATTGAAGGAAAAACTAGTACAAGCACCAGTTTTGAGAGGACCAAACTGGTCCCTGCCATTTCATATTTCCTCTGATGCCTCAAACACTGCCATTGGCATAGCTTTAGAATTGGAAGAAGACAAATAATCCTATGATATCTAATTCATCAACAAAAACTTGTCACCCACCGAACTAAACTACACAGTTACTGACAAAGAGTTTTTAGCTGTAATTTTTTCTATTAGTAAATTCAGACACTACATTATAGGGTATGAAGTCTTTATGCATACTGATCATTCTCCAATAAAATATTTGATGAATAAACCATTAACTAGCGGTAGAATGACTAGGTAGTTACTATTATTACAGGAATTTAATATTACTTTTGTTGATAGACTAGGAAAATCTAACGTAGTAGCAGACTATATTTAAAGATTAAATAATCTTGGTGAAGTAATTCTTGTTCATGATGATTTCCCTGATGAACATCTTTTTGTCGTGTCAATGGAATCTTCATGGTTCGTTGACATAGCTAACTATTTAGTCATCGGAAAGACACCACCTCACTTATCTGCTCATGAAAAGCAGAATATTATACATAAAAGTGTTGCATATTCTTGGGTTCAAGGAGACCTCTTTTACACTGGGATGGACCTCATTATCTGAAGGTGTGTAAGAGAGGAGGAAGTGTTTGAAATATTAAAATCTTCTCATGACGACCCTTGTGGAGGCTACTTCACTGATAATTGAACTGCATACAAAATTTTACGAGTTGGCTATTTTTGGCCCTCCTTATTTAAGGATGCCAAACAATATGTCAAGCGATGTGACAACTGTTAGTCATTAGTAATTTTTGCTATTTTTAGATGACTAAATAATTGTCCTACATTTCTAAAAACAAGATTCATGAATATTGTGAGTTTAGAAATCTCACTGCTTTCATTATCCTTAAAACACTTTTTTCACTATTTTACTACTCTTCCATTCCCTGGTTAGACTACCACTCCTAAAAAGACGCCTGACGGGCTCATGCCACTCATATTTATCCTATTTTCCCACCCATAACCTCAGTACTCTATTTTTACTTTTCCTCACCCCTCCACTTTCCACCTAGGATTGCTAAATAGCCTACTCCTCATATTCACTAGGTGCCTCAAGCATTGATGGTCTCAAAAATATCTCTGTAGGATATTTAGATAAATCAAGTACATTGGGTTTTGGATCTTTAGTACATCATTTTGTCATAAACTTTGTTTTCTACACTTGAAGACACCAAGCCAAAATTTCAGTCAAAGACCAAGTCAAAGGGGCCTCCCACTAGGTCATTATGGTTTCATAGGTTGTAGGGCTATCCTTGGTGTTTTGAAGCATTGTTTTTCATGTGCTAGAAACTGAATCAAATGTGAAAGAAGGCCAACACCTGTTTTTCCAAGATAAATCAGAAAAATCTCCAAGGAAGATCACCTTATCAAGTTCAAGTTCTGCAAAAGGAAATTTTTCATTTTGACATTTCTGCAGGAGTGTCAAGGTGACTATCAGCAGAAAAAATTGGTAAGGTAAGAGGCTTGCTTCTATTCAAATACATTCACAGCAAAAGGATAGGGAACAATTTGTGTTCAGGGAGGATTAGGGTCTCTAAGCCTGATTGGGCCAGTAGTGTGCCAAGCAAGGATCCAATGCAGCACAACATATGGAGGAGGCACACCAAGTGAACCAAACATGGAAGAAGTTTTTTAGAAATTGTGAATGAAAGAGGGAAAAAGGTGAGGTGAACTGGACAGAAATGAATGAACTTGAAAGGGATATAGATAACTTAAAAGACAACACTGATAATTGTCTTCAAGCATCCCAGAGACCTAGAGTTTTGTTAAAGTGATCAAAGAAGGTAAAGGGGTAAATTTGCACTCCATAATGACAACAAAGGTTTCCTTAAGATATCACTGTTTGCACGGATTCCAAACTCATCCCAAGGAGTTTTTCATGCCAAATATGGTCAAAAAAGGTGAAATGAAGCTGTTAGACCTCCATGATGACAGCAGAAAGAAGGTTTGAAGAGGCTGTTGTAGGTGACTTCCAGAGATTTCCAAGGCAAAGTGTCTCACTGCCTCAAAAGAAAGAGAATGCAAAGAGTATCAGTAAAAGGAAGGTCGAGCTCCCATTTTCAGGCATTTACACTAAATGATCAAAGGAATAAAAACATAGGGTTAAGCTCCAAGATGGAAAGCCAAAATGATTATAAGGTTGCTACTGTGTGACTAAATATATCAAAGTTCAAGAATATCAGAAAAGGCTAAGTCAGTATGTCATGGCACCTGAAAATCAGAAGTGGCCTAAAGAGGAGGTAGCAAACATGATTGTGAAGTCTATAGCGATTGTAAAAGGTAAGTTTATCAATCCCAAGGATCAGTGAAAAAATAAAAAAAACCATTTTTTTGTCACCCACACTCAGAAATTTCAAATTGAGTAAAAACATGATCATAACTTCACCAATGCAAGAAAAAATAGGTTTTTACAGTGCTAAAGTAAGGAAAGGTCCCTCAAAAATGTTTTAAAGATCTTACCATTACTAAATGAGATAAGAGGATGTGTTGGATTTAAAAATAGCAGAGAAGGAAGTTTTTGGTTTTTTTCTATGCCAAAATGAGTTAAACAGACCCTTGGGCTAAAGAAGGACCATTTCATTTCTCCAACAAGCTACCACCAAGAGAAAAAAGAGGCACTTAAAAGTTTCCAAGTCTCTTGCACAGCAAATGTCAAAAGTTTAGTTAAAGACAAAAGGGGACTAAAAACATTAGAAAGTGGGTCTACAAAGGTTAAATTTATTTTCCTAAGACTATAAAGGGTCATTGTGTTTGTCACTTGGCTCATTATTCACTTACAAAAGAATCAAAATCCTTCAAGGAGAAAAATCTGAGTTTTCAGTGAAAATTTGAGTGAGTTTGCCCTGCGTTATGCATTTGTGCAGGAGCTATGTGTTCAGTGCCTAGCACTACATGTTAAGTAGGTTTTCTAGTGTAAATTTACACTGCACTGCACATTTAGGGAACCGTGCTGTGTGTTTGTGTAGGCGCTACCCGTTCGCCCAGGGAGAGCCTAACAGGCAGAAAACGTGCCCGGTGCTGCGCGTTGGAAGAGCCCAATAGGCCTGAACACGTTCAGGCGCTGCACCCAGGGAGCCCAACACCCAGGAACACATGCAAGTACTATGCATTAGGAATAAGGGACCCGACTGTGTGTACAGGCACTGCGCCTTCACAAGAAACTCCTCCTTCACTTGCAAATGCTAAAAAACAACAAGAAGACTCTTCCAAGCTGCATCAAAGGACCTGTAAAGACATTGAAAATCAGTAGCTAGATGTTATTACTT
Organism: Pinus albicaulis; assembly: GCA_034641835.2. Taxonomy (NCBI): domain Eukaryota; kingdom Viridiplantae; phylum Streptophyta; class Pinopsida; order Pinales; family Pinaceae; genus Pinus; species Pinus albicaulis. The sequence continues at coordinate 9,268,831 of MU968382.1, read as the reverse complement.
ATCCTCTAGTGAATTTCATGATTTTAAGATTAAGGAAATTGACCAAACCCTAATGACTAGAAACCCTAAGTCTTCATGACAAAAACCCTGTTTTAACCTCCAAGCAAGAATTTATCTATCAAGAAGGGTGTGAAGTAGGGTAATTTCAGTGAGTTCAAGTTAACTATTCATCAAGGCTTAAAGGGCTCAGTCATACACTTACACCTTCCTATCACTCACTTGCAAAAGCTGCCTTTCACCATCATCACAAATCAGTCTTCATATCAGGTTCCACAAACAGAGCTAGGATTTGTTTAAAGGTAGCAAAAATCAAAATGTCGGGAGAAGGAGGGAGTGTTAGCAGTGAAGGAGGCCAAGTGCCTATGAGGCAGAAGTAAAAAGGTGGGAAGTTCAATAGATTTGAACCCCAAGACACTGTGGACCTTAATTCCTCTCCTATGATTATCACATGCTTTCAAAATGTAGGGTGTTTCCAGTTTTGTGAAAAGGTCCAACAAGTGCAGAGTCACCCTGAGCTCACTAGTTTATTTATCCTCATCTTACACAATAAAAAAGTGAATCTTGCAGGGTTATACTTTGAGCTATCATCGAATGCCATTGCCCATTCTACAGGCATACCCAATGTTGATGAAAAGTGGTTCAAAAGAGCAAAGTTGGACATAAGCTGCTATGAGCCATTTCTCAAACCTAGGTACAAAGAAGCCTGCAAATCTATTTTACATTTTTCACACCTGCTGGAGAGGTATGCACCCTTAATGGGGCTCATTATGAAATATTTTACATGTGAGGGGAGATAATCTAGGCTATACTCCACCATATCATATTACTCATGCATTTTACTAGGGTTAAAATTATTCATTTACCCTACTACCTATATAGGAGTATCAACAAGATGTCTTCTATTGTACAAAGAAGGAACTATTCCCAGCAAATGCAGAGTTTGTTCCACCACTCCTTGATGAAGATGGTTGTGCTACATTAGTTGGAGAAAAAGGGCATACCATGGGAGGTGTTCATTACTCATGAGGTCTTCACAAACCCATAGCCCCATCATCAGCCAAATTTACCCTCATCATCTCATCCTCTTCCCTCTACTCCTCCATCACCTCCTACAGATCATGCCTCATCATCTACACAAGTATCCTCTCCTCAAGAAAACCTCCCTTCCTCACCCTCTCCTAATGCATCATCCAAATAATAAAGTGACCATGATGAGCATTCAAATACTAGTGAAGGAGAGAGTAAAGATGAATTAAGCAATGATGAAGAAGAGGATAGTAAAGAGGAAGAAAATGAAGAAGTAGGGGGCAGTGATGTTAGCATGGAAGAAAAAAAGGATGATCAGGGAAATACTGATGTTGAAGATGAAGAGGCAGAAGACAGTATGGACACAAAAGAAGGAAGTGGCAGTGAACAAGCAAATGAAAAAGAAACATATGATAATGATGATGTTGAAGAAGAAGATGTTGAAGACAGCATAGGCACAAATGAAGCAAGCATCAGTGAGGGAAAGGACAACAAGGAAAATGACAGAAGTGACACCAAGGATCAAAATATCAAATAAGACAATCATGAAAACAGTCATGACAGTCATGAAAATAGTGAAGAAAATGAAGAATTTGATGAGAGCAATATAGAGCACAACCTTGAGACTCCTAGCAGTAATGATGAAAAAGGTGAAGGCAGTACACACGATAGTGCAGAAATCAGTGAAGAGGCCAACAGTGAGGCTCATGTTGAAGGCAATGAGGTAAGTAGCAGTCAAGGTAATAAAGAGGGAGACATGGAAACAAATGATGTTAGCCATGATCAAGACACCGAAATGATCACAATCAAATCTCTTCCATTGACATATCAAAGAGAAGAAAGGCACGTGTTTGCTACCTCTAAAAGGTAAGGGGCCATGCCTACCTATTCTACCAAGAAGCTAGATAAAGGCAAACGAAAGGTGAAGAAAGGTAAGAAAGGTAAGCATGAGCTTAAACAATAATTTGACATCATTGACCTTGACAGACAAAATGAAGATAAGGAAAAGGTCACTAGCATCTTGCTCCGAAGAAAGGATGCTGAGATCAAAGATCTAGAAATATGCCTTGGCAAAAATGTATAACATTGACTATTATAATAATTAAAACAAGCAACTGAAGAAGGCAAAGAGGGACCTAGACCTACAAAAGAAGATGACCAAGCACTATGCATTGCAAAATCAAATTGCAAGGGCCAAGCTCAAAGGAGCCCTTGCCAAAATAAAATCACTCAAAGAGGCAAAAAAAACCAAGAAAACATTGGAATCTTGGATGAAGCTTCTCTACAGGCCTCCCAGACCCCACAAGGAAGATATCAACCAATTTTGGGAACTTTTTGAGAATTTTTTGTTTTTTTCTAATTTTAAGGCCTGAAAGCGTAGCACCGTTGGTGCTACGCTTTCATCTCAGGCATCCTCAGGAGGAAAATTTTTCGTTTTTGGAATCCTTAGCTCAAGTACAACATTCTCACCAAATTTCAGAGCATTTGGAACATTTTTGGTCCCTCAAAAGGCTTAAAAACATCTCATTTTTCACCTTTCCGCCTCATTTAGCAGCCTTTGGAGATTCACTTTTTGGACCTGTAAATGGAGCCTAATCAGAAAATAAAGGGTAGTTTTGGAAATTAGACTCGATAGGATTTCCAACAAGCCATCGCTGTGAAAATTCCAACATTAGCAAGGTCATCAAAATTTGGTTGCAAGTGGACCTATTTTTCCTGTGCATGTGCTACGCCTTCAAACCTCACTGCTACGCCTTTAATGTGAAAAAGTCAACAAAATACCCTCATTTATGGAAAAATGCTATTTTAGTGTTTTGGGGCAAATCACTCTAAAGTTAGGTGCTAAGAGTTATTTTTGCATTTATTTCATGAGATATTTTGTGTCTTGGACCTTGCATGGTCTCTTAGACATAAATGACATTTATGAGTGTTTTTGACATGTTCAAACCCTATTTAGGGTTTTTTCCCTCATTTTCTAGATAAATAGAGCATGAGGGACTTATTGTAAAAGGTTGGCATTTGATGACCCTTGGGAGGAATACATAGTTTTTTGGAGATTGAAGAGAAATTGGTGTGGTGGAATTTGTGGATGGCTTGTTTTGATTGATGGTGGAGAAGGCTTGCTTGCAGGATCTCTAAGCATGGTGTTGAAAATGCGTGAAGATGATGGAGCTTGGTGGAAATGAAGTCGCCTTCACTAAGTGGGCCCGTGTGCAAATTTCCGGCGCAAAGTCTATTTTTAGACTATGTCTATTTTTAGACATATGGAGTATGGTTCGGGATTCTGGGCTTGAGATTCTTGGAGCATTGGTCATGCTGGTAAAAAGAGATGAGACTCTATTTTTTTAGGTCGAAGAGGTCGAAGTCTATTTTTGACTCGCCTATCCTAAAATATCAAATATTATTTACCCTTAATAATATTTGGACTCTAAACAACAAGCATTTCCTCTGGAGCACTCTCGCCCGAGCTACGAAGTGGCTCATGAATCCGACAGAGGAATCACATGATTCCCAAGGGTTTGATGGCATCATGCATGGTCGACTTCGCTAGGAATTCACAAGGTAGTTTGGAGGAGTTAATGAGATGCCTAGTGGAGTTGTGTTCTGCTTATTTTAGTTGAACTAGTTGAGATTAGTTTAACTAGCTAATCAATTAGTTATGAGTGAGTGAATTAAATATTATTTAATTCATTAATTAGTAACTCATTATCAACTCAAGAACACATCAGCTCACCACAAGGTATGATCGCCCAGCGGAGACTGGCGAAAGAGGTAGATGAAAGGGTGGAGTTAGCTATCGATGATGATGATCGCCTGTGCATGAGATTTGCACCACACTTGAGGATTTTTTTCCATGACAATTGCGTTACCAAGCCATGGAGATTCGAACTTGGATCTCTATATAGACAGCTCGGATTGCTAACAGAGGCAAGGCAATTAGTGGTGAGTTTTGAACCAATAACCCGTTCAAAACTCGAGCTAGATTGTGTGTAACTTTAAGTGGAGAAAGTACTCGAGTACTTGTGAGAGTATTGTATTGAGTTTGTTACATGATTTCTCCATTATAATATACACAATAGCTGCGGGGTTTTCAGCTATAATCTTTCCCCATACACACCGTGTTAATGTGTATGATGATTTGATGTGTTATCGCTTGATTTTATTTCCGCATGTGTGATGATCCGAGTGGAAGAGATTATGTGTTGTATATAAATTGAAATTGTATGTGATCGTGATAGTCTCGGTGAATAATTGATCATTATTCAGCAAATTTCTACATGGTATCGCGAGCTATTGAAGCAGAGATTGATCATCACAAGATTACAAACTTATTTCTGTGAGACGAGTTCCGCATGCGCGGTAGCCTTCGGATTCATCTTTCTTCTGAAAAGTGAAAGGTCCGGTAAATGCCCCTTGGCAGTCAATCTTCCGTGCTAGAAATAATTTTTTCTCATAGATCTAGAGCTTACTGAAGCTTGGAGGTGGAATTCGGGAATTTTATAAAGTAGCTTTGTTTTCTTGAGCGTGTTGAAAATGTCTTTCATCAGCTTGCGACTCGAATATGCTCTTCAAGGCGCTCGAATTATGTTGCATGGAAGGATCGTATGGAGGTAGGCTAGAAGATAATGGTCTCGAAGGAGTTCAGAGATACGATGTCCAAAAAGCCCACCGATGTACCGAAGTCGATGCATGGCAAAAGAAGATGGCGAAGTGTCGAAGGATCCCGTTGGAGGGCGTCAAGGATCATATTGTATCCAACTCGCATGGAAAGGCTACTCCCTATTTAATGTGGAAAGTTTTCGATGCATCTATTCCGCAGTAAGAGCGACCAAAGGAAGTCAGCGCTCAAAGATAAGCTCAGAACACCGCATGGAGAAGGGCGACAGACGTCAAATACCTCACGAAGTTCACTCAATGAAGAGATGAGTCGGGCGTGGGTGACTCCGTCGAAGATGAGGACATGGTCGACCCGGCTCTCCTAGGTCTTCCAAAGGCTCGGCACTCATATCAAGATAGTGTCAATGGCCTGGGAGAAGCCGCCGGGATGGGAGCACCTTGGGCAACATCTCATGCGTGTGAGGAGATAAGGAGGGACTACTCGAGATGGATCTTCATCAAAGGGAGCTGATGAAGAAAAATACACTTTCAAGTTGCCAAAGCAAAGAAGGGGAAGGGTAAGAAAACCTCTCATTCGCAAAAGGGAAGTAGCTGGTGGATATGGCAAAAGTGAGGTGTTTTCATTGCCATGATCACGGACATTATGCTACCAATTGTCCAAAGAAGAAGAAGAACAAGCAAGTGAGAAGATTCGCATGGAGAAGCTTTGGCTTCACAGTCGAGCTTGAATTTTCACCGATCGTATGCTTGGTTTCAAGTGTGTTGGGATCCTGTGGTTCTCTGGATTGGGCCGTGCGTCATTTCATATGACGAGAGATCGAGATTTGTTCTCGTATCCGGAGGACAAAGATTTGGGTACATCGAGATGGGCGATGGTAGATACGTTGCGACTCGGTGCTTCCGCACCATATCCTTTCGCAGGGAGTCCTGCAAGCCCTTTGTATCAAGGACGTCATGCATGTACCGATTGAAGAAGAACTTGATTCTCGTGGCAATGTTGAGGATAAGGGGTATGATGTGGTTCCCAAGGAAGGAAAATCCTTCCCCGCGTTAGTTGCCATCGGAGACCCGTGGCGATAGGGGTTCGAACTCGAACCTTTATCGGGGCTGGGTGTGTGTGATGCTCGCATTACCATGGCATGCAAGTATGAGAAGTGGTGGGATAGATGATGAGGGCGAACCGTGGCACAGAGATTGGGCCACCTTCACTCATGGAGCTTTGAAGATTCGCAAAGAACATTTCTACCGGGTTTCCTAAGGGCACCCTTGCGCAAGCCGTATCAAGGCAAGGGGTGTACTTAGGGGAAGCATGTGAAAGCCACCTTTCTTCTAGAAGGATAGTCACGCCACGACGATCCCCGAGAGAGTTCACACGTACGTGTGTGGTCCTTTCTCGCTTGCTTCGACAAAAAGCACAAGTATTATGTGATCTTTGTTGATGATTTATCTCGAAAATGGATCTTCTTTCATGCCGAAGAAGAGCGATACATTCTCGGTTCGTGAGTTTAAAGCACCGGTCGAGAAGGAGCCTGGGAAGAAGGTGATTGCTCTAAGGAGTGATAACGGTGGTGACCATCTCACTCGAATTCAAGGAGTTCGCAACAGAAGGGATTCGAGAGAGCTCATCGCACCCTATAACCCACAAGCAGAATTCAGGTGGCCGAGCGGAAGAACGTAACGATCGTGGGTGCCGCACGGCGACAGGATGATCGGGGCCTACCCTTCACTTGTGGGCCGAGGCATGCAATACAATGTTGTATAGGCAGAACCGTTGTACCACAAGGTCTTGGGCATGAGTACACCGTGAGGAGGCTTATTCCGGCAAGAGGCCCGATATTTCCCATTTGCGTATCTTGCCTCTCCCGTCTACATTCATGTGACGAAGGATGCGAGAAGGAAGCTAGATCCAACTCGCTGGTGCTGGAATATTTGTGGGGTACATCGCATACACTCACAACCACCTGGGTGTATTTGTCGACACACAAGATCGTTGTGCGACGGATATAAAATTTCAGAGGAGAAAGCCAAGGCAAGCTTTTCGCTGAGAGGGAGCTACACTTGCATGCGTATGAGGAGCTATTGGGCCTTAAGGAGGAGCTTCCGCATGGGATCAGCCATAAGAGGAGGTTCAGAGGTGAAGAAACCACCCATGCAAGGCTAACCATCGCAGGGCGCATGCACACCGGCGTAAGCCGAGCGACCGGCTCGGGATGCGCAGAAGGTTGTAGGACCACCACAAAGACAAATACAGGACAGAGACAAATAACGGACGATTAATCGGATACATGGCTCGTGATTCAATGCTGTGACGAGCCATCCTATTTTGAGAAAGCTATGGAGGAACCCGCATGGGTTGATGCCATGATCGAGGAATATGATTCGACGTCGTGAACAAAGGCATGGGATATTGTCCCAAGACCGTTGGGAAATCAATGGTGGGTTCGCGATGGATCTACAAGTAGGTGGGTCGACGGGGAGTGTGGAGAAGTACAAGGCGAGATTTTTCGTCTCCGGGCTTTTCGCCGCATCGAGGGGATTGACTATGAGGAGACCTTGCACCTAAGTATCGCAAGGTACTCTTCCATACGACGATCCTTCCTCTCTCAAATTTCGTATGGGGGTGGCACATTCATCGATGGATGTGAAGACCGCATTCCTCAACGAGTCATCGAGGAGGATGTGTATATATAGTCGTCTATCCGAGTGTACATTGGTACACCCTGAGCAGATTGGGCTTGCTCACTGTGCCCGGATTCTCCAAGAGTGAGGCGGATCCAAACCCGTACGATTGTGGTGGGAGGGGAAGCCGTTGATCATCGCATCGTATGTAGATGATCCGATTTTGACCGGCGATGAGCAATTTGATACTTTCATGCAAGGAGTGATCTTGCACGAGATTTGAGATGAAGGACTTGGCATCCTTCATTATTTCCTAGGATTGGAGACGGCGCCGTTGGGCCGTGAGACCGTTTGGCTTCGTGAAAGTATGCTCGAGATTCGGGAGAGGTTCAACATGCAAGGCTGCAAGCCCGTTTTCGACACTCCTCTTCGGTGGTTGGAGGAAGGAGGATGCTACTTCAGTGGAGGTAGTGGATAGACGCCTACTTCACCGGCCCGGATTCTCCAAGAGTGAGGCGAAACTCCGTACCGCATTGTGGTGGAGGGGAAGCCGTTGATCATCGTACCGTATGTAGATGATCCGATTTTGACTGCGATGAGCAGTTGATACTTTCATGCAAGGAGGATCTTCGTGACGAGAGTTTGAGATGAAGGACTTGGGCATCCTTCTATTATTTCTCGGGATTGGAGATTTGGCGGGGCCACAGTCGAGGACTCGTTTGTTTCTCGTGGAAAGTATGCCTGGGGAGATTCCGGAGAGGTTCAACATGCAAGGCCGCAAGCCCCGTTCGACACTCCTTCTCTTCCCCGGTGGTTGGAGGAAGGAGGATGCTACTTCTGGAGGTAGTGGATAGACAGCGCGATTTCCACCGGGCCTCGGATTCTCCAAGAGTGAGGCGGATCCAACTCCGTACCTCGCATTGTGGTGGAGGGGAAGCCGTTGATCATCATACCGTATGTAGATGATCTAATTTTTGACCGGCGATGAGCAAGCTTGATACTTTCATGCAAGGAGGATCTTGCACGAGAGTTTGAGATGAAGGACTTGGGCATCCTTCATTATTTCCCCGGGATTGGAGATTTGCGCCGCAAATGAGGACTCGTTTTTTTTTCGTGAAAGTATAACGGAGATTCCGGAGAGGTTCAACATGCAAGGCCGCAAGCCTATTGACACTCCTCCCCCGGTAGTCGAGGAAGGAGGATGCTACTTCAAGTGGAGGTAGTGGATGCCACCGTTCATCGACGCTGGTGTCGCTTATGTATCCGGGTCAATACACGACCCGATATATGCTATGTAGTTAACCAGCCTTTCGCAAGCTATGGTTAAGCTTCACCAAGCTCTTGGAAGGCGTGCAAGCATGTATTGCGCTATATTGTAGGTAGACGGATATGGTCTATGGCACAGACAGAGGATGGAGCGAAGCTTCGGCTTCACCGATGCGTATTAATGGGAGTCCAACTAATCGAAGAGCACATCCGGAGGAGTTTTCAGCATTGGGCTGTCGACAAGATTTTCCGGTACAACAGAAGCAGAGATCCGTGGCACTCGCCCGACAGAGGCCGAGTACATGGTAGGTAGCTTGGTTGCATGCGAGGCTATTTGGATGAGGAAGATCCTTGTAGGATTGTTCAGTTGCATTTGGAGCTCCTGGTGAAGTGATCTACCGTGGATAAATCCGTATTGCATTAAAATCTCATTAATCCAAAGATTTTATGATAGGTCCAAACACATCGACATCGTATCATCATATCGTAGATTGTGTTCGGCTAGAGAATCGTTGATGTTTACATGTTCCCACGAGGACCGGATGCCGACATCCCGACGAAGGCACTCACCAGAGCAAGTTTGAATTCCATGTGAGGCGGTGGATAAGGATTACAGAGATCCATATCTTGCTGAGTGGGAGTGTTGGAAATGCAAGAAGATGATGGAGCTTGGTGAAATGAAGTCGCCTTCACCAAGTGGGCCCGCAGAGGGCCTCTGGTGCAAAGTCTATTTTTATATGGCGGGTTTTGCCCGAGGATTCCGCTGAGATTCTCGAGCATTGGTCATGTTGGTAAAAATAGATGAGACTCTATTTTTAGGTCGAAGAGGTCGAAGTCTATTTTTATATCGCCTATCCTAAAATAGGGAAGTCAAATATTATTTACCCTTAATAATATTTGGACTCTAAATGTCAGCTTACTCTCTGGAGCACTTCATTTCGAGTTGGCTTAAGTGGCTCATGCATTTGATGGGAGAATCACGTGATTCCAAGGGTTTGATGGCATCATGCATGGTTGACTTTAGTTAGGACTTCATGGCAAGTTTGAGGAGTTAATGAGACAGCCTAGTGGAGTTGTGTTCGTTTATTTTAGTCAAACTAGTTGAGATTAAGCTTAACTAGCTAATCAATTAAGTTATATGGAGTGAATTAAATCTTATTTAATTCATTAATTAGTAACTCATTATTCAACTCAAGAACACATCAGTTCACTACAAGGCATGATCATTTAAGTGGAGACCCAAGTGAAAGAGGTGATGAAAAGGGTGGAGTTAGCTATCAAAGGGCGACATCATTGCATGAGATTTGCACCACACTTGGAGGATTTGTCCATGAAAATCGTTGCCACCAAGCCAAGGAGATTCGAACCTTGGATCTCTATATAGATGTGCCCGGATTGCACAATAGAGGCAAGGCAATAGGTGAGTTTTGAACCCGCAACTCGTTCAAAACCGAGCTAGATTGTGTGTAACTTTATGAGAAAGTACCGAGTACTTGTGAGGAGTATTGTACCTAGGTTTGTTACATGATTTCTCCATTATAATATACACAATAGCTGCTAGGTTTTCAGTTATAAGCTTTCCCCATACATACTGTGTTAATGTGTATGATGATTTGATGTGTTATCGCTTGATTTTATTTCCGCATGTGTGATGATCTCAAAGGAAGAGATTATGTGTTGCATATAAATTCGAATTAGATGTGATCGTGATAGTCTCGTGAATAATTGATCATTATTCAAAGAAATTTCTACACATGGTTCATGGTGATGTGATTCTATTCAATTATTATTTTCTTATGTATAATTTTGTTACATCCTTCTATATTATAGTAGGACAAAGGTTTTAGAGTAAGAAATTTTTTTCAAAGGCACCTTAGCTTTGTTTGTTCTTCACTCGCTCTATGTTTTCCTCTGCTGCTAGGTCGGCTTAGAGAATTCTTAGTTGCTCTCTAGACCCACCCAAGCTTGTTTATCTATGAATGATTCAATACAGTAGATATCAAAGATGTTTCATGGTTAGGTCAGTTTGTTTTATGTCACTAAAACATTGTTTTTTTAAGATCTTTTTTTTGAGTATCACTAATTAGGCTTTGCCAAAGAGGCTATGTTTTTGATCATACCCTTTGTCCATTATTGAAAGATTTATTGGGAGTGTCTTTATGGCTATGATAAATTATTTTTAGGAGTTCCCTCTTCTTTTATCTATGTTATATGTCTATCTTAAATGTTTTCTAACCTTGAAGGTGAAATCACTAGAAGTTAAATAAGTTTCTCGCCTTCTATAGTTCACTAGATTGTTTGCCTTGAATGCTTATTTGCTTGAGTTTAATCAAAGAGTTATTGGTTTGCCCTGTCTTATGATTACTTCTTTATGCTAAATAGTGTTGAAGGACCTTCTTGTTAAATTATTTGACAAAGGATTCTTAACTACCCTTTACCCTACTTTGTTCACAAACTTGATGTTCATTTCATCTCACACAAACCTTCAAAATCCATTTGACCATGTTAGATTTTCCTTGTGATGCACCCTAATTCATTGTTGAACTTTCCATGACTTTTTATAGACTCCATAGCCCAATGAATTGAATATTTCCTCACTCCATCTATTCTACTTGATCATCTACCCAACCAAAACAAACAAACAAACCCTAAACTTAACAACTAGCCTAAAATCAAACACTAAAAGCAAACAAGTTCACATCCTTTGCACAAAATAGAGAGAGCCCTCTCTGAGTCTAGAAGGATAGGTCCTAGGACTCCAAAAACTGGTCTGATTTTACCCCTGTTCATTTGTTCTCACTAATATAAAGAATTACGAGGACCTAATATAATGGCGATCACGGTGGACCTTCAGAGTAAATGATATCTTAGACATCCTTAAGACCTCAGAAAACCACAAACTTCCTTAGATTGGCATTTAGTTGTTGATGGTGGAAAATAAAAACATACTTAAAACAGTAAACATCATCCACCTAGTGACTCCAATGGTCTTTAGTAGCCCTGTTGACCACACTAGTTCTCATAAAATCTCCTAGGAATTCATTAATCATGTTGATGGTGGAAAGAAAAGTTGAAACCCTCCACCTGGCGACTCCGTAATTATCAATAGACTTAAAGACTCTGCTAGTATAAGACTTTAGACTAGTTGAAAAGATGCATTGTCCCTTTTTTATTAAACAAATATGGATAAAACAATACAACAAATATATGCCCCAATGAGTAGAGATCACATCCTTGGATTCCCACACAATTTGCCTCAGATAAATTGGGACAAAAACCTACCTATGTTTCAAGATGAAAAGTTTTATGATCCTTTGTTACACCTCATCAAGTTTCATATCCATGTATGGGGGTTAAAAGTTGAATGACATGAGGACTTCCTTATGAAGATGTTCATGCTAACATTAGAAGGGAAGTCAAGGGAATGGTATGAGTGTCTAAGACCTGGTAGCTTGTTTTCCTTAAAGGATATCCACAAGGCATTTTATGAGCATTATAAACAAAATTCCCCATCTTTATCATTAGCTAAAAATTGTTGTGATCAATCTCAGGATATCATACAATACCTTATAGATGGTGATGAAGATTTAGGAAATTTGCATCCTAAATATCTCTTAGCAGTAGTCCATGATTTTCATTCTCAAGATAACTATCATGACAGCCTTGAGGAGTTAGTTGAGGAAGAAACCAATCAAGAAATAGAAGAAAACCCACAGGATCTCTCTAAAGGCACAAGTGATGATTCACCATCTCTTCTAAGTGAGGCTCAAGAAAACATTCAGCCTCAAAATCAGCCTTTACAAGAGAAAGAGAACTATTGTACTTCTATCCAAAGAAAGAGAAAAATGCCTCCTCTTTTGACTGAAGAGGAAACAAATCAGATGCTAAACATGCAGCCAACCTATAAACCTTCATGTGAACAAAACATTTCTGTTCATTCTCCTGCTAATCCTGTCTACCATAAGTCAGAAAGTCAACTTGTAGATCAATTAAAAGAAGAAAAAACTAATAATCCAATATGTTTGATTGCTGACATTACTTATATTGATGATTTTCCAAAGTTTGAGCAATCTGATGATGATGTTCTCTGAGAAAAAGCTAACCTTGCAGAGCCATTAGTAGTTGGTTTTTGGGAGAAATAGTTGTTTCATCAACTTGGAAACAATATTCAACCAATACATACCATCTTTGACACTGATGAGGAAAGCCTTGAAAATTTAGAAGTGAGGGATCTTTGACTCTTTGCTCTACTTAATTTCATTCCATCAGAAATAACTTTAATGTAATTGGAAATCAACAATCTTTCAATTTTGATGTTGAGGTTGAGGAGGATGATGAACTTCTTGAGCAAGTTTTCAATGAGAAGCCTTTTCCTGAAATGTATGAGGAAATAATTTGGGACATGGAATCCTCCTTAGCTCCATATTTTCAGCCACCAATTTCCATTAAATTGCAAATTGCAAATGAAGGCTTAGAAACTAATAATCACATGAAAGTTATTGCACTACCTTCTCGGGAAGATTTATTGTCAAAGAGTACTCCTGATCATCAATATGATGGCCCTCACATAGAGTTCAGCCCACTCTATCAAAGCACATCAGGTTTATTAGAGGACAAAATTGCAATATATGATGAGTCTGACAGTGTAGATGATCATGAGGAAGAGGTGGAGTTTCTTTCCCAAAAGAGTCCCAAGTTCAACCAAGTATAGGAAGAAGCAGTCCTAGATCAAGCTTATTTCCCAAATCCTCTAAGCCAGGTATTAGTTCAAGATCCCTTTGCTATTTTCTTAGATACAATTGAAGAGGGAGTAAAATATGTCAAGAGCAGTTTGATGCAAAGTTTAAAGAAAATTTTAGGCACTACTGTTCAAACACAAGTGAGGTGGGAGTGGCCTTTTAATTTTTTCAAAACCCTCAAAGAGCTGAACCAAGATCCCTCATGGAATCATCTGCTTGATTGGTTGTATTGGAAAAGAGAGTTCACTAGCTAAATGTATATCATGTATAGGTTAGATTAGGACAAATAGGCATGCAAATAAGCTCAGAACTATGAGCATCTTTCTAGTTTTTAGTTTTATAATACTAATCTTGAAAACAAAAAAAACAAAGAAAATATGAAAAAGAGGGCAGATGAAAAGAAAAGGTACAACCCCATACCCAAAAAAGAGTTTTGATGAAAGTGAGCAAGTCTAAATGCCACTACTTGTTTGGAAATAAGAGTCTTGTTCAGTCATCTAGCCTAATCATGGTTGAACATGTTTTGAATTTCTACTGATAGGTTAGTGAAAGAAGGCTTGTCAAATCATTTAATCTTGACTTATCAGTAGGAATAAATTAGGAAGAAAATTTGTTGGTTCTCAATGCTCAAATCTGAACCAAAGAGAAAGATAGGGATGACTAACAATTGATGAAACACAACCCTCATACTTTCTAGTTTTGTTTGTACAAAAATAATGTCTGTGTGCAACTTGTCCCAAAGCCACAACCCATGGTAAATCAGATAGCTTAATCCTGGTTCAAATCATGTTTTCAATTTCATGTTAGTAAATTAGATAATGAATTATGTCTAACAACTTAATCTTGATAGATGAATATTCTAGGTAGAGAGTAAAAGAGTTCACTAGCATAATCTGAACTCTTGGAAGTAATAAGGGTACAAGTAGATAGTTTGTTTTGCTTTCAAAAGAAAAAATAATGTTAAGGGTTTGCCATTCCAAGTGCACCCACAAGAAGAAAAAAATGATAGGAAAAGGTATGATGGGTATGTAGAGATGAGTTTGAAGCAAAAATGTCTTTCAAATTTTGAGATCATAGCTTCAAGAGAAATATCAGCAAATGAAAGAAGAAAAATATGCCCAATGGATGAGGCACTAGTCTTCATAAACTTAGAGATTTGATATCTGAAATTCTGGACACCTCCTGAAAAGTTACTACCCTCCCCAAGTGGAGCCACTATTAGTCATCCGTAATTTTTTAAATTTTTAGATGACTAAATACTTATCCTAGATTTCTAAAAACAAGATTCATGAATATTGTGAGTTTTAGAAATCTCACTACTTTCATTATCCTTAAAACAAAAATTTCACTATTTTACTACTCTGCCATTCCCTGGTTAGACTACCACTCCTAAAAAGACCCCTCATGGGCTCATGCCACTGATATTTATCCTATTTTCCCACCCATAACCTCAGTACTCTGTTTTGCCTTTGCCTCACCCCTCCACTTTCCACCTAGGATTGCCAAACAACCTTCTCCTTCTCATATTCACCAGGTGCCTCAAGCATTGATGGTCTCAAAACTATCTCTGTAGGCTATTTAGATAAATCAAGTACATTGGATTTTGGATCTTCAATACATCAATTTGTCAAAAAAATTGTTTTCTACACTTGAATACCCTAAGCCAAGCTTTCATTCAAAGACCAAGTCAAAGGAGCCTCCCAATAGGTCATTATGGTTTCATAGGTTGTAGGGTTTTCTTGGTGTTTTGAAGCACTGTTTTTCATGTGCTAGAAGCTTAATGAAATGTGAAGGAAGGTCAGCACCTGTTTGTCCAAGATAGATCAGAAAAATCTCCAAGGAAGATCACCTTATCAAGTTCAAGTTCTGCAAAAGGAAATTGTTCATTTTGACATTTCTGCATGACTGTCAAGGTGACTATCAGCAAAAAAAATTGGTAAGGTAAGAGGCCTGCTCCTATTTAAAGAAATTCACAGCAAAAAGATAGGGAATAGTTTGTGTTCAGGGAAGATCAGGGTTTCAAAGCCTGATTGGGCCAAGAGTGTGCCAAGCAAGGACCCAATGCAACATAACATATGGAGGAGGCACACCAAGTGAACCAAACAAGGAAGAAGTTTTTTAGAAATTATGAATGAAAGAGGGAAAAATGTGAGGTGAACTGGACAGAAATGAATGAACTTGAAAGGGCTATAGGGAACTTAGAAGACAACACTGATAATTTTCCTCAAGCATCCAAGAGACCTAGAGTTTTGGTAAAGGGGTAAGTTTGGACTCCATAATGACAACAAAGGTTTCCTAAAGATATCATTGTTTGCATAGATTCCAAACTCATCCCAAGGAGTTTATCATGCCAAAGATGGTCAAAAAAGGAGAAATGAAGCTATTAGACCTCCATGATGACAGCAGAAAGAAGGTTTGAAGAGGCTGTTGTAGGTGACTTCCAGAGATTTCCAAGGTAAAGTGTCTCACTGCCTCAAAAGAAAGAGAATGCAAAGAGTATCAATAAAAGGAAGGTCGAGCTCCCATTTTCAGGCATTTACACTAAATGATCAAAGGAATAAAAAAATAGGGTTAAGCTCCAAGATGGAAGGCCAAACTGATTGTAAGGCTGCTACTGTGTGACTAAATATATCAAAGTTCAAGAATATTAGAAAAGGCTAAGTCAGTATGTCATGGCACCTGCAAATCAGAAGTGGCCTAAAGAGGAGATAGCAAACATGATTGTGAAGTCTATAGTGATTGTAAAAGGTAAGTTTATCATGCCCAAGGATCAGTGAAAAAAGAAAAAAAACCATGTTTTAAAGTCACCCACACTGAAAAATGTCAAAAGGAGTAAAAGCATGATCACAACTTCACCAATGCAAGAAAAAAGAGGCTTTGACAGTGCTAAAGTAAGGAAAGATCCCTCAAAAATGTTTTAAAGAGCTTACCATTACTGAATGAGCTAAAAGGATGTGTTGGATTTCAAAATAGCAGAGAAGGAATTTTTTGGTTTTCTACTATGTCAAAATGAGCTAAATAGACCCTCAGGCTAAACAAGGACAATTTCATTTCTCCAGCAAGCTACGACCAAGAGAAAAAAGAGCCACTTAAAAGTTTCCAAGTCTCCTGCACAAAAAATTTCAAAAGGATGGTTAAAGACAAAAAGGGACTAAAAACATTAGAAAGTGGGTCTACAAAGGTTAAATTTATTTTCCTAAGACTATAAAGGGTCATTTTGATTGTCACATGGCTCATTATTCACTTACAAAAAAATCAAAAACCTTTAAGGAGAAAAATCTGAGTTTTCAGTGAAAATTTGAGTGAGTTTGCTGGAGTTGCACATTCGTGCAAGCACTAAACATTCAGTGCCCAGTGCTACGTGTTCAGGAGGTTTTCCAGTGTAAATTTACACTGCGCTGCACATTCAGGGAACCGCACTGCGTGTTCGTGCAGGTGCTACCCGTTCGCCCAAGGGGAGCATGACAGGTAGAAAATGTGCCCGGCGCTGCGCGTTGGAAGAGCCCAATAGGCTTGAATGCATTCAGGTGCTACACCCAGGGAGTCCAACACCCAGGATTGCATGTAGGCACTACGCATTGGGAAGAAGGGACCCAATTTTGCGTGCAGGCATTGTGCCTTCACCAGAAACTCCTCCTTCACTTGCAAATGCTAAAAAACAACAAGAAGACTCTTCCAATCTACATCAAGGACCTACAAAGACATTAAAAGTTGGTAGGTGGATGTTTTTCCTTATCCTCCAGTGAATTTCATGATTTGATGATTAAGGGAATTGACCAAACCCTAATGACTAGAAACCCTAAGTCTTCATGACAAAAACCCTGTTTTAACCTCCAAGCAAGAATTTATCAGTCAACAAGGGTGTGAAGCAGGGTAATTGCAGTGAGTTCAAGTTAACCATTCATCAAGGCTTAAAGGATTTAGTCATACACTTACACCTTCCTATCACTCACTTGTAAAAGCTGGCTTTCACCATCATCCCAAATCAGTCTTCATATCAAGTTCCACATACAGAGCTACGATTTGTTTAAAGGAAGCAAAAATCAAAATGTTAGGAGAAGGAGGGAGTGTTAGCAGTGAACGAGGCCAAGTGCCTATGAGGCAGAAGCACAAAGGTGGGAAGTTCAATAGATTTTAACCCCAGGACACTATGGAGCTTAATGCATCTCCTATGATTATCACATGCTTTCAAAATGTAGGGTGTTTCCATTTTTGTGGAAAGGTCCAACAAGTGCAGAGTCACCCTGAGCTCACTAGGTTGTTTATCCTCAAATTACACAATAAACAAGTGAATCTTGCAGGGTTAGACTTTGAGCTATCATCGGATGCCATTTCCCATGCTATAGGCGTACCCAATGTTGGTGAAAAGTGGTTAAAAAGAGAAGAGTTGGACATAAGTTGCTATGAACCATTTCTCAAACCTAGGTACAAATAAAGCTGCAAATATATTTTCCCTTTTTCACACCTACTGGAGAGTATGCACCCTTAATGAGGGTCATCATGAAATATTTTACATGTGAGGGGAGACATTCTAGGCTCTATTCCTACCATAACAAATTATTCATGCATTTTACTACGGTTAAAATTCTTCATTGACCCTTCTACCTATATAGGAGTATTGACAATTTGTCTTTTGTTGTCCAAAGAAGGAACTATTCCTAGCAAATGCAGAGTTTGTTCCACCACTCCTTGATCAAGATGGTTGTGCTACATCAGTTGGAGAAAAAGGGCATACCATGGGAGGTGTTCATTACTCATGAGGTCTTCACAAACCCACAGCCCCATCATCAGCCAAATTTACCCTCATCATCTCATCCTCCTCCCTCTACTCCTCTATTACCTCCTACAGATCATGCCTCATCATCTACACAAGTATCCTC